>CM070011.1:21741831-22356733 GCA_036247105.1 Cirrhinus mrigala | reverse complement strand
TCAAGACCTTTTCAATCTTCAAAAACCATACTGCAAGCTCAAAAACTTTATTTAGGGAAAAATAAAAAAGATTCTGTGAAGGTGCTTTCAAGAACACTGAAAAACCATTATTTTTAAGATTACACTGTAGGTCACCTAGCTTGGATGTTGTTGTAACAACTATGACATATACAGAATCTAAATATGGAGTATTCCTATACAAGCAATATGCCCTGCATTGCTGCGTTTGTAATTTGGCTGGTTGATCTCTGTACCATGAAATATCTGATGAAAGACACCTAGAACTTCTAGAACCACAAACATAACATTATCCACAAAATAATGTTTTATAACGCGAGAATGACTTGAAGGCAGGGAAAGCCTTTCGCGTGAACAGACATGACAACATTTTGAGGTAACAACAAGCCAACGTTACGATATCACAGAACAATTTTAAGGTGCGTTTTAGAAAAGCTATTTGAGAAGTCTTCAAATAAGTTTTTCAATGGGCCATTTTGTGTCACAAAAACAGCTACATTCCCAAAAGACGTGATTAGTTCATCAAAGCCGCTACTGTCCACGTCTCTGTGTACCAGTACAGCTTTAAAATGTTCTCAGTTTTACAAGCAGTGAAGTTTTAATTAAGACAAAATAGCTCATTTTAGCCTGTCTGCTGCTCATTGTGAGTTTGAGATTTTCATTACGGTTCAAAGAAGTGCTTGTAAAATGGTCACTGAAAAATTCAAGCCCAATTACAGTGTCAGTCTGTCGGACAAATTGCCCTCACTGAAGGCTCTGTGACAGGTGCATTGTGGAAGAATTGATTCTCACCGAGGGATAAGTGAATTGTCATTACGTGTCTGTTTCTTATGACATCTAGCTGGATGTCCTCTGATTCGTACCAGTAGATCTGAATCACTGGACTGTGCGAATGAAAACTCACGCTAGCGTCGGCATTACCGAAGGGAGAGATAAAGGCATCCACTTCACAGGTCAAGAGCTAAAGCCTTTGAAAGGTTACAGATCAGAAGAGAGGGTTAAAAGATTTGTAAAGTAGACCACAAAGGAAAAAACAGAAGGAGTGGAGCAAAGAAACAAACACGCCGAAAAGACAAACCTCAGAGATCGAAGTAGTTTGGGGGGGGGGGGGACCCTAAACCCTGACGCCTGACGCCTGACCCGTTCAAAATGTGGCCATCATTGAGGAAGCCACACGTCGAGGGAGATCAATAGAATACCTGCAGGCTCCATTAGCTTGATTAGAGAGAGGGCCGAGCTCCAGCGCAGGCTCCTCTGAATGCAGACAACTTTATTCTCCGGATTATATGGGATAAGAGCTGCTTGGCTTTCTAGATGAGGGAGAGAGAAAGAGCAGGTGGCAGTGAAGAGAGACTTGGGCCGCTGCTGCGATGGAGACAGGTAATCCGGCGGACTCTTGGCCAGCAGCTCTTTCAGCATAAGGTGTCTCTAATTGGGGTATCAGCAACACGGGTCTTGGCAGAGACCACTAATCAAAGACCACAGATTGAAGCATTTGCTGGCAACTACAGAGGAGAAGAGAGACGACGGGACAAATGAAAGTTGCAGAAAGAGAAATTACAGCTCAAAACTTTGTTTAAAAGGAACATCGAATGCAAAAATTCACTTTTACATGGTGTTTGCATATAAATGCATTGTGTGTACACAATCACCCTACATTGATAAAATTTCATTCACTCCTTTTTTTAATTCCTAGAAAACCTAAACAGTCTCAGTTTCAAACATATTGTTTAAGCCCTGCCCACAACCGCTGATGGACTGTCCTGTATTAGCATATTCCTTCCCTCAGTCAGTTGTAGACCAGAGGTCTGAAGACCGTCCGTCACTTTGACAGATTACACTGAGGGTGATCTATTGTAAATTGTAACTGCAATTTACCCACCCCTGTCCAGTTGGTGGTGAATGCGCTCCAGTCTGGCAGCAGAGCATGGGATCGAGAACAAAAATGAAACGGTCACAAATCTTTTGCTATGCATTTGATTACGCACAGGCGAGTATCCAGTTTTAAAGGAACACTCCACTTTTTTTGAAAATAGTTCATTTTCCAACTCCCCTAGAGTTATACAGTTGTGTTTTACCGTTTTTGAATCCATTCAGCCGATCGCCGAGTCTGGCGGTAGCACTTTTAGCATAGCTTAGCATAAATCATTGAATCCGATTAGACCATTAGCATCTCACTATAAAATGACTAAAGAGTTTCGATATTTTTCCCATTTAAAACTTGAGTTGTAGTTGCATCGTGTACTAAGACTGGCGGAAAATGAAAAGTTGCGATTATATAGGCCAACATGGCTAGGAACTATACTCTCATTCCAGCGTAACAATCAAGGAACCTTGCTGCTGTACCATGGGTGCAGCAGGCGCGATGATATTACGCAGCTGTCAACTCTGCCGGCTGCAACTCTCTGCATCTACACAAACTTAGTGCCGGTCACTTTCAGGCACTGCGTAATATCATTGCGCCTGCTGCACCCATGGCACGGCAGCAAAATTCCTTGATTATTACGCCGGAATGAGAGTATAGTTCCTAGCCATATCGGCCTATAAAACCGCAACTTTTAATTTTCTGCCAGTCTTAGTACACAATGCAACTACAGAAGAGTCAAGTTTTAAATAGGAAAAATATCGAAGCTCTTTAGTCATTTTATAGTGAGATACTAATGGTCTAATCGGATTCAATGATTTATGCTAAGCTATGCTAAAAGTGCTACCGCCAGACCCGGCGATCGGCTGAATGGATTCAAAAACAGTAAAACACATCTGTATAACTCTAGGGGAGTTGGAAAATGAGCCTATTTTCCAAAAAAAGTGGAGTGTTCCTTTAAGCCACAGAGATCTATCACGCCACATTAAAGAGTGCCAAAACAGTTTTTATTGCTTGACATTCCTAATGAAATTGACAGAATTTAAAATCTGAGACTCAAAGCAAAAGTAACAGAGCACAAAGCTTAGCCTATTGTGATTTATTGCATGGGAGGCGCACCATGTACTGTTCATTCATCAACTGAAAACAGACCAAAAGATCGATTGGGATTTAAGAATCAGTATTGGTTCAGAAAAATGGGAATCTATTAAAATAAAGTAAATTTAACAAAATATTCTTTTTTTTTTTTTTTTTTTACCCAGCCCTTATGACAGAATTTTTACGACCCTGTCCGTCAAAATGACAGACAATGTTAGAGACCAACACAACCTCTGTTGTACACTCAGCCATTTTCTCCATACTCGAGCACCTGTAGTGACAACAACCTCTCGTAAAAGTGAACATAAGAGTCTTCATTTTCTCCCAACATCATAGCCACTGAGAACGCAGTGGATTAGTTTAGTTTTTGATGGTAACGCGCCACTGAATACACAAAAAACAGAAGTGAGGGGTGGAGCCAGCAGTAGCTCATTATCATTTAAAGAGACGGGGTCGGTGTGAGGAGAGCTGTTTTTGACAAGGTAAAAAGGGTGTTGTTTTACACGACCACTGAGAAATTTTAACCAAAGTATGTTATAGACATTTCATGAAGACCCTAAAGAATCATACCCCATGTGGAAAATGGGCATCCAGTGTCCACTTTAATAATTTGTCTCCCTATGAAAAAAAATACTGAGGGATTGCTGAATTGCTGAAAGTTGAGTTTTGACAGTATGATTAAAAAATCTGATATCAAAAACAAAATGAATGAAAAATGAATCATAGCTTTGGTGAAATGTTCACAATAAGACCAACTTTAACGCTTAGCCAGTAGACAGTGAACGATGAGCTATCGGTAGCCCACAAGGAGGTCCATATAATACCGTAAAAAGCTAATTATTAGAGATCACATTTATTTCTGAGCTTTAAATGGCATGTGACTTGTCATTAGAATGCATGCAGAGTGATAGCAGGCAGGGAAAAATAGTCAATTTCATATTTTGGTACTGGAAAAACATGGTCTGTGCTTGCAAGAAAATTTAATTTAGTCAAAATACATGGCTACTTTTAACTGGCTGTCAATGGAGAATGATGCTTGTGTAGTTATGGCATCTACCAGCAGGATCTAATGGGGCCACGCTGGCAATAGCTGGTCTGCTGGGAAAGAAAGATATGTTCAAGGCTGCTTCATTGATTGCATCTGAGCATGAGACAATCAATGAATTCACAGGTTTGTAACACTGCAGGAGTTTATTTAAAAATAGTGAAAAAAGAAATACTTTAAATAATGATTCACAAAGGCATTTAATGTTTTAAGAGCAGCTAAACCTAATTCATGGATTGAATTCAAACATAAAAGAATCTTGTTCTGGTTATGATAACCTTCCTTCAAAAACACTAAGATGTTGTGAATTGCCTGCACACTGTTAGAGCCTACATCAGGCAGAAACTCAAGACATTCAAGTCAAATTATATATTATTTGTAGAAGGGTGAAGGACATTAAACCATTACCAGAGGGAATGAACAATCAAACAGCTACACTGCGTCTCTGTCCAAACAGAAGCATAAAAAGATGTTACTTTACCTAGTCTATTATCTCTTTTATGCATTTAACAGCACAGTGGTTCTGAATTTTGAATGGTTCTCAGAATTTCTACATTTATCTTTGAAGAAATGATCAGAAAACACTCAGCTAGAAATGTTTTTTTTTTTCTATTTATTTAGGTTAATCTCATACACCTAACTTAAGTCTCTCATAAAAAGACATTTACTCAACTCTCATGTCATTCCAAACCTTTTGTGAAACATAAGGATCAATGATCACCAAAATTATTTGGTTACCAACATCCTTCATATAACTTATTTCATGGTCCACAGAAAAACAAAAATCATACAGGTTTGGAACGACATCAGGGTGAGAAAATGATGACAGAATTTTCATTTTTGGGTGACCCATGCCAAAGGTCAGCATTTTTTAAAGTAAAAGAATAATCTAGTCATGGTTTTGACTGTATTACTCTTCTTTCCACTGTGCCAAAACTAAAAACGTGGCATTGGGGCTGTTGTAAGATGTCACTGGTATACTTATCTAATGAAAAATGATTGTCTTGCATTTTCAAAATTGTTAAAACAAGCTATAGCTGAGCTGATCTCTCTGCATTTATTTAGTATTTATTTAGTCTTTACATGTATTTAGCTACCTGTACCAGCATATTTTATTAAGCAAGCTAACCATTTATTTAGTTCATCAGTAGTATTTTGCTCTTGAAGAACGCATGTCAGTTTAACTAAATGTATGTTTCTCAAAGTGGCATTGTATTTTATGTGTCAGCGTTACATGATGACATTACGGTTTTACCTCAGACAAACAATTACCTACCTAAGTGAGTAATCTGAGGCTATGAAATCATAGCTTTTCTTCCTGGGGGGATATGGTAAGGGGAACCTTCAATGTTTTACACTGGCCCTCTGCCAAAACACTGCATCGGATCACTTTTCTGACGTAGGAGTAGGATAAGAAGACTGATGTGTGCTATCACTTAGCAAATGTTACAATATTAAGAATCATCCAACCTGTGTACAGAGTACAAAGCTGATTTGATGTTAACAGAGTTTGCCATTTTAAAGAAATAAGAAACTCTTCATGTGTGGATCATGTTTTATAATATTTAAAAATACAGTTGAAGTCAAAAGTTTACATACACCTGCACAATCTGCAAAATGTTAGTTATTTTACCAAAATAAGAGGATCATACAAAATGCTAGTTTTGAAGCTTTTAAAGTTTCAAAAGTTATTTTTTATTTAGTACTGACCTGAATAATATACTTAGCAAAAAAGACATTAACATATAGTCCACAAGAGAAAAAAAATAGTTGAATTTATAAAAATGACCCCATTTATAATCATACACTTGATTCTTAATACTGTGTTGTTTCTTGAATGATCCACAGCTGTGTTTTTTTGTTTTTGGTGATAGTTGTTTGTGAGTCCCTTGTTTGTCCTGAAAAATCCCATAAGACAATCCCACAAATTCTTTGGTTTTTCAGCATTTTTGTGTATTTGAACCCTTTCCAACAATGACTGTATGATTTTGAGATGCATCTTTTCACACTGAGGACAACTGAGGAACTCATATGCAACTATTACAGAAGGTTCAAACGCTCACTGACGCTTTAGAAGGAAACACAATGCATTAAGAGCCGGGGGTGAAAACTTTTTGAATTTAAAGATCAGGGTAAATTGAACTTATTTTGTCTTCTGAGAAACATGTAGGTTTCTACTGTAGCTTCTGAAAGGCATGGAAAAATATATATTTAGGCAAAACAAAGAAAAATGTATAAGAAAATCTTCATTATGTTCAAAAGTTTACACCCCTCTTAATGCACCATGTTTATTTATGAAGCATCAGTGAGCGTTTGAACCTTCTGTAATAGTTGCATATGAGTCCCTCAGTTGTCCTCAGTGTGAAAAGATGGATCTTAAAATCATACAGTCATTGTTGAAAAGGGTTCAAATACACAAAAATGGTGAAAAACCAAAGAATTTGTGGGACCTGAAGGATTTTTCTGTAGAACAGCAGGCAGTGTAACTGTTCAGGACAAACAAGGGACTCACGAACAACTATCACTAAATAAAAAAAACACAGCTGTGGATCATTCAGGTAACAACACAGTATTAAGAATCAAGCATATGTACATTTTTGAACAGGGTCATTTTATAAATTAAACTATTATTTGTCGACTATATGTAAACATATATTATGTGAAATATCTTATTCACATCAGGACTTAATAAAAAATAGCATGCATTTTGTATGATCCCCCTTATTTTGGTAAACTAATTAACATTTTGCAGATTCTGCAAGGTGTATGTAAACTTTTGACTTCAACTGGAAGTCCAAAAACATATGCTCTGAACGTAAGGTACACTTGAACTGTTTTAATATAATTTGCATCACTGTGATCATTTCAAAAGCCTGTATCCCAACCGAGGCCCCTGGCGCTCAGGAGCACTCAGGCTCTTTGCCGGCCAAACATTTAGACATCAATTGTTACATCATTTAAATAGGTCAGAAGTAGCACCGGCCTCTGCCACATAATAAGCCGAAGAGAGATGCGGTTCTTTCAGTCCCTCCACAAAAGTGTTCTGGCTCTTTATTCTGCCCTGAAACCCGATCAGATAGAGGACAGAAGACTCATACAATCAAGGATGGTACTGAAGGAACTGCATCTCTGAAGACAGACAGTAACTCACAATTAATGAAGGGAAGAACAGCACATGTGATAACTAGCAAGAGCTAGTGTATTTATTAATAGAGCATTTTGCACCAATAATAGCATAAATCTACTGATATTTAGAGATTTTATTTCAGAATCCCTTACGGTATCTAATACTAAACATCTCTGTATTCATACCTTGGTTTGTAAATAACGAAATTTGAGTAGAAACAACAAAGAGCATTTGTAGCATGTGTCCTCAATCATTTTAATTACGCAGTGACAGCTTTGTTATAGACTCCAGTGAATAAATAAATAAATTAATAGATTAAATGCGAATGAGTTCAAAAATGAAGGGCTAAAAGAATCACTTGAAATTAAAATAATTGATTGCTTTTGTTCCAGGTAATATCTGACACCTAATAAACGTCAGTTACACCAGAGCCGCCTTGCTACATGGCAAACCTAAGCAAAGGAAATGAGGTCCACTTCATTAGAAATACAATAACCCAACGGTGACAAAAGTCCAAGGTCTCCTGCCAAGGGGGTTTAGAGCAGGTGATGATGGGGAAAGAGTTGATCCGCGTTGGTTGGAGACGCTAGTAGCGATGACCATGAGGCCAAGGCAATCTCATGGGTAATGCCAGTGCTCAAAGGAAGCCAACTGTTCAGTGAGCTCGAGAGCGTGTTACTTGTTTCTTAATTAACCTACCGCCCCCATCTTGCGTCATGTATTGCCGAAGTCTTGTCAAGTGACAGACACAATGCAGCTCTTTTCAACCAAGCCCCAGGGATTCCCTCTCAGTGTTTGTTTATGAACCTCAGGCTTCAGGGTTATTTTATCCAAACGGCATGACAAATCCAAGCCGGCGTGTCTTTTATGGTTAGAACAGGCGGTGAGAGACTGCTTAACTTAAAAAAAAATCTCCTCTGACAGCAAAGACAACAATGACAGCATACAGATCAGTGCGAGACGTGTTTTTGTGACATTCTCCAATGCAGGACACTAGTCGTCTTTCATATCTGAGATGAACAGGGTAAGTGGTCCCGTTCAGCTGCTGAGACGGAAACAAATGGATGAAGAAATGAAAGCATAAATTCATCTCATTTCCAGGTGGCTAAAAAGACACAATGAGCTCCAGAGCCCTCACAGGAGGCTCCGCTAAATAGTCTGCCGACACAAAAGACCAGCACTTCACGAATAAACCCAAGAAAGCTGCTGCAAAGCAAAAACAATCTACAAAGTGCTGATGAACAGGTGGAAATATACTTGGGGGTTAAATAAAACGTCTATGGAGCCCAGTGTATAAAAGCAATGGAAAAGAAGGGGTACATTTGCAAACACATAATTGTAACGTGCCATCCTGACCTAATTTCACCTGATGAAAAGTACTAATCAGTAAGCACAATATGGCACCCTTTGACCGAACACATCTGCACTTTTGACAAAAAGGCTCTAAACAGGGATGAAACAAAGAGCTATTGCTGACCTATGCCTCTTCACGGTGTTCATTGACTGTGTTCTGTTTAAGATTTTAATAATACGCATTGTGCTGCTGTAGTTTGAACATGGTACTGGTAACACTACTGAATGAACGCTTGTTACTCAGGCTTGTAATATTTAACATTCTACTATTTTGAGCATTTCTTAGATTTTGCTTTCATTTTTTTTTATCTCCCCTTTAAAATGAAACATAGTGCAGTTGATATCCCCTGCATGGCACATGCTTATTAAAGCTCTGTTTTCCATTACTTGGGATGAAGTTCGAAAGACCCCAAAAAACAAGATGCTTTCTTGTTTATTGACACTTGGGTGGAGATTTGATCAACAGTGGTCAGAAAATATGTAAATGATTTTTTTTTCCCGCTTTTAATTTGCTACCAATTCTATAGGGCGATATGTGTTGATAAGGGGGCCGAGCCCCACTAGGGGGTCTCGGCAAACTTCCAAAGCATCAAGAAGAATTCAAATGATTTAAAACATGACAAAAGCATTAAAATATTTCTTGTTTTCTTAATTCATCCCCTTAACAGCTTTTTTTTCTCGGAAACCTAATTATATATATGGAAATATATAAATATTTATTTTTCTAGTAATGCCAAGGTTTAAAATATTAGTCACACTTTATTTTAAGGATTAAGGACACTATTTTAAGGACACTTTATTTTCAATTCTCACTATTAGCAACCCATTAACTATGACTTTGCCTCAATAAACTACTAATTTGCTGCTTATAAGTAGTTAGTAGGTAGTTGTTAAGTTTAGGTATTAGGTAGGATTAGGGATGCAGAATATGTGTTTTATAAGTACTAATAAATAGCCAATATGTAATGAATAGGCATGCTAACAAGCAAATAGTGGGAATTGTTCCCTATACTAAAGTGTTACCAAAATATTTTATTGGGTAGAAATTGTGAGTGAAAAATACTTTAAAAATCCTTATCCTTAAAGAAGAAGTTAACTTCCACAATGAAAATTTCCTGATAATCTACTCACCCCCATGTTATCCATGATGCTCATGTTTTTCTTTCTTCAGTTGAAAAGAAATTAAGGTTTTTGAGGAAGACATTCCAGGATTTTTCTCCATATAGTGGACTTCAATGGGAGCCAATGGGTTGAAGGTCCAAACTGCAGTTTCAATGCAGCTTTAAAGGGCTCTACATGATCCCAGCCGAGGAATAAGGGTCTTATCTAGTGAAACGAAAAATAAATAAAAACTATATACTTTTTAACCACAAATGCTTGTCTTGTACTAGCTCTGCAATGTGCATATGCATCTTCATGCATTGAGTAATTCACGTTGTCTCGTGTGGTTAGTTCTTCGCCTGTGTACTCTGATAGGGTACCAACCTCCAATTTTAAAATCATGCGACGTTGTTTTACCTTTTTTGTAAAGAGTATTTGACTTTCTTTGCACATTTGCTTTGTACTTCTGTCTACGTCACTTCTGCATGATTATGTAATGCGTGAGGTCGAGCTAGTGCAAGATAAGCATTTATGGTCAAAAAGTATGTACATCTGTATTTTTCTTTAAAAATGATCAATCGTTTTGCTAGATAAGACCCTTATTCCTCGGCTGGAATCGTGTAGAGCGCTTTGAAGCTGCATTGAAACTGTAATTTGGACCTTCAACCCGTTGGGCCCATTGAAGTCCACTAGATGGACAAAAATCTTGGAATGTTTTCCTCAAAATCCTTAATTTCTTTTCTACTGAAGAAAGAAAGACATGAACATCTTGGATGACAAGGGGGTGAGTAAATTATCAGGAAATTTTAATTCTGGATGTGAATTTCTACTTTAATTCGTATTAATTAATGAATGACTGGGAAAATCAAGGGTCCTTCAAATATTGGTTATGGGTATATTAGGCAGAAAGGTGCACCTCTGAGGGTACTGCCTCAGTGACAAGTTAGACGAGTTCGAATTTTTGCTTTTTTTTTCTAAAAGTTTATAAACTGATAATATACTAAAATGTAACTCAACTTGGAAAAAGCCAAAAGCATAGATGTAAATGCACCTGCTTAACAACTAACAGTAACAAAAGACTGTGGCGTTAACATGCGTTTAGAGGTCATGACACATTATACCTTGTCAAAAATAAAAACTTCAGTGAAAAGATGAGCTTCTATATCAGCGTGCTTAAAGACAGAACAAACAGTAATCATCGTTCAATGCGAGGCATGACTCTGCGTTTGTCCCGTGCAACAAAAGCCAATCTCCTCATGAGGACCGTCCATTGACGCTAAATAGCCAACCTACTTAATTCTCTCCTCTCCCAGCCGAACAGTGTGGCAACGGCAACAGACAGCGCTCATTTAAACAACAAAGCACATAGACTTCCATTCAGACTAAAGCTGTCCTCTTTCAAGCGTGTATTCTAAAGCCACTTTCTGTTGCCCCCATCTCAGTTACCCCCTCAGTGGACAGAAACCGAGTCCACACAAAGTTGAGCAGTTCGTGTGAGGGAGTGAATGGGGTGGCCTCTCTCTCCCGGTGAAAAAAAAAAAAAAAAAAAAGGAAGAAGCAATCATTGAGCCCAGCACACCTGAGGGGTGCACCTTTCGTATTGTCTATGGTGGGCTGGGTGGAAAAATAGTCAGGCGGAGGAGGAGAAACATCAAACAGGTGCGGAATGGGCATTGTGGTGTTTATGAAAGATTCTTTGATAAGGATAAAGGTGCCGCTTGAACTAAAGTGATTTCAGATGAGCTCATTGTTACAGCTCTTCTAAGGTTCACTTTTAGCACCTCGCGGGCAAAGACTTGTGTTTCTTGAGCTGCTCCATTGACAAAACCGTACATGTGTTTGTTGTTAAAGGTAAGCCAAGCTGATTTACTTCTCTGGCTCAAGCGGTGCGCTTTGCCGTAGGATGATGTGACAGGTGTGTTGGGCTAGTCACAGACGATATCGCATTAGGCGGATTTCTTGACGTGATTTCTACAGTAGAGGATGCCAGTTTGATTATGACATCTTGCAAAATTGAGAGAACGATCAAACTTAAGCTCATTTTTTTACTAGAAATGGTTAAATCTAAAATAGGGTTATATCAAGTTGGGGTTGGAGAATCTCAGGGAATCATTACATGCTTCTTCAATAATTTTGCTTCATCTTAGCAATATATAAGACACATGTAGTTTTAAAGATTCTGCTACTTATTTTGAAAAGCAAGTGTGAAATGTGCTTGATGGTTATTAATGACAGATGTGCAGAAAGCTTTGAGGTTAGATACTGATATTATCAGGCACAGATATTGATATCTGAAATTCAGTATTAATACAGATCTCCTATGAATGTACTGTTCGTGCCCTCTGATGTTACTGGTTTTGGCGGAAAGACACTGGTTTTGTAACATGGCAAACCAATGTTCGAAGCTTGAGGATTTCATAGAAACCATAAGGGATGTGTACAATTACTGAGAAAATATTGTAATAATTCTTAATAGATTAATGTTGAAACAGGCTCAGTGAATGATTACAATACACAAACAAGCAGATAGAAACTTGGTAACACTTTATTTTACAGTTTCTTAACTAGTTGCTTAATAGCATGCATATTACCAGAATAGTAGCCATTTATTACTACTAATTAAACACATATTAATGCCTTATTCTACATGATCTTATTCTACATCCCTAATCCTACCCAACACCTAAACTTAACAACTACTTTACTGACTACAAATTAGGAATTTATTGAGGAAAAAGTCATAGTTAATAGTGAATAAGTGTACCCTATTCTAAAGTGTTACCAAAACGCTTGCAAAATGAAACATCTTGATCATCTGCTTCAGTCTGAAACATTTACACAGAAACATTAACATAGAAAACCTTCCTGAATGCTGTCATACTTGTATGCCAATATGTACATGGAGGAATGTTTTCCGCCTTCCTGAAACTTTAAAAAATACATTTGTATTTAATTAATTAGATTTCCATATTGTTTACAGCCAATAGGCGGCAAAAAAAAGATTCTGAATTATACAGACCTGTCTAAATATGACCTTTACAAGCAGGTCAGTTCTGTTATGAAGCATTTAATAAATGAATATGCCAAAAGGGTAATTTAAGGATGTCATTCAATAAATGGTTACACTCTTAAAAATAAAGGTGCTTTAAAAGGTTCTTCACAGCGATGCCATAGAAGAACCATTTTTGGTTCCACAACAAACTATTCAGTCAAAGGTTCTTTAAAGAACCATCTCTTTCTTACCTTTTTATAATCTGAAGAATCTTTTTTCGCCACAAAGAACTTTTTGTGAAATAGAAAGGTTCTTCAGTTGTTGAAGATTCTTTATGGAACCATTTAGACAAAAAAGGTTCTTCTATGGGATCGTGAAGCACCTTTATTTTTAAGAGTGTACATCACATTTAGGCACTTTAACTTAATTATATTTTGATTATTTACACAGTGGAAAGAAAATGATTAAAATATAAATGTTTAAAGCTTAACGTCCCATTGCTCATTGAAGGTTTGAGGTTAGCACAGGACGGTATCAGCATGATCATTTTGATGTTTTTTTAACCTTCTTTAAAAACATTGGTAACACTTTATTGTACAGTTTCTTAACTAGTTGCTTATTAGCATGCATATTACAAGAATATTAGCCATTTATTAGTACTAATTAAGCACATATTAATGCCTTATTCTACATGATCTTACCTTACTAACTATTAATAAGCAACAAATTAGGAATTAATTGAGGGAAAAGTCGTAGTTAACAGTGAATAAGTGTTCCCTGTTCTAAAGTGTTACCAAAACATTTATCTAAAAGGGTGGAACATTTTATAGACGAGCCAAATAATATCACAAAACATCAAAGAGTTCGTAAAAGACTTGTTGTTATCCCATCAAAAAATGATGTCACTTCCTAGAGGATGCTGCCATTATCGAACCGGCTTTTGTTTGTTAGATCAACAAACTGAAATTGAGGACACAATAAAACCCTATAAAATCATTACTGATTAAAGCAATATTCCACAAAAAAAAAAAAAAAAAAAAAAAGTTTAGCTTACATTACAGTAATTGGTAATTTGACATCTGATCAAATTGAAGTAGTAAAATTGTTTAAAATGTATTAAATTGTAATTTTGTGATAAAAACAAACTAATATAGTTTACATATTTAGATATTGTGAGTTTTTATATTGCATTCAATATTTTAAGACAATAATAACAAAATGCGTATCAACAATGACAAAATCAACTCCTTAAAATGATTAAAATTTCAATTAAATACCTTAAACAATTTAGATTTTAGAATTTTGCAAACAACACTGTTTGTATTTGTATTTACAAAATATTTTTTTCAATTTTTTTTGTATTCAATTTACTTTTACATGCATAGTAAAGACAGAGGCCTTATTTGCTGTTCATGAGTAAATTATCTATTAAAAATCCTAATGAGAAATTTACAGACCTATAAATTGCTCGGCTACTGGATGCCAACTGTAATATGTTGTACATATTCAGTTTACTGTATTTTAAAGCTCCTTGAGCATGTGCTCTTCATTCAGGACGTCTCTGATATATCATGTATGGCTGTATCACTGTCCTGGAATATTCTTTCTCGATTCCACCTTCTACAGTAACCAGCATCTACAGATGCTCTATTTTCTACTACTGTCCTTCATTCCCAGACTGGACAGTAGTCAGTTTTATCACCTGTTTGGAGATAGAGGTGGAGTGATAACCAGTGAGTGGCAGATGATCAGCAGAAGCAGACATTAACCAGATGGCCATAGGTCAACTGGCCACTATGGGAAAACAGCAAAGGTGATACCGCTCAGACAATACACGTGGGTCCCTGATTAAGAAAGGTGAAGGTCGCTGGAGGCGAAACATTTTTCATTCTCACATCGGGGCTATTCTCCTTCTTTCCGCAGTGTATCAGAATACAGGATGTTCCATGGATTGCGTTCTCTCACAACTGTCTCGTCCCCAATTCAAACCTCCTGTGGCTTATGAGGCCGATATACGGTTTCTCCCTCAGCCACCTGACCATGAAAAGAGTGTCTGACTGTGGGGAGGGGGGGTCACTGACACCAGCCAGGGGCACTAGCTGACAAACTACTGTTACCAGTGAACCAAAAGCAGAAAAAAAAATGAGGAAGCAGCGGAGGACAGGAAAAATGACAACTGCTCTTCCTCATAAAATCTTCTTCTGTTGACAGAACAGAACATATAATTTCTTCTAATAGCTTTTTGTGCGGTCTGTCTGTGCAAAAGTACTTCAATTGGTGTACAATACAAGGGAATGATGAATGGTAACTCATAGTGTAATTTACAACATTTATCAAACAGTCCATGTCAAGGCTGTATTATTGGATCAGAGGAATCCTCTGTATCCAGTTACATTGACCATTGTTATGACTTTTTGAGCCAAGTTTTACAGACAGGCACAAAGGGAAGCTCATCAAATTATTGGCTATTTATCACAAACAGTAATTTGCGCAACAATTGAATGCCATTCACTCTATGACTAGCCCAGTATTGTGTATCCATGCTCATAATTAGCACTACGATTGTCAAATTGTCGCAGTGGGAACCTTTTGTGCAGTTTTAAGTCATTATATACCTCAATACTTACTAATAGTTTCATATTTTTATATTGCTAAATGAATTACATTAAACTTTGATTCAGGTACCTTCACCAAATGTCTACCAAATAATAATTATTATTAGATTTTACTTTTGTATAATCCAATAGGGATACTTTTAGCCATTCTGTAATATATATCTTGAAAATTAATGTATTAATAATTAAGAAAAGTTTACGTTCATATTATATTTGATACATTTAAGTTCAAAATTACCTACTTTGAATTAATGTGTGCTTAAATTTATTTCTTAAAAATATAAAATATATATTTTAAATGATCAAAGCGAATCAAAGTCAACAGAAATCAATTTTTTCACCACGTCAAGGTTTTCCTGTGTTATTTGAGGGGTATCTAAAGATGCGCATCTGCCTGAATCATGAGATAAATGAAAATGTGTTAATACACCTTGTAAGCTAATATGCTTGTAGTATTAAAGCACTATGATGATCATTACACTATGAATTCATCACTCAAGCTCTTCTTTCCCACAGAAGAAAAAAACACCTTTGTGCTCCACCCAACCCTATACTGTACATTGCTTTAAACTTGATATGTTGGAGGTGAACAGAGGGAAATGCGCCCATAAGAACAGGTATCTAACAAAAGGCCAACTCCTCTGAGCCTGATACTCCAATGCAAGACAAAGAGTCCTGCACTGAATACTTTTTTTTTAATCTAAAAATATTAGTACAGCTTGGCCCATATACAGTATACAGTAAAGTCGGCTTCTGAAGCACATCGTTATAGGTTTTGGGTTGCAGTGGAGGCTGGTATTGAAATTTCATTTCACCTCTCCGCGCTGCCATTAATTGCTTGAGGAGACACACAGAGGTTTCCCTTACAAATTGGTTACAGATCTTATACCTCTATCCTCTCCATTTTTTATGATGAAGTTTAAGCAGGGTAAACTGCTGGACTCTTCTCTTTTTCTTTTAAATTATTTGTCCCATTCTGTGTACTCCATTATATTGATTTACTGTATGAGTTTAAAGGGACTCACGCACCTCTTTTGTTAAGCTGCATTTAGATATCAGTCTGTATTTCCTAAACAGAATAAACCTAAATATACAAAGTGCTGCAAATAATACTCAAGGATTATATTTATTGCATTATGTAACATTTTCTGTTTTTCAAAAGACAAAGACAAATTTTTATATATACAAATAATGCTATTTTGTTCTTTTGATGTTTATGATAGAGATTAGAGAAAGTACAATAAACCATCGGAAATTTAAACTGTGGAGTGAGCTGGTGATTAATCTAGATTTCGCCTTTTTTTAATTTCAGTAAGCGGTTTACGTGAACATTAATCATGTTTCACACATTCATCTGTTTGATCTGTTGGCTGCGGGTACTGTTCCTCACTGTGATTAACCTGAGTAAAAAAAAAAAAAAAATACTGGCCTAGATTTCCTTATGACCTGAAATCTACTACTGGATGACTCATAAATTAAGAGATATATTTCTGTAACTGATAAGGTCAGTCTACATTACATACAGCTGAGTACTCATTATTCTTCAAAACATCTTATTTTGTGTTATGCAGAAAAAAAGAACGCCAGTTTGGTTTGTAACAGCCAAAGTTACTTTTAAAAATAAATGCATTACAATACTGGGTTACTCTCTAAAAAAGTTGGCAAATGTAAAAGCCCTTTCACACCAAAAGCCTCAGGCTGAAGGAAAAGTAAATTCACATCTGCACAGTAGAAAGCAGAAGAAGAAAGTTCAACAGCTAAAAAAAGGAACAAATGTTAGTTTATCTTGAGTAATTTTTGATTATTAGTATGGTTGAATTGGATCATCAAAGATCAGCAGCAAAGACACTGGTAATAAAATGGGGTTAAATACATAAAGGATATTTATATTACTTCACATATTTAATTATTGCAGGTTTGCGTATTATTATGTAGTTGCATTTCACTGTTTTTATTCATTTTGAGGAATACTGAATCTGCTTTTTTTGTGAGTGAGATGAATTAATGTATGTTCACATTTATTGTAGAACTAAAGTAACATCTCATTCCTTATTTCTCTCAACATGACAGGAGAGCTTTCAATCCATGGGGAAAAAAAAGTCAAAAGTCAAAATCAATGGGGAAAAAAAAAGTAACTGGTGTTACTTATTTGAAAAAGTAACTCAGATATTTTCTTGTAAATTAAAAAGTAATGCGTTACTTTACTAGTTACTTGAAAAAAAGTAATCTGATTACGTAACTCACGTTACTTGTAATGCGTTACCCCCAACACTGGTAACAGCATAAAGACTATCATAATCTAGAAGGCTTTCTTTTACAAGAAAAGGCAAATTCACAAAACTAGCATACTGTAGGCTCCCCAAAAATATAACTGTTATCAAATGTATAATATAGTGAATATATTGGATACAAAGATTTTACATGTCCCAGTTTTTGTTAACTTTATCATCTAAAATGGTGGAATAAAATCATTTAATCTCAATACATTTTAATCAACATCATAACTGTAAAATAATGCAAAATGTTATGTTGATAAGAGTTGATGGCATAATAGAGCCTAATTAGCAATCCCAATAACTGACTATTTGACATATGCTGCTGTCCATTACTATCTTCATGTGTATGGAACAACATGAGTTTACCTTTACAACCACTGAACAAAACATAAAACTAAGACGTTATAGTGTTTTATTTGGTACTTTTCACTACAATCATACCAGGCGATGACAGATCAGATTTTGCCAGTAACAGAAAAAAATCATCACCTTTTGTAAAGACTATCATATACTGTATATTACTTCTGTTTCATGTTACATGCCTCAAATCAAAGAAGCAATATGCCAACACTGTACGTCTCCATAAGGTATGACTAACGGCAGATCACATCTCACTGGATCTGGTTTAAAGTGCTCAGTCTTTCACCCCTTCACTGATGCCCAGGCCCCATCTAAGGGATGAACAAATGCTGTATGGTGGGTCACTATTAACCTAGAAAAGATCACCTTTCATCATATAGACTGATTCCCTATGCACATCAAGAATATTGCGAGAAAATGCCCCTTATAAAATATACATATACAGTACACCTAACCCTGTCATAAAGTAATTGACCTGCAACTTCTGCAAAGTACATGTGCTTTACGGTAGCGGCTACACTTGGTGCCTGAGGGGTATAAATCCCATTCAATTTTAATTGTTTGTTGATTAAACACGATGCTGTCGATGAGATGAGATAGCATTCTCTCCCCTGCCATTGTATGCAGATGTGTGACAGGGTTTCATCTGCCTAGAAGTCGATCCCATGCCCCCGGCTTATGTGTCTCATCACGGCCACGAGTATCTCTTTCTTTTATCTGTCACTTTGAGTTGAAGAACGACTGGATATCATTGAGCACTGCAGCTATACTTGCTTCCTTGCAGTCTTGACACACTTTCTCTGGCTTTACAGCATCAGTCAAATCAGTGTGTGGCATCTTCTGGAAGTATACTGTATAAAAAGCTATTTTTTCACTTGAAAATTATATAAAGTAAAGAACCAAACTCAGAACTCTTTCAGTTTACCCTAAAGTTCATTGAAGATTCCAGTTCTCATTACTTTTTTATTACCTTGACTTGCTTAATTGAGTATTATTAAATTTTGTCAAAAAGTCAACAAGACATTTTCTCTAATTTTCGCACTGTGCTCCGTAAACAGAAAAAACAAGTCAGGGGAGTGGTCTGTACTTTTTTGTCAATCTTGTGAATTATTTTTGTACGTGCGGCATTGCTGAGATCAAGTTTGCTGATGTGTCTTGGATGAAGCTTAAAAAGAAATGTGTCTTAAGGGGAAAACGGCAGTGTAACTTAAGTGCAGTATGTGGGAAAGTTTATCAAAATAGCTGAAGGACATGTTGCAATTTATATTTGAATCTGATTAATTGTGCCATGTACAGCTGAAGTAAAAAATTTACACCCCTTGCAGAATCTGCAAAATGTTAATTATTTTACCAAAATAAGAGGGATCATACAAAATGCGTGTTATTTTTTATTTAGTACTGGCCTGAATAAGATATTTCTCATAAAAGACATTTACATATAGTCTACAAGAGAAAATAATAGCTGAATTTATAAAAATGGCCCTGTTCAAAAGTTTACATACGCTTGATTCTTAATATTGCGTTGTTATGTGAATGATCCACAGCTGTGTGTTTTTGTTTAGTAATAGTTGTTCATGAGTCCCTTGTTTGTCCTGAACAGTTAAACAGCAATGACTGTGTGATTTTGAGATCCATCTTTTCACACTGACGACAGCTGAGGGACTCATATGCAACTATTACAGAAGGTTTCAAACATTCACTAATGCTTCAGAAGGATGCATTAAGAGCTGGGAAGTGAAAACCTTTTGAATTTGAAGATCTGGGTAAATGTAACTTATTTTATCTTCTGTAACTTCTGAAGGGCAGTACTAAAAAGATGGAGCTCAAAATCATACACTGTTGGAAAGGGTTCAAATACATAAAATTGGTGAAAAACCAAAGCATTTGTGGGACCCGAAGGATTTTTCTGAAGAACAGCAAGCAGTTCAAGACAAACAAGGGACTCATGAACTAAACAAACAAACAAACAAAAAAAACACACACATCTGTGGATCATTCAGGTAACAACATAGTATTAAAAATCAAGCGTATGTAAACTTTTGAATGGGGTCATTTTCATAAATTCAGCTATTATTTTCTCTTGTGGACTACATGCAAACATCTTTTATGTTAAGTATTAAATAAAAAATAACATTTTGTATGATCCCTCTTATTTTGGTAAAAATAAATAATGGTAATAAATGGTAATAAATAAATAAATTAACTTCTTGTGATCCTCCTTAACATACAATCCAGGATTTCCACCCATTACTATGACTAAAGGTTCCTAATATTTCTCTACCAATCTACAAGTTGCACAGAAAGCCATTTGTAAACCAGTGCTTGAGTCTGGCAATACTTCATATACCATTTTCATGTTTCAAGTGTCGTCAGAATATATTAGATTAACTTTTTGTGCTTAGTTGAACTCACTCTCTATTCATACAGCAAATTGTTGCTTCAATAAACGCTCCTATCTATTTCCATTAAAAAGTAGGCAGTCAAATTTCAGGTAATACACAGTGTAATTGACAGCTACAATAACAAGAATTATTTCAGACCCAAGGGCACGGTGTTGAGGCTGCCTAAGTGAATGCCTATATGTTAAAAATACAAGTAGCCTCATTTTGTGGTGAGTAGAGGTAAGCAGAGTGGCCACCTATAAATGCGCCTGGAACAGAGCATTTTGTTCAAGGAGAGATGCAATAAACATGGGGAACACATTGAGTATGTGCATGATTTTTATCACTGCAGATGCACTTCATAAAAACGATGTCATAACAATTTTCTCTGGAAAACACTGGTGCACCTATAGGATTTTATAAATTCACCTTCTAAACCCTATGTCGAGTTTATACGAACTGTCATTTAGTGCAGTGCTTCACCCCTAAATAGTATGGAAGCTATTTACATTTTTCCCCCACATACATGAATTAAGTACAATATGTATATGTCAAAAGCATTTTTAATGTTTTTTAAAAAAGTCTCTTCTGCTCACCAAGCTATTTAAAATAACTGCTTTCTATTTGAATATGTTTCAAAATGTAGTTTATTCCTGTGATTTCAAAGCTGAATTTTTAGCATCATTACTCCAGTCACACGATTCTTCAGAAATCATTCTAATATTCTTATTTAATGTTCAAAAAACATTTATCATTATTATTATTATTATTATTATTGTTAAAATCAGCTGAGTAGAATTTTTTCAGGTTTCACTTTTGATCAATTTAAAGCATCCTTGCTAAATTTAAGTATTAATTTCTATAATTTCTTCCCCCCGAACCCAAAAAAAAACTGACTCCACGCTTTTGAGTGGTATAGTGTATAATGTTACAAAAGCTTATTTCAGATAAATGCTGATCTTCGGATCTTTCTATTCATCAAAAAATACTAAAAAAAAATGTACTCAACTGTTTTAAATAATAATAATAATAAATGTTTCTCAAACAGCAAATCAGCATATTAGAATAAAGATGAGCAATGTTGCTGAAAATGTAGCTTTGATCACAAGAATAAATGACATTTTAAAATATATTCAAATAGAAAATTCAAATTTTAAACAGTAAAAATATTTCAAAATTTTTAGTGTTTTTGCTGTACTTTGGATCAAATAAATGCAGGCTTGGTGAGCAGAAGAGACTTCTTTTAAAAAATCTTACTGTTCAAAAACTTTTGACTGGTAGTGTATAAACTTTGAAGAAATGTAGCCATTTATGGATTAAAAATGCCACATTATAAATAGACCTAGTTTCTTCATAATTATTATGGAGGAGTTAAATATTACATATTTACATTAGTGGTGTTTTACACACATGATAATGCTATTCACCTGATTCGCTGATAATGTCATTCACCTGTAAATGAGGGTTTCATGTTATATGACCAGCAGGGACTATGGGAATGGGAAAGTATCTTTCTTTCTTTCTTATAGACTTACAGGTCATGTGCACCCTTGGGTCCAGACTTAGGCATCAGACCCAAAAGACTCTTTTCTTCTGATTTTTATCAACACTCTGACAGCACTGAAAGACACGGCTTTTGTGCTCTGTCATCTATTCAAATGTGTCCCTCCCTTCCTGCATAAAACTGTTGATGAAAGCAAATGACAAAAAAAAAAAAAATTGTCGCTACACACTAAAGTCGTAAATACGGTGAATGAGAAAAAATCTGTATAAATGTCTTGGTGGACATTTTAAATGGTAAAGTATTGTTTACAGTAATGTTTAAAATATTATGATGCAGGTTATTATTAGTGTTAAACTGATAAAGTCCTCAACTGGTCATATAGACAAGTCAAGATGCTTTACTTTCAATAGAAAGGGCCTGCGTAGTTTTCCTGAAAGTTGAGCTTGCTCCATCAATACAGGAATACACAGAGAGAATGAAAGGATTACCTCAAGAGGAGACAGAAGAGAACAAACGCAGGATTTTCTGTGGTCTTCTAACAAGAATGCCACAGTGAAAAGCCAGAGGCTGAAAATAGCATGTTAACAGCTCATGTCAGTCAGTTGTTGACAAGAGGCCTGCAATCTCTCAGTGTAGTGCCTATCAATATTCTAAACACAGCTCCTTCAGTGGAGCAGCTCAAGACAAGACCCTAACATATGTACAAGAGTCCCCTCTCCACAGTAAGTAGACCACCGGCTGTCTACGTCTGAGTGCATGGCCTTTAAAACTTTGACAAAGGGACTTCGGTCTACTAGTTGAGATGCAAAAGTCAATGCTCTTACAAGAACACAACAAAATGAGGAACCTTAATTGGAAAACAAACCCAACCCAAATCTTCTTATTCATAAGTATGCTGTCAAATCCAATGCTTTGTTTCTAACTTTAAACATTGAAAACAGTTGTTTGTTGGCAATTACTGATTGCATTGTTAAATACAGTCTACGCTTTTTATGACCAAAGAGAGAGAGAGCCATGGTATCCAATTTTACCTCAACTTGAGTCACTGTGATCTTTAATGTCAGACCAACAGAGGACGGCATTTATGTCTCAGCAGGCCAATCTTTATCTCTATTAACACAGCTGCAATTTTTGTCCATTTTGACCGAGCGCTGAGAATGTCTGTTGTAGCTCTGTGTCTTGGTAGCCAGTTTACTTTTTGACATTTAGCCTAAATGAAAATCTGCCTCAAATGTTACAGCTGTTTCCCTGGTTACACATGTTTTTGCTTTAAAATAGTCGTGCCAAAATAAGATTCGCTGAATGTCATGTTGACAGTGACTGACGTAAGCACAAGCTGTAATTTTGATGTTGACATTTATGACATATAACATATGTTAATGAGGAGTCTGATCAGGATTTACCAGTTGTCGTCGATCAAAACGGAGCATGTGTCTTTAAATTGACAGTGCTCATTACCTTGTTCAAACAAAACCTAACTTGTTGGATTTTCTATTACGAACTTGTTATTTAGTGCCGGTTCTCCGTCTTTTCAGCTTTGAGTGATGAGAAACTCTTCAACATTTCATTATCTCTGACAGGGTACATCCAATATCTACCTATTTAGGTGATATCATCTCTACTACTGTCTTCTGAACACTATAATTATCTCAAAGAAGATGGAGGGCTGTCTTCAATGAAAACTGAGTCTAATTGTAAAGGCACATGTACTTTCATGTCAAAAACCTTTGCTTGTAAAATTCCATTTCTACAAACAACAACAAGAGGCACACCATTTTATTGCCATCACTTCATATTTATCGCAAGCAAAGTTCACGAACAAGCTCATCTGAATTGATTCCGACAATGCATGTGATACCCAGGGAAAAACTGAACTCTTATCTGCTGAGTACAGTTTATGTAGTTTAAGTAAACTACTTGAAAATGCAAATCAATAGGTTACAGAATATTTTAAGCTATTCACAACAATAATGAGCAAAGGTGACTAGGTGAGTGACTGAATAACACTCGACGACACTGAGCCTAATGCAGAAAACGGGACACCATCATATGTACTATGACCATGTCATATTTCATTTGAAATCTAATTGCTATTGTTTTAAATGTTACTTGCAGACCATTATTTTAACCAGTAAGAAAACTGTAGACCTAAAAATTGGAGGTGGGTATTTTGACATTGTATGGAAAGTGAGTCAAGCACAAATGTTTAAGTAAAACAGTGAGTTTGTATAATTTATATTTAACATTTATATAACCACATGTCATCTTAAACTATGGCTGTGTGAATGATTGTAAATGGTAAGTGTATACTCATACCAGTACAGTATAAAAAGATTAGTATTAATATTAAAAATTGGTCTGTTTGTTTGAGCATCCTAACCTGCACAAACACAGAAAATGGGAGTTTGAGAAACCTGTTTGAAATCAGATCAGAATATAATATAATATAATATAATATTGCTGACTAAAAGGTGTCAAATCATGGCTGATCATCCAAAAAAAACTTTATATTACATGTAATATTTAGTATGATATTAAGAGCTCTCATAATGAAATACGCCTAATACTTATACAAGGTATCTGCAGGATTTTTTTTTTTATTAAATTTGAATTAATTTTTTTTTTCAATATAAAATTACTGAAAAAAAGCATGATTTACAGTTCAGATACAGGTTTTCACAAAAACATAAAGTTTTATAAAATGATAAACTTCACATGTCAGCCTTTCGACTATTTCCAAGAAAAGGTATTCAAAGGTCAAAAGTATAAATTATTATATTAATAAAAACAATTATTATCATAAATCAATTAACTATTAACATATAAATATATCTATAGCCAAACTCACACTACAGGATTTTTAAAATCCAAACCGATTATAAAATCTGGTTGCAGTGCACACATAAGGAGAATTTTTGCAGATTATCTTCCCTGAAATCTTAAACATACACACACTACAAGATTAGAAAATTGTGGCGCATCACACACTACAAGATATTATTAAGATTATCATGATGGAGGGAGCGCCTCACGTGATCTTACGCAACAGATCGTCATTTTAGCAACTAATGTTTACAAATGTTGTTTAGCATGCTAGCAGCTTTATGCACTCACCCCTATTTTCAAAACAGAGACGATTTCACTCTTTTCTTGCTCTTTTCCTTCCTTGCGGTTGTGGTATGTTTTAAACATATTATACAGACAGTGTTACTACAAAAACATTACAAGTAGTTTCCTCCATCTCCACTATACAATGGACCGTACAGCAGCTGTTTTGCGGTCGCGCATTGGCTGTTGTGAAAGTGTTGGAGTAACCATAGCCGTGATCATC
Source organism: Cirrhinus mrigala (assembly GCA_036247105.1). Taxonomy (NCBI): domain Eukaryota; kingdom Metazoa; phylum Chordata; class Actinopteri; order Cypriniformes; family Cyprinidae; genus Cirrhinus; species Cirrhinus mrigala. The sequence continues at coordinate 22,331,668 of CM070011.1, read as the reverse complement.
CCGATTTAAAATCCTGAATATCAAACATGTTTGATATGATCGGGTGGCCCCGATTTGTGTGAGGGCAGATCGGGAGGTGCAAGATTCGATCTGTGAACACCTCACATTACCAGATAATCCGTGCCGAACATCGAGACCGATCGAGGTGTGAACCCGGCTTTAAGGTGGAAGTGAGCCTATGGGCAAGACTTTTGGCTCTGCACTGCAAACCAGCTTGTTCATAATTAAGATAATAGATGAAAAAAATATGTTAGAAACACCACTATGCAATATCGAGCAGCAAAACGTGCTGTATTGTATAACTAAAAATAATTGAGACGAAGCCAGACCCATAAAATTTACATATAGCCGCACCCACTCACATCCTATTCACAGGAAGAATAAGGTGGATAATGTAACCGCATTAACTTCTTGACGATGTGGGTGTTTGCTGCGTAAAAATATGGGTGGATTTCCCGCTAGTCTGAACAAAAACAGCTTATTAGAAATACATATTCATTCTCTGCCAGCAGGTGGCGCGTTCCCGGCAACTGCATAGTGACGCTGTTATGTAGTTTACTAGGTAGTAAACATACGCCATGACGCGAAGGCATCTGTTCCAGGACTACAAGGTTAGATTTTTATGAATATAACAATAATCAATGCAGTGTATAGTATTTGGTGTTTTATCATAAACAAAATGTGTAGCTGATGATGGCTCATTTTAACTGAATCCTGCTACAAAAGTGTAACGTTACAACCTGATCATAGTGGGTTAATATAATTATAGGCTCCTTCCATGAAAACAAGGCATTGAAAGAGTAGGAAAACTATACCTGGTAGGATTAATCGAACAAATATAGGCCTATATTTATATTTTAATGCTTGCATCAATCAAAGGTAGTGCAGCATGTTCATTAATATATACTGTATGGATAGTTAAAAAAAAAAAAAAAAAAAAAAAGTAATAAAACAATAATGTGAGAATATTAATATTGGCTGGAATTTAAACAACAATTTGGGGCTGATTTAAATGTAAGCAGTTAAGCAAGCTTTTCTTAATTGTCCTACACTGTTAAAAACAACCATTGTGTCATACTGGATAACAAGACTGATTTGTAGTGTGAAGTGTGGTGCACATTGCAGCTTATTTTGGCCAAAATCCACTAGAATTCTACTTGTGGAAACCTTGTTTACTTGTTACTTCATGCCTCAAGCATTTGGCCACTACAGTCTTTAATTTTTCCTCTGAAGCACTTGGTTTATAAGCATAGTGTCTTGTAAACACATCTTGGTTTTTAGGTGGACTGGAGAACCCTGACTGCTGGAAATTGCTTTATAACCAACCAATCAGAATGGGAAGCTGAGACTAGAACATAGTGTAGAGCTAAAAGGTATGAAGAATATCCACTGTTGTTTTATTATTTTGTTAAGGAAGATGGAAAAAATGTTTTGCAGCTGTATGTTTTTGTAAGTAAATACGTATATGTTAGAGTGACCATTTGCATTTATGTGGATAATATTAAAAACAAACAAACAAAAAAGTAATATACCACTTAAACAAAACAAAACACGTTTGTTGTAGGACAGGAGCTTGGCTGGATTATATGCGTCATACTCTTATTAGTGCTCCCGTAGTACGGCTCGGACCGACAGCTCTTCAGTATCCCAGGAGAGCCTCACCTAGTTAAGGAGGCTTATTAGATTTGTCCTGTGAGAGGAACGGAGAGTAGCTGAAGAGAAACACGGCATATGGACATAGACTTGTGTCCCGCCTAATTACAGGCATTATCTCATTTGCTATTGTAAGGTACTGTTGTGCCATCTTCCATTTATTTAATTATGCTTTTCACATATTGGCATAGGGGCCATTTGGACAAAATTTCCACACGGAGGGGGTTTTACACGGTTTAAAAAAAAATCTGCCTTTTCAGGAGTGTGCTGCAATTTGTCAAGCAATTAGCCACACTAATTAAATTTTTGTACCTCTAATCAAACGAATATGCTAAAACATTCTTGCCGCTGCCAGTCCGATGTCTGTTCACATTTAACTTGATGGTTTAAAAGAGGCTCCTACTCTGCCTCCCCTCTCCACTTAATCACCTCATTTGCATTTTATATTGGTAAATCAAATTAAGCACCCGTAGCTTTTAACTTGATTGACTGTGGCCAGGTCCACTCAGATGGGACTTTTTGCAGAAAATTAGACCAATTTTAATGTGTGCAGAGCCTAGTTCCCCGCATTCAGCAAATCACATTCACTCAGCTAATTAAAATGATTTTGCCCCCTTTATGTGTGTACGCTCGCATGTGCCTTTGCCAGGGGTTTTGATAGATTTGCCCACCTGGTGTTGTCCATATCCTTTTCATGATTTTATAACAGAGAGTTTTCGTTTCATCTCCCAAAGGAGTGGGCCCAGGCATCAAACACAAAAAGACAAATAATAAGTCGTGACACTTCAGCCGTTTGCTTTGACTGCATTTCTGTTGCTTTACTCTTTCGGGAATCAACAGGGACCGATCTGATCACCGTTGGGAAATTTTAATCAGATGAAACATGATGTTGCGTTAGAACACCAATCTATTCAAAGGCACAAAATAAAACAGATAAAAAATGTAGTCCATTTTGCAACAAATTAAAAGCTTTTTTCACATATAAATAAGGCATAGTATTTTCTTAAAAAATAACATTAAGCAAAAACCACCACATATATGTGCATGGCCACTAAAAAAAACTAGATGAAGGCTATAATAAAAGAACAGGGGAAGCGAAGAGAAAGAGAGAGGGGGGGTTGGAAAAATGATGTGTTGAGGGAATAATCCTGGGCAGGCGCAATGGCTGCAGCTCTCGAGGACGAGGCCTTGTGCTGCTGCCCGCGTGCTCCCCGGGATGTGACAGTCAGCTTAATTGCAGCTTTTAGGATCATTACTGCTAGAATGTGAATGTCAAAATGGACAAGGCTCTCAGCCCCTTTGACAAACAAGCGCCTTCCATTTTGCAGCATGAGCAACCAAAGATATGGAATAAGAACAACTAAAAAAAAAAAAAAAAAAAAAAAAAAAAACAGGATTCAATAATGTTTGTAGTCTGAGCAAGCTAAAAATGAATATTTTGTGCATGCACAAAAAAAAAACATTGATCAAACTGTTGGCAGCATTAATTTTCATTGGATGGATAAAGACAAAAAATAGACCGGATGTTTATGCTAGTCCACAAGCCTTTTGTTTGTTCATGTTTGTTTTATTTTGTCGATGCATGAGATTTCTATGTCAGATATTACTGACTAAAGAGAATTTTGTAGATTCATATGGGTCAAAGGGAATATTTTACCCATATACAAATGTCTGCCAGAATCATCTTGAACCACTAGTTGTTTTATATTTATTTTGTCATTTTTCCTTATTAACATTTGCTCATAAACATCTTTTTATTGCCAGTATACTATTACAATAACAGAGGAATCATTGCTTAGATTATTATTGCTTTAGAAGCACAAATGTAGCCCTGTCAAACTAAAGCGTCTGAAATCATTTACAGTATAGACTATATGTTAAAAAGCCAGAATGCGCAGCATATACCGGTAGGTTGTTTTTCCTGTGTGTGTGTGTGTGTGTGTGAATTCATATATATATGAATTCAGATATAACAAACAATACCTCTGAACAAATATGAGTGAGTGATTGTGTGTTTAGCCCATCATGCTTATCAGAGAACCCACTGCCCTCTACCCATCACATAAACTGAAGAGGACCGGAATCAGTGTCTCTGGGTAATATGCATAATCGCTGAGGTGCCTATTCAGTGGTTTTCAGTCAAGCTTGTTTTTGTTTTTTGCATGTTTGCTGAGTGTTTTGACAGCAACTCTGACCGAAAACTCGGCTATCGCACATGACAAAGGTCAATGCTCTCTAGATTTCTACAAGCAGGAGAGCACTGAGGCCAAGTGTGTTTTTGTATTGTTGTATGAGAGCAGCCATGATAGTCATAAACAAATCAAAAACAAATGCGTGGATGAGGTGGCACATTATTTCTGTGTGCATGTGTTTGTATGTATGCAGTTGTACTGTTCAGAAGTAGATACTGCACTCTAAACAGCTTTTTTTTTTTTCTTTTACTGTTATTTACTTAAAGGAGAAGTTCACTTCCAGAACAAAAATTTACAGATAATTTACTGACCCTCTTGTCATCCAAGATGTTCATGTCTTTCTTTCTTCAGTTGATAAGAAATTATGTTTCTTGAGGAAAACATTTCAGGAATGTTCTCCATATAATGGACTTCAGCGGTGCCCCCAAGTTTGAACTTTCAAAATGCAGTTTAAATGCAGCTTCAAATGGCTCTAAACAGTCCCAGGAGGAAGAAGGGTCTTATCTAGCAAAACGATCGATCATTTTATATAGACAATTTATATACTTTTTAACCTCAAACGTTCATCTTGTCTAAGTCTGCATGAATTGCATGTTTTTTTCTGGTTCAGTACAGTCAATACAGTTAGGGTATGTCAAAAAACTCCCATCTTGTGTTCTTCCCCAACTTCAAAATCACCCTACATCACTGCAGAAGTATCGACCCAGTGTTTACGAAGTGAACATGCAAAGAAGATCAAACGCCTCTTACCAAAAAAAAGGTAAAACAGCGATGTGGCACACGACAAACAATATTTGTTCTGAAATTGGCTCAACATATGAAGCTTATTTCATATCCTCCTGCTAAATGGATTCATAGTCTGAAGCTAAAATATCAAAGACTTTGCCCATTATACACCATGCCAATTTCTGTGAAATCTGTCAACTCCACCTACCCAAATTCTGCAGACTGTCTCTGATTTCCAGCAACTAGCATTGACGCGTCCAGATTGCGAATTGTGGCAAAAATCTGTGCAAAAGTATAAAAGTGTATTGCAGCCTTTAGTACGGTCAGGATATGTATTGCTAGAAGCTCTTCAGCCCTTCATATCAAGAGCATTTTCCAAACCTTTCACAACACTTTCTTAGTCGGATCACGGGAATATACTACTCCCCAGGAACTAGCCTTATAAAATGTGGGCTTAATCTTTTTTAGTGCGCTATCAAGGAACTGAACTGCTCAATTCCCCAAGCAGGGCTTCTGGAGTGCAACGGTGCAATGATTCAGAGGCAATGTGCAGCTGAAGGGGTGTAGGTTAAAAGGAGGTGCCTTACGGTTCGGTCTAAATGGTCCATATGTAAAGCTGTTTGCGATGTTAAGTTGCCCTTTGTGTGGGCGTCTGCAAAGTAAATAAATAACGTCCCATAATTTGCAGCATGGCAACACGTTGCGCGGGGAATGCGCAGGTGAATCATTTGCATTCTAGATGCCCGTCCGACGTAGTCGTTAATCTCTTTCATGTGCACTCGTAAAAGTGCCAGTGTGATGGAGTCAAGGCAAAGCGGCTTATTGGTGGACAGGTTAAATACTAGGACACCCATGACATGCCTGCTTTCCCACACGGGACCTTGAACCAGGTCGTCTTGCAGATTCTGCGCATCATTATTAGGTAGCACATAATCATGTCACAGGGAAAGTGGTTTGTCCCATTAGTGCCTTAATTAGTTGTGGCATCTCTGTTTAGATGTCTGGAACGAGTAGCTCTAAATTAGTTAGTTTCACCCGTGATGGTTTGAGTTTACTGATTAAATTAACCCCGGCTGTGTTAAACAAGCAGGTCCGCTATTCATTATGATGGTTGCGTGCGCTCCTCAAATCACTTCGTGATTATTGTTATTGGTAAACAATGATGTTTATTCAAATTGTGCCTCTTTTGTATCTTTTTGACCCATCCTCTGGTATTGTTTAGCTCTAAATGCTTCTCTTGTGACATTGTCCTTGTTGTCTAACAGAAATATTGATGGGATGATTATTTGGGATAATTTATATGGATCCTCCAGGAAGATGAGGGGTTGTATTCTGTTATCGAGTCACATTTTCTGTATCATTGGACAATTATCCTTCATTGAAAAATCTGTCTCTGCACTTTTGCCTTGTAGCCTAATATTTTTGGTCCTTTTCCACCAGGGAGAATCAGTATTAGATTCAATATAAACACTCATAATGGGGGTAGTAGAGGATAGAGACAGCCATGCTAAGTGTGATTGTTCTGCCTGCAATCTCCAACATAATGCTGGTGTGCGAGACCTCTCACAATCTGACAGCCTGAGCAGCCTCATGAAAATATTTCTTTTGAAGATAAATTACGGCACAGGTCAAACGCCTCCAGAATATTCCGCATCTGAACCCCATGCTCTTCACAACCTCATACTTCTCTTAAAGATATTAGAAAATGTGGTGTATCGAGTCAGTTTGTGCACAAAATTGATTCATAAAATGTTGAGGTATTGTTTTAGGTTTCAATTTCAATTTTATGGAGTTGAGAGGTGAAGCTCATGGGAATCAGATAAGAAGAAACATTCTGTGTTTAACACAGACACAGCTGAAAACGACTTGTCAAACCTGTAGGTTTGTGCAAAAAAAAAAAAAAAAAAGTAAGTCAATCAAAACAAAACACTTGACCAAATCTCAAGGAAATAGTTTGACTGATAAAAATTAATATTCTGTCAAGTTCTATGAGGTGAGACAGAAATTCATCCCATGCATCTCTAAAACAATTGCTTGAATTTGTTTATAGATTTAAACAGATGGAATGATTGATGGATCGAAGGGTTTTCTCCCAGATGAGAAATGATGCATCAGTGCTTATGAAAGCAAAAGGCAGCAAATTATATATGCAGTATTTTAATTAGTTGTCTTAAAAGAAAGACAACAATGCTGCTTTTGTAAGGAAGTGAGTCATTAAATATACATTGCGTCTGTATATAAATTATGCTCTCGCTGGAAAGACTGTAAGGTTAGAAGACACGGTTATTTCAGTTTTAAAACGGCACCCTCCAGGCCGCCGCACAGACCGCTCCTCCACCAGACGCTGTCGTCCTGAATCATATTCTGATTATTCTCAAGCGGGTGATACAGGATAGCAATTGACGGAACTGATAGTAAAAGAAGGCATCAGACAGTATGTGCAGAGATAAGACTGATTGTGTGTTTTCAGACATCCTCACCTGTGAGGCCCGGGGGCCCCTTCTCTTCTATTGAGAGTCACTCATAGACCTCTATCTTCTCTTGGGGCCTCCTGATCTGTATAAGCATAATAATCGGACTCAAATTGGCTGTGAGGGGGAAAAAAGTAGACTATTGAGGCACAAAGCATTAGTGCATGGCTGTCCCAGTCGACTGCTTCCATGAACAAATGATTAAGGTGTACTCTTTATACATTTTTTATAAGTGCTATCTCTGTTGGATATCAGCCAAGCAGGTCCAAGTAGAATTGGGTCTTTCCACTGCTTTTAAAACAGATGTTATATAGTCGACTTATTGGCCTCCAATTACTCGTGTGATTTTATTTTTTAAATTTTTTTTTTCCCCGAAAAGCAATCCCATTGGATTTCTAAGGAAGCATAGTGTTTTGTCTCCTGTTAAAGAGACTGACACCGGAGCAACGTGACTCTTGTCATTGTGGGCTTTATCGGTGATCTTTCTCTGGATGTGAAGGGCTTTGCCCTGCCACCTGTTCAGCCCTTTGACTTCTGCCGAGCTGCATATCATGATTTCTCATCAAAACTGCTTCAAGACGTGAGATTTATAATGACGTGGTATCACCAAATGACAAATGAATTGTATGTAGAATTCAAGTGAAATATCACGTGGATAAATCTGATAATAGGTTCTTATTGATTTATTTTTTTATTTTTTAAATATCCATTTTATTAACCTCAGCTTCAGTTAATAATAAATATTGTCTATAAATCCTAAGAACTACATAGAAACTCATGTTGCTATCAGTCTTGAGGGGTGCCAAACTGATTTAAAGAAATGGTTCACCCAAAAATAAAAAAATTTGGTCATCATTTACTTTCTTCTGCGGAACACAGAGAAGAAGATATTTTGAATATTTTTTATAATCAAATAACATTGGAGCCCATTGATGTCCAGTGTATAAAAAATATCAAAATGTATTTTTTATGTTCCTCAAATTTAATAATCAGTCGTACAGTTTTAGAAAGACGCGAGGGTGAGTAAATGAGGACAAAATGTTTATTTTTAGGTGAACTAGAACTACCTTTAATGTTCCAGCACATTAAATTAAAAATAAATTAATTACATTCCAAGTGTAAACATAGAATCAGTAATCAAGGTAGTATTCAATGTCATGATTTTGCAATTCTATCCTTTTCTTTGGTAGCACACAAAACATACACAGGTCATTTAGTCTGATAACTGACGTAAAGGAGAGTCAGGTGTTTTTTACAGCTATTGGATGATTTAGTTGATGCCTAGAGAGGATTTGCGTTGCCTTGGTTTCCAAGATGGTATCATAGGGTGGCTTGTGGGTTGTTTAATACACGTCGTAAGCTAACCAGTCACCCGCCTCAATCAGCACTTGAGTTGCCATGACAAAAGTTACATGTGAATTTATATAAGGGTATAAGTCTATGTAATTTCCTTTCTGATAAGAAGTGTATAATGGTTACGCTGCACTGCAGAAACTAATATGTGGTTTGAACAAAGTAAAATTATGTGTAAAATAATATATTTAAAATGGATTTTGTGTATTAATGATTTGTCATTTGAGGATATGACACTTGCTAGGTCATCACATACTAATGTATCTTACGTTAATATATTCATGTAATATATAGACAGCAGTAGTACATTGCTTTTTAAATATTTATTCCTTCTTTGACAATTTTATAATTAGTGATCAAATATAATCAACTAACATCAGAACAGCAATATTTTGTTGTCTCTGAACCACTTGTGACACTTGTATTATAATTTTTGCTATGCATAAAATATACCTATCAATCACTAATACACACACACATGCACAAAAACAATATTGCCATGCTATGACAAATTACAGTAGAAATTGTATTTTTATTATTATTAACTTTCATTTTACTTCTACCTGTGCAAAAATAAACAGTCTGTTTTTATTATTACATGACCTGATACATGTTTTTTTTTTTTTTTTTTTTTTTCTCTCTCTCTCTCTCTTCAGTTAGTCACACTGTTCACCCAGCGTCTATGACTTCTCATCAAGGCAAGACAATTACCAAGCTTCTGTAAAGTTGTTTAAGCAGGAACATAAAAAAGCTCAAGGTGTCCTTATAAACTGTAGCTGTGAGGCTTGTAGATCTTTGTCTTTGTAGATTAATCATGTGCTCCTTGACCTATGATAGACAATTCTGCTTCCCTTAAGTCTTTTATTATTTTAATAGACTTAGTAATAATGCTTTAGGGAACCTGTATCGTTGATACGTTTGCCACGTTGTTTTGCTGTCATCACTCTTACCTCTGCCGCCAGTACTTTTGAAGTGTGTGTCGTATGCCTAGAGTAAGGTTTGATATACAATAAGCAGAAGGCATTGAAAAATTAAAGTGGGAGAAATATCATTTACATTTGAGTACAAACTAAAATCTGTTTAGATTGCAAATAAAAACTGTTGATCAGTGTTACAAAACTGATTGAGCTGGATTAATTATGAAAGTCTTTAACTGATTTGTTCAGAAGTCGTTTAACCCTGTAAACCCTGTAAAGCCTAGCATATAAAATTCAGTTTAGCCATTAGATTTTATTGAACAGTTTTTTTTGAGCCTCTAGACTAAATAAATAAATCAGTTAATAAGTTAAATACATATAAATACAATAAGTAATTTTTAAAAGTTGCATGTGTGTTGCTTAAGTGTCGTATTTGATGCATCAGGGTTTGTGGTTCATGTTACAGGAGAATATGGACGAGGGAAAAAAAACCTCGGTTTTATGTAGCGCCCTCTTCATTCAGCTAAAATATAGAAGTTATTGCATTTAGTTCATAAAAATCATTAATGACCTGAAGAAGGATGTTTTCTATTTAGAATTGTACTAAAAGGTCTTTTACTTGGTTAAAAAAAAAAGTATTAACTGTCAATCATATGGCAGGAAGCATGTACTGTGGTAGAGGTTTTGATCATGTTGACAATTTAAAGGCCTTACAATTTTACTTATCAAATATGATACAGTAGATTTTGTGTTAAGGATTGACAGGGTTAAGGTTTCCCTAGATTATTCATTTGTGAGGTTTAGTTTAGTTCATATTGCCAGCTGACTTGCGGTATGGAATGCTCAAAAATGTAAACTCAAATTAATCCGAAGAATTTTGTTTTGGTTACCAAATATGCTGCATGAACCCTGCACCACACTTAGCCTGAAAGCTTTTGCTGTTCTCACAAAACGCAAACCAAGCTTGTCACCCACAAGTCCCCTTTTCTGTATGTCAATGTCATTTTATGCCATCATACTCCCAATGAGGTTGTTTTGACGGCTTCGGCCCTTGGAAAAGAATGAAGAGTCGGCCCAGGGGGCTGTTGTGAAGAGACCCAGGCTTTTCTGGGGCTGAGAAGTTGGAGTGTGCACTTTTCAGCCCCAAGCGTGATTCCCCCGTGGATCCGTAAGGCTGTACTCGCAGGACGATGTAGCTCTTAGCATTCTTTTTTCACACGTGCTATGCTGACAACTAACACTTGGAGTGTCCTCTTCATCAACACATTCCAAAGAGGATCGGGCTTGACCAGCACCTCTCTCTCTAGATCTGCTGACAGACTCTGAAAGTCTCCAGAAGAGCTGATGTTGAAAACGCCAGCTTTCCTCAGGCATTCTGTCCATCCAAACTCTTAAAGGAATAGTTCACTCAAAAATGCAAATTCTGTCATTATTCATTCGCCTTCATGTTGTTCCAAAACTGTATTGACTAGCTTTCTTCTAAAAAACATGAAGATATTTTGAGTCTCATTGTTTTTGTTTTGTTTTGTTTTGTTGTTATCCATACAATCGTAGTCAATGGTAACCAAAACTGTTTGGTTATCAACATTCTTCAGAAAGCGTTTGTACAGGTTCGGAATGACATGAGGGTGAGTAAATGATGGCAGATTTTGCATTTTTGAGCGGACTATCGTTTTAAGCACAAATTCGGTTGCTGTCTAAAGCATGTTAACGGTGCAGCTCTTGAAAAGATTGATCAGTGGTTCATAGGTAATTTTCCAATCTGTTTTTTCAGGTTAGGAATATTTATTAATCTCTGAAACTATTCTGGTATGGAATTGTAAATGTTTAAAGTACTATTGCCAAGCAGCACAGCCTGATCAACACTTGAGCAAAAAATAAAAAAAGACTGATCTCATACAGGATTTCACACATAAAAATATTGAAGCAGGATAATTTACCCAAAAATTACAATTCTGAATTCGTTCATCATTTACATGATTTTTTTGAAACCCAAAAGGTTTTTTGAAAAGTGTCTTCTTATTTTTTTCCAGTGAATGTCAGTGAGGTCCAGTGTTGTTTATACCTCAGTGTTCTTCAAAATATCTTCCTCTGTGTGTCAGAAAAGAAAGTCATGTAGGTTTGGAACAACATGAGGGTGAGTAAATGAATTTTCCTTTGAATGTTACATGTAAGTCTCATTCTTCTAAATATACAGTAATATTCTCATAACTTTACAGATGCACGGTAAAGTTCCGTCAACCATCTGCCATTGGTTGCCACCGCTGAACAATTGTGGGTTGAGCTCACCAGCCTCCCTTGTGTTGTGACTCTGTGGTCAGGTTTTGGACCTTGGGGAGGGATTGCTTGCCCGGTTCACAATGCAATCGGGTCTCATCCAGGAGACTGTGATTGTTCCATGGAGCCTCCTCCAGGTACAGTGCTGCTTTTGTTCCAGTAAGTCAGCAAGCTGAATGCAGTCCGGGAGGCTCGACCAGCTTTGGGAACTATTCTATCAGGAGGCTTTGTGCTACCCAACGGCCTTCTTCTGGCTGTAGAGGACTAGAGAAAAGAGCTGACATTTTAAACAGGGGATCCCTACTTCGGATAAGTTTGATGCCACTCAACGCGTTGCTCAACAAATGACCTAAACAGTGACGCATTACAAATTTGGTTCCTTTTTTGTTTTGTTTTTGCTAAATATTACTATTTCATATTTGCTTGCAAGTGTTGTTCTTCAATCAGAGTCAAATTCACAGCTCTTCTGACTCACCGACATATGGGTCAGTGAATCCAAATGTGCAGTAAGCCACGGTTCCAGCCAAATGGACCCGGATGTCATACTGTAGGTGTTGTGCTGTAAAAGAAAGGCTACACTTTTATTGGCAACAACGAGCAGTAGCATGAAAGAGTTTTGAATAAATTATGCAAAATAATAAATTTGACATTTACACACACACACACACACACACACACACACATATATATATATATATATATATATATATATGTACATGCATACACACACATATACATATTTGCAAGCATATATATATATATTTTTTTTTTCCTTCTTCTTTTTTTAAGTAACAGTTAATTAGTGAATTAAAATTAAGACACTTTTTAAATTGAGAAGCAATTTTAGTAACTGGAACCACTAGCACAATAAAAACAGTTTGATGTCTTGGCATGGCAAAACAGCTTTTGTAAAGTGACGTAATGTTGAAAACTTTAGACATTAACAAATGAGTAAAACTTTGCATTTCATTTGTGTCCTATCATCTTGTGGCTGGTATATTGCTACATCTTCAGTAATTATTAATGTGATGTTGACATTATGTTATAGTCTTGTACTTTTTGTTCTAAATGCAGTTTAATTCAGTTTGTGTTAATTACTTTTAATTGGAATGCAAATAGAAAATACAAAAATATCTGTTTTTTACCTACCCCTCTTTTTACCAAATCATTTTTTCCTGTGGTAGGTACAGTATAGAATAATCAAAAATGTCTAATTGAGAGGTAATTTATAGTATTGTATGGGTATAAATTGTCTTAATTTGCAGCAACTGTTTGCTCAAAGGAAGCATGAAAGCTGAGCAGAATAATGTCCACAGTGGTCGTCCATGTAAAGAGGAATAGTCAAGGTCATTGTACCAGCACCTGACATGATTTCCTGAAAGTCTGGAGAGTTCCATATTGAGGTTTAATTCTGTTACTTAACTGTTTGTACTTTAGCAAGCTCACTGGAGGTCCAAGTGCATATGAGTCACTGATGTCAGCTGAGGTTAATTTAGAAATTCTTGATTTTCTCAATCACTCAAACTCTTTCTCAGTCACACAGTGGTCTTTGAATACATGTAGTATCAATACTTTCTCAATATATAAAAACAAATATGTTGATGACGCAGTTGTAATTTTTGGTGAACTGTCCCTTTAAGGGTGCTTTGGCCTGCAGTGCCGTTAACCACATTATTCAGTGAAACGAGAACTGATTTGTTTTCTCTTGCCTAATCACTTTTTTTTTGTGTGTGTGATACATTACAATAACCAAAACTGAAATTATCATGCGAGAAACATATAGTCTACAAAAATGGTCACATTTAAGAAAGCCCCACGTGTCCGACCGTTTGCTTACAGTACACGTCAAATTTTTATTGATCAAATATTCCTGAAGATAACTCTACATATGGCGTTGTTCTTACATCAGTCTTTGATCAAACGACAGGACACGTCAATTATGATAGATCATTCGGAGTCGACAATATTCTTTTCCTCCTTTTTACTTCTTCAGCAAGTAAAAGTACACAAAAGTGGCATGTCTTTCGACAATAAATAATAAAATATTTTGTAATACAGGAACAAAACGAAACCTCCAGAGCTAATCAGTCATATTAACTTAACTTAAACCTATACACATCTTTGGGAAAGAAAAAAGTTCTTGGACGGACACGAACACATGAAATTCCCACACAGCTTGTGGCAAAATAGAGGTATACCTTGTTGCAATGCTTTAGTACTTGGGCTTGATGTTTGAAAAGAGACCATATAACAAAATTGTAATCGCAGTAGACCTCGGCTGCCATACCCTCTTTTTGTGAGCTAGTCCATTTCGATCTTTTTATAGAAACAGAATAAACAGTCATGGTTTCAGTATAGGCTACTCACGTTGCGCACAACAGTAGGCTATATGAATGTATATTAGATCAAGTTCTCTTGCGTCTTATATCCGTAGAGGTCCAATGATTTGTCATAAAAGTGAAAAAAACGTGGAGGGGTATTTGGCAAAAGTGTAGCCGACCAGGTCCACTCGGCCGCGGAGCACTGCAATCATCATGTCAGGTTCGTTGTGTGAAATGTGCGCCGGCTGGGTCCACTTTCGCAGGAGTTCTCGCAGAACTTTAAATGGTCTTTTCGCAACACTCGTTGGACTCGCTCGGTTGGAGTGTGTTTAAATCCCATGATTGTCATCACAGTGTATAAATACAACCAAGGGTTGTTTCGATATAGAGGCCTCGTGCAGTTGGAGGATGGGTTTTTATTCAGGAGCGGCCCTAAATGAAATAGGGATGGAAGAAACTTCACGAGCCTCTCTCTGAGATTGGTTCCCGGACACGTCCTTTCCAAAACTTCTGGTGCAGGAGATAATCCACTCGCCTAGGCCTCTATAGGACTCGCTACCATGCTGTTCGGTGTATCTGGCAGTTGCGAGGACATTGAAGCCACCTCGCTTCCCGTGGAGTTCGAGCCTGGCCCTCCTTCAGAAAAATTCACCTAAAACGAGCAAAATGTACGTTATTACTATTCTTAATTGTTATTACTAATTATATATTTAGTAATAATAATATTAGCGGTGGTTTCAATGCGGTGGTTACTGGTGTTATTTTTTTATGTGCTCAGTTTTGCGCACTCACCAGTTGCTGGAAAGCAGGCTGGTCGATGTCACTCTGCAGCGCGAAGTCACTCAGGACTTTCCAAGGCGGTTGGTAACTCTGCACCTCCACTTGGTTTGCCTGCAAACCACCGTCGTGTCTCTCTGGACTGGTTGCCACCATTGGAGTCCCCGTCATCCCCTGGATGTTCTGCAGATGACCACGAATAATTTATTTGCAGTCATAAATAGAGTTCAAAGGCCGCATTACAGAAACTAATGTTCTAAATGAGACCAAGATTTTAAGTTAAGGTAATATTTTTAAGTTCTGAAATTCCGCACATGCTTTAAGATATTGGCAACGCGTTTTTATAGTAGCCCATCACCCGCGTGATGCAAACGCGTAAAGCTTATGACTGGCTTTTTAGAAACAAAGCTAATACGGAGTTTGATGTTTTTTGGTTTATCGAATGAAGCGCCACTAGTCTTACCGTTTTGTCATTGGGTTGCTGCTGCTGGAGTTGTTTCATCAATATGCTCCTCTTTTTGTCCTTGCAGCGCTTGTTTTGAAACCAAACCCTGATGACTCTCGGGCTAAGACCCGTCATCTCAACGAGCTGCTCTTTCATGAGGGCGTCGGGTCGAGGGTTGGCATTGTAACAAGTCCTCAAGGTATGGAGCTGTTTTTCGTTGAGGACTGTCCGGACGCGGGTTGTTTTCTCAGGTTGCTTGTGCACATGAGGTCGAAGCGCAGGCTGACGTGCCGAAATGGGCTCTGCTGCAAGAAAAACGAAACAGAAAAAAATTTTTGTTAAATGCAAAGATATCTTATATAGTGCTCTGAATGCGTGAAGACAACAAAAATATCCAGGGATCAAACTGTCACATAATTTAAATGGATAAGTCGGAGGTGCCCGAAGCCCGTCTAAGGTGGAAGTAGTTATGGGAAGTAATAACAGGCCTACTAAAAAAAAATAATAATAACAATAACAGCAATTATAAATAGTACATTAAAAATAATCACTCATTAAAACGGAGTGTTAGTTTTCACGTATTCTATTCATATATTTGATGGTCTGCTTACGAGACCGGAGTCGAGAAAGGCGGAAATCTCTTCATAAGCGTAAAAATATATTCTTTAGACATTTCTTTCCAATAAAATCTGCTCCTTCACAGGTGAAATTCTTAATTCTGTATTATGACGGAGAGAGTATCCTTTTAATAAACTTGAAATGCAGCCATGGTTGCAATCCCTTTTCTGGCAATTATATGTTCCTGCTGGATGCAGTAAATTTGGAGGGCGAGTATGACCCAGATAGGTTTACGACACTTAATTAAAGCAATCTGTGCATACCTCTGAATTTTAAATAATAGGGTGCGCGCAGTGCGCTGCTCATGACATTACTTAAAAGCAGCTGGTTATTAATAAACCTGCATTAACAATGGGTTATGTTATTTAATGTATTATTTTATGAAAAAATAAGATGCCTTAATATAGCGAATGCAAAACAACAGCACTGTGGACTTAGTTTACTTGACAGGGCCTTTAAATGTGGGGTATCAACACGTGCTTTAATATGACTGTGATTTGTAATATCAGTTTAATTTAATTAACATAAAAAAAAAAAAAAACTGTCAAATGCTGGTACCGTCATTACACACATAATACAATATCGCATATTTCTATTTATATTATATGCAAACATTTAAAAATGAAATCGCATTTTCTTTGTATTTATTTGTGAAAGGATCTTATTTCTTTCTCAAGTACATGTACAAGCTGACATTGTCGCGTGGTTGGCCTCTAATCAGCAGAGAATATCTATTTCATGCATGAATAGCTGAATTCAATAACAGACAAATAGGAAAAATAAAACGAGTTATGCTGTCAAAGCACCGCAAATTTGTGGTCGGCTTGTTAATAACATCATTTACGCTTTGTTATGACGCAACATTTATATACCATAAGTCTCAACCTAATAATCTATGTCATCAAATAAAGCTCTTTTTAGGTTGAACACGTTTAAAAAATGTAAATGTCTAGAGCAGCTTGTGACGATTGAAAGTCTCTAAGACAAACAATCCCCGAGTCCTTGAGCAAACAACGCTTTGTAAGTTATAGTAGAATGCTATGCCTACCTGCCATTTGTAAAGGTCTCGCCGGATGTAATGGGCTTAATGGGTCACCAGCACCCATTGTTGCCCGCTCCACCACGTCATGGTCGGCCCTGCAGAAGAGCCCGTCTTCCCGCAGAGCGAACTCATCTCCTGGGATGAGCTGCCGACTACACGCCACACATCTGAAGCACTCAATATGATAAACCTTCGAGCGTGCTCTCATCACAAAGTCATTCTTGCTGAAACCGATGTTGCATTTAGCACATTTGATCCCGTATAACCTGAAACACCAAAAACAATATATTATAATGTGTAATGTTTGCTTAAATAATAATAATAATAACAACAATAATACTAATATTAAATAGCATAGTTAATAACAGCTACTCGATATGACAGTATTATTAAAAATGTTGAATATATGCTAACAGAAAATTAAATGCACATAATTGTAAGAACAACAAATGCCATGTTAAAATAAAAAAATAGATTTTAAGACAACCATTATTTAATATTTATTCATATTTAATAAATAATTAACCGATTAATAATTATCAAAATTCGTTAGCTTTATTATTATTATAATTATTATTATTATTATATAACAGCACCAGTACTACTAATAATAACGATTCCTGCGTATTGTGGATATTATTTTTAAACCGTGGTGTGTGTCTATCACACAGAAGTGTCCTCCTAAAATATTGCTACATTACTGTCAAGAAAATATGATTTCAATATTGCGATAAAATTTCGTACAGCTACGCGGCAATGCCATAGGCGACATATGAACAAAGCTTCACAATAATTGTCGAGTAATTGCGCTCCAGACTCATTTAAGACAGGAGATTAGCATATAGGTGCTGTCCAGTACAAAAAAAAAAAAAAATGAATGACAGCATGCTGCCGTAATGCACCAGTGAATAATGAGAGGTTACTGTCATTCAGTCATCCACACTCGAAAACTAAAACATGACCTAATTGATCTGCGTTACCTGATGTAGTCCCGTTTACAGTAAGTTTTTCCGTCTCGCACAAAACATGTACAGGACTCGTCCAGATACTGGTTACATTCTGCACATTTCAAACACGCCGCATGCCACTCCAGGTCCGGGGACACGCGAAGAATATACTGGTCATGGATTTGATTCCCACAGCCGACACACAACGAGATTAGACGCTTTTCTGATTGAAAGAGAAAGCATAGGAAAGTTCAAATTATGTAAATATTTTCTTAATTTAATTATAACACTATACAACCTAAACGTCTGGCAATGCCCTAATTTCCCAGTTGTATACTATAGCTCTTGTGTAGGATTAAACACACATGACATGTTTAAAAACAATACTGGATGCTGATGATAACGGTGCATAACTAAAAAAAAAAAAAAAATGATTGGAATAAAATTAGAATCGACATATAGCCTAATTATTATTCTTATTAATATAACAACAGAAATAATAATGATAGCTAATAATAATAATAATAATAATAATAATAATAATAATAATAAATTAACAAATATTAAATGGTAAATAGACCTTTACAAGAATAGGCCCTATTTGTAGTGATTTAAAGTGAGGAAGACCAGAATCAGCCCCTATAATAACGGCTTGTCACGATCCCTCCGGTCTGTTCAGAACTTTTTAACTTTTGTAGAACGCGAAACAAACTACTAAAGTCGTATAAAATGATCGGCATACAGGCATGGTTCAACATAAGTCGCCAATTTTAGCAGTAAGTGTCATTAGACACATATAGATATTAAAGCATAACTTACTTTTTGGTGGATCCCCCATGTCTCCCATGTCAATAAAGTAAGGCGGTGTTAGGTCCACTTTAAAACCGGACAGAAGGCCCTTAGTGCCCGTGTTTTGATCTGAGAAGGTGGGGAAGTGGCCGAGGGTTCGAGGTGTTGCAGGACTTCCCGGAATCGAGATGCTTGCGATTAGAGTTAGGGGTGTGTGTTGAGCTCCTGTGCTTGGTCACAGTATTGATGGGCCACTCTTGTCCCTATCTCTCTCTCTCCCTCTCTCAAACTCCGTCGGCTTCAGCTCTTCTCTCTCTCTATTGGTCTGACGTAGGACACTCATACGTCACCTTTATGAGAAGCTGATTGGTTATGGAAAGAAGGACCAGCTGTTCGGAGCCCAGGCCGAGGAGTTGTTGCATTTACTTTTATTTCATTCATACATTTTTTTCCTAATTTCTCCAGCTTTGAATTAAATAGATCCGAAATATGGTAAAATTAACAAGAATAATAATGATGATGATTTAAAGAAAAAAAATTAAAACAGAAAAAAATTATATTATTGTTTGTTTTTTTTTTATATCGACGCATTAATGTTTCTTAAAAAGGAACCCGTCTCAATTTTGAGCAGGAAATATTTGGTACTGTTTTTAGTCATGGTATTTTAGCATGGAGTTTTATAAAAAATTATAATAGGCTACCTATTATTTCAATAATATTTACGACAGTTAAAATATTATAAAGAATCAAGCAAACTGAACACTGTTGTAGGATATTTTATATCAAGTCGTTATGGTAAATCCTTCTTAATATGACGTAAAACTGGTAAAATAATCTTTGTTTGAACTGATGGGCATGTGAAGTGAATCTCCTTCGATCAGTGTTCAGATTTTCACAGGGAAAGGCGCAAATCCGTATTTAGGCAGTTGCACACAGGGGTGCATAACACGATTGAAATCGATGGCACATTTCAGGGTTGTCGCTATTCAAACTAAAACGCAATTACAGCACATAATTGCAGATAATGACCGTTTTAAACTGCGCAAGGCACGTGGTAATATAATCTCAATGTAAGGGATGGATTGGTTGAACAAACAGGGAGAGCATAGCACAGAGTTGCCAAATTTCCTGACCCTTTCACAGCGACGGGGCAAATTTAACTGTTAAAAAGAGAGAAAAAGAATTATTTAAATTGAAGTCAAACTCTGCGCTGTGACTTTAACCCAAATCATTGAGATTAAGCTACTGTGTTTCAACAGTATTTGGTGATTTAGTTTAAAAAACAAAAACTCAGTAGATGCCTTTTAAACTGACAAAGATACATTTTAACGAATTTGAAAGTCTCCCATTGACAGTGAGGGAGAAGACAAAACAAGTGGCCGAAATATGACAGCAGGGTTGCAGGCAGCAGAACGTCGCTATAACAGACACAAACACGCCCTCTTGTGTTAGCAATAAGACCCAAAGCAGAAACACCAAACAAAGACATATGGAAACATGGGCGAGAGCTTGTATTGTTAACTCTTCATTCTGCTTAGATGCTCAATAACACGTTAATAACCGGTGACTATTACGTACTGGACAATTAAAAAGCCATTTAATAAATAATAAACGTCAAATAAAGCGTTGTTTCTGCTACAACAGATCCGTCATGTTTCTATGTTTCTCAGATATTCAAGATATCCACCATTCAGATCACACACAGCTTATGACTAAATTGCAGTTATTTGGGGGTTTTATTTTATGGTCCTTGGTAATGACAGTGCTGACATATTTTTAAACCCCAAGCATGTTATACTCCACTTTTTGAGCAAATTTCATGCAATACTGGCATTTACAGTCTGTGTCCAAGAACCTCTACAAATACATCATAAATATGTTACGTGAAACATTAAACATACTGAAGTGTGTGTGTGTGTGTGTGTGTGTGTGTTTAATAGTCATGTATGATTGATAGCAGCTTTTGTAGATGCATTTGTATGGGCATACAATACAGTGTGACCATAATTCATCAAATCCATAAAACATTGTTTTGAAATCCAGCAGGATAGGCCTACTAAAGAGATATTTGGAGAGAATGATGCTTGATATGCACTGTGTATTCAGTCCAACATGGTGCATCAAAAAGAATTATGTAACAGGAGAGTAAAATAGATTTCGGATGCATATTCTTCAGCGACATTCATTCATGATGTTCATAATTAAACATTTTAAGTATGCAAGAATTGCAAACTGTGGTGTGCATATTTTTTTTGTTGTTGTTTTTGTTTTCATGTCTATGCTTTTTCAACAGCAGTGACCACATTTTATAATGTCTTTCATCCACACTTGTTTGGCAGTAGAAATGATTTGTTATTCAGGATAAGCAAGATTTCCAACATGCTGAACATTTTACAAATGCATATATGTATGTGCAGGTGTGTATATAATTATTGGATTATTATTATTATTATTATTTACATCTTTATTATTAGTTTTTATAAGAAAGGGACAATGAATTAATTATGTCAATAATAACATGATCTTAATTTTATCCTCATAAGAAAGATTTAATGTTTCTATTTAGTCACACATTTCACACATTTTTACAATGCTTCATCTCTGAAAGCATGGTTCTTGATTTGTTAACATTTATGCTATTATAGTATGACTGAAAATTTTATGACGAATGGTCCACCCAAAACGTCACATTTCATTCATAAATACAAAAACAGTCTCATCCCACCCTAAATCTAGGATGTTTAGTTTTAACAAATGCTCAGATGAATCCTACAATGTAATGTCTTGGATCATAAAAAATCCTACAAAGACCGATTATTTGCTTTTAGGCTTAAAGCAGTTATCTTACTCTATTATACTCTTAACAAGAATACCTGCAATCCTTACTGTATGATAATCACTGGATAACAGCTCAGGGACACAACAAAACAAGACACGCACACACATTAACAGTACAACCTTAACCCTTTCTATCATTTCTATTAAAGTTTATAAGATTGCTAATAATATTGAGGTAAGATAAATTATGATAGTTTTAGAGCTAGCTTAAGGATAATTATTTAGGTTCTTAGTATCCTGTTGTACGGTGTCTGAATATAAGTATGACCCTCATCCTGACCTCTCATTAACCTCTGGTTTCATTGATCACCTTCACCAGCCTGGCTGAATTTGGAAATGCCTCTGAGAGGTAATGGAGGAAAGAGCACAACCTGAAGGATGTGTGCTATTGACAAAGTACGGTTTATGTAATGTCATTCAGTTCAATAGCATGCATTAGTTCCCTTGGTAAGGAGAGAGAAATATAGAGAAGGAGCAAATCTATTTTGTGATCTGTCGCTTTGAGCAACCTCTCGACCTCACAGACTGAAGATCTTAAATGCGTGTATTTACTTGGAAATGTACCCATATATGTCTATATGTGTGGCGTGACTATAGGGTACTGATTATACACAGATTTCTTTAATGATTTGTTTATATGGTTGCAGTGTTTTGTTCTGAAAGACTGCAGCGGCGTGTGCTCTCTCAGCCATTTTCAGGAGTAGAAGTCTCAATGTGCTTGTAAATTTAGGTTGTTAGATTCGATGCAGAAGTCTCCCTCAGCCACAGTAGCCGGTTCTTACAGCTCAGCAGGAGTCCTTTCGAGATGAATGGCAGGAGCAGCATTTCAGCTATTTTGCGTGTGTATGTGCAAGCGCGTGTGTGTATGTGCGCGTGTCATCATTTCTTTAGACCTAATGCTTTCTTTTCGAGCTGAGATCTCTTCACACTAAGCAACTGTGTTTGTGTTGCAGTGTGTGCGTGTCCACGCTAGATTTTCTCCGCCTTTAAAAATGACTCTTTATGATTACAGTTTAGCATGTTCTGAGTAACAGTGCTAAAAACACACACATTTCAGCTGGAAAATCACAGAGCTTTAAAAGGAGGCTTCTGCCTTCTCACAATGACAGAGACATCAGTGATTTTGTCATTGTTAGGTGCTGTATCCAGTGTCTTCAGATCACATATTCTTTCCATTTATGGAATTTTTCAGAGGAACACCATAAAGACAGCTGCTGGATTACATGTTGAATTGGTTTGCATGGGAACACTGTGTTTTGTATTTTCATTATTAAAGTAATTATACTCTAAACCTGCGGGAAACATCCGTCAGCATCAAATATTAAAATATTCATTTTGAGGAATCTTTTTATTTTTCATTGAAATAGGTGAGTTTATATTTTGCATTTCCATCCTGTTTAGACGTGTCTAGCTAGTAAATATCACAAAAGTTGTGCTTGTTACAATGTGGAATTTGTTTATTTGTCTGTTGTATTTCATGCACCACTACAGAAAAATTATAGACCTTTGCTTCTCTAATTAACCTCCTCAGTCAGATGAGACATATGGGTATCAGATTGTTCAGGATCTTTGGCTGATACTAATCAGTTCGCTTTAATTAACTCAAACAGCTACAGGCTGGAGTCTGTCACAGGGACTGTGGGGAAGTAACTAGTTACATGTAACAGCGTTATGTAATTTAATTACAAAAGAAATGTAACTGTAATCTGTTACAGTTACAGGAAAGAAATGTGTAATTAACATACAGTTACTTATGAAAATGTTAACAGTTACAAAGGGGGTATCTGAATGCTTCTTGTATTAGTATTTCTTGTTATAATTTTTAAATCTGTATTTAACCTCAGAATGATCTCAAAGTAAAACGAGGCGCTAAAGGCTTTTTTTTTTTGTTGCTGTGATTTAAAATTAAATTATTATAATCTTAATTCAAGACGTGAATGATTTTGAAAGTTGGTTGATTTTGAAAGTTGCTTCTATTGTCCTCATCTCTAAGTTGCTTGGATAAAAGTGTCTGCTGAATTACTAAATGTAAATTTAATGTAATCAGTTACATTACTTTAATAAAGTAATTTTAAAAACTTACTACATTTTAAATAAGGTAACTTGTGATGTGTAACCTGCTACATTTCTGAAGTAACCTTCCCAATACTGGTTTGTTTGTATTCAATCAAAAGCATGAGACTTTTTTTTTTTTTCCTCTCTCTTAAAAATTATTATTACTATTATATATATATATATATATATATATATATATATATATATATATATATATATATATATATTTTTTTTTTTTTTTTTTTTTTTACATTGGCATGTATGGTTCCATGAAGAACCTTCAACCTAATTTCCATGGCAAAAAAGTTTCTGTATTTCATTTAAGTGTTCTTTGGGAAACCAAAAATGGTTCTTCTGTGGCATCACTGTGAAAACCCCATTTTGGAAACTTTTTTTAAACCTCTTCCTGTTAAAAGCATATCTTACATATGCGTCAGAAACTCCAACATTTAACATTCTGCATTCTACAAGCTATCTCGGAGTAGCTTATATTGTTGCTTTCAGCTGCAATGTACTGGCTGGCAGCCATATTTATGTCTGAGCCAGAATGAAACGAAAGCTTGTTCACTGCCCACCATGAAGACCTTGGCTTTAGGTAATTTTTATTTGCAACTCGAGGCAATAATGTCTTCATGAATGTAATTAAGATCAGGCAAACTCTTAAGGCAGAAATGTATCGGTGTCCTGCGATTTGGCCATTTGACTGTGAATAACTAATTAGTATCATTATCAGAAGTGCTATTGATGCACTATTTGTACCTCTAAAAACCTCTCAGCTTTGAATACGGTGTCAGTGATACTTTTCTTCAAGTCAAGGACTTGATCTACTCCTCTTTTGCTGAAGACGTCTCCAGAAGGCCTTATCAAGGTCTTTTGTTTCCATTTAATCTTACCTGAATTTTCGTTAACTGTCAGATTTAATGCCACACACACATACGAGTCTGTCCAGTCCGTGTCATCTTTGAGACGCCGGAGGGGTGAAGATCTCATCTGGGTCACTGTGGTCACACACAGCCACAGACCATATGGTTGCCTTAGTCATGGCCTACCTGAATCAGCAGTGCTAATCACTGAAGACAAGTGCCACTTGACACCAGAGTGACAGATGGTGTTCCTGGGTCTGTGTGCAGGACTACTGCCTAAACTCGGCACCAGCACCGCACCTTTTCGCCTCGGCTTCGGTCCGACTGAGAGGCACAATGAAGGTGATGATGTGTCAGGGACGATTATATGAGATGCTTCCCACCTCCTCTTGTTTTGTCCCTTGGGTGGATCCTTGCCCACGGCTATGGCTGACGGCAAATTTCAACACTCTTAAAGGCATCTCATACACAACAGTATGGAAGGGCAACAACAGATAGGATGTTTGAATAGCTGTATTAAGTTTATTGTTTGAACTATGTAGATTCATACATCTAAGGATTAAAAATTAGATTTAAGTCATATGCCAAAGCTTATATTTGGCCAAGTGGGTTTGGATTTTGTACTGACACCTATGGGTGTGGATGCCTGTTGGTGTGGTGTCACACCGACAGAGGCCGCTCCCACGACATGAGCGTCTTACCTCAGACCCACCTTATATCAGCTGTAACAGTCCAACCTCCACTGTTTCGATGCCGGAGCAGGGATGTAAGTTAGACAAGAATATCTCCGATTGAGCGATTGAGGTGTTGTGTTGCTGGATGTAATAATGAACATAGTGGTCGTCATTTACTCCCGACATCTGAGCTGCTGAAGATGCAGTGGATTACGTTTGTTTGTGAAGGGAATGCGCCTCCCGATCTACATATATCCGTCTATGTTTGCGCAAATCATTCATGATCCAGCTTCACCTACAGCAGAAGTGAGTAAAAGGCTTTTTTTAAATGAATCTTTGCGATCGCCTTTCCTAATAATGTGCTAGTTAGCAAGTTTAGCGGCTAAACGTGGCTAAGTGCGGCTAAAGTAAACAGGCTAGTCACTCCACAAAGAGAAGAGAGGGGCGGGGCGAGCAGAGCTCATTAACATTTAAAGCAACCTCGACCAGAACAGGATGATTTTTGCAGAGCTGGTTTTGGCAAGGTAACCCAGCAACGTATATTACGTATATTAGCCGTTGAAACACAGCCCAGACGTCTAGGCTAAAATAAGGTTGTCATTGGGCTGTCAGTGAAAATTTAATAGACGTCTAAACATAGCCCTAGAATAGACTATAAATATATATACATATATATAAATATAGAAATAAAACCAAACACCTTGTAAACGCTGTTGATTTCGCTTACATGATGAAATATCATACATCTCACAAGTATTTTGCCAAAAAATGACATGTAACTAAATTCAAGATTATTTGGTCTAGAAGTGGGTTACAAATAGCCGGACTATATCGGGTCTATAGTTAAACCAGACGTTGAAATCACGACTATTGCTTGCTGGGAAAAAAGGTGTTATTTACACAACCATTGAGAAATTTTAACCAAAGCATGTTGTAAGCCGCATTTCCACTATCGGGCCGAACCGTTCTCTTTGCTTAACTGTTCCGTTCCGTGTCGATCCGGGCCAGTCAGCACGGATACAGTTTCATTTTCCACTGTGGTGCTGATAACGGAACTCTTTGGAATATAAATACGAATGCGTCCGTCGTTGCCTTGGTAACACAACTGTAATGTAAACAGCCATATGGACAATGATCAGATATCTCTGTTTTTGGGACTCCTTTTTTTAAATCTGATATTTACTTCGTTAAATAACAGAGAAAAAAAAGACACAACTCTTGGTGCAAAAAAATAAAATAAACAGAAGGCGACGACAGGTATCACGTTACCAACAAATGCTGAGGGGATATGCATGCCAACGGAGACGGACACAGAAGGTAAAACCTTTTTAAAAAATGCCACATTTATTGACAGTATTAATGCATGAGCTATGAACGCAGCGTAGCTGTTTACTTAGCATGGTTTAGCACGATTGTCTAACCATGCCAAGAATTCCGGGCCGAGAACGGTTTGTAATCGTGCCGTGCCGTACCAGGCTCAGGTGGAAACACAACTGGAACCATACCTGACCGTTCTAAGAACCGTTCGGCCCGACAGTGGAAAAGCGGCTTAGACTTTTCATTTAGACCCTAAAGAATCATATCAACTTGTGGAAAATGGGCATCTGATGCCCCCTTTAAGCTGTTCATCTTTATTTTGTTTCTTTTTGTCCTTTTGATAATAAGTTGAGTATTGAGCATTAGTATTAGTTTTACTATACTAGCTAGTAATCCTGTGGAGTTGCAAGGGTAGTCATGGGATCTTAACGTTGGCAGCTCCCATGAGGGATGGTTGTGGCTAGAAGGGATACAGCTATGTCTGGAAGTGATGCAAAATCACACCAGATGGAAAGGAAGAAAGTGAAAGAAAACATAAAATAAAAATTATTTAAATGGACAGTAAAGACGACAACTAGCCAACTAATCAGCCTACGTCCTTTAAACTAAAATCTCTTAAAATCTCATCGAATGGACAGGAAAAAGTGAAATGGACAGTGAAGAAGACAACTAGCGAACTAGATTTTGCAAGACTTAGTAGAATTATAATAAATAAGTATATTGAATTAAACAGTTTTTCTAGGCTGATGAGTCTAATGGGATAATACATGATAGTTACATTTTAGTAATAGTTAAAAATGACTAGGTAAACCAATAACATGATTTATTCAATTTTGATGAAGTGAGGTTTTTTTATGATCCAAAGAAGAAAATACAAGGCAAGACTGTTTTTATTACATTAGCTATTTCTTATAAACATTTAAAATGAAAACAAACAATGGGCTGCACACTTAGACCTTCTTCAGGGTGTTTTTTCCATTATCATTAAATGTTTATACCATAAAATAGCCAGTTTAATGAAAGATTGAATTGAAAGTGTGCCTTGAGTTATCTATTAGAACATCTGAGCATACTGAATTTGTTTTTTGAGATGTTTTATAAAGTTTAAAGCATAGTCAAATTGCACATACTGTTCTTCTTTCTACTTTATTGCTGAATTACTGTGCTTCATCTGTCGCTATATGTATGTAAATGTACAAGTCTAATGTAAAGAATTTATTCATTCAGCCCCTGATGCTGTCACATCATGCATGCAGAAAAATGAAACACGACTTGCATGCCATTAGTGACTATTCGTAACATATTATCAATGCAAATTTCTGCTGTATTAATAAAACCATATAAAAATTGTTCTTAATACATATTCATATCTCCATTTAATGACTTCTAAGTATATTCAGTTCTCATCCAGACCACTGGTTTGTCAATCACTTTCTTGTTTTTTCATTGACATAAACATGACACATTCATCCAACTTTCTCAGAGCCGTCTCTAATTGTGTACCGAATGCTGAATCAAACTGATATGTTACATCAAATGGAAAGCAAATCTGCTTTCTTCATCAGATTAGCGGGGATTTGTGGGTGTAGTAAATGGGGGTTTTGCTATCCTCTGACAGACAGGGAGGAGCAGTAAGAGCACAGCCGGCTGATGCATCAAGCTGAGGGAGTGGTTTGTTTGTCTACTGGCGCCGAGAGCTTCTCAAAAGCTCTCTCAGTTTGAGTGGCTGTCTAGGCATTACAGGATGATCCCTCTAGCAAGGTGATCGTTCTCTGCTAGATGCTGAGGAGACCACCCCCCACCCCACCCGAAATGTCCAGTGTGTGTTGGACATATAATGTGATTTTTCTGATTTCTTGGATAAATGTACTTTTGCGTGTACTTTTGCGATATTTTAAAACAGTTATTTTAAAATTATGTAATTGTAGGCATCACAGAATTATAGTATATGCATATGAACTTATATTCAATATCGTGCATTCCTACAGTAGGGTTTACAGGATAAATGTCACCATTCAGTATATCCATCTTGTCAACCCATGACTTTTCTGGTTGTATGTGATTTACTGGACAAGGATTTGTGAAAATAATTTTACTCACAATTTCTACCTGATCAAATAAATATTTAAGAGCTTGGCATAAATAGAAAAATGTATTTAAAATGTACAAAATAGATTGAAAAGATTGCAAATTATATGACTTGTCCATATCTAGAAATCACAATTTAATATAAGAATTATTTTGATTTTATTGTTGTTGTTGTTGTTTTAGCTTATTTTACAGGGTATCTGCAGGATTTTTAAGCTCAAATTTAAGATTTTAAGACCTGCACAAATAAACACAATGGGGATGCATGATATTGGATGTTGCCGATATTTCTGATATGCCGATATTTTTCAACTCATTTTGGCTGATGCCGATACAGATATAATTCTTTTTGTTTGGAAACAACACCAAGTCTCTCCTGTGCGGAAATTATAAGCAAATTATTTTTTTAAATTTTGATTAGTTTTTAGCAAGAAGTTAATTGTTAGAACTTAATAAACAACAATAAAGTTATTTTATAATGACAGTACACTGAAGCTTTTAAAATAACTATAAATAAACTATTTATCAATCGCTGCATTTTTTTTTTTGTTCAGAAAGATGCAGTGGTAACCATAACATTTTATTTTAAGATTTAACATTTGTAGATGGTCTAAAGCAAAAGAGTTTTATATATATATATATATATATATACAATTATTTATTTGACAAGTGCCATGTTTGTGATTTTTTTTTTTTTTTTTTCCATTCATGTAAGCTATGGATTTTGACCTTTAAATCATAATATACTCATGATTTTATAACATCAATTACTGCTGTGTTTAATCAGAAACACAGTCTAAATGTAATTTGTGTATTTTACTTTCATTTTACTAGAAGTAGGCCAACTCGCCTCCTACGGAAACAAAACTGTTTACCGAATGTGCATTAGCACCCGGAGGAGGCTGCCACTGCACACACCGAACAGCACACCCTGAGAATGCGAGTTATTTTTCTTATCGGCAAGACATATTAACATAATTTTTCATATCAGGCCAATGCCAATATTTACATTTAAAACCATTATTGGCCAATTCAGATATAGGTCCAATAATAACGTGCATCCCTAAAAATTAATACCATATGAGCGAGTTACATATTACACTGTAAAATGACTGCAAAAAGTTTGTTTTACAGTTCAGATACAGGTTTTCACAAAAAGAAAATGGATGTCAAAAGTATCAATTATTAATTTAAACAATTATTAGTAATCAATTATTATATTAATTCAATAACGTAAATATATTTTACTGTCTTAATTAATTGATAATTGTTTAGATTTTTAGAATGCATTATCTTCTTGTCAATCCACCAGTTTAATATTACAGCATGTTTGTAGCGTAAAAACATGGGTTGATTTTTTCCATTGGTCTCAACAAAAACAGCAGACAGGCTTACTGAAAATCCAAATTCATTCTCTGCCAGCAGGTGACACTTTTGGAGCAGCAGAAATATAGTGGTCTCTCCGGTAACAGCAGTACACAACTCATGGTTTTTAAGAACACGGAAATTCTGTTTTAGTGTTTGCTTTGTCTTTGTTTTAATAAATTTATGTCATCTTAATGCCTTCTTTGAAGTTTGCTGAAGCCCCTTAGTGGGCTGAGAACCACTTATCTAGAAAAACAAAGCTGAAGGGTGATATTCTTCAAATTAGCTGAAATTAGACTGAAATCATGAAAAGGAATTAACAGACATGAGAATTAGATGAAAAAGTAAAAATGCTCTTTGTTACATTTAACTTCTTATGTGGAGACATTTTAAGTCCTTTTTTTTCTTTCAGTTTTCAAGTGCAGTCCCTGTTGTGCAAAAATAGTCATTTTCTTTCTTGCCTGTTTTTTTTTTTTTTTTTTTTGCAAAATGCCACCTTTAAGAGGCCCTTAAAGTGATGACAGTGAAAAAGATTTTTCCAGGGCACTTTCCCCCTCTCATTTCCTTACCTACCACAGAGTGTATACCTGCAGGTGATCTGAAGGCCTGTAGAGTGGCAGGGCATCGAGGAGGAACTACAAGCTGAGAAATGGGAACGTTTAGCTACATGACAGCCCGGAGCAGTACATTAACATGACAGGCCATCTCTTGTCACGTGTCAGGAAAAGTCAGGCCGGGATCCCAGTTTTCTGTGGAGGTGAGCGAATGAGTGTACGAGGGAGCTGGAGAAGAATTAGAAAGGGCTAATCCCTCCCAGCGTTCCTCCCAGCCAACAACAAGCCTCTTTCATGCTCCATGTAACCTTGGTGAAACTGACACCTCTTTTCGTCCTACCTGCCCCAGGCAGTGGCTATCTTGTCTTCTTTTCTTTTGTGTAGTCAAAGCAAAAGATACTGGCAGAGGGTTTGTGTTAAAGTGATAGCTCAACCAAAAATTGTAATTTTGATCATCTTCATGTCGTTCAGCACCTGTATGACTCTGATGAGCACAAAAGAAGATATTTTGAAGAATATTGGTAGCCAAACCGTTGCTAGCCATTGTCTTTCAGCAACTGTTTGGTTGCCAAAATTCTTCAGAATATCTTCTTTTGTGCTCAACAGAAGAAAGAAACTCGTGGAACAACATAAGGGAGAGTGAATGATGCCAGAATTTAATTTCGGGATGAACTATCGCTTTAAATCCACACAGCTAAAGGAGTTCAATTTCACAGTGTGAATAAGACTGGAACCTCATTGACTGGTTTTCATAACCCACACAGAGAACAATTCTGTAATGAGTGTCATGTTTCGTGCTAAATACACATCAGACAAAACTGTAACCTAATAGTTACATTTGGGCTCTCTCCTTGGCGACAGCAGGCCCGTAGCAAACAACAAAAAAGACATACCTGACATTCCAGCCTTGTCTCCACTCTTCCTAAGTGGATTGGCGTAGATCCTATCCCAACATTCTGCCATTGTAACCAGTGAGGAAAACCTCATCGACCAGCAATCCAAGTGTGAAGTTGGCCCTGCAATGCCCAATTACATCCATGTGAATCCTCCATGAGGTTTTGCTGTAACCTTCGTCATGGTACAGTGGTGGTACAAAGAACATCTTAAAGAAGGATGTGACCATGCTGTAGATGTCAGCAGCATGAGAGATGAGATCTATGAGAACTCTTCCACCACCTCCTCAGGAGTGGTTACCTACCCTTATTTGAAAAACACAAGAGGCCAAAGATCAAGCAAAGGTATTGAAAAGCACGAAGTGATGCAAAACATCCATACCCTCTTAGAAGAGCAGTGAACCTTGAAAGCATGTTCTGTACTAGTACAACTACCGTTCAAAAGATTTTTAAATGTTTCTGCTGCATTTATTTGATCAGAAATACAGGAAAACAGTAGCATTATGAAATATTAGTACAATTTAAAATAATTGTTTTCTACTTTAATACATTTTAAATGTAATTTATTCCTGTGATGGC
Source organism: Cirrhinus mrigala (assembly GCA_036247105.1). Lineage (NCBI taxonomy): Eukaryota > Metazoa > Chordata > Actinopteri > Cypriniformes > Cyprinidae > Cirrhinus > Cirrhinus mrigala. The sequence goes on along the minus strand of CM070011.1, from coordinate 22,299,914 downwards.
AAAGCCGAATATATCTTCAGTGTCACATGATCCTTCAGAAATCATTCTAATGTGCTGATTTGCTGTTTAATAAACATTTCTTATTATTATCATTTTTTTATGGAAACCATGATACATTTTTTCAGAATTCTTTGATGGAAAAAAGCTTAAAAGAACAGCATTTCATTTAAATAATAAAAAAAAAGTATTTACTGTCACTTTTGATCAATTGTTGTGCATCCTTGCTAAATAAAAGTATTTAAAAAAAAAAAAACTTTACTGACTTAAAACTTTTACTCTGGATAGAAGATAAAGGAATAGTCCATTAAAAAATAAATATTCTGTCATCATTTATTTAAAGGGATAGTTCACCCAAAATTAAAAATTCTGTCATCAGTTTGTCACTAACCCTCATGCTCTGTAAAAAACAAGTTGAGTCAACTCAAAATAATTTGTTACCCGGGTGTCTTAAAAGTTTAAGTTCAGTCAACTCAAAAAAGTTTAGTCAAATTGAAATGTTAAGGTGTACTAAGTGACAACTTGAGTTGATTCAACTTAAAATTTTAAGGCAGCTGGGTACTTTACCCAGCTTTTAAGTTTAACAAACCACATTTTTTTGTTAACTCAAATATTGTCACATATCAAAGTTGTCACTTAGTACAACTTAACATTTCGAGTTGACTAAAGTTATCTGAGTTAATTGAACTGAAAATTTTAAGGCAGCAGGTTAACAAATTATTTTAAGTTGATTCAACAATTTTTTTTGTCAGTGAATGTGTGACACGGAAGAGAAGAAATCATTGAATAAAGTCATTATTTTTGTTTTCTTTGCGCACAAAAAGTATTCTTGTAGCTTCATAAAATTAAGGTTAAACCACTGCTGTCACATGGATTGTTTTAATGATGTCCTTACTACTTTTCTGGGCCTTGAACATGGTAGTTGCATTGCTGTCTGTGGAGGGTCAGAAAGCTCTCAGATTTTGTCAAAAATATCTTAATTTATGTTCTGAAGATGTCTGAAGGTCTTATGGGTTTGAAACGACATGACGGTGAGCAATTAATGACAGAATTTTCATTTTGAGTGAACTATCCTTTTAACCTTGTGTTGTTACTAAGTTCAAATGACATTTTTCTTCCAGTGAAAACCAAAGATGAATTTTCAAGGAATATTATCGTCATTCTTTTTAATATAAGGGAAGTGAACGATGGCTGATCTGACAAAAAGCAAAAAAAAAGTACATATGACTCATACAGTCTATTCCAAGTAGTCAGTGGTCATGTGATGGCTATTTATGAGAAATAGACCAACATTTAAGTGATTATTCACTGATAATTGAGGCGAGTAAATGATAACAGAATTGGGAATGAACTATTTAGTTCCATGAAATGTTTTGGTTTTGCATGAAACCAGTTAATAAGTAATATTTTTATTTTTGAAAATTCTTTCCATGGCACATAAATAGCATAAAATTCATTCAATGTCATAGCGTATCACAAGTGTGCCATATACGCATATAGACATATAGTTGTAAGACCACTGTAAATTGCCCTTTAAATAAAGTGTTCGTGACAATTATGAAGAATCAAGCAGTGGAAATTACTCTTATGAGTGGAAAGGTAGATGTGAGCACTGCAGTACTCCATAGGGAGGCAGGCAGAATGATCCTGTTTTCATATGCTGGAGTCATTCCCCTGCAATTATCTTAGTGAATGGGGCCCACGGAAGGTAATTGCTTTGTTTTTCAATTATTTGCTGAGGCTCTGGTAATTTACTTCATTCTATGAAATATGCCAATTAGACATTTTAATTACAGTTTTCACTGTATCACTTCTCCCTGTCTCTGAAAGGATGTAATACTGCTATTAGCTAGACACAGAGGAGAAAAAATGACTCGCATTTCTCAAGCAGATTCAAATTGGAGAGATTGGCTTTTTGCAGAGGTTTTTTTTTTTGCCCACATCTTCCCAGCTCAGACAGACCACAGAATTCTAGACAAAAGAATTCTAATTGACCTTTATTTTTATTAGAACGAAAGACCCAGCAGTATTAATGGTTTAGTGCGTCTGCAGAACTGCAGACTATAATGATAACAAGCGGAATACAGGTTTGTGTGAAATATATGTGCATTTTATCAATGCGTTTTATAAAAATGTGCTATGTACAAGTTAGCTGCATATGTATTAATTTTATTTATGTATGCACAGAATATAGTAGACATTTTCCTTTATTTCGCCTGACTTACTCAACAAAAGAAAACGAAATGAGAAAAGGTCATAAGGTGTGTCCGTAAACCCTTAACGTTTGTCCCTGTTCCTTTGAGTACATGAAATCTTCCACTCATTACTGTGTCTTCATTTGTCCTTGGGACTGCAATTTGATTTAATTTCAAAGATAAGTCCACAATTCTGTTCCCCATCACCCCCTCCCACTTACTCTCCCACCAGTTGGATTGTGTGTGTATTTTCCTTTTTTTTTTTTTTTTTTTTTTGTCCTTAGGAGCACTTAGGCGTCTAAGAAACAGGCATCTGTCTTGAATATGGCCATCTCTGCCAACCCGCAAGGGCAGTGGAGAGCATCATATGTCTTGAGGAAGGTCTACAGAACCCTTTGTCTATACCTTTGGTAACGCGGACTGATGAATGATTCTGATCGCTGGCTCTGAGTAATATATAAAGTCATCCTACAATGTACCTTTGCACTAAATTACGCTCACTCAATAAGGTTTGACAGGTGCGGGTACTTCACCAGGCTCTTTTATATCTCTCAAGCATCAGATGGCCTCCATTTATCAGTAGCCAACCAGCCAGAGATTTCTTTCTCTCTTTTTTCCTCCTTTTGTATATCCTTCGTCTACACAAAATGCTGGTGTCACGGAATTGTGAGTCGTAGATGTCTTTGCCAACGTAAATATAAAGACTGTTCCAGCCGTGTAATAATAATAAAAAAAAAGGATATTTGAATGAACACTGATTTTCTACTAGCATGGCACGCTAACAGGGAGGGATGTTATTGTGTGTCCATTTGTAGCTGTTTGGCACTAAGCTAAAGGGCCTTGCTAGTGGGGGTGTAATGTTATTGTCAGTGATCCATTAGCGGAAATTCAGGATTAATGAACATGTAAACATTTTGGTAATCTTTGGACTGAGGTGATAGGCTGGATAAATGTAGACCTTGTAAGAAGCCTTTTAGAGCCCCACTCTCTGATAACATCTCTGTAAGGAGTATGAAAACCAGCTGAGTTAAGACAATTTGACTTACTTACAACTACAAGTGTTACAGTTTGGAAACACTTCTAAGCATGCAATGCATTTTCTTTTGTTTGATATATGTAGCTAATCTTCTGAAGAGACATTTTGGGCAAGTAAATATAATTTGTCTTCCAGAGAAATTCCTACTTAAACTTAAACTGAGGGATGTCTTGCTGAAGCATTTACATAAACAATGTGTTTCCATTTCAATTAGTCAAGATAAAAGCAAGGAACTATTTATGTGTGTGTCTATATTCATGATACAGATTTATTTTCACAGCTTTCTTTGATCATATTTACCAAGGGTATGAATAATTTTGAGCGAAACTGTATATATGTGACCCTGGACCACAAAACCAGTCATAAGTAACAAGGGTATATTTGTAGCAGTAGCCTACAATACATGATTGATTTTTCGTTTATGACAAAAGTCATTAGGATATTAAGTAAAGATCATGTTCCATGAAGATATTTTGTAAATTTCTTACTGTAAATATATCAAAACATAATGTTTGATTCATAATATGCATTGTTAAGAACTTCATTTACTTATTTATTTTTATTTATATTAAAAAAAACATATTTATTCAGCTTTCAGGTGATGTTTAAATCTAATCTAATAAAAATCTTTAATTTCCAAAAATTGACCGTTATCACTGTTTTTTTTGGTCCATGGTCCATGTATGTATGTCATATTTTTAAAATGTTTTTTGAAACAAGTCTCTCACGATCTCCAAGGCTGCATTTATTTGATAGAGCAGTCATTACTCCAGTCATCAGTGCCACATGATCCCTCAGAAATCATTTTAATATGCTGATTTGGTGCTCTTGAAACCTTCTTATTGTCAATAATGAAAACATATGTGCTACCTAACATTTTTGTGGAAACCATGATACATTATTTTTAAGTTTGATCAATAAAAACAAAAATTTTACTGACCCCAAACTTTTGTAAAAATAAATAAATAAATAAATAAATAAATAATCTATCTATCAACGGTAACACATAGAAAATAATGTAATTAAAATCACAAGTTGTGTTTGTTAATGCACTGTGAATTAACATGAACTAACAATGAACGACTGTTTTATTAGCTAACATTAACAAAGATTAATAAATACTGCAATAAATGTATTACTTATTGTTCATTCATGTTATTTAATACATTACCTAATGTTAACAAAATAACACCATATTGTAAAGTGTTACCATTTATACTTATATTTCTCAATTCTGTAATTCTACAAAAGCTATCAGCAGTGCCTCTAAGAAAAAAAAAATTACAGTTCGTCAGCTTGCTTCTGGTTGTGTGACGGGTGAGAATCTGCGGGTTAGACTCATGGGCCCCATCTTGAAAAAACTGTCCTTAGGGCTTCAATTAATCATCACAGTCATTAGACTTGCCTGTCAAGCTGTGAGGCCCTGTGTGCTCAGTCAAAGGGATTTGCTTTTAAGCTAAACAAATGTTAGCATTATGTATGTTGAGCTAACAACCTGTCTAAGAAAATAAATGTAGCAACAGCTTTTCAATTTTAGTACCGATATCACACTTACTTTAGGCGAGTGGACAAATTGTGTAAGATATCTGTCAGTGCAGCTCTGAACAAAGCTAAATAAATTTGCTGCTTTTCATTTTCTGCATATTAGTTATAGAATGTCAAAGATATACAGCAAATACTATGATAATTATGTGTTCATTTTAGAAAGATTTAAGAATACAGCACTTATTTTAAAACAGTATTCATTCATATATACATTCATGTGAAAGGCAAACTTCACATGTGTCCTGGGACAATGTTCATGCACTAGGTGAAGGTACAGTAGTTGTTGTGTAAAAGCCACTCACAGCCCTTTGGGGAGATTCACTACAGGAGGTTTTGAAGGTCTTAACACACATTCTGCCCTTTACTTTTCCCTTGGTCTGGCACTAGTGTCTTGTAGTAACCAGGCCAAATGGGCAAGAAAGATCTTTTTTGTACCTCTGCTGACACCTTAACTTGTTGCTATGATGAGAATTATTTGTCTAATGAAAAGGAATTGAGACAACACCATAGAGCTGCACTTGTGTTGCTTCCTACCTCTCAGCTCCTAGGATTAGTCTTTACAGTCTTTGTTTTTATTCCTAAATATTGTATTATTCATATATTATGTCTATTTATCTTAGAATATTTATATAATGTCTGTGAATGAGGGTAAATGGCTTGGCCTGGAATTCAATTATATGGGTCAGCAGTTGTTAATCAGCTTACATTACTTAGTATTAAAAATAACTGAAGAAAACATTCCTTAATGAATATCTACCTTCAACTTGATTCTGGCCACCTTATCTCAGGTACATAAGTACAGCATAAACCTGTCTATGTATTTGTTCTGTCTTTTTTTTCCGTTTCCCCTCACTGCTGCTGTTTGCATTTGTTCATACAGCAAATCAGCTACAGCAGGCAAAAGTCTGCATAGTCTTTCCTTTCCACAAATTTCTTTGTATGGCAATATGTTCATAAACATACACATAACAACGTTTAAATTTGGGTTCAGTAAGATTTTTTGGTGGCTGCATTTTTTAAAATCAAATATTATTACAATTCAAAATAACCTTTGTTATTTCAGTATATATAGTGGCTACGTTCACACTGTCATTTTTTGGGATTGACAACCGTATTTACTTACAAGTGTGAGTCTCGAAATGTCCCCTTCACACTGTAGCTTACAGTAGCGTCTGTATGAACGTGCAACGAGAGTCAAGCCCGTATTCCTTACCAGTAACCATAGCAACAGTGACCAAAGTAATATCCAAGATGGCGACGTCCATAAAACTGGAAGTCTCATCACCTTCTGACACGATGAGTCCAGTCGAGCCGCGAGTTTACTCATCAAACCGACAGCAGCTTTTATATTTGGGTGAAGAGCGGAGCTTCTGAGTTGCTCACAGAACACAAAACAGATGGGGCCGGCTCCGGTGGAGACTGGATATAAAACTTTCAGATGACACACTGCTCATTTCTCCATCACTGTAAGTTATTGAAACCACACTTGAAAGCACGCAACACACAGTAGACGCGCGTTTGTGCGGCAGAGCGGCTCTTTCTCGCACCGAATGTTGCAACACGTTCTCACTCCTAACTCGTCACATATTGACGATTGGGCAGGGCCCCTTTGGCGTCACTTCTGGACGCTCAGGATACCCCTTTAGCGTCATTTTTCTATGTACAGGGGTCCTCCAGTGCTTAACATAAGAAACCCTTGGCGTCAACATACTGACGCGAAAGGCACGGGGAATTTTATCGTCATGATTAAATTATATACTGGATTTAATTTATATTACACTATTTACACATTGAACCCAACCTCTGCCCCTAAACCTAACCATTTGTCAACAAAACACAGGATATAACAGGCAATTACAACTATATTCATAATTTATTCAAAAAGTATTAATATTCCAAGGGTTCCGAAGCAAAACGATTGATTTGTGAGAAGAATAGACGCGCGATCGCCGTCTCCGTCCGCCGTTCTGTGTGCTGCACTGCAGTCTGCAGTCTGTCTGTGTTTGAATTCAAAAAATGCCGCCAGAAGAAGCAAGCCTTGGTTGTGAAATGCTGTTGGCTCTTGGGTGTCTCGTGACCGATTGTGTCATGCTGTTGTGAAATGCCATTGGCTCGTATGTGTCTCGTGACCGATCGCGTCATGCTAATGCTCGGGTGTATTTTCTTGAATGAGATGTGAGCGCGTTAACGGAGTGGTATCATTTTCAGCGATTAAAGCCTTCTGTTATTCGCATAAGGATATCGTAAGGCTTTAGAAGACTCGGAATGGAACAGGACTTGTTTGTAATGCTTTTATACTGCTTGTTTATGGTCAGTTTTTGCAATAAATACCTGTGACTGTACTTATATTTGCCTGTTGCTGTTTCATATTGTTCAGAAGTGGGTAGGTTTAGGGTAGGGGTGGGGTTAGGTGCTCCAATGAACGTATATATTTATATAAAATAATTTCTATTTTTACAAATGCATGCAAACCATTAAATTAACACAAACAACTGAAAATAATGGAGGACCCTGTGCGTCGAAAACTGACGCTGAAGGGGTACCCTGGGTGTCAAAAAGCGACGCCAAGGGGTCCTGACCAATCGTCAATATGTGACGACTTGGGAGTGAGAACGTGTTGAATGTTGTGACAAACAACTAGTTGTCCAGTCCTGTTCCGTTCACACAGTGCGTGTGTTCCAAGAATGCGGTTGTGAGTTTACAAGAAAATTTACGAGTGTGAGTTCAGTTACAGAACGCGGTTGTCGCACCCGTAAATAACCGCAGCCTACTGAGTGTGAACGTAAGACTCAAATGCAGGACTGACCGTATTCTGCTGCTGTGTGAACTGGCAGTATTTTCATTTTTAATTTGAATTTTAAGCATTATTACTTAAGTCTGCAGCGTCACATGGTCCTTGAGAAATCATTCTGATGCTGATTTGATACCTCAGGAAATATTTCATATTTCTTCTTCTTATTATTATTAATAATTATAATCAATGTTGAAGCAGTAGTGCTGTGTAATAATCTTATGGAAACAATTATATTTTTTTTTTCATAATTCGTTAATGAATAAATAATTCAAAAGAACAGCATTTATTTAGAAAATAACATTTCTTTTCTGTTACTTTTGCTCAGTTAGTTAGCTACTTTTAGTTAGCAGCTTGAAGTGTAGTTTGTTAACAGTAGGTTGAACTGTAGTTTATCTTACTTCAATTAAACGATTAGTTTACTTCCGGAATAAAAATTTCCTGACATTTAACTCACCCCCAAAATGACCAATAGATTCACTAGATAAGACCCTAATTCCTCTGCTGGCGTGTAGAGCCATTTGAAGCTGCATTTGACCTTCAACCTGCTGAACCCCACTGAAGTCTACTATGGAGAAAAATCCTGGAATGTTTTCCTCAAAAACCTTAATTTCTTTTTGACTGAAGAAAGAAAGACATGATCTTGGATAACATGAGGGTGAGTAAATTATTAGGAAATTTTAATTCTGGAAGTGAGCTAATCATTTAATTGTTAGCATGGCAAGCTAGAGTTTTAAAGTAGCCACAACAGTAGCATCATATTTTCATGCAAATTTGTCTGTGTAAATGATGCCACTAAACACCTCATCCATTCCAATGTGAGTACAAAGACAGGATGTATGAGGATAAAACAGACAACAAGCCACTAAGTACCTTAAATTAAGTCAGGGGTTATGCCCCATATCTAATTGAGTGTTGTAAAACAAAATCCAGGCTGGCAGAGTGGTAGAGTGCTGTAGGCCGCAGGCGGACATTTGCAGCAGTGTATGTAGCCGAGGTGCAGCCCTATAACTTACTGACTGGGAGGTACTTACTATATAATGCAATATTCCTGCGCTGCAGCGCACCATTTGTCATTTGAAGCAGGACACAGATTATGGCTTAGGGCAGTGCATCTGTCCTGCAAGTAGCTAAAAGCCTCCCCAGCTGAGCCTGCTGATTTAGCCGCTGGAGCAGAGGTCAACGCCCCCCCATTACTCCTCTCCACCTACTTTCTCTCTCTCTCTCTCTCTCTCTCTCTCTCTCTCTCTCTCTCTCTCTCTCTCTCTTTATCTCCCACCCCCTTCCACACCCTAACCCACTGCTAGTCTGTATCTACATTCAAAGTGCTGCTCTGTTTGCTAATGCACACTCCCTAGCTTAGCACCCACTTAGCAGTGTCCCCTGATTTCCTGTGACAGTCGCTGCTAGCTAAGCCCTGTGTCTTAGCGGGTGACTAAATGAAACATATTGACGTCCCACTGGGCTCAGCCCTTGTTGTTTTGACAAATCCTCCTTTGGTGTTGATCAATCAGGGCTTCTCAATGGGGAGTGGAACGCTCCCAATATTTCATTCCCTAGTGTGCTCGCACGCGGGGCTGCGGGGCAAGCGGGCGTATTCAATTTGGGCTCGTAAGAGCTGCCCGTTCAGTCCGTCCCCGTAATTTACCCGCCGTGCACGCACGACTCGGATGAAAAGGAAAGGGAAGATCATCAGCCCCCCTCCCACAATGCTGACATAAGTTACAAGCGAAAATTTTAATTAGTGGGGCGGCGCACTGCGATAATTCACTGCCTCTTCTGTCTGTTTGCTTGTTTGTCATTGTGAGCTTCTATTCATTGCATCTGGCATCTGCATGCCCTGGGAGGAGAGAGAGATGGCAACAAAACCAGCATTTAAACTCCAGGGAAAAGAGGAACTTGTCATGACATTGTTCAGTGATTCAGGATTACAGACCTGAACCAATAAACATCAGACTAATAATACAGACACTTCCTTTCATAGTTAATAGTTTACAGTGTTTATTTGTTTCTGTTTATTTTTTCTTTTATGTCATTAAACCTATTTTTAGTTTTTAAGAGGATGGTGACCATAATTGTACGGACAAAAATGGACATATACTGTAAGGTCAATGGTGTTTGTTTAAAGGTTTGTTTAAAAAAAGTTTGTTTTGGGTTACTTCACCCAAACATTCTCTAATTATTTACTGATTCTCATGCCGTCACAAATGTATATGATTTTTTTTTATTTTTAGGAAGCTAATCCATCTCTGTGAGCCCATAAGTCGATGGAACCCCCATCGTTGCCGCTTCAAAAACCATGCAAAACAAAAATGATGGGAATCCATAAAACCCCATTTGACGAATCAGTGTCTTCTAAAGCATTTTAGTAGCATTTTGTTAATTGTGTAGCAAAATTACTAATATTTTAAACTTTTTTTAAAATATAAACCATCGTTTTCTGTCCGATTCATGAGTTCACGCTTGAAACTCACTTATCGCTATGGATTTAACTATTCACAATGCGATACGATTCACAATACTGATTTCACAATACATTTTTTTCACTTTTTTTGTTTACAAATTAAGAAATTGAAGACAATTTATAAATAAAAAGGTGTCCTTTTATTATTGCTTGGACAAAATGCTGCACATTTCTTTTGAAATGTATCAAACAAAACTAAATAGAAATTTTAAAACAGACCCCAAATCAAATAAATAAAGAACACAACTAAAAGAAAACTCTTCATATAAGCAAACTAAGGCTTTGCTCTTTTCATTTAAAAATAGAGGCAACCACTGCATTTTAATCACGATCCAAACAAAGATACTGCGTTATATAGCATTAGCAGTTTTTAATCAAAATTAGGCTACATTTACACGATAACGACGTAGTAAAAAACTGACAAGTTTCTCCCTTGTGTTTGTCACTTTGAAACCTGTTTTCAAAATTATGCATTTTCAGTTCCCAAAACACCGTTGTCGTGAAAACGAACGAACACGCAAAACGCATAAAAAGTTTCCCTTTTTTGGCTGAAAACTCTAGGATTGTATAATTTTGAAGTGTGAGGAAAAAACAGAATGGTCTGACTTTAGTTCTGTGATATCTTCCCAGTTTTATAGGTTATTGATGGGTTAACAGATAAGATGTCAAAATTACAGTATTTTATAATAAATTTACAGTAAATTTTAAATTAATTTTTTTAATTAATAATTAAAAAATGTTAATAATTGAAAGCCCATGCTGAGTTACTATTACAGTTTACACTGTAAATGTACAGCAGAATAGTGCTAAATTGCAGTAATCTAATGGCATTAACAGTAACTTCACAGCTAAATACAGTAATTCTACAGGAATTTACTGCTAAATCACAGTATGGAATAACTACTGTGAAGCCACAGTATACAGCTGTAATTTCACAATTATTTACTGTAAAAATAACACAGTAACTTACTGTGAAAGTATGGTAACTACCTTACAGTAATTTACTGTGAATTTATGTAAAGTAACTTGAAAGTAATGCAACTAGTAGCCAGTAAATTACTGTGGATTTACGGTGAAAATTTTTACAGTGGTATACTACATAAAACAAATCTGCATGAAAACAAAAACAGCAGACGGACTGAATGAAAACGCAAATTCACACTATGACACCAGGTGGCGCTTATGAGACAGCAGCAATACAGCGTTTCCTTGGTTACCGTTTCTAAACAAGCACAGACTCTACAAACAAACAAATCTACAGAGTCAAGATGATAAAACAAATACCATATTTTTTAAAGACAGCCATTTCCCCTCAGCAATACATTCATATAAACTCCTACTACTAAGGGCATTCAATATGTTGGTGACTTTGTTACTTAAGTAGAACACAAACGAAGATTTTTAACTCAAACCGTGGCAGTCTATCAGTCATATAATTCAAAATTCAAATTTATTTTATATAATGGCAGTCAATGGCATCCACGGCTTTGAGAGTCAAAAAAACATAAACAGACAAAACCAAATTAAACCTCGCAGCTCGTGATGATACATTGAGGTGTGAAGACACGAAACAGTCGGTCTGTGCAGGAAACTGAACAGTATTTATATCTTTTTTTTTACCTCTGATCCATCGCAATGTCCATCTGTCTGGAGCGTGTTCACAACAGCCCGTGCGTTTTGGGTGAACTATCCCTTTAAGTATCATCAGACGTACGTCTGCCGGTGAGCAGCAGCAAATAAAAAGATGCAGTTCACAGTTACAAGTCTTGAGTCAAATGTTTCATGTTATGAAACATAACTGCTATTTCCAGAGAACTGTTTCTCACGCAAAATTTTGTGTTTTATGTCTTATTACCAAGTTGGCCCTGAGACCCAGGCCCTGTGAAAAATTCACAGGAGCTGGTGTGATGTCGACAGGAAGTGATCAAGACTATAAATATTTCACCTGGAAGAGTGTGTTATCACAGTGTTGCCTGAACTAGAGTACTGTTCTGTGTATCCCCTGCTACTCTTCATTATTTATTTACCTCATACTTGACTAAGAAGCACGGGACTAAAAAACCATAGCGCCGAGGAACAGTTGCGGGGGGCTGTAATCAAAGACATACATCCCCCCGTCACGACCACCCCTATCATTCCCTCCCAGAATGTTAGCAATGTCAGTCTCCACCTCCCAATCTGGTCTATATACCGCCAGAGTCTGAGGGATGACTTGTGCCTTGTCCCAGACCACCTCAGGCCCCTTGCTGGCCTTTGCTCTCTCTCATTGTCCTCCTCCATGTCAGACGGGTATGCAGTGACATGCCGTCTAGCTTGTTAGCAACCCATGAGTTCAAACTGTTGCCATCTGGCCTGCTGGCTCTTACCCTGAGTGCTTTATCTTGTGTTGGTCTCTGCCGGATGCTCAGATTTTTCAAAAGACTGCGGTTGGAGCTCACGCGGAGATATGCTTGATGGGGATTTGGTTTGGTGGGACTCTCATAACTTTTTTGTTACTATTGTTATTTCCGAAACCTTTTTACACAGCAAACCGAATAATCGGTGAATGACAAGATTGTGTGTTTTTGTGGTTTTTAAATATGCATTAAGCATGAGGCAAACAATTTTACCTGTTACTGTTGCTTTACTAAACTGTTTTCTCTGTGGTTTAGCACATGTGCTCTGACACATTGATGTCACATGGGCATCCTTCTATGGTCGTAATTTTGCGGCTAATATTTGCAGTGCATGCAAGCTCATCCCAAACCGTTGCATCGACAGTATTTCCATAAATTTGCGTAATGCAACAATTTTCTGTTAACAAAAGATAATTTAGAAGTCATATTGTTGTGTTTCTAGCTTTCATCATGCTCTGCTGATTTTCATATAAATGTCTTTTCTAAGGCACTCAGGTTTGTGCCGAGCCGAGTATGTTAGCACAGGGAGAGAGAGAAGAGCTTTAGTGGATATTCATTTATGGCTTGCATTTTAGGGGGGAGCTTGGAAAACAATGAAATATTTATCATGGAAAGATGAATGGCACAGACAGGGAGAGGGCACTAAATTATAAAGGAAAGGTTAGGATCTAATTGAATTAGGATGTGTGGAGAGCACGAGCTAGCCAACTGCTGGGCTTCACAGTGGCTGCCACAAGTCTCCCCATCACTCTTGGTTTCACTCGTCTGCCTCACTGACTCTTCTCTCTAATAAGAGTTAATGCATAGTAATAAATCACATTACAAATTATTAAACATTTATTTGTTACAAATGGAAAGATTTTAGCAGGGATCATTTGTACAGCTTACATTCATTTAAAAGATGCTACGATAAAAAATGAGCAGAGATTACATATATATAGTTATATAGAGAGAGAGATTAAAACATTTAAACAGTTGAAATATAATTTTTTAAAACTGATAAACATTATTTTCCAATGGAAAAAAAAGAAATGTTGTTCTTTTAGCTAGACCCTAGTGAAAAATAAATATACTAAAATGTATTTAAAATACATTTATTTTATGCTAAGTATACTACAAATACATTTACATATTATGTACTTAATAAAAATAACCTGCAGTTGTACTGGTATACTTAAAGTCTGCTAAATTGGAACAACTAATTTTGTACTTAATGCACTTTAATTGTTTGGAAGTAGTGCTGAAGTCTAGCTGAAGATATACTTAAGTATATTTGACTGTACTAAAGTGGAACTATTGCACGTATACCTTAGGTACACTTTAAATATTTTGCATTTAAAGATCGATATTATTTTAAGATCACACAATCCTCATCAACAGTGACATATATATATATACAGTAGTCAACATTTGAAGTGGATCAAAACCTTTCTTCAAAGTTGTCCTAAAACTAAAACAATGCCTGTTCTTGTCTTAGGACAACTTTGATGAACCTTTCTGATCCACTTCAAATGTTGACTACTATATATATATTTTTTTTATATCATTAAGGCTCAAGCAATATGTCAGTAAGTATGTTAATAGACTTGAACTATACTTAATATAAACTTTGATGCATTTTAAATCTATTATTTTTATAGGGGAGATCAACTGATTGCTAATACCATGGCTAAGGAATGAAAACAGGCCAATAACTAAATAAGTTTTCATTGAAGATATGATTTTAAAACTGACAAAATTTATACTCCATGCAAATTAGTTTTTAAATTTATTACAAAATTAACAGTAATGACCTATCAATGGAAATGCTTGGTTATGCAATTTGCTGCTGTGCTGATAGTCCATTAACAAAATAGCAAAAAAAAAAAACTAACAAAGTACAAAAATTATCAACACTTTCTTGGAAAGTTGTTATACTTTTTGTGAGCTTAAGTCAATAAAGTTTAGTCTAATGCAATAACACTGTAGCAACATGAAGGTTAAGTAAAAAAAAAAAAAAAGCTATGCTTCATTAATAGTTTCTTTTAATTGTCATATGAAGTGTATGAATAATGCAGAATAAAGGAAAAGTGAGATAAAGAAATAGAAATAAAATCTGTTGTAAGTTTTCTCTTTTAAAATGCACTTCAAAAATAAAAAAGCATGTTTAGACCTTGGGGTAGATGCTATATTAAATTGTACACATAGAGAAAACAAGGCTAGGCGTATTTAGCTTCATAAAAATCCTAGATCACATGGAGTTTTTTGTCTAGTGAAAGTTTTGTAGAAAGATGTTTCATCAGCTGAACAACTGGCATGTTGTTAAGCATCAATCCATTGAACACACTGCACTTCTATTCCTCACAGCCTTGTTTTCACTCCTGTCAAAAATGAAATGTGTTTGCCCTGACTAAAGTCTGTTGGCATTGGTTTGGCCGATAACTGATAGTTCCAAAAGCAACTACTGGAGCAGATTAATCACATCAGCAAGTCTGAAAGTTACTTTTGACATATAAACCACCAGAGGATAGTCGTTTTGGAAATTTGCATGCATTATTTTATTTTCATTCATTGATTCAGGATTATAGAATTGGAAAAAACATGACATCATTCATAATTAGTTGTTTTAATACATCAACAAATTGTCGTTTGTAGATTTAGCAATACAAAGTACGTGCTTAGGTGCCCCCTGGGGTCGGTGTTCCCCTGATTGGGAGTCAGTGATTTAGAATATTACATTTTCCAATAGAATTTTCAGGCTTAGTAAACAGAGGCAGACAGAACAAGATGGCACCACTTTGTACTTTTTAAAAGAACATATTTTCATTTCTGTCCATCCCACCCTCCCTTCCTCAGGAATAACCTCATTAGAATTGAGGGAATCTGATTGTATATTCCCGTGAGATTAACATTTTACTGGTTAATTTAATTTGAGGGGCTGGCAGAGCAGGGTAGCGTTTAGAGGGGAAAGAAAGAAGGAGAAGTGTGCATCCATCTAACAGGTGGCTGAATCGACCTCAGCTGGTGCCACCTCGGCCTCTGACACTGACCTTGCTCAGAACAAGCTTAGCTTAGTCTCTCTCTCTCTCTCTCTTTCCTCCTCCTCCTTCTCCTCTCCTTTTCTGTCTTTCTCTCACTCCACTCGTCTCTCTCTAAACAAATAACACTTCTGCTTTCAAGGGGGAGAAGATAGAAAGACACTAAAGGGGAAATATGTTACAGTACTTGCGGTGGCGGAAAGCATTTGAGGATGAATAATTTCTCCCTGTCTCTGGAGAGACGTCGCTGTATTTCTTTCTCTTTTTTTTCTTTTAAGGAGAGGGCGGATTTACATAAAAGGAGCAGCGACCACAGCGGTCTGAAAGAGCCTCTAACTGGTGGGAGGATTAAGTGTATCACTGAATGGAATTATGTTGTAAATGACAGGGAGGGGTAAGGACCCCCCGGGCCCCCTTCGCTCCCCTCCTCAGTGTCGTGGTCCCATCTGGTCCTTTAAAGAATACCTAGCGGTAATTACCCCCAGATGGCTTAGGGGCTTTGCACAGGCCGCCCGACCAGGTGCCAGCAAGTCCTGCTGGGTCGCTGTATTCACTGCCAGCCCCCAGCAGCACCACAAAGTGGACCGGGACTCACTGAGGTCGTTTAAAAAAAAATTTAAAAATTGATATTTATTTTACAGGGCTTTAAGCAAACAGAAGCCAAAAACTAAAGAAGCCGAAATCAAATAGGACAGGACATCAGAGAGGGAGGGGAAAGGTGGTAGATCGGACAATATGATGTAATTTTTTTGAACTGTTTTGTTCACAAGGGCAAAGGCTGCACAACAGAAGAAGTGTATGAATATCAGTTCCCATCTGCATGTTTTTTCACCGCAGATACGGTCATTTGTAAAGCAAAGTGTGTTTAAATTCTGAAAAGTAGCCATATTGCATTGATCTGTTTTGACTGACCAAAAACTAAGATAAAGAGAGGCAAGCAAACTGAAACCTGTATTGATCACTGCTATTTTCTGTCAGGCCCTAATAATGTACCTGTGTTTGCCAACAAGTCGTTTAGACGTTCTCAAGTCACTGTAACACAGCTCCATGAAAAGCACATTGTAAAAGGCTTTTATGCCTATGCTGAAGTGTATTTTTACACTTTTTTAGTAAAGCAATATGTCTCAAGATGCCTTGTGATATAATGATTTTACCATAATAAGGAGTGAGGAGTGCTCCACTTTGCATTAAACCATTAAAATCGCAGTATATGAAATGAAGGCATTTGAAGGCATTTATGAAAGGCATTTGAAGGCATTTATGAAATGAAGGCACTATTATTTAAAAAAAAAAGCCAAAAGCATTTAAAGAAGAATTATAGATTAACATAATATATATTGTAATAATGTATAAAATGTATTAAAATTATATTATATAAATTTGATTATTTAAACCATTTATTAATACAGTTTATCAGCATAAACAACTTTCCATATAGTAATTAGAGCCCTGTGAATTCCAAATTCTATTTAATCTGTTTTAAATTTTTTGGCCTCCCCCCCGTATTAATTTTTCTAGACTCTATTACTCTATTACTCTATTGGTTAAATTAAATTGTAAAAATCAAAAAGCATGTCTAATAAATTTAAATTATGAAACTTACACAATTTAACAGCAATTTATTAAAAGTTCAGCAAAAATAATATTTTTTATGCCCTAAACATTTTAGTTTTTCTCAATTTTATTTGTGTTTTTACCAAATTCTGTTTTCCATTCATTTTCTGTAATCCATTTGATTGGTTTTATTACATTTTAATAATCAAAAGCATCTCTAAATAACTGTTTTTTTAAATAAAAAAACAAATGTATCATTATTTTATTTCTTTTTTATTATTATTTTTTTAATTTTACATTTTTCTGGCAAATAAATTCTGGTCAATAATTTTTCTGGTAAATATTCCTTAAAAATAATATTTTGATAATAATTGTATTACTAGTAGTAGTACTATCATTACATTAAGTAATATATTTCTGTCACAGTTTCTTAAAGTGAATTTTTTTTGTGAAGACTTTCAGGTTTCTGTTCGTATATGATACAACAAAAGTTTTCCTCAAAAGAAATGGTAAAATATAATAAATATTACAAATGTAATTATACCATTTATTAATAAAAAATTATCAGCATAAACATTGTTCCATATAGTAATTTTTTTCTCCCCAAATTATTAAAATATTTTTTCACAAATTTAGTTTTGTTTTTACCAAATTCTGTTTTCCATTGATTTTCTGTATTCCATTTGAATGGTTTCATTGAATTTTAATAATCAAAAGCATCCCTAAATAACAGATTTTTTAAATTAAAAAAAAAAAAAAACTCATTTATTACTATTTTTTTTTTCTTTTTTCCCCCATTACATTACATTTCCTTTTTTTATTACATTAAGTAATATATTTCTTTCACAGTTTCTTCAAGTTAAACCGAACTTTTATTGTGAAGACCTTCAGTTTTCTGTTAGTATATGATATGACCATAGTTTTCTCAAAACAAAAGGGTAAAATGCTCATGAAGTGACTCTCAGAGCAGTTCTAGAAATTGTTTATGTGTTCATGTACTCATATATTGAGGCAGCAGAGGGTGAAAACAGGAAGCGTCATGCACTTGAGTATGCGTATAGTAAACTAAATCATGCGCCTGCGCCATTCATTCACACAGAGATCCACAGAACATGCAGGATTCATATTTAAATAGTATGTTTGTGGTTTAATATTCACAGACAGTCCATATCGCGTTCTGATTTAAATATACTGACCAACGCTTGATTTATTAATTCAAAATTTGGCAAATTCTGTGACATTCAGCGTAATGCAGTGAATTCCATTTTTATGACTGGAGTCCGCGATTCCGTTCGTGTATTCTGCATCGCAAAAATCACAAAGCCCTAAGTAATACAGTTCTTTATACTAACACAGGATTTTTTTTTAACCGTTGCCAAGCAACAAAGTAACTTGCCCATTATTATAGAATGTGCCATCATGGGTGTGTGTTTATAATAATTTTACAGAAACTCATCTGATCAGAGTTTGGAGTCAGAGGAATGTGATATCTACAACAGCTGATCAATGGCACACTCTTGATCAGATGAGAGTAATAGTGACACTGAGTAGAATTGATTTAGTCTTTTTTTGCCATCACACTGACTGTGACCTTTGAGCCAGTTTAGTCATCTATCCAACGCAAAATGATTTTCCTTCTTTCTTGTCAACATCGAACCTTCAGAGGAAATCAAAGTCCATAATCACTGTCTCACATTAAACAGCCTACAAATTACAAAACTACACTGTTGTTAAGGACCTTCCTATAGTGAATGTTTTAACAATGCAAAAAAGTTTCTACAGGCAAACCACACCAAGGTGACTGCATACTGTAATATTCCTCCTATTAATATTCCCATTAACAGTGGAGCTGTTTAGTGCAGTTCACACTTATTGTATTGTCTCTCAACAGACATAACGAGCCTGTAAAATCATCCTGATTCTTCATCTAAAAATGCACGCGCAGACTTTATTAATATAATCTGACCTACTTTATTATGGGATCTCTCAATGACTCTAAATTGGCTGCTCTGCTTTTGTGTGCAGCCGTGTGTGCTGGAGTATATTTTATGCAGGGTCCCTCCTCTAACAGCAAATGCTATTCAGCCTGCTGGTCGCAAGTGAATGCTGCTCCTCTTTCTGTAAACAATAGACGCTTGACCCCTGCCACAGGCTCACATAAAACTCCAGTGCCTCTCTTCAACAGACTGCTGCCTTTAACGTTATTCATAGAGAGAGAGCCGTTACAAAGGTATGATTTGAAGGCCTTGTTCTGTATTACATTCACTCTCGCAAGTTTTTTTTTTTTTTTTTTATCTGTTCCTGTGTAATTTTGTTTGCACTAGCATGTGATTTAATTTAGCAAATATGGCGACTACAGATTCTTGTGGTAACACTGGCTTGAGTTTTTTTTTTAACATAACAATAAACAAACATAATAAAAACAATTAACAGCACACAGGTTTTGACACTTTGTATGGGTTCATAATAATAATAAGTATTTTAAATATAATAAAATATTGTAATAAAGTAATAAAATATTGGAGTTACAATTTACAGTTTTAATGTATTGGGGTTATATGAACGTTACATTAAAACTTTATTGTGGTTGTTATATTGCAGTTACGATATACAGTTTTAATGTGTGTGTGTGTATTTATTTATTTATAGGGGTTATATGAAGGTTACCATTATAGTTGTAATTAATATTTTGAATCAGTGTTTATTTTTATAGTTTGTTTTCATTTTACTTTAGTTACAGTTTTAGTAATTGTGGTGTGTTTTTGTCATTTAATTTTTTTTACATTTTTTTTTATTTTCCTTTTAAAATATCAAGTTCAACTAAATTAAAATGGGACATGCTGCCTTTGCAATTAGTTGGAATTATATATATGAAATTTAACAAAAAATTAAAAAATACATTAAAGCTGTTTATTTTAACTGCAATATAATAACAGCAACAATAGTAATATATATATATATTATATTATATGTTATTAGACAAAATAAAATAAAATAAAATAAAATAAAATAAAATAAAATAAAATAAAATAAAATAAAATAAAATAAAATAAAATAAACTAGCATGTGAGTGTTTTAAAGTGGCTTTAATAAGTCCACAGGACCAAAAGTGCCCATAGTTGACATTTGTCTAAAATGAACAGTCATTCTAACCAGCTGAATGCTGTGTGCTCTCTACAGATATTTCTCAAAAGGCATTTTGTCACTGTACCTTACGTGGAGCAGCTACCATGTGGACCAGACATTCAGTTATTAAGCCATTTGCTCAAGATGCATGCAACACTTTGCTATTGCAGGTCAACAGAAGCGATACCAAGGCACCTTTTATGCTAGCACTCTCCTATATGGCTGCAGCAAGGCCGGAGGGGGATTTGAAGGAGGCAGACTCCATCATTGCTCTAGAGTGCTATTGATTCTTTATTAAGCCAGTGAGCAGTTCATAGGGGGATCTTTGGGTCCCCTTCACGCAGTCATCCTTGAGAGGAGAGTGCCGTTTATCTGTTGTGACAAAGTGCTGGTTGGACTGGGAGGATTTCGCTTCAAAAGTACCCCTTAGAAAACCTCAAGCACCATTGTAATTGCAGGGTATTCTAAAAATGATCAACTCCATATTTTTAAGGTCATAATTGAAAACGTCACTTTTGATATGTAATATTGTACTATTTAGTATGTAATAAGCAAATGCATATAAAAGAAATAAAACTAGAAAGTAGTACTGTCCCTTTAAAGGAAAAGAGTGCAATGTTTTTTTCCCCCTCTAATCTATGATAGATGCCCTAATACCATAATACCTTGGCATGCTGTTGTTATTTTTCTAAATATTTTGCCGCACCAGAGGTAGAAGGAGGTAATCTCATGTTGGAAACAAGGGATTGCAGGAATTAAAAGCCAATCAAAATAAAAAGATACACATGTATTTTATAGTTGCTCTATCACTCAGGCAAATACTCTTAAAGGTGTAATACTTTTCAAGGATTAACCTTATTGTATAATAGATGAAGGAACTGAGCAATTCACGGCCTTGCTGCTGTATTACACGCTCGAAAAATTGAGAGAAAATTCTTTTTGTATTGTGCATCATAGCTTGTGGAACTGAAAGGGTTTCTAAGTGTATTCAACCAGACTGATTAACTTAGATTGCAGAGTGTGGTGTCATCTGGAACAGCGCAGTCAAGACTCGCCCACCCTCACACTCCATTTAGTGTCAGCAGAGGCTGCTGAACCACCGACTGGTCCTGTGGTGTCTGACATATGCTAGTCCAGACACCAGCAGACATCTCCGATGGCCTTGCCCTGATTATTGAATATTGGACGATTTTTTTTCCCTGCTTTGAAATAGTAGATGTATGGGAGGAGCGACATGTCACAAAACAAGTGTGTCCTCTGCGTACATGTTATTGTGCTTCTGAAACAAGCCATCAGTGTTCTTTTTTTGTTTTTTATATTTTCTTTTACACATATACACTGAAAAAATTGATGTAGAAACAACTTTCATTTAGAAATTGTGAGTAAATTTCCAAA
The DNA here is from genome assembly GCA_036247105.1 of Cirrhinus mrigala. Taxonomy (NCBI): domain Eukaryota; kingdom Metazoa; phylum Chordata; class Actinopteri; order Cypriniformes; family Cyprinidae; genus Cirrhinus; species Cirrhinus mrigala. The sequence goes on along the minus strand of CM070011.1, from coordinate 22,278,398 downwards.
AAATGACAAAGAATTGGCATTTGATGTGTTGAGTTAATCATGAAATTGTGAAGTACATTGAATGAAATTGTATTTTCTTGTAATACATATGACACTCGGATGGAAATGAACTTTTCCACTAAGGGGCTGATTTCCAGGGACATTTTTTTACATTCATGAGGACAGTTTTTATAGTTAAAACCTTATTATAATCACCATGCTATGTTGTCTTCAAAGACAAATACATAAATTTACCTAATCAATATTTTAAACAGTTGTCAATAACAATGGACTGTTTAAAATTGTATCTAAATTATACATGTAAAAAAACAGGAGCTCATAGGGCTGCAATATTATGACAAAAATCATTATTGTAGATTATTGCTCTGGCTATAATGATTGTTAATCATTATTATATCGATATAGAAAATAACATAAAAACCTTTTTGTTTTGTGTTTGCGTTTTGGACACATCACATTCTGGCTTCACAGACAAACATGTCGGTCCATGATGTTAGTGTAGTCTAGCTCAAGTTAAGTTATAATCACTGAAGCTATGAAAAAAATCTTTTATTTACATCGTATCTGCACTGTGTTGTTTATGAAGAGGGAATTTGTGAGCGGACGCAATCAACACAGCTCCGGTGACTAATCTAAGCGCCTCTGATTGGCGAATGTATTCCTAAGTTCAACAGAAACGCGTTTGATAGGTTGTAAGGCTCAACGCTGCACAGAACAGCATGTAAAAGAAATCAGATCCAGTGTGAGCGAATTTAAATGTATAGACCAATTATCAAGTTGTAAACATGCGCGTACATCACGGTTGCAGAAAACCCGGGAGAGATGGCCTTCATGGCTAGAGAATTACAAGGATATGGTACAAAATAGTTTGATTTAAAAAGATTATAGATAATATTGATTAGATGTCATTTTCAAAATGTTCTCCGCATATTACAAGAGCTTGTCACCCAGCGTTAAGCACTGCTATTCAACGAAATTGACGTTAGATAGTGGGATAGTCTTACAAATCCAAAACAGTATGACAAAAAATGACATTTTTTGTGGCTGGTTCAAATGGCAGTCTATTGAGCCATGGAATAAAAGAATAAAAAAAGGTAAATTTGATTTTATATTTAAAAATTCTAACTTTATTCTCACAATTCCGAGGTTATATCTCACAGTTCTAATAAGGAAAAACAACTCGTCATTCTCTCTTCTCCCCTCATATCCCACACTTCTGTCTTTTTTTCCCCTCAGAATTAACAAACTCACTAGTTTTGAGTTAAATCGAATTATAAAGTCCAAATAAGGAGATATAAACTTGCATTTGCGAGAAAAAAAAGTCAGAATTGTGAAATAAAATAAATACATGTTATGTAAAAATGTTAATAGTAATAGGTTTAAATAACCTTTAATGCTGTAACTGTAGGGCTAATATTATACTTCCCTTATGAACAGCATATGTGAATATTATGTAGGCCTATTGTTTAAATCAAATTTATGCTTTGAAAGTAGAGTAATCATAGTAGTTTTCATCCATAGTCTGTCCATTTAAACATCTGCGTTTAGCTTCAAATAATGTCTTTGACAACAGTATTTTATACAAATTATCTGCATTCCGATTTTGACATCAAAAGGCACAAAAATATTTGTTTTCTCTTGTGAAAATCCATGGATTTTTTCATTATTTCCATGGATTTTTTTTCATTATTTCCATTGAATACCTCCACTTGTTACCAGTGTTTTTCTGCAGCCACTATGCGTGCGCAGCTACAAGTGACATCACTGTGATGTCTACTCGAAATTGGTCTGTTGCTGCCAGTTGACACTTTTCATTCATTTTCACATTTCATTTTTAACACCACAGCTGTAATAGATTGGTTTATTGTGCAGGGACATTTTTTGCCAATTTGTCTTGAATTTATGGGGCATTTTTGTTTAGTTTGGTGGCATTTTTGCCACAAGCCCTGTTAAATTCCAACCCTGGTATGACACTAAATCATTTAATACAGTTCCGTCTAAGGAAATTTAGCAGAAAATGTAATGGGAAGTTTTTCTGATGATTTTTTTTTCTTATAGTGTGTGTAGCGTGCATGTGTATATATATATATATATAATTAAATTTAAAAATAAAATATAACATTCTTAAGATATGCAATGGAAACTTTGCTGTTGTCGGTGTGATGGGGGCATTTTGAAAATGTGGGTTAATTAGTCTTGAAACGTTTTCCCTGCTGCAACAGCTGTGGCATAATTGATAGAGTGCTATTTACTTCCCAGAGTAAAATTATGCATGCAACACACTTAAAAATACACAATTATAGCTGTGTAGTAATGTTGAAAAGGTTGTGTCAGTTACATTTGCGTGATGTAATTAATGCTACCTAGACTTGGGAGGGGTTCAGCTTGGCATGACCATGGCACAATAGATGGGAGTGGAGAAAAGGGGATAAGCAGACACACAATTAACGCTGGAAATGGACAGCTATGATTCTGGAGGGTTATTCTGTCCATAAAAAATGTAAATGCACTGGATGCGTGCTTGTTTCGGGTGAACCTGTTCAGCATTTCCAGTGAGCTTTTGTTTTGCATGTGCTAGTCATCTCTACTGCAATGAGTGCCACTGATATCTGCTTTTATGTGGGCTTGTTGTCTCACCGGATTGTGTCACTGGAACTTGGTGTTCTAATAAAAAAATACATAAATAAATAAATAAAAGAGCTATGCTTTCATTTCAGGAGTTCATTTGAGCTTATTTGGCACAAGTTGCCATTCGACAGTTTTAAAAGAGAAATGCTAGACCTCAAAAACATTTTCTTTGCATTTAAGAGTAGACATTCATCAGCTTGGTGTTCTAATAAAAATAAATTAATAGAAGAGCCATGCTTTCATTTCAGGAGTTTATTTGAGTGTATCTGGCACAAGTTGCCATTCTACAGGTCTCTAAAATATTTTTCTTTGCATTTAAGAATAGACAGTTACAGCAGATATGTGATGCATACACACAAATAATGTACATATGTATAATAATGTTGCAGTGATCATAGAAAATCATAATCCTACAGTTAGCCTCGCATTCCCTGAACACTCAGTTTGGTTATCCTGTGTCTGTCCATTAACAAACCTCTCACTCCCTTAACATCTAAGGCACAGAAGACCCTTTTTTTTTTCTTTTTTTTTTTTACTTGCAACTGTTTTTCCCCTGCAGTTTCAATTTTGCTTTAATCTGAACTTCATGCCAGAGCTTGAGGAAGGTGAAAGCAAGGTGGGAGTCTTACAAACGCAAGGTGCAAGTGAGGAAAAAGGGAGGAAGAAAAAGAAAACCACACACGCCATCCATTGGTCTTTGTATTGATTCACAGGGGTGTTGAAAAGGTCTTTGGTCATGCCCTTACCAAAGCATACTAATTTGCTCGATCAAGTCTGTCAGAATATCGACTGGGAGGAGGTACAGCGCCCGCCATTGTGTTTTCTTCAGCGGGGAGCCGGTCTGTGAAACAGGATTACCAGAGGTCACGCAGGCAGTGAAAGGATGTCCATCACTTTCTGTCTGCTAATACAAAGGGGCGGGAACTGGGACGTGATTGAGATGTTGAAGACAAGAGGAATGGCAGTTTCAAAAAAAAAAAAGAAAAACATCTCTTGCATGCAAATGTCTCACTGTTAATGTATTCATAGCCATCTCACAGAGTTTTAATCACAGTAGATGACTAGCTTACAGTTTCCTCTTGTATTTTAGCCTCAGATTGAAATTTAACTGTAATACAGTTGCAGTAGACAAATGAAGGCAGAAAAAAAGAAAAAAAGGATGTTCTTTATTTCAGCTTTATTGCAACAGCAGGTAAATAAATTTGATCTTGACTGTGATGATGAGTCAGTTTTACAAAATGATTTATTTCGTAAAACTGCAAAACTGAATGCAGTCTAAATGTTTTAAATTACAGGAAAACAGAACAACCCCCCACCCCCATTTAAAAAAAATGCCATAATTAATTATCATATTTATTGACATGTCACTTAATGACGTGACTTACTAATAAAAAATTAAAATTACACTTTATTTGGAGCATTTCCTTAATGCACAATGCACATTTCTTAATAGTATAGCTACAAGTTGCAATGCAATTAAAGTGCATTAAGCACAAAATTAGTTGTTCCAGTTTAGCAGTTTAGTATACTAAAAGTACAATTGCATGGTATTTTTATTTAGCACATAAATAAATGTATTTGTAGTATACTTAGCATGAAATAAATGTTTTTCAAATACATTTGAGTGTTTTTTTCACATTAGCCACCCGCTTCGGATGAGCAACAAGATTAATAATTTATTATTTTAAATTGAAATGAATAAATCTGCTGTAAAAGAAAAAAAAAAATACTTAATGTAAAAGTTCTCTTAAATTGAGTGTCATAAAAAATGTAAAGCATCAAAGTCGAACAAAATGAATTTAATTTATTTTCTCCATTACTTATTTGTATTAATTTTGAATTGGTTTGTGCAGTTGTACAAAAAATAATAATAATAATAATAATAATAATAATAAAATTACATGTGATGGTGGCGATGAGATTTATTTGCATAGGTTTTAATTTTGTCAGTTTTCAGTTTCATGTAAATGTTCTTCTTACTGTAAAAATTCTCTGTTTTTCATTTTAATAAATAAATAAATAAATACCATGTTAATGTGAATTCTCCCTATGTGTGAAATACAAATTTGATGTTTATATTCTGTAAATATTTCACGTTCAGAGTGACTCTAACTGTATGTTCCGCATGACCGTCGGGCTCTATAAATAACCCATTGTGTCTGGACTCCTAATGTTTCCTAATCTCTGCACGCCGCTGAAATTCTACGCCACATCATCCAACAAACCTCTTTGCTCAACAATGGTTTTTATTATACCCATTATTATAACAAATATCCAATTATCTATTATCTTGTAGATCTGATTGTATACCTCTTTGTGGCGGTAAGGTCAAATACTCTTACCTCTATACGTGGAACATCTGCCTGTGCTTCCTGTCTCATCTGCAGCCCTCGTGGCCAGCAGCCCCTTTAACCTGATCACATAGGTATTTTGCTTTCATTCCCCCCCTGCGTTTTGTTTGTTTGATTGGCTGAGCAGGTGTTTTATAACCATTAGAGACTCCATTGCGACCCTGTCTCTGAGTAGTAAGCAAATAGAACAAGCAGACAGCCAAGTCATGCAAGTGATTTTTTTTTCTCTCAATGGAACCATCTGGTGACTGAGCGAAAGAAAAAAAGGAAACATAGGGTCGGTGTGCTTGTTTACCTTTGGCTACATAATTGTGTTTCGAGGAAAGCGTGAGGTCACGGGGGAGGTTTTGAGGGCTTCATTGGTGTGTCCTTGTTTGCAGCCATAAATGACAGCAAGAAGCAATTCCTTATTAATCAAGAAGTCTGCATCATTTAATCTTTAATAAAATGTTACTAAGTTATACCATCTGTTCCAGTCAAAAAAAAAAAAAGTAACTTATTTTTTTAAATAATTTAAATGTCTTTCTGTTTTTTGTTTATTTATTAATGTGCTCTCTTTTTTTTTTTTCCTTTGTTTGTTGAGTGTCCGTCAGTCAATTATTGTTGTCTCCAAAGAGTCATCACAGCTCATTTTTGTAACTAAAGCAACTGTGACTCCAGCGTCCTGCTCTCAGTGCTGATAGTGGAAAGATTGAAATGTTTGTTTTGTGTTTTTGCTGTGGTGTCAATAAACATTCAGAGTAGACATTCATCCCTCCTCGAACTGGGCAGACCATTACGCCACACTACTACATGTAATTATGAAATTGATGATAATTACTGAGTGACTCATTAATCTCTCATTAGACCATTGTGCATAAACTCAATGACATGCAAATCATTAAAATGAGAACAGAAGAAGAGGATAAATACTTGAAAAAGAACCGTGAAGAGCAAGTTATTAGCTGTGCCGAGACAGTATTAGCTGGAGTAAGACACATCTTACAGCAAGAGAAAAGCATATATACGTACAGTATGTGCTGAAGTCAAATGAAAGTTTTAAGAGTTACAGTTATTAGTTTAGATATGAATGTTAATTTAAAATGAATTGGAATGTTAATTTAAAATGGGAGCATTTGGACACTTAAGCCACATTTAAATTAAACAGCAAAATACCAAAGTAAATGACATTTGCAAACAAATGATGCTAGAGACTTTTTTTTTAACTGGTGTCAAGGTGATTTTTAGATGTATAAAATCAGGTCCCCTCAAGTGGACCCACTGATGTTTGAAAACCATAAACTGTAATTTGAAAGAGTTTGTATATTGTTTTATCATTTAAAACCCAACAAACTATGAAATGTTCTCCTCGAAAACACTTTTGAGTGTTAAAATCTCATACCTATTACTGTACAGTCTAGTGTACATTAACTTATGCACTATAAAAAAAAAGTAGTATCAACTTAAAAAAGTGTTTGTGCTGCCTTAAAATTTTAAGTTTACTCAACTCAAATATCAAAGTTGTTATTTAGTACAACTTAACATTTCACGTTGACTAAACATAAAATTTTAAGGCAGCACGGACACTTTAACTTTTTTTCCTTTACAGTGTGTAGAATAACATCTTAAAGGGATAGTTCACCCAAAAATGAAAATTCTGTCAATAATTACTCACCCTTATGTGGTTTCAAATTCGTAAGACTTTTGTTTATCTTCGGAACACAAATTAAGATATTTTTGATGAAATCCGACAGCTTTCTGACCCCGCATAGGCAGCAATGTGACACGTTCAAGGCCCAGAAAGTTAGTAAGGGAATCGTTAAAATAGTCCATGTGATATCAGTGGTTCAACCTTAATTTTATTAAGCTACTAGAATACTTTTTGTGCACAAAGAAACAAAAATAACGACTTTATTCAACAATTTCTCAGCTCCTGCGTCAGCAGCACCACACACGCGCCGTTTTGTCGTAAATGCACATCAAAGACTTACACAGGAGAGGAGAAATTAAGCAATGAAGCCAGCATTATGCTTTTTCAGGTGTATTACATGTGTCAAGTTGCATCTGAGCAGCAATGTTTACCTGAACACTGTTCATCTGAATCTATAAGCCCTCATATGTGTGTGCGACAACAATTCTGATAAAAGCTTGACTCGCGTGGCCTAATTGATTTATTTACAGTGATCCGGTCTTAGTGGGAAGCCCCTTTCATGTTGATTGATCACTGCAACATGCGGCAGATTTAACGGCACAACAAACCTTTTTGTACTAATGACCCAGGAGCATTAAAGCTCTGGGGCAATGTCTCCATTCACGCAAAAGTGTGGATTTGCAGCTCAAGTGAGAGAGGGGACTTGGTTTATGTGTTCCCAAGAAGCTGCCCATAATGAACAATTTCTCCTAATGGCAAATTATCCCTGTTTCTCTTTCCTGAAGCCGAGGCCCCTGTAAATTGATGTATCTGTCCTCTGAGGGTTTCACCGTCACATTACGGCATTTTAAAATATTAATATGAGAGTGCATTTAGCCAGGAGTAGCGAGGCACGGCTACGCTCCCGTTGCTTTCATGTAGGTCACAAGAGACTGACTCCCTCTCCCTCTGTCTGTTTTTGTCTGTCTGTTTCATTTTGTATCTCTCTCTGTCTCTTTTTTTTTAATCCAGCTAATTCAAACATTCTTCCCATTTTTCTAAATAGCTGGATAAAGATTATACAACATATATATTTAGACCTATGTAATCATTATTGTTTAGATTTTCTTTCAGTGCAGTCTTTCATTCTGTTAGCAATGGTAAAGGTGCCCTTTTCCCAGCCGTGGCCATCTTGCCAGCTCAAACGCTGATTAAAGCAGACTGCGTGTCACATCCTGTTACAATATGAGCCAGAATGTGGAATCCTGGGAGATTTGAATAAAGAATACGCTGAGATTTTTTCTCTCCACTGGAGTCTGAGTGGATAAATGTTTTACATGCTACTGTTGACCGTCGCCATTGTAATGAGAGCTGTGAAGGACACAGGGATTCACATATAATGTTACAATTAAATGACATTGTGCTTAAGAAGTGTTGTCATTTTAATTGTTATCTAATGCTCTATTGACAGTGTTTATTATTTAATGAACTGTAAAACTGCAACATACACCGCACAAAGTGACGAGTAGCTATTACACTTAAATGAACCCATAAAATGTTTGTTTGTGTGACTTCATGTACTGTAGTCAGATCAATAAAATATTTTACAGTTTAGGGTTTTCTTTTTCACACCAAATATTTTTACAGTGCATGTTAAGAATTTGGATGGACATTTAAAAAGTCTCATTGCCTAGAGATATTTTGACATGTCTGATATTTACTGCAAGGTCAAGAAACTATATATACTAGGCCGAGGACCAGAGATGTCATAAAGAGAGAATGTGCCAGGAGTTGTAGTTTGTTGTGAATCACTGCTGACAGAATTGCTGGGGCAGCGTGATTAAAAATTGATAAGGAAACATCCATGTGCCGTGATCTTCCCTCACCATTTTAAGGGGGTTAGAAACACAGCACATATGGCGCTTTATCTCTGATGGAAAAACAAAGAGTGGTAATATCTTAAGCACAAGTGAAATCAAAATATGTTTTTGATAAGCACATGTAACATTTATCAGCTTTGAAATAAACCTAAACCTGCTAGAAGGCTCAGAACTAGAGAAGGATTTTCACTCACAAACACACTGATAGTGTCACATTTCTCAGTACATCTTCAAAATCTGTTAAAAATATGAAAGGAATATCTACAAATCACTTTAGTGCTGGGCGATATACGGTTCAAACGGTAAACTGGTTTGAATAACGCACACGGTGTGAATTAAAAAAAAAAAAATGCCATACAAGTGGCAAAAGCAATGTAAACAGCGTTGTGAATTGAGGGATCCCTGTTAACTGCATACATACACTACTGACTAATGGTTGGAGAACTTTTAGAACTATTAATAACACAACTAATTCTTTAACTGAGCAAATAAACCAACTGTAAATGGTCATTAACAGAAGCCAGAGATGCTGAAAATGAACCCAAAGAGAAGAAAATACTGTGGCAGGCAAAATGGCAGGAAAATCCTAAATACTTAATTGGGGGTGGGTTATATGAACTAGGTTCTGAAAAGTTTAGATGGTATTTTCTTTTAATTTTATCTCCGTATAATGCGTTTTATGGCTTTTTTTATTAGATAGGACAGTAAAGAGCAGACAGGAAAGTATTGGGTGGAGAGAGTGGGGTGGGATCGGCAAAGGACCCCAAGACGGGAATCAAACTCGGGTTGCCACGAGCACACTTGTGCTACATGTCGGCGCAATGCATATTAATGTATTATTTAAAAGCACGCTGCTTTGTTTATAGCAGTAACCAAATAAACACTGTGTTGTCGATGTCCCAGAAGCGCCACCTGCTGTCAGAGAGTGAATTTGCATTTTCATTCAGCTTGTCTGCTGTTTTTGATTTGTATATATATATATATATGTTTTATGTAGCGTAACTTCACAAAGCTGAGGTCAGACCATTTTGTTTTTGCTTAAAATGTTGAAAATAAATCTTTAAATTAAATGTATCTAATCTACATTAAAAACTGCTCATGGTACATGTAGCATATTTGTTTGGATCGAGATTAAAATGCAGTGGTTCTGCAACTGTTTCATGGATTCTTATTTATATAAAAGCATAGTCAGGGGTTAAAAAAAAAACATGATAAACCGTGAAATCACCAGAATCCAAAAAAAAAACCTGTCATACAGATTTTTGGTCAAACCGCCCCGCACTACTTTGAACTATTTGTTTACATTTAGATTATACCTTGGTTTCTGAATTTGCATTTTTACAATCACTAAATTATTTAATTGTACTTAAAAACAAGAAAAGTGTAACAATAAAGTTTAAAAATCTAGTAATTTATGAATTTTTAAGTGTATGTATTTTCTGTTATTTGAAACGTTTTTCTCTCCTCATTTACATCTATAAAATTGATTCAACAAACACATTTCTTTGATTGTTGTTTTTAGGTTTTATTGGATCAGTGTGTTGTTTGCATTTTCTGTTGGCTTTTGGATTTTGAATGCTGGGAAACATTCAGTAACTCTCATTTCAAACTCCCTCAATAAACACCAACAAGGTTAACACACTGATTCAACAAAACCCAACAATTATTGTGAGTTTGTGTTGGTTCGGACAGAGCTAGCCTTGCAACATTAAACACATGCATAAACAACAAAATAAGTCATTCTCTGTATTCCTTTTGCTTCCCATTCTCATTCAGTACTACTAGTAGTCCATTGTGTACAATGCTGTGTTGTTTCTCTGTCATGTAAAGGCAGTTTAGTGTTTGCTTTTATGAGGTACGCATGGCAAAGTGCATGCAAACAGAAGAGTGTAATATGGTAATCAAATTAGCACAACACATCAAAGGTCCTGGCTTTTTACAGCGCCATTTTCAGATCACAATTCACAACAGCAAGAGCCAATACAATAAAGGGCTTGGCAGCGTGAGCGATGATCCTGGCAGAGGACTTTAGAGTGGAGCAGTGCTCAGTGAAAAACATCATATCACTCTAAATCCACTTTCACAATAAGAACATCTTCTGAATATTTATTCGGAAATGCTGATGAGATGTCAAAAGCAACCATAACACCTTTGCTGATGATGTGGGCTTTGTATTAAGATGCAATTGTCTTTGCAAATTCAGCTTGATCATATGACAGTGACATTCACAAAGGTTTAAAGGTTTGGAAGGATTTTGAGTGAACAGTGAGATCATTTAAAATGGCTACAGTTGTCTGTAACATAACATTTACAAAATTAATAAATATAAACTGGCTAACAGATTAGTACATGTTTGAATATTTCACATATATTCATATTGGTAAATATAAACAGAGTTGTATAATGCTTTCTAATTTCGGTAAAGATTTCTATTTGAAATAAACACTGTTCTTTTGACCTTTCCATTCATCAAAGAATTATGAAAAAAGTATGTTTTCCACAAAAATATTCAACAGCACAACTGTTTTATTTCAAAATAAACAATTTTGTTAAGCAGTAACACCAGTGACACAATTCCAGGGGACCACTACTTTCATTATATATTTTATATTTATTCAGCATTTTGTTTTTTATGCCATTTACATATATTTGATAGTTATTGTATTTTAATAGGTAGAAAAACCCTTAACTTTCCCTCTGTACATCGCTGTGGGGACAAGCAGTTTTGTGTTGCTTGGAATTAAAAATAATGATTTAAAAAACAAATATTGCCACATTGATAGCTCTAGAAGGTGTAATTTGTTCAAATAACATATTGTTTTATTTTAAAACATGAAGAAATTGCAACCCTAAAGTGCTTTCATGTGTAATATTTCTGTAAAGGCTAGGGACAAAATAGACATTTCCATAGAATGACCCATTTATATATTCATATTTTCATGCAACTACTGCATAAAAGCATGTGTATAATGTTGTTAAATTTGAATTCTAAAATGTAACTGTCTTTGCAGCTCATCTAAGATATGACAGGTAAAAGTGGATGAAGACAATCAGTAAGTACTACTGAACAGTCAAATGGGGAAAGGGGGATTTTGTTGATGTTTTATTATTTGCTTATGATCATATTTCTTAATATACATGCATTATAGTTATGTCATCTCTTAAATATTAAAAATAATGTGATACAATGGTCACACAAAGTATTACAAATAGAATGAGAGACCATAAGATATGTTTTATTTTTTTTATTGTTTATATGTACATTTTATCTATCTCTTTATCTATCTCTTTAACATGTACTATATTTCCTCACAATTTACAACACTTTCATTGACACTGAAAGAAATTTCCACCACAGGTTGTAATTTGTAAACCAAGACAATTTTGGATTCATTTGGTTTAAATCACATTGGTAAATTCCAATATGTTCATTTTTGTGCTTGTGACAGCAAATCTTCCAAGAGTATGAAAATCATCCTTTAAAGTTCTTGCGAGCAATTCTGTGCTGCATCTCAGTGAGATGGACATGGAAGCATGGATGTGGATCTGACAGCGGCCCCGCCGTACTAAATAATTGAGTGGGCACTCAGCTGGCTGGGCAAACTTATTAACAGGGGAAAGGAAGCAGATGGTATGAAACTTGTCATCTGGCAAAACAATACAAAAAAAGTAAGAGAAATTAACTCAAGCAGTCATTGCTCCCTATGTTCTGCCGCGCACCCCTGCTAATACATGCACACGTACTCCAACGCTCCTGAGTGTTACGTACAACGCTCGCAGGAGGTGGGATTGCTGTCCGTATCACGGAGGTATTCCCTGTTCACATGTGGACGTCTCATTCCTCGTGTCACCATTAAACTTTCAGGCGGCGCGTGGCTGAAGATTCCAGGCGGTTGTTCCAGCTCCTGTTCTACATGCTCGGATCCCTGAAGAAGCACTGCTGGAAGGCAGCCATGGGCAACAGCGTGTCACAAACGCTGGATACGGAGTCTCCAGGTGCTGCCCTGGAAAAGACTCGTGTTCAGTTAGCACCTTGAGGGACTCTGAGCATGTTCACTTTCTTCCTGCATGAAACAAATTGATTGTGTTACAAGAACATTCATGTTCCCGTGAAGCACTTCTAATAGTCGAGGGAACTTCATAATGATATTCTAATACGTTTTACGCATAATAGCATAACAATTGCATAGCTATTGTGCCAGCGGAGGAAGTACAACACTGTGGTGCATTGTGATTTAAGGCCTTGCTTTTAATTGCAGTTCAGATCATGGCAACAGTTCATCTAAAGTGCTGGTCTGAAAAGAAAGCCAGCCATGATGCTGACCCCCCTGTGCTACACCTAACCTTCACAATAATTGCAGTGCGCTCGCTCAAGCACAGTTTGGTTTACACCCATCCACAATGGTGCTTATGGAAATATCTCAATGTGTGGCACACATTATATCTCTTAATTAAAGAATAATTTCAAACGTCCACAATGCTGCTTTTCATGCAGACATGAAATGGCTCTTCTTGTCCCGAGAGACTTGAAGTGGTGTTTTTATCTGACTCTGGCAAAAGTGAGCGTGTGTTTTCATTATGTAGTGGGCCACGAGGTTGCTAATGGATTTAGAATTTTTGATTGACATGAGTGTTTGCTGCATGTACACAGTTTTTGTCGAGTTGCTTTGAAAGCATGATGTTATTCGCCTGCTTTGGGTATGCTGCTGTTAATTATGAATTCAAATATTAGAAATTAAAAACCATGATCTTTCATGGGGTTATCTTTATCACACAAAATATAACTCAAAAAGGTATGATTAATCACCACGCATTTTTCTTTCTGTTAAGAGGCATTTAAAGGAACAGTTCACCCAAAAATAAAAATTTGTTGTTACTCACCTTCATGTCGTTCCAAACTCGTAAGACCTTCGTTCATCTTCAGAACACTAATTAAGATATTTTTATGAAATCTGAGAGCTTTCTGACGATGCATAAACAGCAGCACAACTATGACATTTAAGGTCCACAAAGGTAGTAAGGACATCATTAAAATAGTCCATGTGACATCAGTGTTTCAACCGTAATGTTATGAAGCTACAACAGTACTTTTTGTGCGCAAAGAAAACAATAAATAACAAAGTTATTGAACATTTTTTTCCCTTCCGTGTCTTTGACGCGAGTTCCATGATGCATGCGTGTTCTGTCTATGCAGGGTCAGAAAGCTCTTTCATAAAAAATATCTTCATTTGTGTTCTGAAGATGAATGAAAGCTCTTATGGGTTTAGAACAACATGAGGGTAAGTAATTAATGAGAAAATTTTCATTTTGGGGCAAACTATCCCTTTAACAAGGTTGATTTGCAATTACCAATATAATACAACCTCATCAATTCATATATACATCTTCCCGGAGACATAAACACAGAAACACTATAATTTTTAGGTTTTTATCAAGCTGCACGAGTGGTCAGGGACATGTCAGTCTCTCTCTGAGTTTGTGCTGATGAGACCTGACAAACAAACGAGGGTCTCTGCATGGCAGGAAGCCTTTTAGCCCACTTATGAAAAAACAACATCAGCTGCAGTATTAGTAACTCTCTTCGGCTGCACCTTGAAGCTTCTGGCATTTTGTCAGAAGTAAGTTTTTTTTCAAGGTTATATATTCATCCATGCATTTGTACAGTAAATGTGTCAGTTTCTTTATACCAGCAATTGTTAGAAAGTATTTCATTTAACATGCATACAGAGTTCCTGATTTAATGCCTCATGCACAATACGCAGAAGACATTCCTAGTAATAGACTATAAACTACCTGTGAAAGGAATCATATACTGCTGTCTGGTGAAAAGCTGGTTTTCCTCCACTTTTCTACAGTGTTTCTACAAACACTTGTAATTTCTAATAATTGAGCAGGATATTAATAAGCAACACATTCTCGCTCCCAACTCGTCACATATTACCTGCGTCTCATTTGGGAGGCTGCATCCTCCAGAGGTCCCATTTGAAGGCTGCACGCGTCACTAAGGATGTCTTATTTAAGATAAGTAACCGTAATAAAATTGACCGTTATTCCTTGCGAGGTGTAAAATACTATAATTTATTTTTTTACTTTGCAATTTAAATAAGTTGCAGCTATTGATGCTTGGTCAGGACGCTTTGGCGTCACTTTTTGACGCAAAGGGTACCCCTTTAGCATGATTTTTTGACGTGCAGGGTTCGTTGCTTTAAATGAGAAACCCTTGGCGTCATAATGCTGACGCGAAAGGCACTGGGAATTTTATCGTCATGATTAAATTATATATTGGGTAATAATATTGCCATTATTGTATATATGTTGGGGTGTGATTTTTCAATGTAAACATCACAACAGTTTTACATTACAACATTACATTATTTACACATTTACCAATAGCACGTAACCCAACCCCTGCCCCAAAACTTACCATTTGTCAATAAAACACAAGATATAACAGGCAGATACAGCTACAGTCATAATTTATTCAAAAACTATTAATATTCCAAGTCTTCCGAGGCAAAATGATCGATTTCAGTTTGTTTGTGCGTAAATTCAAAAAATGCCGCCAGAAGAAGCGTTACGTCAACACTGGTTGTGAAATTCCATTGGCTGTTGTGTGTCCCGTGACCGATTGCTTCCTGCCAAAGTTCAGGAGTATCTTTTCCAATTAGATGTGAGTGCATTGACGGAGCGGGTTCATTTTCAGTGATTGAAACTCTATGTTTTATTCCCATACAGATATTATGTGGCTTCAGAAGATTCGGAATGCGACACTACTTGTTTGTAATGCTTTTATAATGCTTGTTTACGGTCAGTTTCTGCAATAAATGCTTATGACTGTACTTATATTTGCCTGTTACGTGTTCTATATTGTTCAGAAATGGGTAAGTTTTTGTGGTGTAACTACTGTACACCGTCGCATATTTGTTATTTATATCTGCACACTACAGTTAGGTGTAATGTTAATATTGTTTAGTATTGTTCGGGTCACCCATAAAACCATTAAATATAAACAAATATAAAAACAAAGTAGTTTTTTTATGCCACTAGCCATAGTTCCATATTGTTCATATTGCTCAGTCTATGTTGTTCTTTCCTGCAGTCATTCTTAAACACGCTGGCATCCTGCATGTTCTCATAAACCATTTTATAAACCACTGCAGAGAGAATTGGAAAAGTTTCCCAAGACTTCCTGTGCAGGCTGTCATTAATTTCATTCATTTTAGAAGCAGAAATAGAGGAAGAGGCCCCCAGTAATCTTTCACTATTTTCAGGTGTTTAATTTGTGGAAGTTACTATGGAGACTATCTGAGGTCTTACTGATGTAGCCTTTACTTAAAAGCTGTCATCGGGGGAAAGTCCATTTGTAAATTTGTCTCCAGCATACTCAGAGGGACATGCACAGCTACCCTTACAGGCCGTCTTAACTATTAGTCTAAACATAACATTTGTCAGCATGTCATTTCAGCACCTTAAAGCAATTGCTTTAAGTTTCTCTAACATGGCGTTAGAAGCCAAGGGTGAGGAGCGAGTCCTTTTTTCCCCAATGGGAGGATGTCTGTTCTTTATCAGGCTGCGCTCGGACAAAGAACATTCACCAGGCACCAAGTTACTGGACGTAGATTAAACTCAGACTAATCTATCAGGATTTCATTGTCTTTTAAAGAGATAGTTCAGCCAAAAATGAACACTCTGTCATTATTTTTTTCACTAACATGTTTTGTTTTTAACAAAACATGGTCAGGTCAAAATGTCAAATCAAATTTTTGGTCCCAAATTTTTGTCAATTTTACTGGTAGTCCACTGTATGAAGATATATTTTGGGTATATGTCACAGTTTGTTTTGCTATCCTCACTTACATAAATGAACTATAGTGTCCTGCACCCACTAGCAAAAAAATTTCAAAAATGATATCTTGTGTCTGAATCATTTTTGGTTTGACTGTAGCTGAATGAATCTGTTTATGGTGCTGTTTTGAAAAAAAATAAATAAATAAATAAATAAAAACACCTGTTTTTTCTTTTTGTGACAATAAATGAATAAACACAGTATAAATTTATTTAAAAACCCTCTAAAGCAAAAATAACTGAGCTGTAGATCACCTCCAAACCCTCACAAGCCATATGAGAGGATCAAGACAGTGTTCATTCCCATCACTCCTCTTATAGCCAGTTGTTATGTCTCACATCCAGCTGTTGCTTTCATCTGCTGGTTGACATGGCTTTGAGACTAGACAGCAGCATGCTCGCCTGACTTAATGTATTGCCTTCCATTAGTCTGATATAGCCTTAATACTGTTGTTTGTTATTGATATAAGACATATAAAACATACTGTACATATGTTATTCAGTAAATAAATTACTTTTGCCACAGGGTGGCATTTCTGTTACGCAGCCCGCCTCAAATAAACATTTGTCTTTATTTCTAAAAGAGCAATGCAAAATGTTAAAACATTTAATTAAATAATAAATAGTTCAAAATGGTAATATGACATAATAATGTAAAATATTCAATGATACGTTTATCTTAATAAACAGTAACTTTTATTGATGTGATGATATAGATATAAAAGACAGACGTCCACAGTTGTGAGTAGAAGTGTGTGATATTAAGAACATATCAGTAAAAGCCCGGCACTATCATTCAGTGTTCCATTTGACATTTCAGATTCAACAGTCCTGCGCACATATACATAATTACCCCAGCAGTAATAGTGCTTCTGCATTAACCAAACACCATTTCCAACAGCATCAGCCATTTTCACTTTGAATTTTCTACTTAGTCTGATGGTCTGATTTTGAATCAAATGAGAGGAACGCTTTCGACAAATGCAAAATGCATAAGATTAAGGCACACCGGACACTCGAGGACCATAACCTTTTAGTGTTATTCTCACATTTTCAGTTTTGAATGAGCTCATTTGAACTAAATTTAAAAGAAGCTGCACAACTTTGTTGAACTTGAGACTTACATTTGAGATCATCTCCATTTAACGCATATGCAGAGTGCAGATTTGTTCTGTTTATGTGTGTATATGTTTATATATTCACATCTATTTATTTAATGTTAATAAAAACTTTTAACTGTGTCTGTTGCATAATCAAAAAGCCATAATCACTAAGTAACACACAGCTTTTCAAAAGTATAAACAATTCTGCTCTAAACCGTTTAGTCAACTAAACAATAAGTTATAGAGTCTAATGTTTATTTATCCTCAGCCTCAAGTGCAATCAATTAATCTGTATGAATAATAATCAAGTCAACTAATTATCCAATGGAGAAGGGTTAGCCTTTCTCTGACACTTAGGAGACATGTTTGCTCAAGCTTTGTCAGAGATAATCAATATCCAAAATTCATAAAATGAACTGGCCACTGGTCATCAAGCAATGTCTCCCTTTTGTTTATCATACGGTGTATAATTTAAAAAAATGTTTGGTTTTCAAAAACTCCTTCCCTCTCACAAATTCACAATATATGTGACCCTGGACCACAAAACCAGACATAAGTCACATGGGTATATTTGTAGCAATAGCCAACAATACATGGGTCAAAAATATCAATTTTTCTTTTATGCCAAAAATCATTAGGATATTAAATAAAGATCATGTTCCATGAAGATATTTTGTAAATTTCCTTCCGTAAATATACCAAAACATAATTTTTGGTTAGTAATACGCATTGCTAAGAACTTCATTTAGACAACTTTAAAGGTGATTATTTTTTTGTTTTTTTTTTCAAAATTTTGATTTTTTTGCACCCTCAGATTACAGATTTTCATGTAGTTGTATCTCGACCAAATATTGTCCTATCCTAACAAACCATGCATTAAAAAAAAAAATTAACATAAAAAAAGCGCTAAGAGTTTCTCAAAATATTTACCCTTATAACTGGTTTTGTGGTTCAGGGTCACATATTTCAGTGTGCTTTGTCTCTTCCCTTTCTTTTTTTTTTTAATAATAATAATATTTTTGTCCTGTTTTGGAAGGAGGAGATATTTAAGATGTTCTTGCATGTATTTTTGTGTAAAGATGTAATTGCATCATTCAGTGATGACCTCACTGGCATTCACATTTTGTTAAGGCCCATTGTGTGAGATGCTTTGGCTGTATAGATGCAAGCAAGAAAATGCATGTAAGGTTCTCTGAAGACCAAGCGTTCTGAGAGGTGTGGGGATATTGCACCCACAGCACACAAAACAAACTTAGCGGTCATTCTCAGGTGATCGACATTCAAACCTACTGCAATTTTTTCTCTCTTTCCCAGGCACACGCATCTTCTATTCATCATATCAGCTTTAAGAAACTGTCATTATTTGCATTGTAATTTGACACATGAAGGTGGGGGCTGAAAATGTAAGATTCTTATACAAGTATGGAAATTATGGGAATCTACCGTATTTCTTCTTTGGGGATCAAATTATATAGACACCCTAAGATAGAGAGATAGCAATGCTAAGCCTGACAGTCACATTACAGGCTGACAGTGAAAATGGTTCCTGTCACTGAACAATGTTTCAGACTATTCCCAAGGTAAAAAGCATATAGATGGATTCACCTAAACTCAAGGCTGCTTCTCTTGGATTTAATAGGCATTGGATCTCTTCTTTAGTTTACTAAATATAAGGCAACATTTGTCCTCACCGGCCAGCATAATCTATGAATTCCTCACGGCTGTGGTCTGAATCTAAACATGTAAAATGCTAATCAAAATAGTGAGGGTTACGATGGTAATTATTCTATAAAGATATTCTGTAATGCAAAACAGTGGGTGGTTTATTATGATTTCTTAAGAAAATAGGAAAACATGTTAGCAAGCATGTGTTACATACATTTCTATTAGCCAATCATCACAACACTAGCAGGAATCTGCTGCTTCAAAAACATTCTTTACCTTTCTGCATTGTTAAGTGTTTGTGATAATTAAGAAAATGAAAAACTCACACTAAGCAAGCCCTTGTAGCTTATAATATTGTTCAAAACATGACAATTAATGCATTTTTGGTTAAAGTAGGAGTAACAACCAAATCTTTAATAACAGAGCGTGTGCATGGGGTGTATTTGGCTGACTTCAGAAAGAAAACCCAAACACATAAATATGTATAATTATCTCAATTATTCTCATGGACCTCTTTTTCATATAAAGGGTTTTCAAAAAAAAAAAAAAAAAAAAAAAAACAGCAAGGCAAAACAACAACATAATTAAGCCCCCCTTCACCCCCACCCAACGCCATCCCATCACCCGCTGCCCCTGTCATATTTAGATCAGATTAGCTGTCCCTTTTTGCTGTCTGTTGTCTATCCTGCTTATAGTGTCCATTGTCTGTCACCAATATTTAGTCTGCTGTGAGCTCTATGGCATCAGGAGGTCACTGTGGACTTTCTGTGGAAAGATACTATTACACATTTGCAAAAATTTAAAATTTCGTTTCTGAGACTTTATTTAATATTATGTAATATAATAAATAAATAAATGTTTTTCTTTTAGAAAGGTATTAGTGTTAAGAATAATACGATTAACTTGTTCTTTTGAAAAACATTTTATTTTGAAAAGAACATTTTACTACGCATGCATGAAAAGTAACGTTTATTTTATGTAGTTTACTGAATATTAAATAGTAATAGTAATATTAAATACTAGACGACAGTCTTTGAGAACATTTCTGTTGGATTGTGAATCTAACGCAGAAGGGCATCTTGATCTGTGCCCCTTTACGCATTGTGGCCGCCTGGATGCTTTCAAGCAGCCGAGTTTTCGTGATCAGATTATGAATTGTACTTAATCCTCCCCCGATCTGCCGACGTCTTTCTTGGTTCAATATTACTAATGTACATTCTATTGGCTGCTTTTGACAGATGTCTAGATCTCCCTCAATCCGATTCCACATAATACTTTCACTGCTATTAAATCCACACTGGTGGCCTCTTTGGGATCCGTGCTATCTGAGGACTGGTAGTGATACTTGTTCTGTCGGGGCTATAGATGTGCTTGGACCGGGGCACTGCTTGATATTTTTCGCCGTGATACATGCGTTTGCAGACTCAGCGTCTTGCTTTTAGCAACGCAGTGATTTCCAGCATTTTGCGCAAATCGATATGAGGGAAACATAAATCTGCCAGCATGTCAAGACGAATGTAAATAATGATTCAAATGGAACAGAACATGTTCCATTTCTTATGCGAATAGTCGCACAATATATACAAAAAACAATTCTGAATTTTCTACCGAATATTCTAAACCTGCTAAACATAAATGTATACATTAATTTTAATATTATTATTGTTAGGCTATTATTGTAGTTGTTAATATATTAACAACAGCTGATATTATTTGATAATATTATTATTAGGCTACTACTATTCCGTTAAGTTTATTAGTTAATATTTAACTAAAAAAATAATTATTTATACAAGTATACTTCAAACTTAATCCCTGAGCGGTACAAAATACTACAATAGGCTATGCACATTTATTTAATAGCTATTCTGACAGTATCAGCCTTAATATTATTGTCCTTTGGGTGTCCTATTAACTTTTTATAGAATATTATTATTTAACTTTCACAACATATTCCACCCTATTATAATATTAGTCTATTTACGCGCGTTCAGTAAAGCCGTGCCTCCAGGTAGGTTATTTGTATTTACTTTCATATGTTTAAAATTATTTTAATAAATATGTTTAAAGAATGACTACAAACGATTTCTAATGGAAATTCTAAAGAAAAAAAAAGATTCCTATTATGAAATATTGATATCTGTTATGTTTAAATAATGAGACGCGTCCCCTGTCAAAATATATCTATTTACATTACCATCACTGTTTCAGACTGCGGGAAAAATACACAACATTATCTATCATTTTTTCACAACATAATCAAACATTTTTTTGCAATAATATTTAAATAGATTTATCACTCTGGTAAAAGAAAAAAAAAAAAGAAAAGAAAAAGAATTAAGTTATTTTGTCATTTTAATTTAAAAGTTTCGAGCGTAACATGAAGTAAATAAGAAAAAAACTAAAAGCGCGTCTTAAACAACATTTAGAAAAACAAATTATAAGCGAACAAAATTTCGAAGATTGATGCAAGATGAAGAAACGCAGAGGTCTTCCAACTCATATTCAAAATCTCTATTTTCTCTAGAGTCAGGCATACATACTGTGAGAAACGGGAGTCGGTTTGGCTGGCTGTCCTCCTGTTTTCACAAATGTCCCAAACGGTCGTTGACAAGTCGTCTTGTACGGACACATAATTTGTGTCATGTGCAGGTGGCCGATTGTGTGATATCCGACAGAAGCATCTCAATGGTGAAGTCTCACTCCAATTAGGGTCCCCTTTAAGAATTTCATGTTAGCCAGACGTTCAAAGCCACCAACCGCCAACATAAAAACAAAACATGTAGAGCATACAAATATATATTTTTTCCGCCCATGTACAGCTTTAAGTTTAATGTAAATGAATCAGCAATGACTCAGTGCAGAAGAAATGTGGGTTTTGGGTAACAGTTGTGTCTGCGTGTGAGCAGCCTGTGTCATGCAGTAAGTGCTATATTTCCCCCTGGTCAAAAAGGCAAAACATTAAGAGAAGGTGTTGTAACAATCGATTTTGGCATGAATTTGCTTGATGTGTGTTGTCGAAATTAAAGTATAACTGCAACCTTATTACTAAAAAGCAGATTGGGTGTTTTAGTTTGTCACAACCGCGAACTCTTCTGCCATCTAGCGATAAAGCAAAAAAAAAAAAAAAAAGACGACTTGTTTGTCAAGTTATTGTAAACTACTCTACTGCCATCTTGTGTTCTTCTGTAGAACCTCGTCTGAACGTAACATAACAAGCTCTCTGGAAGGTATCATCTAGCCCTCGAGAAAAGCTGATTTAGAAAAAAAAGTGACAAAAACCCAATGTATTCAAAATTAGAGTTTTGTAGCTTTAATCACATTCTTGGAAACATTACAATGTACTACGCTATATGTGAGTGGAGATCATTTTGTCCTTTGGAATATTTTTGAAATATTGGCTTAATGCTAGATTTTATTCTTTATATACATTTAAAAACACTGATTATTTAGGCACGGGGGTCTTTGGTGGTATCAAGGGTCTTTTGGTGGTGTTCTTGTGCAGGCAGGTGGTCTTCAATGATGCCTTGATGCTGGTGGGCCTCTCTGATGATGTTGCTAGAGACGAGGGTTCCTAATGATATATCTTTGAGGGGGAGGGGTGTCCGACAATGTGTTGTGGTAGTGCTGTTGAAAGGTTTGATGATGTCATTTTTCCAATATTATCTGCATCATGCTCAAGAACATCTTTCATTGTTTTTACAATAGCTCCTACTAAGTGTTTGTTTGTGGACGGTGAACTAAGTGCACATTTAGCTGGTTTGCACAACCTGAAGGGACGTGTTGACCAAAAAGATATTTTGAGGAAAATTGCACATCTTGTTGTTCATTGACAGAACTGATAATCTAATTCAGCAGGTTCTCTTTTTAAAAATGTTGCTTCTGGCTAAGAAAGGGCATTTATAGCATTTAAATAATAAATTATCTGTGAGGTGTTTTGAGCTGAAATTTCATAGACACATTCTGGGACACCTGAGAATATTTCATCTTGTCAGTAGGGGAATGACACCTTGAAAATAAAATATGAATGGGGTTATGGTGGGAGTGGCGATGGATGGTGATCCATCCATCTAGCTATTCTCCAGACTGCTTGTCCTCTGTACGTAGGGTCGCAGGACACCCTGGACAGATAGTCAGTCCATCACAGGTGAACTAAATTTGACAAGAAAAGGTATTTTCAGGTCAGCATATAGTAATCTCTTTTGTCAGATAAGAATTTATATGTTAAATTTTACTCAGGCACAACAGAGTCTAGCAACGCCCTTGTTCACAAAGGTGGAAAATCGCTTGTTCACTGGGAAGCAGAGTAGAATATCATATGTGAACCTGGACCACAAAACCAGTCATAAGGGTCAGTTTTTTGAAAGTGAGATTTATATGTAATCAGAAAGCTGGATATAAGTTTCCATTGATGTATAGTTTGTTAGGATAGGACAATATTTGGACGAGATACAACTATTTGAAAATCTAGAATTTGAGGGTGCAAAAAAATCTAAATATTGAGAAAATCTCCTTTAAAGTTGTCTAAATTTAGTTGTTGGCAATGCATATTATTAATCAAAAATTAAGTTTTTATATATTTAAGTTAAGAAATTTACAATATATCTTTCAGGAACATGATCTTCACTTATTGTTTTTTTCTTTTATGCCAAAAATCATCAGGATATTAATTTTGACCCATATAAATGGATTTTTGGCTATTGCTATAAATATGCCTACTTGAGCTACTTAAGACTGGTTTTGTGGACAGAGCATTCTGATGAGGGGTTCAAAACAGGACAGAAAACGACCTATTCTAAATTATGATGTTTTCTGATGTAGAAACCTTAACAGTATAATGGAACATCAGAGAACAAAAAAGGCAGTTCATGACCCCTTTAAATTATTATGTTAAGTGAGTAGAATTACCTATTTCATTTTTACAAATATATGAAATCCCTGTGTTTATAACATTAAACACTTAATAGGCTTGTTTCACTCATTTTGGGCGGGTTTGTGTTCGGCTTCGGGCTGGATTTTTTTCTGAGACCTGGCAACCCGATATTCATCCTCAAGACTTCCTGCTTCAAAAAAAGTGAAACTAAAGAGGTGTTTACATTCAAAAACTGTTAAGTGTTGTGAGTCACACTGTAACATCAAACCAAACAAAAAGGGCTTCAACTTGTACATCTCTTTTGATAATAATGCATACTTTTTTACTGAAACGCACTTCTTGACGGTTACGATACGTAGTTCTTGGGTCGTTTTGTGTTTGTTTTTATTTCCCTGACAACTGAAGGACGCCATCAGTAGAGATGGCCATAAACCCGCTGTCAGAGGTGAGTTTGCTAACAGTCATGCTAAAAAACTGTCAGCGATATTTTTCTGTATCTTTTAAGGATGTCAGGATACTTTTTTTGCACTGATGTTTATTAAAGTCTTTAGACGTAAGCGTGACGTCAGTCAGTTCTTTAAAAAGTCAGATTTTTAAACAAATGCAGGTACCCTGTTAATTACTCACCTATGATTATTATTTTCAAATTCATTGCAGATATTAAGTAGAGTGATACTACACCCGCGAAATGCAGGTTTAAGCAAGACTGTGAAACATAATTATGAAGATGTGAATGGCATTGTCTGCAAGTCATTTGAAGAGGCTGAAGATGTGTATAGGAAGATGTGTATTCAAAGTGACTCCTTAGTAGTTGAACCAGTTAAGGTTGATGACGTTGTTATGGATTACATTGAAAAAAATAAATCTAAGGAACTTGACATCATTAAAAAAAGGAATGCAGTTATCATGACGCGAAACGTCAGATATGTGACCTTTGTGCCTCAGAACATTCAAGCACAGTTTGCACGAGAACAGTTTATAACATTGTATCAAAAGATTGCAATGGGGCTGCAAACAAGGACATACGATAACTTTAAAGGAATGACTGTGCTTTGCCAAGCAGAATTCCCAGAACTATTAATCACTGGTGAAGACAGAAGGCAAGTGCAACTGACTGGCAACTTCATTAGCCTTGAAAGATTCGAGACATTTTTGAACGGGAGTACATGGAGATATTTACAGTACCAAACCCCAAATAAAACAAAAGTTAATGACACACCTCACAAGCAGAATGTGAAACAACAGAAATCAGTAGACCAACCCAAAGAGGAGTCATGTCCAATTTGTTTGGAACCACTCAAGGCATCTGAATGTGAAACCTTGCCTAAATGTAAGCACAGATTTTGCAAAGACTGTTTGAAGAGAGCTTTCGAGTTGAAACCAGCTTGTCCGATATGCGGAGAGATATACGGTGATCTTACAGGGACGCAACCAAAAGGAGGAACCATGACTGTCACGAGGGACCACTCCTCTTTACCTGGATATGAAAGACGTGGAACAATCGTAATTAGCTACTATATACCAAGTGGATATCAGGGGGTGAGTTTACAAATGCAGTGAAGTGCAAGACATTCTGTTCTGTATGACAACAATCAGTTACACCTCTAAGTTGTTATGTTGTCTTTTGATTACCTCATACTCTGCAGGATGAACATCCAAACCCAGGAAAGCCGTATCAGGGTGCGTCCCGCATTGCTTACCTCCCTGACACACAAGAGGGGAACAAGGTATTGAAGCTTCTGGAAAGGGCATTTAAGCAGCGACTCACTTTCACCATTGGACGCTCATCTACCACTGGACAGAACAATGTGGTGACCTGGAATGACATTCACCATAAGACGTCTCGCGATGGAGGGCCAACCCAGTAAGTAAACAGTTTGGGTGTTATCACCATTCTTTGTGTGGTTACATAATCTCAGACAAGGCCTTTTTTTTTTAGCTCTGTTTAATCTACAGTTATTGTTGTAGGTGTTGTAATGATGTTATTTTTCTTTGTAGTTATGGCTACCCAGATCCAGACTACCTGAAACGAGTACAAGATGAACTGAAAGCAAAAGGAATTTACTGATTACACAAAATGAATCTTGTAGTCAATTCAGACACTATTATTACAACCTGCAGTCGTATTAAAACAAGGACAAGAATAAAGTAATATGGCAGTCTCATGAACACTAAAGCAAAGTATGGCATGTTTACAGGCCTTCTTGATGTTTAACACAGTTTAGAATGTATGAATAAGAGAAAAAGAGTAAAGGGCCATTCAAACATTCCACTGCGCTGCTTTTTCATAGTTTTCCTATAGAAACTTGTTCTCAACCAGGGGTGTCCAAACTCCTTCCTCTATCCTCCGTCCTGCAGAGTTTAGCTCCAACTTGCCTCAGCACACCTGTCTGGATGTTTCTAGTATGACTAGTAAGCCCTTGATTAGCTGGTTCAGGTGTGTTTAATTGGAGTTCGGAGCTAAACTCGGACATGGGCATGTTTGACCACTTGGTTAATATCTTTTGCGATATAACTCGTATGACAAGCATTTAAACAGTGCCCCTTAGACATTCTACAATTATTCTTATCATGTATGCAGTATGTTTTTTAAACGTTATAGTTTAATGTCAATACGATAGAGGATCATGTATATGTGATTAGAAATATATTGTGATTAGATTTTTTTTTTTTTACTGGATGAATATAAGGTAAAAAGAAGTGTCATGTAATGTATAGTAAGTTATAACAGATACTCAGCAACAGAAGCAACAAACATAAGTGTTTGTGATGATAAAATGACAATCCATTCACCATCACCAAAGGTGAAACAACATGTTCATGAGAAACTTTAATCAAGCCAAGAACACATCATTCTAGTAACACTAAATCATTCCCATTGCTGTCTGTCTTTTTAATATGAAGTGATTTTTATATCTGGATTATGTATTGTTTAACTTTGTTCTAATTTTGGTTGATTATCGTATTTTTTTTAAATGGATGTCTATATATCCAGTGTTTGTATCTGATTTTCTGCAACAGTTCAATCTTTGTATTATTATCCAAAAAAATAAAGAACTTCAAATAATTTTTTTTCACATTAAAATTATGAAACTAATTAAATTATTCCTTTCAGTGAAGGGCATCAACCAAAAGATATGCCAAGCAACACAACAGCCCACTACAACTTGTCTTAGAAGTGTGTCCTGACTATCTTGAAAGATGCAAAAGTGTGAAATTAAATTCAAATGCTTCTTTTACAATTTTTTTTTCAGTTATTAATACAGATATACAATATATGAAACCACAGTTTAATTCAAATATATGTCTCAAATACATATATTTATGCATCTTATACAAATAATAACCAATGTCTTACCTGTGCCCTTATTTTTAGTCAAATTGAGAATGATTAGTCTGTTCTAGCACTGATTTACATAGTCACAGCTAAATTATTAACACAACATTGTATAAGGAAAAAAAAAAACAATGGGAACACTATTAAATTGTATGTGTGCTTTAGAAGAAAAGTAAAATAAACAATACAAAATTGCCATGCACTGCTTTTTCCCTCGTAAGCTTAATCTGACTGCGTCTTAATGCTGTCAGCAGTCATTTTGAAGTTGTGTGTTGGATGTTGTGCACTGGTCAGGGTTTGCACGGTTGTAACAGACTCATGCATTTGGAAAATGACTCCGGATCAAAGGTGAGTGAGGCTATAGGCTACAGACTTCAGTATGAACTGGTATTCTGCAGTATTTAGAATTTGATTTTAGCAGAAAGAAAAAAAAAAAAAAAAGACAAAAATGTCTGATTTATAGGCAAACCTGAATCTGATGAACATAAACAGATACACAAGCTACTATTACTGTTTTGTCAAATGAGTATTTATATGTGAAATTTTACTTAGGCACTAGTAACGAGTCTAGCGATGCCCCTAGGTCACAATGGAGGAAAATCACTTGATCACAGGAAAGGAGAGTAGAGCATGTAATAATCCTGTTGGAAAGGTCTTTGTATATAAATGGACCTCTAACTCCCTCTTGTGGTGTACATGTTTTCTTGTATTATTAGCGAGTGTTTACTGAATGAGGAATGCACACATTTTCACTGTAACTTGTTGCAGTTTTTAAAGTATACTTTTGGTACTATTACTATTATTAGTCTTTGCATAGTCTTCCTTAGGAAAGAGTGTATGAACTTTTTAATAATTTTTTTTAATTAATTTTTAATGACGTTCCAGACGGTGCCAGTAAGAACTTGGTCCTTTGCTCTCTTCATTTTACCACGGATTTGTTCACAAATAAGAAACAATTCGACACAGGATTTTCAGAAATATTGAAACTGAAGATGCTGTGCCGACTATTGGATCTGACAGTAATATTATACCACATAAGTGTGAGTAACTGTATTTATTATGTGATCACTGTTGTTTTGTCTGTTATTACAGATTGTTTATGTACTGAATATTTATGCGTCCATCTATGAGGAATGTAGGCTGTTAAACATACACAACTATTAGCCAGTCATACCAGTGGGCGTTTACTTCCGAGAATAGCTTATTACTTCTAAATTAGGGTTTCTTTTGATGTAAAAATAATGATTACCTAATAATGGGACCTCAGGGAACAGTATATATATATATACATATATATATATATATATATATATATATATATATATATATATATATATATATATATATATATATATATATATATATATATATATAAAGACAAAGAAAAGAAATAGGCAGTTCATGACCTCTTCAAATTTTTATGTTAAGTGGCTAGAATTACCGATTTAATTTTTTCAAATATATGAAATCCCTGTCTTTATACCATTTAACACTTAATAGGCTAGTTTTCACTCCTTTTGGATCGGCTTTGGGCTGGATTTTTTTCTGGGACCTGGCAACCCGATACTCATAACTTAAATGCTTCAAAAAAGTGCATTCAAAAGTTTACATTCAAAAACCGTTAAGTGTTGTGAGTGACACTGATATTAGACCAGACAAAAAGGGCTTCAACTTGTACATCTCTTTTGAAACTAATAAATACTTTTTCTCTAAAACACATTTCCTGATGGTTACGATACATAATTCTTGGGTCGTTTTGTGTTTATCGTTTCTATTTCCCTGGACAACTGAAGGAGTTTGCTAACAGTCAACGACATTTTTCTTTATCATTTAAGGATGTCAGTTTTTTTTAACTACTGTTTATTTGTGTCTTTAGACATAAGCGTGACATCAGTCAGTACTTTAAAACGTTTGATTTTTAAACAAATATGCAGGTACCCTGTTAATTACTCACCTATGATTAGTATTTTCAAATTCATTTCAGATATTCTGTGGAGTGAAACTACATCAGCCAAATTCAGGTTCAAGCAAACTTAACAGCAAGACTGTGAAAAATAAATATGAAGATGTGAATGGTGTTGCCTGCAAATAATTTCAAGAGGCTGAAGATATGTATAAGATTGTAATTATGCAAACAGCATGTGAGATAAGTAGGGATATAAAACAAAAGGACAGACCAAAAGAGACTGATGCTACATACCTGTGCAAAGTGCCCTTGCTTTTGGCCAACTTGAGTCAATGATTAACCTGTTCTAGCACTGATTTACATAGATACAGCTAAACTATTAACATTGTATAAGGAAAAACAATAGCAACACTAATAATTTGCACGTGTGCTTTAGAAGACAGACACTTGAAATAAACAATATAAAAGTGCCATTGCACTGCTTTTTCCCCTCATAAACTTAATTTGACTGCGTCTTAATGCCGTCAACCGTCATTTTGAAGTTGTGTGTTGGATGTTGTGGACTGGTCAGGCATTTCGTGGTTTTAACAAAAAAGGAAAGACTCTTGTGTTTGGAGAATGAGTCTGGATCAAAGGTTAGTGAGGCTAGTAAGGCTGCAGACTTCTGTGTATGAACCGATATTCTGCAATATTTAGAGTTTGATTTCAATAGAAAGAAAAAAAGACAGAAATGTCTGATTTATAGGCAAATCTGAATTTAATGAACATAAACAGATACAGAAGCTACTATTTCCATAACTTGTAAAAAGCCAAAAAGCTTGATCCGTTCGCAAAATAAGGAAAAAGTAAAAACATACTACAGAAAATATTTGGCCTCCGTGTTGCTGTGGCATTATTTACACTATATACAGTATTTTCATATATGACAGTACCATCATATTTGCCATTGAATCCTTATCGATAAGGCACCAAATGCTAAGTAGCATGATCCTTTTTTACCAAATTGTGCAGAAAATGTACAAAACTATACAAACAGACCGATCACATATGAACATTATACATCACAATGAAGAAAAAAAAAAAATAAAATAAATAAAAATAAGTTGCTTTTAGATGTTTTGCAACAGTTATGAGTGTACATGCATGTAAGAACTAACCCCCATTTTAATCCTTTAAAGATATTTAAACAATATTAACTGATTATATGATGGATTTGAAGAAATACTCAATATAATAAATGTGATATACATCCCTTTTTAGTAATGACTAACTTGACAATGCGTAATGATTCCGTAAACTTTCACTTTAGATTTAATGTAATATTAAGCTGTTGCCATTCAATTGAGTCTGAAATGGAAATATATTGCAAGTGAACATCATGTGAATTTGCCAGTATTTCAGAGTCCCATGGAAAAATACAAAATACTTTTCTGCACACAAAATAATCAATACTACATATTTATGGGCCCATATTTTAATGAAACCCATAATTCTGTCCATAAGTGAGAAAAAACTCTTGTGGTGCTACATCTTGACTTTATGTAAAAATTGCATTTCCTCATATAGTATTTTTAATACAATTTAATGAATTTTAACCAAACATGTTACCTTTATGCACAGATCCCTAGCATCTATATTGGGTGATCATTCTCAAAAAAGATTTAGTGATTTTAATGACCGAACAATTTTAATGTTTAGAAAGTAAAGTTAACAACCACACAGGTGTCTAAACATCACTATAAAGAATTAATCGAACAGAATACTCACACATTTGAACCTCCTGTTAATACATTACAATGTATAAACAACAAGCAGCAAACACTTATTCTGCCTTAAAATCACCTTACAAAAAAGATTTATATTGAAATATTCAAAGACATTTTACAATTGGGTGCCGATTTTTGTCCTTTATCAAAAAATCTGTAATCATACCAAGGAAAACAACTTATCTGAAAACGTAAGGAAAGCAGCATGCATTTTATGGTTAGTTGTCGCTGCCGAATATAGAAAGTCTTTTTATTTTTTCTATTTTTAAATCAAACTTTTTTTTTTTCTTTTTTTTAATCATACTTGGTATAGTTACTCATAAATGAAAAAGTTACAGCAATACTGTACGTTTAAACTGATGATGTTAATGAAGTGGCAGGTTCAGTAAATCTGGGCGAATCCTAAACTGAGGCCTTTAGAAATTGTAAACCGACAGCTACTTTTAAGTAGCACGAAATATTAGCTGTAGCACAGGGATTTTGTTTTTGAACTACACGTGTCAAACTCTCCATCAGCTGTAAATGCAATCAACATCAGATGTTGCTCGCTTGTGTTCAGCACTGTCGAACAATAAATACGTCTGTCTTTGAAAGGCATTTAAGATTATATGGAAGTTTGAAACAACTATCATACATTAAGAAAAATAAAGTGCATATACAGTAGACACCTTTTGTATACACAAATTAATGTACTTTTAACAAGTACAACTCTTAGTAAACAAGATCAGATGGCGCATATCCGCACAGGAATATTGTATTTTCTCCAGGAAAGTCTCAAAATACTGTATTCTTCAAAGTGTTTCATTTTTTGTATTCTTTACAAAAAATAAGTAGTCCGTCAGTTGAACTGAGAGACATACCATGCTCTTTCAAAATGTACCTTGGATTTATAAACTTAGCAAAATGGTAATAGTTTGAATAGCCAGTGTAAATATGCATGTATCCCAGGGGAACAGTATAAATAGTGTATTTTGAAGATTGCGAATATCCTTTTTGTTTTGTGTTTGTGTGTGTTTGGTTACCAAAAATACATATGGTATTGGCCTCCTACGCTCAAATGTCCAGCTTTGGGAAAGAGGTCAAGGCAGCGGTATTGTGTTCCAACTCTTTCATCCAGTAGCCGTTTGATTGCCGATGACTCGCAGGATCTCCCTGTGAATACCAGGGTCCTGTGTGTTTATACTTGTGTCACCTACCTGTCCATCCTCATAACTAGTTCACAAGTGGTTGGGAATAAAAAAAAAAAACAGAGAAAAACAGTCTTTCAGTTCAATTTTTAGTTTAGTAATAACAAATTCTGCTATTTATGTTCTGATGGAATGAATGCATTTAATATGGGAGATACAACAGACACAGATACTTACACAAAGAAAAAACGTGTGCAGACATGATCTGTATTTGGAACTACCCAGATGTCCCCATGCTTGTGCAGGTCTGGAGATGTAATAACTGTAATATACAGGGGGAAAAAAAGTGATTATTAACGTTATAAAGATTACAGATGATAAGTCTGTGTTAAATGTGTACCTTCACATAAGGCTATGCATTTCAGGTTGCGGCTCTGCAGAAACTGCGGGTTCTGGCCTTTCTTCTGTGACTGAAACCGATAACAGAAAAATGTGGATCATGTCCTCTGGGTTTCAGGATGCCAAGCATTTTTCAGTACTTTCAGTACTAAAAAAAATAAGTGCTAAACTAAATACCTGCAAATGAATATTGGACTTGGCAGCAGTTTCATCTTTTGAAGCAACTTTCTGCTGTTTTTTGTTCATCCCTTTAGGGTAAAAAAAAGCCACAGTTGTGACAAGCAATTACACAAGTAACATTTTTAAACTGTATTGTGCATATATTCATATAGAAAGTACAGGACACATTAGTATCAAAACAGAAGGTTTTGCTCATAAAGGTTATAAGACCTGAGTAGCCAAAGGATATGCTTGATAATGGACTGAGATAGATTCCATTCCCATAGATAGCGCCATGGAGCTGCAAACAAAACAATAACTTAGTACGGCATTGAGTTAAATCAATGCAAACTATGTATTACTTCTCAAAAGGTGAAACGTATCTGCTGAAATAACCCAGTAACCACATATGGTACACACATTTAAATTCTATGTTTTGTTCATCTACACTGTAAAAAAGTAAAAAACAATTTGTTGAGTCAGCTTAAAATAATTTGTTACCCTGCTGCCTTCAAATTTTAAATTCAGTCAACTAAAATAAGTTTAGTCAACTTGAAATGTTAAGTTGTACTAAGTAACAACTTAGATATTTGTGCTTGCTAAACTTAACAGATGGGTAAGTAACCCAGCTGCCTTAAAATTTTAAGTTGATTCAACTCAAATATCTAAGTTGTCACTTAGTATACACAGTATAATTTAACATTTCAAGTTGAAATTTTTTTGAGTTGACTGAACTTAGAATTTTAAGGCAGCCAGGTTACAAATTATTTTAAGTTAACTCAACTAATTGTTTTTTACAGTGTAGTAAATAAACCTTAAGTTCCCTCTTACATAAATTTAGAGATGTGGTGTAAAAAGATCAGTGTACATCAGTCTGCTCGGATGTTTAAGAGGTTTACATAATGCATTATGCATATGTATACACTGACTATTACATCTTAAAAAACATCAGCTTCATCCACACTTCATCCCAGCTTAATTGCATTAAAAACATCCTTCCCCTCAACGCTTTTTATGATCGGTCTCTTTAAAGAATCAGACACCGTGGGTAATTCATCTGCATCATAATTAGAAGCAAGTACCTGAAGCCTTGTGTTTGATGCCACGACCAAACCATTCCTCAAAATGGAGTGCCAGTTTTCGATGTGTGATCCACTGAAATAGAGAGGGAGAAAGAGCCAGTCAGTTTGTCTTTTTAAACCAGGAAAATCAACAATCGCTGTTCTCAAGTCAGGAAGAGACTTCACGCCTGTACAGCTGTGGCTTTAATTAAATTTGTGCAAAGGACAGACTTGAATTCTATGACTCCTTCGAGATTCAGTTTGCTGCACAGCTGAATAACAACTAAACTAGGATTAGTTCACTTCCAGAATAAAAATTTCTTGATTATTCGCTCACCCCCATGTCTTCCAAAATGTGTCTTTCATTCTTCATTCGAACAGAAATTAAGGTTTTTGATGAAAACATTCCAGGATTTTTCTCTATATAATGGACTTCAGTGGGGATCAATTGGTTAAAGGTCCAAATTGTAGTTTCAAAGCAGCTTCAAAGGGCTCTTCTATGCAGTCCCAGCCGAGGAATAAAGGTATTACCTAGCCAAACAATGGATCACTATCTAAAAAAAAATAAATAAATAAAAATGTATATACTTTTTAAACCACAAATTCTCGTCTTGCATTAGCTCAACTTCAGGCATTACATAGTCACGTTGGAAAGGTCATACTTAGGCGGAAGTACCGACCAAGTGTTTGCAAAGCGAACATGCAAAGAAAGTCAAATTTACAAAAAAAGGTACAACAATGATGTCGGATGATTTTGAAGTTGGAGGAGAAAATGAGATGTTTGAGTTTTTCGCCTTACACTACTTTTTTAAACTGAGTACACAGATGAAGAACTAACCGCATGTGGCCTTTACAACGTGATTACGTAATATAGTAATAGTATATGAATTTAGATTTTTTGTAGAAAATGACCGATCGCTTCGTTAGATAAGACCATTATTCCTCAGCTGGGAGCGTGTAGAGCCTTTCGAAGTAGGGGTGTGCAATATTGACAAAAAAAAAACCTCAATATTTTTTGGGTTTTAATAGATAAAGATAATTAGACAATATTTTGCTGAGAGTGTTATTGTGCTGATATCTTAAAGACCGCCAACTACCAGCTGACTCGTACATTTTTTAATATTCTTCATATTCTGTGTGGTGGTCAGTTCACATTGATAGAAATTAATCTTTTCCAATAAGTTTAAATCGACTTTTACCTTTTATGGGCATTTTAACCTTTAAGCTTTAAGCTGCGTCTGAAGTGGCATTTAGATGTATTTACACGCTGTTTAATGCAGGTCATGAATGCATTTAACCTGTAGTAACAAATGCATGAATAATGTTTTGATATATTAAACATAAAACATTTAATACTGATATTTTAAATTATTTAAATAATAAAAAGATGCTTTGTATCAGAAATTAAAACCGCCAGTAGGTGGCAGCAAGTCACAGTTAATAAGTGAGTCATTGTGATTGAACCAAATCATTTAAACCGTTGAAACATTCATTCATGTTGCTCAGAGACCCAAAACAGTGCTGTGGCTGTATTTGGAATGATTTCTTTTGGTGAAATAGAGCAAAAACTGGCAATATGGTGTCTAAAACGCAAGTCTCTTAAGTAACTAATTGTCTACTGAACTGTTGTAAAAAAAAAAATAATAATAATAATAATAATTCAATATCACATTTGTAATCATGCCCAACGGCACCCCCGCCCCCCCTTGAAGGTCAAGTTAAATTTTCTTTCTTTTATGAAACAAACTAAAAGGTGTTATGTTATTTATCTTATTTACACGACGGCATGTCAATTCTGTCTTTACATGAACGCGCGTCTACAGTTTCTCCGCAAAAAAGCGGATGGGATCGCGGAGTCCATTCATAAAAACGGAATTTACTCTATAGCATGCCAAGGAATTCGTAAATTTTTGGATGAACAAATCAAAATTGGGCCCGTCACTTAATTCGAATCGCGATATGGATTAATGTCTGTAAATATAAACACAAAAAGACAGTTTAGATATAAATCCTGCATGTTCCACTTGGCTCTGTATGAATGAATGGCGGAAACACAGTTTGTTTACTACACAAATACTGAAGTGCACATGAGGCTTGCGGTGATTTTCGGCCTCTGCGTCTCATTATAAGATGACATTAACACATGAACTTCATCTCCAGAGCTGCTATGAGAGTCATTATATGTGAATTTTACCGTTTCATTTGAGGAAACTAGCATCATATCATACTGTATAAACACACAAACTTCACGGCAACCTGTCAAAATAAAAGTACGGTTTAACGTGTAACAGAAATATATTACTCTTGTATTACTTTTGTTCAGTATAATGTACGTCTTTATATGTTTATATTTCTGGCCAATTTAAATAAAACAAATAATAAAAATAAATATTACAACCAGATTAATCACTTAATTGTAGAAAAAAATCTACAATTATTATTAAAACTTTTTTAACAGAATACTCACGCATTTTCTTCCATTTATTAATTTTAACAGTAAACCTCTGTTTGTTTGCCAAAAAATTAAAGAGTTTAATTTTCATTTGATTAAAAATGCCTTTATTTGATTATCAGAAAAATTAAAACACAAAAATTTCAGGGGAAAAAAAAAAAAAAAAAAAAAAAAAGTAAAGAGGGAGTAAAGTATCGAGAGTAAAGTACCGAAAAAAGTTGTGACCATTCTAAATGTACTTTAATAGACTGAATCATGCACTGAAAGAATGCACACTAAATGCGTATGCGCGCTAGTCTGGCTTTCACGTAATGCGTGCACTGCACTCTGTAGGTGTTTTGAATGGTTTTTGCAAAATACTCGATAATGTCAAATCGAACATCGTTAAAACAACAATGATATTATCACAGACAATATCGCACACCCCTACTTCAAAGCTGCATTGAAACAGTTTGGACCTTCAACCATTCAGCTCCCATGGAAGTCCACTATATGGAGAAAAATCCTGGAATGTTTTCTTCAAAAACCTTAATTTGTTTTCGAATGAAGATTGATATGAACATCTTGGATATCATAAGGGTGAGTAAATTGTCAAGAAATTTTTATTCTGGAAGTGAACTAATTCTTTAAGACAAGTGGAAATGATTTCCCCATTTAATGTAACAATGAAATGCACTTCCAAATTTAGAATGTGTATTATTAGAGGACATAATCACAATGCCTTGAAGGATGTAAAGTAAAAGCTTTTCTGATATGTCTTGCAGTGCAAACCAGGCTTGTGGCATCTACAACATTTGTTCAACACACCCACAGACCATTCACAGACTGCCTGATTCACACTGCACACAAAACTGCCAAGAGCTTCCCAAAAATGGCAAGCTCCAGCCGGACAGATATTGTAATATACTTTGAGACCAGATAAAACATTTCCCTTAAGCCTTGTTGTACTCTAATCATGAATGTATTAAGTGTGTCAGATTTGACTCAAGAATAAAAGATGTGCAGTTTCTTAGGTAAATGCTTAAAATGGAACTCACTGGAAAGCAAAGGTACTCCCAAAGAGGCCTTTGGCAGCTCTAAAGTTGGATTCTTTGGCTGGCGGACTGCTAAGCAGGAGGAACTGATGGGGCGTGTGCATGAACTTCAGTTGCTGTTGTGAGAGAAACAAAATGTAAGAGCTTACATTTGAGAAGCCTTAATCATTTTCTCTGCTTGAGACTGAGATACTGAAAAGTTCCAGTAAATTTAAAACTGTCTTCAGGAATACAGAACTGAAAGATAGTTTCTAAAAGAGTCATGCTTCTCTCTTAAAGAGGTATTGCCAGTCTTAATCTAGATCTCAGAAAATTTCACATTCTTGTGTCATTTGATAGTAAAAATATTTAGGCAACTCACTACAAAAGCTTAATAAGGTGGTTACAAGACTTACTCTAGTAACGGTAAGCTTCACTATGTGTGATCTGTTACTGGAAATCACCCTGTAAAGAAAAGGGATTTATCGGTCATGTCATATTCCCCATTAGGTTTGAAACCCTCCACTGCAGGACCGTAGATGTATTTAATCACGATCACATGATTATACTGACTGTCCAAGGTACTACAAAGATGGATGTACACACTCTCCACGACTATGTAATCAGAGCTGTTACGAGAGCTGACAGTCACATTTACACATCATTAAAATGCAGGAGCGGAGTAGATAATGACTGAAGTGTCATTCTGTCATACCACTGCAGCAGTGGGTGAGCCAGAGGATCGTGCTTGTCCATTTGTTTCTTTATCTCCAGGTACGGAGCCTGTGCAGAAGAAATGTCAATAGTCAACAAGTTATTACATTCTGTCAAAGCTTAGACAGTACAATAGGTATCAAAACAGTGGGTGATTTTCTTTGCTATGCATGATATTAGAATTGTGATTTAAACAACTAAGGCTTTGTAAAATATTTCATGATTTTACATACAGTTGAAGTGAAAAGTTTACATACACCTTGCAGAATCTGCAAAATGTTAATTAGTTTATCAAAATAAGAGGGATCATACAAAATGCATGTTATTTTTTATTAAGTACTGACCTGACTAAGATTTTTCACATAAAAGACACTTACATAAAGTCCACAACAGAAAATAATAGTTGAATTTAAAAATGTAATAGTTGAAATCCTTCAGGTCCCACAAATTCTGTTTTTTTTTTTTTTTTTTGCATTTTTGTGTATTTAAACCCTTTCCAACAATGACTGTATGATTTTGAGATCCTTTTTCCTCACACTGAGAGACTCATATGCAACTATTACAGAAGGTTCAAACGCTCACTGATGCTCAAGAAGGCAACACGATGCATTAGGAGTACGGGTGCAAACTTTTGTACAGAATGAAGATGTGTACATTTTTCTTATTTTGCCTAAATATCAAATTTTTCTTTTCATTTAGTACTGCCCTTCAAAAGCTACAGAAGATACTTACATGTTTCCCAGAAGACAAAGTAGGTTAAATTTACCCTCATGCTCAAATTCAAAAAGGTTTTACCCCCCGGCTCTAAATTCATTGTGTTTCCTTCTGAAGCTTCAGTATTCATTTGAACCTTCTATAATAGTTGTATATGAGTCCCTCAGTTGTCCTCAGTGTGAAAATATGCATCTCAAAATCATACAGTCATTGCTGCAAAGGGTTCAAATATACAAATATGCTGAAAAACCAAATAATTTGAAGGACCTGAATGATTTTTCTGAAAAACAGCAGGCAGTTTAACTGTTCAGGACAAACAAGAGACACATGAACAACTATCACTAAACAAAAAAAAAAAAACAGCTGTAAATCATTCAGGTAACAACACAATATTAAGATTTAAGTGTATATAAACTTGAATGGGTTCATTTTTATAAATTCAACTATTATTTACTCGAGGACTATGTGTAAACATCTTTTATGTGAAATAATATTTAGGTCAATACTTAATATAAAATAACCGGCATTTGTATGATCCCTCTTATTTTGGTAAAACAATTAACATTTTGCAGATTCTGCAAGGTGTATGTAAACTTCTGACTTACGAAATGTTATACATAATCTGTTAATTATATTAAAACCACTTGACAATTGACTGAAGGCCTTAAAACAATATAACCTCCACAGAAAAAACATGCTCTAAACTTCTACTTAATACCTGGGTCATTTCTCTGATAGATGCGATACTGTCAAGTGCTCTCATCACTCGGTCATAGTCCTTTTTCTGAAGAAGAACTCAAACAATTAATGCAATATTCCTTTCAGAATAGAACAATTACATTAAAGGAGGAGTCCACTTCCAGAACAAAAATTGACAGATAATGTACTCACCCCCTTGTCATCCAAGATGTTCATGTCTTTTTTTCTTCAGCCGTAGAGAAATTATGTTTTTTGAGTTAAACATTTCAGGATTTTTCTCCATATAATGGACTGATACGGTGCCCCGATTTTGAACTTCCAAAATGCAGTTTAAATGTGGCTTTAAACGATCCCAGCCAAGAAAGAAGGGTCTTATCTAACGAAACTAAAACAATAACTAGCGTAATTAAAAAAAATACAATTTAAAAACTTTTTAATGGCAAATGCTCATCTTGTGCTCTTCCTGAACTCTCTGTATTCTGCCTCAAGACAGGTAGGGTATGTGGAAAAACTCCAATCGTATTTTTTCCCTTAATTTCAAAAATCATTTCAAAACATCACTGCAGAAGTACCGACCCAGTCTTTGCAAAGTGAACATGCAAAGAAGATCAAACACCCTAAACAAAAAAGGTAAAACAGCAATATAGGAAGATTTTCAAGTTGAGAGAGAACATAAGATGGGAGTTTTTCGACATACCCTAACTGTCATGAACCGGAAAAAAAACTGTTCAGGCAGAGTAAGACAAGACGAGCGTTTGACATTAAAAAGTATATAAACTATTATTTTTATGAAAATAACCGATTATTTCACTAGATAAGACCCTTCTTCTTCGGCTGGGATCATCTGAAGCCACATTTAAACTGCATTTTGGAAGTTCAAAATCGGTTCACCCTATCAGTCCATTATATGGATAAAAATCCTGAAATGTTTCCCTCAAAAAACAATTTCTTTACGGCTGAAGAAAGAAAGACATGAACATCTTGGATGACAAGGGGTGAGTACATTATCTGTCAATTTTTGTTGTGGAAGTTGACCTCTCCTTTAAAGAGACAGGTTAAGCTAAAGCTAAATGCACTGAGTGTTTTAAGTACCCTAGGGTTGAAGGCAAGTGCTTGTGAGTCATTGGGATCCACCACAGAGGGATATGGCTCAAAAATGACAACTTTTCTCGGAGACTCCAGTGCAGATCGGCACATGGAGACCAGTAGGTCGACTACCTGTAGTCACAAACAGAAATTGTTAGAAATATGGTATGTTCTGTGCAGAATGACTATATGAGTGCTTACAGTCACATATGTCTATTTTGTTTGTTTGTGTACCTGAGCACCAGTGGCAATCTCATCAGCAGCCTCATTCATGACACCTAACGTCTGGAAGGCGAATACACATAACTCTCTCTCACACACTGTGGGCTGCAGGACACACATAAAGAAGATAATTAGAAGTGAAAAGCTAGTATTAATCCAGAATTAATCTAATCACATGTAACATATTGGCTCATTTTTATGTTTTTGATTAAATATTATGCAGAATAATATTAAGGGTGTGTAATAACGGGAAAAAAAAAAAAAGATCTGATGAAATTTTGTCGATAACGATAATTAGACGATATTTTGCAAGCATGTACTTTGACAGGTTTAGGACTGCTGTGGACAGCTGACTCCCAAAGCTTTTGATATTCTTCATATTCTGTGTAGGGGTTAGTTTGCAGCAGTAACTGGAATTAAATTTTCCAGTAAGTTTAAATTGATTTTTACCTTTTATGGGCATTTTTACCTTTATAAGGCCATTTTCTTTTAACCTAACTAAATGTATGCATTATCTTGTGCGTCAAATACTTACATTTAATCAATAAATTCAAATAATAAGACACCATAGGGCTGTTACCAATCAAATGTAATTAGTATCAACAAAATGTGTGCCTGCAATGCAGAGGTGCCAGAGAATCTGCATCTGAAGTGGCATTTAGATGCATTTACACAGACCGTTTAATTAACCTGTGGTTACAAATGCATAATTAATCTTTCAATGTTTACAAAAAAACATTGAATACTGACATTTGAAATGATTTGGTGTTTTTGTTGGGGGGGGGGGGTGGCATACTTTAAATATAAACCTAAAATTGCCATTTTGAACTGTCATTCATTCAAACGGCTAATTGATTCAGTAACAAAACCGTGGTGTGTTTCTCAGTGATGCAAAACACTTCTGCTGTGGCTTTGTTTGGAACTACTTTCGTTGTCGAAATAAAGCAAAAACAAGAACGGCTGTGTCTAAAATAGAAGTCTATACAAGTCACTTAATATTAACTTCTTGTTTACAGAACCATTAATATCACATTTGCAATCGTGCTGATGTCTGGAGAAAAACATCACTCTTCGTGTGATATGAAGTGTTTTAGATAACATACATATAAAAACATTAAAAGTAATACGAGGGCATTTTTGCCCCCTTAGCTTAAATTTAGGGGGAATTACAAATGTATCTTAATAGACGAATCACCCAGTGAAAGCATAAGCTACATGTCAGTGTATGCAAAATAAAAGTCATACAAGGGCATTTTCGCACCCTTAGCCCAAATTTTAGGGGAATTCTAAATGTATTAATAGACACATCACCCAGTGAAAGCATAACCTACATGTCAGTTATCTGAATCAGGTGTGTTAACCAAGAGACATACAAAATATGCAGGCCCGGGGGGGGGACTGAACTGGAGTTGAGAAACGCTGCTATAGTTAAGTCATACAAAGCCTTTTTTACACCCTTGGCTTGAATTTTAAATGTACTGAATTCTAATTGTATTTGAATTCTAAATGTATTTTAATAGGCAAATTACCCATCTCTTTAAATTTTAAACAGTAACAAAATACGTTTACATTTACACTAAATATGCTAAAGTTTGGAATTTAAAAAATGAAACAGAAAAGACATTGTTACAAAATATTTATAGTTCAAATAAATGTTTTATACTGTCTTTTTGATCAAACAATGTTCTTTTAAATACATTAGAAAATTTAGCTGAGCCCTATTGGATTGGTACAGTAGTGTACTGTATACTTTATATTATGTGAGATCACAGGAGTCTTAAAGGAATAGTTCACTTCCAGAACAAAATTTACAGGTAATGTACTCACCCCGTTGTCATCCAAGATGTTCATGTCTTTCTTTCTTCAGCCATAAAGAAATTACATTTTTTGAAGAAAACATTTCAGGATTTCTCTCCATATAGTGGACTTCTATGGTGCCCGGGAGTTTGAACTTCCAAAATGCAGTTTCAGTGCAGCTTCAAAGGGCTCTAAATGATTCCAGCTGAGGTAGAAGGGTCTAATCTAGCGAAACAATTGGTTATATTCCAA
The DNA here is from genome assembly GCA_036247105.1 of Cirrhinus mrigala. NCBI lineage: Eukaryota > Metazoa > Chordata > Actinopteri > Cypriniformes > Cyprinidae > Cirrhinus > Cirrhinus mrigala. The sequence goes on along the minus strand of CM070011.1, from coordinate 22,235,740 downwards.
AAAAAAATTTTTAAATTTAGCTACTTTTTAAACTCAAATGCTCATCTTACATCATCCTACATCCCTGCAGAATTACCGAGTGAACGTGCAAAGAAGGTCAAACGCCCTTAAAAAAGGTAAAACAGCGATGTAGGATTATTTTAAAGTTGGAGGAGCAAATGAGATGGGAGTTTTTCAACCTACCCTAACTTTTGAACTATTGAACCGGAATGCACAGAGTATGCATGCATATCGCAGAGCATTTGAAGTTAAGCATTCGAAGTTAAAAAGTATAAAAAAAAGTGTATTTTGTTTAGAAAATGACCAATTATTTCACTAGATAAGACCCTTATTCCTTGGCTGTGATTGTTTAGAGCCCTTTGAAGCTGAAACTGCATTTTGGAAGTTCAAACTCGCAGGCACCATAGAAAAAAAAAATCCTGAGATATTTTCCTCAAAAAACAATTTGTTTACGACTGAAGCAAAAAAGACATGAACATCTTGGATGACAATGGGGTGAGTACATTACCTGTGAGCAGTGTAAGTAAGTGAACTACTTTATATAACTCATTCCAAAGATCCAAGATTGCTAGTAGAGCAAACAGACTCACTCTGAGCATTGGTCCATTTTGGAACACGTGAGGTTCATCGCAGACCACACAGAACTCATTCAGTACAGGGATACGCTGCTCTGCATACTCCATAGTCTGAAATTACACATCAAGTCAACACAAAGCATCTGTTTAGTAACATTCCCCCCCTCTATAATTCTAATACAACATCAGCACCTGCCAGAAGAGCTCCACCAAAACCCAAACCAAATTTAAAAAAGGACATTTCCCTGAAAAAGAAAATAATTTCACCATGTTTGAATTGAAAAGACTTAATGGTGAGTAAACAACATTATAATGTTTCCTGAAATGTTTCTTGCACATTCAGTTTTGGTCACAAGAATACTAATGACCAGAGAATGTCAACTACTGCAACCAATCACATGCCCTCCAGCAAAGTTTGTTTCAGGGAAGGATTTTGCATGTATTTGCAAGTTAAAGAGTTGTATTAATCAGACCTCAAACACTGTTTGATTAATGAATTACAGCAAAGGAGGAAGTGTAGATTTTTTTTTTTACCTGAACAAGGAAGCCTCTGTCTCTGACAGGAATGGATTTGGCTCCGAAGTTTGGCTACTCGAGAAAACAGAAAAAAAAAATGCTTGAAGTCCCTCTAAATTCCAAACCAAATTCACAAACCAAATACAGTTCTTTTCAAACCAAAAATTACATGTAATGTTTCAACTACTGAATTTATCTCTCTGCAAGAACATTTATTAATAAATGTCTGACCTCAACCTGTTAAATTCTCTCAACTCTGCCTGGTAGGGGCAATTAACTGTGAATTTGTTCACTCTTATTTTTGCAGTAAACAAATGCTGTTAAATAATGCTTTCATATCCAAAACACTCGATCAGGTGTCACTCGCCAAAGCCAAACCACACAGCCAATCAAATCCTAATTTATTATGTAATCTCAAAGAAGCATTTTCATACAGCCCTTCGGAAAACATCCTTACCTGAGGTGTGGAAGAGAGTGATGGGGCCAGGATGCCGATTAGCCCTGAGGTAAGGGAGAGGCGTCTGCTCTCAGTGACAGGCTCTTTAAAGATGTCGTTTTTGCCCATCTTGGTGCTGCTGGAGTAGGACCTGCTGAGCAGACGGTGGTGGTGCTTCAGGCCATCCAGCTCTTCAGTCCGCACGCTGCCCGAGCAGGAACGGCCCAGGAGCCGGTGGGGCTTCAAAGCACCGCCATCGCTACTGCCAGCAGCGTGTTCGCAGCGAGGCTCTGCCGCGCTCGGCCGCGGCGACAGTTTATGAGGCCGCAGCGGCGGGCAGTCCTCCGGTTTAACAGCGGTCGAGCAGGGCCTCGGCAGCAGCCGGTGGGGCTGCTTGAGGGGCTGATGTTGCTCCATCCGCGGGTCGCTGGAGAGGGAGTGGCCCAGAAGCTTGTGCGACTTGCCGACGCAGCCGTCCATTTCTGGCTTCACCGTGCTTGAGCATGTTCGCCGTAACAGACGGTGGGATTTTGACACACCATCCTGCTCAGGTTTGAGCTTCTTTTTGCTCTTCACACAGCCAGGAGGAGGGTAGCTGGGGGATCTGAGTTTGCACAAGCACAACACATTAATCAAACAACGTGAATTAAAGAACACAGAAAGATGTTGTGCAATTACGCTTGTGCAAAACCTGCACATTTCAGAATGCTTCATTGGCTGATTCACACCATTTCATTTTTCATGTTGAGGTCTGCATAGTTCGCAGTGGGAATGCGCAATTCTTGCACTAATGAATTACAGAAGGTCGGGCCGAAGTTAATGAGATACAAAGCATTAAGCGTTGTTGACAAATTGCTTTACTGTTTTTCTGCATCATAAATTTCATTTCGGGATAATTTTATTATTCATTTAAAAAAAAAAAAAAAAAAAAAAAAAAAAAAAAAAAAAACACACAGGTAAGACTTCTCTTTATGATTTTAAATTGCCAAACCCATGCCTAGATTCTTAATATCAATTTTATAACAAAATAACAGTCTAATCTTCCAACAACTTGGAGTCTTTCCATTTCAATGAAACATCAGATTTGTGTCAACTGTTCCAACAGCTTGATAACCAACCATTGACTCATCATGGGGTAATTCATTAGAATATATCAGCTCTTCTGCCTCAGACTCTCCAGCTGGTCTAATAACTCAGAAACCACGAAGCTGGCAGACTTGTTATCATAAAAGATAATGCTGGCCCTAAAGACAAAAGTGTAGCCTATTCACACCAAATGTGAAATGTATAGAAAAATACACTTACCAAATTACTCATATATGCTGATTAGCAAAGAAATTTACTCCAGTACAACAGAGGGCACTAAAACATTTTTCTCTATTGACAGTTATTCTAAAGAAAACTAACATTTGGATTACAATTATTTTTTTTCAAAATGTTCACATTTTTCTAATATTTCATAATTGTACAAACCCAGTCAATCAGATGAACCACAGAGGAGCACAGGATCACACTTTATATTAAGTGGCCTTAACTACTATGTACTTACATCAAAAAATACGTACAATGTACTTATTGTTGTCATATTGTATTGCAAAACACTTTTGCTTCTATTAAGGTGGGACACGGGTAAGGTTAGGGACAGGTTTGGTGGTATGGGTAGGTTTAAGGGTGGGTTAAGGTGTAAAGGATGGGTCAACAGTGTAATTATAAATGTAATTACAGAAATTAATTACAGATGCAATTACATATAGGTATTTTTAAAAATATAAGTACAATGTAAAAACATATATGTACACAATAAGTACACTATACCAAATAATTAATTTAAATGTAAGTACATAGTAGTTAAGGCCACCTGTTTAAGAGTAAGGTTAAGACCGGTTAAAACATATTCAGAGACTCATGATTCAGTGTTTGCAAAACAATGTAACAACAACGTCTGTAATGGCAAAGTAATGGCATGCACAAAGCAGTAACAGCAATAAATAATAACAAAGACATGTTTTTAAGTGTTTTAATGGGTTAGTTCACCCAAAAATGAAAATTCTGTCTTTAAATACTCACCCTCACGTCGTTCCAAATCCGTAAGACCTTCGTTCATTTTCAGAACGCAAAGAAGATATTTTTGATGAAATCTGAGAGATTTCTGACTCTGCATAGACAGGAATACAACTATCAAGTTCAAGGCCCAGGAAGGTAGTAAGGACATTGTTAAAATAGTCCATGTGACATTGACACGTTGAATAAAGTTTTTGTTTTCTTTGCACACAAAAAGTACTCTCGTAGCTTCATAACATTATAGTTGAACCACTGATGTCACATGGACTATTTTAATGATGTTCCTACTACCTATCTGGGCCTTGAACGTGTCAGTTGCGTTGCTGTCTATTCAGGGTCAGAAAGCTTTCAGATTTCATCAAAAACATCTTAATTTGTGTTCCGAAGATGAACAAAGATCTAACGGATTTCTAACAACATGAGGGTGAGAAATGAATGATAGAATTTTCATTTTTGTGTGAACTAACCCATTAAAATACTTAAAAACATGTCTTTGTTATTATTTATTTAACTATCCCTTTAAGTAAATATGTTAACATTCACCAGAAGCAACCAATTTTCATGGTGAACAGTTTTTTAGTCCTGGGTTTAAACGAGCTACAAGCACTGGTCTAGCTGAGTGACTTTTTTCTTACCTGCGTAGAGTTGAAAAAATGTGCAGGGGAGACTTCACCTTCTTCTCGGTTTGCTTTTTGCTGTGTGGGCTGATGAGTTTATCTTTGCTCTGACACTTCCACTGCTGTGTGACAAAGGTTTGCATTATCCTGCCAAGAGACAACACACTCATAAAGTTCAATGAAACTAGAAAACCCCTATATAACACCCCAGAAAACATTTTCCAGTAGTTTCTTACTTTTTCAACTGATGTCCAAGTCCGAATCTGTCTTTTGTAGACACTTGAAACACATCAACAGTGGGAACTGAAAACAGGACATGACATTTTTCATGAGAACGGTATTGCAAAACATAGTATCACATAATGTAACCGTTTGCAACAGCCGTTTGATTTAGCCATCAAAGCATATCAGAGGTTTTTAAAACACTGGAACAGAAGGTCACTCTGAAATGAGCCACTTATGATGAGCAATATCTTGGCAAGAGAACAAGCGCAGGCATTACAGCCATGTCCAAGCAACTTCTCTCTCTTTCCCCTGCAATCTGAACTGAAGTGGCTATGTTCTTGAGGCAAGTAATTCTGAACAAATCTACAATCAACAGAAAGAGCTCAGTGCAAGGACACTCAGACGACTCTCTCAAGAACAAGTCACACTGTATTTATACAAAAGGAACACAGAAAAAACGTCCAACGAGGCAAGTTGGACAAACTAGCCTGATGTTGCTGACAAGAAAATGATTTGCATGATTTTCTTAAAGAGTTTGTTTGTTAACTGTTTTATACATTTAACAATGTTCAATCAAAATCTATTTACCCCTGGAGCCAGTTGTGTAAAAGGTTAAGACTAGTCTTAAATGTCAGTCAGCTACTTTTTTTTTCTTTAAAACTGGTCATAATTTTTTTAATTCAGTTAATTCAGTTTATGCAACTGGCCCCAGGTTAGGAATCATGGCAATAGACCTTAGTCAGGGTAGCGAAATATTTAGGTTTTGACAGGTATGAAAATGAAGCTGTGAGGGATAGAAGTACAGTGCGTTCTATGGACTGTGCTATTGTTTGATAACAAAATCTTTCTGTGTTCTTAAAAATGACACAATTTGTGATCATTATACAGTGTGCGCCAGTGTTACGACTGTAAATCTATACTGCACATTCTCATTTTCATCCATGTTAAAGAGATAGTTCACCCAAAAATTAAAATTCTGCCATTAATTACTAAACTTTATGTCATTCCAATCCCTAAAACAGTCTTTGTAAACACGTCTGAAGATTTCGACAGAGAGGATGACTTGCAATTTTTTACCCAGCCTTACTTATTTGAACCAGAATATACAGATAATGAAAAAAGAGAGATGGACGTTCTACATTAGAACACCAGATCCTGCGTTAACAGCACCACACGCATGCATCGTGTTACTCTCGTGAACATGTGGCGAAGCCTTACACGGAAGTGAAGAAATTGTTAAATAAAGTCGTTAATTTTTTTCTTTGCACACAAAACTATTCTTGTAACTTCATAAAATTAAGGTTGACCACTGATGTCACATGGACTACTTTAATGATGTCCTTACTACCTTTCTGGGCCTTGAATGTGTCAGTTGTGCTGCTGTCTATGGAGGACCAGAAAGCTCTCGGATTTTATCAAAAATAATTAATAAATATTAATTTGTGTTCCGAAGATGACCGAAGGTCTTATGACATGAGGGTGAGTAATTAATGACAGAAATTTTATTTTTGGGTGAACTATCCCTTTAAATTTAATATGGAATCCAACCTGACTTTTACTATTCTATTACAGAAAGTTTGTTTTTGTGTGTGTATGTGTGTGAGAGAGAACTAACCTGGTCCATTCAGATATTGTGTGAGGGAGCAGTGAAGCCGCACAATAACAGGTTCACTCCGGATCACATCCCAGGCAAGTGCAATCTCCTCCTTTGAACAAATGTTTCATTTCAGTTTCACACTTGCACACAAAATAATCATAATAATCATAATAAAATAGTCAATGATTATTATCATTCATAAGACAATGAACAGTCACACTTACATCTAGGAAAGAGACATCGATGTGTAGGTCGATGTCCACATCATCAATTGCACCATATTCCCTGTATTTTGGAGGAAAAAATAGATAGACTTGGTGATTATGACAATCCATCTTTGACTAAATAAATCCTGCTACTGTGATTATTCTTTATTCACAGCAGCTTTTAAAGTACATACTCATTAAGACTAGAAAATTACTAGAATATATTACTCGGAATACGTTGTTGACAGTCAAACACAAAGCTTTTAGGACTCAACGGGAATTCACAACCAATTTAGACATGATGAAGCAGTTCTCTTTGTTTATACAGCCAGCTTACAAACCATTTTGCTTCAAAGTTGACGTGACTAGTCATTTGCACCCTATTTTAAATGGGTTGGAAGGAGAAAAAAGAAAAATAAGACAGTACTGGTTTTTATCCAGCGGCAAATATCTGAGTAAAAGGAGAGTGAATGCAAATTTGCTAACAAAATATCAATATTTTGGCTATTGGTTACCATCCAATGGCCTGTGTGGCCCGAATGACGTAAGGAAAGTATGTTAACTATAATCACAAAGATTCCAGAATAAATCAATCTGGTTTAATATTTTATTTCTTGATGTTGCAGAGGTGCAGCTTGATGCTCCAGCTCTGTTGCTGTGCCTCACTCAAAGCATTTATTTCTCATAAAACCATTGTGATGAGTTTGTTGCGTTGCTCTGGGCTAACTGTTACCATGGTTACACCTCACTCCCAAATGCAGCCGCTGTGTCTCAAAAGCAAAAGGTTTAAGAAAATAATAATCCCCTTTGATCTGTCAAGGGGAAACAGCTTACATACGGCCGATAAACCAACACTCATGTTCAGACACATGTAAAGACTCTAAATTAGGTAAAATAAAATTCGGAGCAACTTCAAGGAATCGTTTAAGATGTGTTATGCTGTTTACCAAACATGCTGTATAGCAGTTTTGCTTTTTCATTAAAATCTAGTTCAATGAATAGGCAAAAGCCAACAAACCGAAGCATTTAGTAGGAAATGTCCTGGAATTATTAAAGGGGGCCTCAGCGAACCCACTCCTACAGACTGCGGCAAAAGTGGCCCAGGTCATTTTTCAAGCAGAGCGCTGAATAAATACTCAAAATAGTTTTCCATCCATGACTCAGGGCAAATGTATCACACAGATCACACACTAGACAGAATATAAAACGCACTTCTGCTGCTATGAATAGAGTCTTTTATGCTGTTCTTTCATTTGACTGTCTGCTGTTATCAAAAGCAGCCTGACAAGATAAACTTTCAAGGACGAAGCTTTTAATAGCTGTCGTCGCATGAAACACGATTCAGATTGCCAGATTTTGTGGGGTGAATCACGTTCTTGTTGACAATCTGTCATGACTTCTTTTCATCTGAGTTAAGAACAAACAAGAGATTGTCGATTTTTTGCTGTTGTCCACAGCATACTTAAAAGCAGCAGTTTCAAATTAGTTATTTCTTGCTATAAATTTGCTCCAACACTGATTGCAGAGCAGATTAGCTAAAAGAAAGCCTCTCCGTCAGGATAAAAACACAGCAATCATTACACCATTACAGGCCTGTAATCAAACTGAAACTGCTCAGACTCTCACAGACCGTCCTTCAGTTGATCACAGAGCATTTCCCCAAATGACAGATTGGAGAGATGGCCACCTGAGGGTTATGGGACCTGGCTCAGGCAGAGAACGTCCTTGAGTGGGCTAACCGTGCCAGAACACTAAAGAACGATTGCTCAAGGTGTCGTTTCCTATAAAGCACTTCTCTGATAGTGGGGGATTTCAGGAAGGAAGTCACAATATTAATACTTTCTTACTTTTCTGAGCTGATGAAATATTTGCAGTTTTACTGACATAATGCTAGTTTATATTGAATGCTTTTTATTTTGTGTGAAAGAACATTTCATTCGCAAAAGTTTCAAGATGTTCTCACATCAAGAAAAATGAATGTTCACATACCTGAGAGATACTGCATGATGGCCATATAAGTCCCTCACGGCTGCCAAATCAGCCTCCAGCTGGGGGTGTTTGTGAAGCTCTCCATCGTAATTTACCTGCCCGCATAAACACACAGGTTTAAAAGGTTGATAAACAGGAGCACCAGTTCAAAAATCATAAAAAAAAAAAAAAAAAAAGAAACGCAGGATCAAGCACTTCTCTGCTCAAGATTGTTTTTACCTTAAGGGGTTCAGAGGTGCATTTTTATTTGGTTAACCAGCGGTTCCCAACCTGAGGGTCATGACCCCCACTAGGGGTCAATAAGAGGTCACAAAGCTCACTCTAGTGAGCAGGGATCTCCAACTCTGCTCCTGGAGATCCTGCAGACCTTAGTTCCAACCCTGCTCCAACACACCTGCCTGTAATTATTAAGTAACCCTGAACACCCTGATTAGCTGGTTAAGGTGCGTTTGATTAGGGTTGGAGCAAAAATGTGCAGGACAGTAGCTCTCCAGGAACAGGGTTGGAGATCCCTGAGTTAGAGGGTTGCAAATAGAGATGAAACGGTTACAGTCTGACCATAAACCAAGATGAAGTTCCCTACAGTTAGTATTGCGATTTAATTTGTTGAATTATCAGGCACAACATGCAGTGTTAGATTTGTTTTGTGTGTAAATCTGACGGAAGGCTGTAAAAGGTTTTACAGAGACAAAAGAGCCCCCTGCTGTCAGAGAGCAGTTTTACATTTTCATTTGACCCATCTGCTGTTTTCGTTCAAACGTTCAAAAAAAAAAATAAAATAAAAAAAAAAAAAAAAAAAAAAAAAAAAAAAATAATAATAATAATAATAATAATAATAATAATAATAATAATAATATATATATATATATATATATATATATATATATATATATATATATATATATATATATATATATATATATATATATATATATATATATATATATTTGACTCATATCTCTTTTCTTAAAAATGGTTTTACGTTTGAAAATCAAGGTTTATAATTTTAAAAGTTTTTTAGTCAAATCATTATTTTAATATGCAATACATGTTAATAGATAATGCAACCAACATTTTTTGTTCATTTAAAATCCGTCCATCATTGTTAATGTTATTTCTAATGTTTCTGCTGATGTCGCACTTAGTACAATCTTAACCACTGATTTTATTTATTTATTCATTTATTTTTTAATAGGGGTTCCCTGGAAAAGAGGTTGGGAACCACTGGGCCAAATAATGAGCTTTTAATCAGTATAAGATCCATCACACTTTAAACAACCTTGCGGATATTTTATGTTCTTTTTACAGGGTTCGTACAGATACTGTAAAATAATATTCCAGGACTTTCAAGGGCTTTTCAAGCACTACTTTTTTGATTTTCAAGGACTTCAATCAGAAATCTCACTTATGGTTTGACGTTTTCTACTGTTTAAGAAAAAAAAAATCAGAAAAAAAAGATTTGCGAAACTCCGTTCCGAAGTTCTGATCTGAATCAAGTGATTTGCGATCCGTGCTATAAGGATTCGATCTAAAGCAGAAGATTTGCAAACATGCTCCGAAGTTCCAATCTAAATCAAATGATTTGCAATCTATGTTCTGAAGTCCCAATCTGAATAATGATTTGTGAACCATCATTTCAGGTCAGAACTCAGAGCGCGGAATGATTTGCGGAATGATTCAATGACCCCCTCGGAAGTTCCGTTCTAAATCAAATGATTCTCAAACCTGCTCCGAAGTCCTGATCTAAATCAAATGATTCGAGTTACGCGATTTGAAGGTCCGATCTGAATCAAATGATTTGCGATTCGAGATCCGATTGGATTGCTTCAAAACAGTGAATCATATTGCGACGCAATGGTTTTTAAAATCATAGTGATGTTGAAATTCAAATATGAATGGCTCTTTTAATTTGATTAGATTTTTGCTAGTGATTTGCTTAAAAATGAGTTTAAATCAATGATGAGTTTAAATCAATCGGAACGGTTTCAGCTTAAATGACTCAATTGATTTGGTTCATCTGTTTCTCTTTTTGCGTCTTCAGACATGATTACACGACACCGTCAGTACTACGACTGGTTTAGCTGATAGTTTTATGACATTAACTGAAATTGTATGATTTTTTATTTTTTTTCCATGAAAAGAATTGTGCTTATTTTAAAAAAATGTAACACTTCTTTCACAGATACACTGTCTTTCAATTATTCAAGCACTTTTAAAGTACCTCTTCAGGAGTATTGCTATTTTCAAGAGTTTTCTGGGCCCTAAATGTAAGTAGGTAAAAGCCAACAGTTAACAAAGAAACTGGATGTGTATTATAATGCATTTGTGCCATTATATGGAATCTATTAATCAAACAACCAGAGACTGCTCTTAATTGAATAACTTTTGTAGGTTTAACTAGGATTAATCTATATTTAATTTATAAAGTGAAGACTATGCAATGTTATTTTACATTTGATTATTAATTTTCTGTACTTTTTTTTTAATGTTTACACCTTATATTTGTTAGGCTAGTAGTTTTTATAGTTGTACTGAGATTAATTAAGAATTGTGAAATTTTGTATTTATTAGAATACATGGGTCTAACTATTTTATTTTTGTGGCAGGGCCAATGGAAATTTTGGCAGGGCATGTAAAAACCATTAAAAATCCTTAGCATTGAGCCCTGACTTTGGGTTACTTATTATAAGATCAGTCTCTTTAGACTGTGTCCAAAACAAACTACCTGGCTTTCCTGAGAAAGTTAATTTGCCAGCATCTTCAGACAATTTGATTTTATCATTGATTGATTTTATTTTCCTTGATACTTTTTTCAAATGCATCACTGAGCTGATTAAAATACAGAGATGTTGTGTTTTAGATAGGAGGCAGAGAGCCTATTTCTCAAAAGATCCATGGGTAATCATAATATTTATACAAACATAAGCAGTAACAATTTAACGGGAAAGGTGTATTTGAACAGGCAAAATATGAATCACAGATTTCAATGAAATGCTCCTAACTACTGAGTAACGAAGTATTTTTTCTTTGTTTTATTTAAAAGTACTTTAGATATTCAAATACTTCTAATCCTGTTTAATATACCAAAATTACTCATCAGATAAGTCATTCATATTTCTGTGAAAACACTTCAAAACACTGTCCATGTAAACACTGTCCCTGTGGCACTATCAAAACATTGATCTGTTTGTTCGAGTCTCTAGACTTGCCCATCACAGCAACACTGGCTCAACCAGTTCGATCGTTAGTTTGGGACAGGACTATCTGTTTGAAAGACAGATGTAGTATACAAGGAACCTTGTGATTAAAAGATTTCAGCCTGAATCAGTCATTTTTTCATTTCCATTTGGTGGCACCAGTGGCACAGAAGTTACAAATAGATTTTTAATTTGCTATGAAAAACCTATAAATATATACAGGTCTTTACATAATAGCAAAATAAATATGGCCTATTATGTACATTGATCATGATTTGGTCGATATAAATGATGGATGAAGTTCAGTCTTTTTCAACATTCAGTACAACAGAGATCAAGAAAATTCACCAGCTGTTCTGAAGTTCAGAGAGAATCTGCCAGCATGTGGCATTGAGGAGTCTCCCGAAGGCTTTGAATCCATCAGAACAGCAAAGGATTGCAAAACTGCCACATAACAGTCAGCAAGAGCCAGTGAGCATTCACAGCATGGCACAGGCATTAGGGCATGAATCTTCATCACCTTTGGACTGGTCCTCACAGAGCTCACAAAGCTCGCTCACTCACTTACTCCAGCTTTATGGATTTGCTCCAGTGGATGGTCACATGATTAATTTAAGCACAATCCATGTGCGCAAACATTCATTTTCAGGATGGAAACCTTCTCAGAAGAGTGAGGGACTAATCATTAAAAGTTAAGAGAGTTATAAAGTTCTTTTATATGAGCTCCAAACTACTTTAAGTAAATTTACCATGAAATGAAAAGTCTGAAGCCCCAGGTGCTGTGGGTTTGAAACTAGTTTTTATACCTGTAAGACCTTAGGAAGTTTAGTTGCAGTGACCACGTGAGGCAGAGGTTCACATGGTGAACAGGTCCTTGTTTAGCAAACTCCGGCTCAGAAACTTTTACCATTATCCTTATAACTAAAGGTCACATTTGCACATGCTTCCAAATTTCACTCCGCACCAAAAAGTGTCATAAAGCGGCCATTTAATATTAGACTGTTGTGAGAGAATTCAGTAAGAATGAATTATCTGTTGATAGCACACTACAAAAATTGTGAAATATTACTACATTTTCAAATGTTTTGTGTTTTTAAATATTTTATTCCTATAATTTATTCATGTGATGGCAAAGCTGAATTTTCAGCAGCAATTACTACTTTGATTTGGTGCTTAAGGAACATTTTTTACATATTATCAATGCTGAAAACAGTTTTTTAGGGTTCTTTAATTAAAGTTCAAATTAATTTATTTGAAATATCAATCTTTTGTGACATTATAAATGTTTACAGTTTATTTTTTTCCCCCAAAACACTGAACAGTTATGTAAAAAAGAAGGCATGTTTGCACTGAAAATTATGACAATTTAACTGGAATACTCATAGCTCAGTCTCCATTTCAATGCATTTATTACTTGGTTAAAAGAAAAGTTCATCAAAAAAAGAAAATTCTCTCATTAATTATTCATTCTCATGTCGTTCCAAACCCAGTTCCAGAACTTAGTTCATCTTCAGAACACAAATTAATATATTTCTGATGAAATCCGAGAGCCCTCTGACCCTCCAAAGACAGCAAGGGTCCTACCACGGTCAAGGCACAAAAACGTAGTTAGGATGTTGTTAAAATAGTCCATGTGACATCAGTGGTTCAACCGTGATTTCATGAAGTTATGAGAATACTTTTTGGGCACAAAGAAAACAAAAATAACAGCTTTATTCAACACCACCATTACTGAGAGCACCACGGCGCATGTGTGAGGTGCTGTGGACGTAGAATATGCATGCACTGTGTCTTGTTTACGAGCATAGAAATGCACACCTATGCGTCATGGTACTCTCAATAATGCCGGCGGACTGTCCTGGGAGAGAAGAAATAATTACGAATAAAGTAAAGTATAAAGTTATTTTTGCTTTCTTAATGCACAAAAAGTATTCTTGTAGCTTCATAAAATTACGGTTGATCCACTGATGTCACATGGACTATTTTAACAACATCCTTACTACGTTTCTGTGCCTTGACTTTGCTGTTTATACAGAGAGCTCTTGGATTTTATTAAAAGTATCTTAATTAAAGATAAACGAAGGTCTTACGGGTTTGGAACGACATGAGGGTTGGTATTTAATGACAGAATTTTCATTTTTGGGTGAACTATCCCTTTAATATGGATTGCAGGTGGTTAGTCAATAAGACTGCACAGATTCCACAGACTGAAATGTTATGTACATAAATGTAGTGCAGTGGCTCAGCTGAACTTACCTGTCCAACATAGTAGAACTCCTCTGAATCATTGTCACCCTCTGAATCCTCCTCTATAGCGTAATGGCACTGGAGACATTTCAAAAGAGAGGCAGAACTTCAGTTACAATAAAAATGCCATTTGTAAATAAAAAAACATTTTATGATGAAAGTAAAAAATACGGTCTAATTTCTTACCGCGTTTTTGTCGGTTTGAAGTTTTGATTTAATAGACAGACAGCTGGTGGCATCGTTATTTTTGCGTATTTCTAATGACAGAGTAGAGTGAAAGCACAGATGTGTGAGGATGACAGGATATTGTGAACTTTGCTTTTCAGAATTAGGATCATATCTGGCATAATTCCGGTGACAGGCCTGGCTACATCCTGAATATCCAAACTTTCTGACCATCGTTTTGCATTAAACACATGATTGTATGGTGACGGCAATATAACTGTTCCAACTAAAACACTGTAGGTCTTACTACAAGACTAGTTTTTATTATTACTTCCACTACAATTCCAAACCACAAAACCTACAATCACTGCAATCACTGCAATGTGTAAAATCTTGGATAACACTGCCACATTAAAGTGCTAAGAGAACAGTGAGGTCTTAACCAAGAAGCGGTACTTGCATTTCTCAACACCTCAGTAAAAAATAAATTGTTTATGCAGAGAGTCAGAAATCATTTACAACTGACAAAGTGTGCACATCCAAGATCCATCGGCAGAATGTACACAAGCTAATTAGTTGTAATGTACTGTGCCGGAAGATGTCAAGGCTTTTTTATTAAATGAGTGGATTGGAAAATTATTAGGTGTGCATGACAAGCATCTTTTAAGCATTTAACTAACTGCTGGGGAAAATTAGTGAAGCTCTCTGCTGTTTTGCCACTTTGTTTTGGCACACAGGTCTTGGTCAGTCCTAAAAATAGGAGCAGAAGAAATGCAGTACAATTCCAGGATAATTTCTTTCCAGGATTACTGCCAGTGTAATCAAAGAGCTCCAGAAACAGGGAAAGACAGCCTAACACTATGTGAATACTGCAATAATAGGATCTTTAGATGATTATCCTATATTAAAACAGTACTAAAATGCACCACTGCATTACTGCTTAACAGTCTGGAGACAAATAGATTTTTTCTGAAAGAAATAAATCATTTTATTCAGCAATTAAGCATTATTATATTCAAATAAGAAATATCACAATAAATTTGCAAAAATATTTTACAATATTACTGTTTTTACTGTATTTTTTGGTATAAAAATGTGGGCTACAAAAGAAACATCTTTCAAAAACATTTTTAAAAATCTTGCAGACACCAAACTTTTAAATGGTAGTGTTTATGTACATCATAGTTATATTTGACATACTTTTGTTTTGAATACAATCTAAATGCCTTATTTACATGAATATGGTATTCATTCAATACCATGTGCTTCCACCACAGTACTTTTTTTTTCTAATGACAATCATTTATGGCAGATCTGAAGAACTGTTGTTCAAACTCTGAGCCAACTTAGTGAAATTCGATTCTTACCTGTTGCAATTCTGTGGAAAATCACAGGTATCGGATCCCTGGTGACTAACACTTCATCATCGTTTTCAGAGTTAGACACATAGGTGTTATCTGAAATCACAAAGATAAGCAGGTGCTATTAAAACACCTAGAAAAGTAGACCTGAAGAACAACTAACAGTGTAATCAAGCCTGGCAAGCCAAGTGGTAACCAAAACCATTAACTTATACATAATAAATAGAAACACTCCAAATGAGAGTGAAGAGAGATGCGTGCAAACTCTACAGTTTCTGGACAACCCATTGTTTTCAGGTTAAAGCATCCCATGGCATTCTTTGGCAATGTTGTCAAGATCTGTGCCAAGCAAATTCCTCATTCTTATGCAAAGCTGACAGTCTGCCACTATGATTCAAGCTAGACTTAAGTCCCGCAAAAATGAGGTCTGCATCTTCTCGATTTAGATTTAAAGGACAACTCTTGTGTGTTGAATCAAAACATCAAAAGTAAATTTTAGGCTTAGAGCGATGTCAAAGCTTCACAACAAATTGCTATTTTAATGCGTGTGTGTTTTCAGGCGGATAAATGTTCAACTTCTGCTCACTATTTAAAAAAATATATATATTTTACGAAGCAAAGACAAACTGAGTGCACTGGGCAACTACTGCACCAAAAACCAGCTACCTAAGAGCCTAGCATTATCACTATACCCATAAAACCCACTGAGCTTCAACATTGTGTTGTCATTTTAATTCCCACAAGAGAATGTACTTTAATGTATTGTGTTATAATTACATGACAGAAAAGAGACAATGGGAAAAGATTTAGGAGTATAAAGGAGCTTCGGTACAGCACTTCATCACATTGAAGCTGAGCATGATGCAGTTTAGCTGTAATAGTACTGGTTTATTAGTATCAGCCGTCACCTTACATGGTAAACCCTGCATCATCTCTCCTATCAGGTCAGGTATACAGTCAAACCAACAATTATTTAGACACCAGACATATTTTTTTTTTTTTTACTAGTGGGTGCAGGACACTATAGTTCATTTACATAAGTGAGGGTAGCAAAATAAAGTAAACTGTGACATTATACACAAAAATTATTTATACAGTGGACTACCAGTAAAACTGATAAAAAAAAAAAAGATGGGACCAAAAATTATTCAGCTTAGCCTAAAGTGTTTTTTCTTTAATTGCTGATGCAACATTTTTACATTTTTACACCACACTGAACAAAACTACTGAACAAAATTAAGCATTGCTTGGTAATTGGTCAACAAAGAATTGATAATTGTGTAAATATTGTCATACTAAAGTTTTTTTTTTAGTTTTTGTTTGATTGTAATCCATTACATGCCTTTCTATCAAAGTTATCTGACACTACCAAGATGAGTTTGTTCTGATACAGTTTACCTCAGAGTTCTTGTCATATTTTATTACCATTTTCTAAACTATGGCAAATAAATTGTGATAAATGTCAGAAATGCTGAAGGTGTCTGAATAAATTTTGGTTTGACCTTATATGAAGTAACTGACACTATGAACTATACTTTTATATTTTACCTGGACTACCACAGTGTTAGTGTTGTGGGTGCTTGGCAGAGTTTTGTTATAAATTTGCCTAAATATTTTTTAAGCACATTTTTACTGTACGTGGACGCTATAGGATGTTCTGAATAGTTCACCCCCAAGTCTATATAATATTCTGGTCCCAAGATATGGCCTGTGTCCCTACTTCAATGAGAGTCTATAGCCAGATTTCCACCCAAAGATTTTTGGCGAAAAAAATATTTAGCGCTTCAAAATTTTTTACCGATATAGCTGTTGGAAATGCCATTTATTGATAAAATATCTCATGTGTCGACAAAATCTTTTTCCGTTTATCTTTAGCATATAAATTCTATAGTGATAGTTCAAATGTCAGAAAAATTGGTTTGTAAACACTTTTTGTCAAGAAAAGGGGCTTTAACGCAAATAAACGTGGTGACACATGACAGAATTAGCCTATAGGCAGCGTCCGTGTTTGTAGTGTTGCTCACGTTAAAGCACCGTTTCTCTGTAGTTAAAAGGCGCATTAAATCATATTCATATTATTAAATTGTATCTAAAATTATTTTATATATGGCAAGAAAAAGACAAGTTAACTTTTTAACATGAATATCTTAATTTGATGTTCCTTTACAATAGTCTAATAAAAGTCAATCAGAAAAATAATAATACAACTGCACCTGTGTATGAATATTACTATTACTATGAATATTAGATATTACTATCTAAATAGTCTATAGGTCTAAGGTCAAAAAAAAAAAAACCATGACACTTAGTAATAAAAATAATTGAATGCAGGCCTATACAATTAAATAATAGCCTATATAATAAAGTTTTGTTTCAAAAGGATGAAGAACAGGCTACTAGCCTATGGAATTAGCACAATAGATGAAATTATACATGGAAACAGCTCAAGGGCAATTTTTTTTGCGACACACCACGACAATTTTAGTAATGATGTCATCACGCACACCATTTCATCTGAAAAAAGCCAGTTGGATAGAAGAAGCTCAGAAAAGGTTTTTTTTTACGCATATTCTCTTTGTCAATAACCAAAAAAAATGGACGGAGACTTGTCTTATGACATTTTTTGCTGGTTTTACCACTGACTAGATGAATCCAATTGTTCTGAACGGTAACATCACTCCCCAATTTCTCCTTAGCACAGATGTTGCAGGACAAGAGTGACATGGCAAATTTTAATACTAAAAGTTAAGGCTTTTTCTGAACTTCTAAGTAAGCAATAGGGCTAGTGTTAAAAGACAGGAGTGTTGAGAAGTATTATGATTGCATGTATGATCCATCCATTTATCAAAAAATCCATTTATTTGTGTGTGCAATACCTGGATAATCATCGGAGACATGAACAGAGTAGGACACCCTGAAAAAAATAACACAGATATGAACATTAAAAGGGATACATGTAACACTGCAGTCAGTTACACTGCTTCTCAGACACATTCATGCACATATGGTACCTGACACACAGATGTCTCATTTCATCACACTAAATCAAAGCAGAAACAGTTTGACTATTATCATATCATATTGTGACAGAGCACTACTGGAGCTAAATCTAGTCCAGATGTTTGTTTTTTGGGGTTTTTTTTTTGCACACCAGTTTCAATTTTACTGTAATAAAGTCAGTTTTATTCTGTACCTTACCGTACAGTACTGTAATAGCCACTGCAAATAACTAAAGTGAACATCACTACACCCTCAAAATTGCAGATTTTTTGCTATTATGCCCCTTTTGCTTTAATGACAGCAGCACTCAAGCTTCATGAACTCATGAGCTCTGCAAAACCTGTATTTAACTTTTGATTTTTTAAGGTAGAATATTATAATAGATGTAGAATAGAATATTAGAATAGATGCTGGTATCCCACATGTTCATCACATCAACAATTAACATAAAGGCTTATAAATAAATTAAAACAAATGCTCAGATACAAAAAAAAATATATAATAATTTTATGCTTTGGTGTGTTGCAGAAATGTCATGTAAAAAGACAGAAAAACCAGCTAGCATTGACACTTTAAATAGCAGCAAAACTGCAGTAAAATAAATAAATAAAGGCTCAATTAAATTAAAATCATCTCACAGTTACACAAAGGTGCATGACAGAAATGAGCAGATGTTATATATAAATTCAAAGTGACAAAAGGGATTTTGTAAATGCTTTACAGAAGTGACCATTGGGTCCCATAAGGGTGCTGCCTGCAAGTCCTGAAAACAGCTAGTCTAAACACTTAAGTAAAAGGTAATTAAGGAAAGTGTGGTATCCATTTCACACAATCAAGTAAATAAGGTTTCAACAAACAGTGTTGACAAAAGGACACTGTCTCCTGTGAAGTACCTTAAATTAGTGTGGAGATTAAGTGGCTTGCTCAAAAGCCCTATAGTGATCAGCATGGAACTGCTGAAATCATATTAATTACCTCGATATAGGCTGATCCGGCAAAAGTGAAATACAATATCACGCAGGTGACCTTTATGTGCTTATGTTTTTTGCTCCATTGCACAAACTGAGAGAATGTATTCAGGAAGTAATGGAGCCAATGACCTTATACATACCATTAAAAATCATGGCAAATAACTTCATGGAAAAAAAACATGAGCGTACTGTATGTAGACTCTGACTACTACTAGCATAGGATGCAATACTAGCCTATAAGTAATTATGTGATGACAACACAGAAAAGAGACTGATTCAGTGGAAGTGAAACCTCTCCTGAGGTCTCACACATTATTCACGATGACACCTGGCTTTATTAAAAAATGACTTGGGTTGCGTTATGCAGGAAACCGGGGTTTTTTTTTAGTCACACGAACACTTTTCTCAAGCACATCTGCCGGTGATCATGCAAAAATGCACCATGTTCAAGTATATGAGGTTTATTTTCCATAACACAAAGTCTTCCTAATATTCACAGGCTCAAAAACACATCTTTGCCCCATCTAACTTAATTAATAATTTTGACTGAAACAACCAACACAGGGTCACTGGAAAAACGCAGGCTCATTGCTTGTCCCAATATTTAAAGGGGTCATCGGATGCCCATTTTCAGCAAGTTAATATGATTCTTTAGGGTCTTAATGAAAAGTCTATAATATACTTTAGCTAAAAATTCTCAATGATAGTGTAAAAAAACACCCTTTTTACCTTGCCAAAATGAGCTCTGCAAAAATCATCTCATTCTGGTCGAGGCTGCTTTAAATGTTAAAGAGCTCTGCTCGCCCCGCCCCTCTCTTCTCTCTGTGGATTGACAAGCCTGTTTACTTTAGCCGCATTTAGTCGCTAAACTTGCTAACTAGCACATTTTTAGGAAAGACGATCGCAAAAATTCATAAAAAATAAAAAAAAACCTTATACTCACTTCTGCTGTAGGTGAAGCTGGATCATGAATGATTTGCACAAACATAGACAGATATATGTAGATCGGGAGGTGCATTCCCTTCACAAACAAACGTAATCCACTGCATCTTCAGCGGCTCAGATGTCGGGAGTAAATGACAACCACTACGTTCATTATTACATCCAGCAACACAACACCGCTCAATCTGAGATATTCTTGTCTAACTTACATCCCTGCATTGAAACAACTCACACTGAAACAAAAAGGCGCTTGTGTCAATCAACTATCATGGGAGCGGCCTCTGTCGGTGTGACGCCAATATTCCCTTGAAAAAGGGAATATTGTTTTTACAGATTAATTAAAAACTACTGCATGGATTTTTATCATTATAGGGTAGATTTGTACATACACTGCCAACACACATTAATGTTCAAACAACATGAAAAAGCGAACTTAGCATCTGATGACCCCTTTAAGCAAAGTGATATTATGTTGCTTCTTGCACAATTTCATGATGCACTGAAAGTGAAATGTCTGGCAATGCTGCTAAAGGAGTGTTCAGTTTTATCCAGAACAGATGAACATGAATCTGGCAACGTTATTATATGTTCATTGTTGTACGCATCGCCACAGTTCAGAAATAAAATTTTCATTAAGTGCTCTGTTGGGTTCAAAAACTAACATGCACTACCACCTACATTAAACCTTACCCTAAATCTAACTGATAGTTTTAACAAAAGCAAACACATTTACTGAAGGAGCCATGTCATTTTAGCTTGCTTTCACAAACCTATGAGCTCATTTATCGTGACTTGTGTTTAACAGGACATACTTGTGCGCTTCGCATCACAAGCGCAATGTTCTACCAGGTGAGCTACCAAGCACGTTTACTATGTCAGAAAAGTCATACATATGGAACAGTATCAGTTTATAAATCATGCACTATGGTAAAAGTGTTTTGAGGTCATAACATAGTACTGCATGCACAAGAAGGTAGGGCTGGACGATATGACCTAAAATCAAAATCTCGGTTAACTGAACGTTTTTACCTCGATTCCTGTCACCCTATACGTGCAAGTATTCACTCTAGGTTCTTACAGGCCATTCACACAGAAAACATCTTTTCGTTTAAAGTGTGACACGCGCATATATTAAAAAAATGCAGCGCAAAATGTCTACTCCACCATGTTGCTGTCAAATACATAAGTTGCCATGCCAAGCTTCTACTGTAAACAAAAGCTTACAACGCTTGCTCAACCTCTGTGGTTTTCTGATTGGTCCACTGTTTTGGAACCGACATTGATGAGCAGCGCTGTGTGTAAAAGTTTAAACTCTCTTAACTTGACACGGCGTAACGCCATGTCGTAATTTCGAGATGACAACACGTGACATTCTATTCTGAATTATGTGTTTCTATGGTAACACACTCAACGCCAAAGCCCTCACATGCTCCTGAACTCCTGAACTGTATTTACAACTTGTAAACTCTGAATGGTACAGCTTGGACCAGCTATACCACCTGACCACTGGCAGGTTAATTTTGGCGCTAATTAGGCACTTCCTCTGAGATATAACTAAAATGTCACATGTTGTCATCTCGAAATTACGGTAATTAGTGAACGCAGCATTAAACGCACGAAGATGTTGCAAAAGGAGCTACGATCATACACATCCATATAGCGTTGACTACACCGTAGTAGTATGTTTTTAATGGGAAAGTATTATCAGGATTTAAAAAAATAACCAGCATGAGAAAATTACGTCAGCTAAAGGCTCTGAATTTCAATTTTCGATTACTTTTCGATTAATCATCCAGCCCTACACTGAGCAAGCTTTCATTGTTTCACAAGGTTTTAGCTAAGAACACAAGTCTATCAATATTTTCTGGTTTAAAAGATGCTTTGTGGCATGACACTATGCTCCCACTGGCATTAAAAACACTTTTAGATTGGGAACTAAGCACTGCTTGACTAGTTTGCAGGAGGAGTGACATTGCCTATTAGTGCCATCTTTGGAATATTATCAAATATAATTTTTCAACAATATTTAATATTCTCTAATTTTATATCAATTATTTGATTATCGCAATAATCTAATATTCAATATATTGCCTAGGCATACACTGGTGGAAACTACAGTAAACTGTATGTATAGGGATTAGAGCTTTGGAAAAATGTAGATAGAAGCACACTTTTTCAATAAGCCTAGGTTGGAAACAACATAAATACATTGAATTAAAGTACTTTTTAAGGGTCCGGATAGTGCCATAAAGTAATAAGTATCTATTTCTAATGTCAAATGTACAGATTTTCAGGGAATAGACCACCAATTATCCAAATCCAAAATGACAAGGTAATTACAGCTATAGCCTCTGTTATCTTCTGTCCTGGTTGGCTTGATTCTGGGATAAAAATGAAAGAACAGCATTATAAATTGCTGACAAATGGGGTCACATGCCAAGGCAGGAGCTTCTACACCTGAAACTTGTTCTACAAGACAGAACCAAAGCATAACTGTGTATATGGAATGAAGAATGCATGAACTTCTGTGAAAGCAAACATGTGGATGGGCCTATATAGGAAAACGAAACTTGCAGGCAGGTCTCAGCAGCACATCTACATTCATTTTTCAACTGTGTGTCAGACTGAGAGAATCTTTCCCTTGTGGTTTGCATAGGTTATAGGCAAGTAGTACTGCCACAAGATAATACCTATAATGTGACGTATGTGATGAAATCATGGCTCAGCATGATGCTACAGTATAAATGCACTACTGATACACAGCTCAAATATGTCACCAGTAGCCCCACAAACAACTATAGAGCTAAAAGCTGGTTAGAACCTAAGCTTCTCTGAATCAGGTGCATAAAATATTAAGCAGCGGTCACATTGCCCTTTTCATTCCATTGACTTCCATTCATACGCATAGGAATTAGGGATGCACGATGTACAATATTATCCAATAATGGCTTTAATTCTAATTTCTAAAAATTATGCTGATATGTCTTGCCGATAAGAGGAATAACTAATTAGAATAACTAATAGATTGACAGGAAGCTAGTGGGAAAGAGAGGGGGGTAGGATCGGGAGTGGTCCACGGGGCGGGATTCGAACACGGGACACCCGAAACGCAACTGCACCACATGTCAGCACGCTGCCCAAATGGCTATCGGCGCCGACATTTTTTTTTTTAAATTATGAGCTCTAAAAGATAATCTGCTTTAGACCAGGGATAGGCAACGTCGGTCCTGCAGTGCCGACGACCTGCAGAGTTTAGTTCCAACTCTAATCAAACACACCTGAACAAGCTAATCAAGGTCTTCAGGATTACTAGGGCTACAGGCAGGTGAGGGTTTTTTTCAGGGTTGAAACTCTGCAGGACATCGGCACTCCAGGACCGACGTTGCCTATCCCTGCTTTAGACCATCCACAAATGTTAAATCTTAAAATAAAATGTTAAGGTTCCCACTGCATTTTTCTTGGAAAAAAAAAAATAAATAAAAAAAAAAATGCAGCGTTTGATATATAGTGTATATATAGTTAAAACTTAATTATTGTTTATTTAGTTTTAAACAAATAAGTTCTTGTTAAAAACTAGCCAAAATGAAAAATAATTTGCTTATAATTTAAGCACAGGACAAAACAAAAGGAAGTATATCAGTATCGGCATCGGCTATTGGTCAAAATGAGTTGAAAAATATCATCATATCGATATCCAAACAAATATCCAATGTTGTGCATCCTTAATTCGAATGCGTCAGACCAGAAATGCAAGCTTGTGCGAAAGTTTCGCATTTCGCTGTGTTCCAAAGTTCAAGCGTAGTGAACTCTGGCCTGCGAATTCGTATCACATGAAACCGTGTGACCAACAGCAGACTGATACATTACAGATTGACCTAGCTGAATTAAAAGAACATCAATTTAAAACTGCAGCACTGCAGGAAAGTGGAACAGATTGTATGCTTTGAGATTTATTACTATTTGTTATGTGTTGAATTTAAGTTTTTAAAAAGACAGAGCCTGACGTCTGTTGCAGCGTACGAAAAAATTTCACATGCTTAAAGTCTAGTGTGACTAAGGCTTTAATCAACTATTTGGCACATTAACTATTTAACTATTCCTCACATTAACACCTGCCTCTTAAATAATCTATTTATTATATATAAAGTTTAGTTCAGTACACAAGAAGCATAAACACAGACACATAAATACACACACACAAACACATTTTAAGCAAATATTAATGTATCTGGCTTAGTTTGTAACTGTGAAGGCTGCACCCTGACAGATGCTGTGCTTTATATAACCTTAAACTGGCATAAAACGGCTAAAAAAAAAAAAACAATGCGGTGTGAGCGTAGCAAACAAACTCTGCTTTTGATACTTTCACTTTCTGCACTATACAACACCTAGAACATTATTCCGGTACTTCCTCATCTTCTCCCGAAATTAATAGTTTACATCCTTTTGATATAGTACACCAAATGACCCAAAGTTTATTTCCAGTGGTCTGCCAGTATCCGCTTCTAATGCAACAACATTTGTTTGAATTAGAGCTTGTCACAATTTAGCACTCATGGTAATTATGCAAATTCAGTTATACCAAGATGATGAAACTCAAACATAATTTGTGTTGATCTCAGCCATGATGGATTATTCATGAGAAACTAGTGCATCTCTGGGATTATGGGCTTGTCTGTTCTTTTCACTGCTTGAATTCTCTTATACCTACTTTGGTAACATCTAACAAAAGTGATCTCCATGTGAATATCTATCGTTGAATGGTTTGCTGTATCAGATATCAGGGTTATCCTGCATATCAGATATTAGACCTATAAAGAAAATACAAAAACAACAAAGAACGGGTGCAAAGAAATGAGGCTGTGTCTATTACATAGAAACGTTGGTCCTTCAGTGAAAGATGTTGTGTGTACGTTGCAGCTCTACAAACAGGAAATGTGCTACTTCCTCTATAAGGCAAGGTGCAATGATTTTTCATAGAGAGCCTGCCAGCTCATTTCCTGCTTGTAATGCAGGGCACCTCCTCTAAGAACAAGAGTGACATTTGCAAACCAGTTCAAACAGAAGATGACAAGGAACTCCCCATTTTTAATTCAGGAATTCAGGGCACCTAAATGGATTACGTTTTTGCTGTGGCAAACGAATGAACGTGGAAATGAACAATCTAGTGCAGCGTTACAAAACAACTGAAAGCACTAATTTTAGCACTGCCAAATACATGTATATGCATTAAGAGTTTCTGATTGGTGTTGTAATTACTATTTAGACATGAAAAACAAATCAGTAATAATTACAATACAACCAACCGCTTTTAACTAACAGCAATTAAAACTTGAAGACGAGATCCACCACTCTGCTTTCATAAATCTTTCCAGGACCTCCTTATCGGTACCGGTACTGCTTCAGTGAGCCTAAAGTGCTTTCCTGGACAACTCATTTTTAATTAGCATATTTATCATAAAATTTGCATGACTATAGGGAGGGAAGCACTATACCAGTGCTCGTTTTAACCAAGGTCTAGTAGCTTTAGAGGTATTACTCATCTAAATGGCCTTGAGCTAAAATTTCAGTTTGGTATCACATCAGACTTCATTGTTAAATGAGGTTGCGAGTCCAATTCTGCCAAAGAAAAACCTGTCCCTCTCTCATCACAATCTGGCAGGAGAGTCTTAATAATATGTTGGCAGAGTTAAGGATTTGTGTACTAAATAGGTCAATAAATTGAAAAAAACTGGCCTTTCAAGAATTAGAGCAATGGTGTTCTTCTCACATTTCCTTTCACAAGACAATATTGCACATTAGACACAAGACTTGAGTAAGGCGAGACATGCCCACTTGACGTCAAGCTTTCACAGACTAACCCAAATCCACTCCTAACTGAAAGTATCATGAACTTCCGTTTGCATAAAGCAGTGTAGAGACAAACATTCATTCACACAAACATTCCTTGTACCGTCTTGTAATGTCAAGACGAGCAAGTAAATGACATTCTACAACACACAAATCAAAAAATCTTCATATTTAAACTTGACTTCAAAGACCATCCATCAAATATTCACAGCTTTCAAGCAAATCATTACAGAAAAAGTGTTAACTCTAGAGAGTGACATGTAAATAAAACCACACACCGGTATTCATGATTAATGGAGCGATGAGTGTGTGGCGTTTAATTTTCAACAGTTAGATTCAGATTCACAGGTTTTGTTTTTAATAAGCATTCTGAATGTGAAAGTACATGACTTGATCTTCTCCAAAAGGCTGCTTCTTAGTGCTCCAGGTTGTTTGCTAGCATACAATACTGAGTTTATTCTTTTTTATAGCATAGCAGCTAAAAATGGCTGCCTATTCATCACTGTAAAAGTGATTAGTCAATGTCTAATATGTCAATGACAGGGCACAAGGTAATTAATTATATGTAAATACAATCTATTGTTAATCACAGAGCAGCTAAGATACTGATTATGCTTAAGGTGGCACATATTTATCAAAAGGACCACTGCTGACCACTAAAGAACTGAGCAGTGACAGTGAAGATGACGTTATTGTCCTCATTAATAGGGTATATAATGTGAAAAGAGAACACACGTGAACCTCAAGTGAACCGTCAATGACATCCTCAATCCAATTAAAGCCTTGTGCATCATGAGCGAGACACCTATTAAAGGCTTAGTTCACCCAAAAAATGAAATTGTTCTATAGTTTAGTAGTTTTATCATTGTTTGCTTATTCTCAAAGGAGCACAAATGATGTTAGGCAGTATGGCAGCTTCACTCTCCTTTCACTTTCATTCCATCTTTTTCCAAAAAACAAAAGCGAATGGATATTGAGTCATTCTGCCTGGCAGCTTCTTTTGTTTTCCACAGAAACAAGAAAGGTTTTGAACAACATGAGGCTTATAAAATGGGGTTGAAATGCTGACAAATCTAGTTAGTAACTTAAACACAGCAGTTGTTTACATTCAGAGCATAGCTTGCCTCTATGATACTTACCTTTTAGGTCCTTTTGAGTAGGTGAACGTGAAGGTGGAGTCGGAGAATCTAAAGTCTGAAACAAACAGACAAATTAAACTTGGGGTTTGTGAACAATGTAACACACTGAACCACCAAAAAAAAGTCCCTTTCAACAAGTGTAGTCTCCATGGCAACATCAACAGGGAATGTCCACTGACAATGAATATATACGAGAATTAAATTGATAGCTGATAAATGTGTGACGCTCAACAACAGTTCGGCGAGGGCTACTTGAAAAATCATTCACATCACAAAACAACACCCGAGAGGAATGTTAATGCCTCTGTTAGGAAGATAAGAGCAGGATATGTGGTGGTAATAATAACGGCAGTTTACGTTTTGCTAGGCCCTCGGTTGCAGTTGATAATTGCATAATTTATAATGTCCAGGAAAGATTAAATTGCGTCCGCTGGAGCACATCAGCCACATACGTGTTTTTGAACATAAGGGCTTTTGTGTGGAGGAGGAAATAAAGGCATCAGCAGCAGTGAGACTGACAGCCTGTCAATGGTGCTGATCAAATCTATGGCAATTGTTAAAGGAAGACAGCTCTCTTAATAAGAGACAAAGGAAACTCACCAGAAAACAGGCAGTCTTTCTCTGCCTTACACCTTTGAATTACGATGTCGACGTCTTTTTGAATCCTCTCTTGCCTTGAACACATCCCCATGAAATAACACACACTAGAATGGCTTCTCTAACTAATATTCGGCGAAACAAACGAATCCTTTCCGCTTGCAGGCACGATGGATGTGGGGAACAGTAGAAATACGTGCTTGGAGGTCTGCTGTAACAATCCCAGGTGTGTCACGCCAACCGACACCGTTTCATCTCTTCTAACAATAGCCTCGATCGCATGAGCACAGCGGAGAGCTCTTCCTCGCGACAGCCTTCATAAAGATATCACTTTTACACCGGAAGCATCTCTCAGTCGTCCTCATAACTCTGCTGAACCCAACAATGGCGTTGTCGAAAGCCAAACCGCGAGCGAAAAAAAAAAGATACCGCAAGTCTTAAAGTAAAACCAACGCGGGCGTGAGCTTCAGACCGTAACGGAGGAGCTGAAGTTGTACACGAGGGAAATCAGTGTGGGAATCCTGTGATAGCATCCACGAGACCAACCCGGTGGGAACGGGAATCACAACAAGGCGGATGATGTCATGGACGTGTTTTTCTCCCCACGCGCCCTCTCTGCTGCTGGACAGCACGTTGGACCTGCTCTGAATCACTGGCTTCTGATTGCCATGGAAGAAAAAGCACTTCATTTACTAACAGACATGTATCCAGCTTGCAGATTTTTAAATAAGAAGTATCACAAGAATATTGTCTTTTCGATTACATAAGGACAAACCACAGGAATGCAGATATTCACAAGTAACAAAAATATAACCAGTGTGACGTTTCTTTTATACGCGCAACTATTAAAATCAAGTAACTTCTGCTTTAGACTTTGAGTCATCCTTCAACCCACAGACTGAGGGCCGGACTGGAGTATGAATTGGTATGAAGCGTTCTTTAATCAATGTAAAGTTCCGCTCCAGGTTTTGCATTTCACACTTTCCTCACACTAACGAGAGAAACCCTACTCAGAGAGAGAGAGTGCTTCGTTTTACTGAGTGCTGAATCCAGAAAATTCGCAAAACCCATAATCATGATCATTCTTGACATTATCAGTTATTAATAAACATTTGCTATGTAGCTATAGTGTTATGTTGTAATGCTATATTTGAAATAAAAACCTCATGAATTCAATAAACTTCACATCTTTGGGGATTTAAAGGGTTAGTTCACCCAAAAATGAAAATTCTGTCATTACTTACTCAGCCTCATGTCATTCCAAACCCGTAAGAACCGTAAGACGCATTAACCAATATTACCAATGAAAGTTAGTTAAAAATAGCCTACAACGTTTTGTTTTCTCAGGCAGGAATGTTAACAGATATAACTTTTAATTTTAATAATCTGTCAATGTAAATGTTGATATTAAAAGTAATGTTAATCAATGCTTTACAAGTATTGTGTATTGAATCTTTGTGCTGCTTTTTCTGTTGCCAATTTGATGCAGTTTTCATACGATACACCATGCGCACCTGGTTTCATGTAGGCCCACCCACTTAAACATTTTTGGCCTCGCCCCAAAAATAAATTAAATATCTTAATTTGTGTTCCAAAGATGAACGAAGGTCTTATGGGTTTGGAATGACATAAGGGTGAGTAATTAATGACATAATTTTCATTTTTGGGTGAACTGAGGATATAATAACTTTGGTAATGCAAAATATGTACTTTATTCTTAAATTAGAAAATAAGAACTAAGAATTTTTTAAGAGTGTTCAATGAATCTGCATGGTCCCTGATTTTCCAAAAAGTCTGCTCTTCGTCCACTCCACTCCACATGAACCCTGACAGGTGGTGTCAAACCAGAGATTTTTAAAGGAGATGACAACCCTGGCATTTGTATCATTGGAGAAAACCTTGAGATGTCAACTTGAATTACATGTGCTTGGTGACACAATCATATAATGGCCTTGATTTCACTGAATGCATTCAGAGCTTAACAGTTAGCCTTTTTTGCTAATCAGATTCCATACAATCGATTGTGCGGTAGGGATGCGCGGTATACCGGTATTGGAAAATACCGGTATATATTATATTTCAAACGGTACGATATCAAAATTTTGCTCAGTTCGGTATTTCGTACGCTGCTGTTGCGAAGTGCACCTGTAGGTGGCAGTGCTTACCAAATTGCTGCGCAACCGGTAAATGCGACAAAATAACGCGAGGGATCAAACAAATGAAACTATCAACGCGCCCGAAATTAATAAATAAAGAGAACAGTAGAAGGGAAATATGCCATTACTTTGCATACAAAACAGATGATAAAGGTTAACTAACTGACCTTACTTCATCTGTATTCAAGCGTTGCTATAAATCATGTGTTGCCACAGGAGGCAATCTCGCTATTTGTCGCTTGCTCATCCTGATCTTTTCAGAGAATTAAGAGATCGACAGGTGAGTGCATGATTCATCATTCTTAAATTCTAATTTAATTTTAACTTTTATTCACAACTGATCAACGCACATACATAAGATGTGATATAACAACGAAAGGTCAAATCTGCGTGTGTGACACGCTAGAACCAGGGAAGTTTTGGTCACGTCATGTATGCACTTCCATTTCATACCATCGAATACTAATTGAATTTGAATTAAGCAAGAGTTTTGCTGTATTAATTTTAGTATCAAAAATATGAAGGGAATGTTTCTGTCGCGCTGAAATCTGAAAATATTCTGAGAGGGAGAGAAATAATAAGGTGTTTTTGAATATTACTTTGTTAGAATAACACTTTACAATAAAGAAACATTTGCCTGTAGGTTTTTTTTGTTACAGTTTGATACAAAGGTGTTAAGATATGAATCTGAATTTTAAAATCTCAATTTTATTATTATTATTATTATTATTATTAATAAAATTGTTTTCAATTCAATTATCTTTTGAGGCTGGTTATTTGTCATCTATGGTATCGATACCGAGGTATTACATTCTGGTATCGTACCGAAGCCACAATCACGGTATCGAGTTATCCCTATTGTGCGGTATCAAAAATGAATCCTACCAGTTGCAAAAACTTTGTTACCACAGCTTTATTTGATAACAAGTCACTCCAAAATAGATGCCATGTTGAATATTAACAGACAAGCAGTCAATTTAATATTTGACAAGCTGTGTCTGATGAATCTGGCATACACTGCCACCTCAAACACACTGTTTTAACATTGCATTTTGTCTGTAGAGCAGCAAAGCTTTTACCCTCTAAACTGTATGTGGAATGGGTCATGCAATCAATAAGAACACATCACAACACACTCCATCAACCTTCTCTCACTGTGCTTGCACCCATCAGTCTTCTCACATTGACATTATGAACGCTGAACAGTTTCACTCGAGTCTACATATATAATTTTCGCGTCTTCTCACAAGGATAAATGTGCAACATTACACTAGCAAAATGTTTTTTGCACATACATACTTGCTGTACTGTAAAAATAGCTGTGCACAGTAACCTACGTGAATGTGATAATGTGGTTATAATCACTGTACCGTGGTACTTCTGCAGATTAACACTGATTTACAGGTTTATTATTGTTTTTATTCTTCATTGATCACAGCTGATTGAAATCATATCAAACGGCCATCTTTGGTGATGCATAATATCCATAATATAATTTGTATTTAGTTTTTCTAAATTAGCGTCAAGCATTTGCATGAATGAAACTGGGATTCTGTTCACACCAGAGAGGAAAAGCTGTAGAGGGGCACGGTTTAGACCACAGTAGCCCGTCCAGCCTGAAGATGGATGGCTGTGTTAGTGGCACTTTGATTAACAGCTCCATCCGGACTTTGGCTGGTGGCTCACCAGTCTGGAGCCGCTCCAAGGAGACCCCACTAGCCCAGCTGTGCTGAAGCAGGCAAGGCCTCGGCTGATGACTGCAGTGGCAGGAAAATCCATCTTCCTGCACTGAGCCTCGAATGTATTTTCCCCTTCTACATACACTGTGTGATTGAGGATTTAGTGCATGTTCTGATGAATACACACAAAAACACACTCATCATTTCTCTTTCACCTAAATGGCACCTCATCTCAATGCAATGTTGATGGAATCAGCGCTGCTGATGTGCAAAGTAGAACTTCGCTAATGATTCTTCTCCGTGCCGCCATCAACACATCATTCAGTGCTCCTTTCGATGATTTCACCATTATGAGGGTGATAAAAGAGCCCTGGTGAATTTCAATGCAACATATTTTGGAAGGGAATTCTACTGAAAGACCCTTCCAGCAAGCACTGTGTTAAAATAAACACATACACATACAAGATAAGTATACTGCCAGCTGGCTATAGATAAGAGGCGAGTTTGACAAAAGAGAGAGAGAATGTACAATGTAAGCAGGTAGACAGAGAGGAGAGCAGTATTTCCTGTTTTTGTATGGGGTGCCCCACATCATTTGAGTTGACTCCATGCTGAACTTATTTATTAATCCTAATTTCACAGTGAGTCAAACAGTTGATCACTTTGAGCATACATATGCACTCTGGTGCTCTTTATTATTAGGTCTGCATGCTAGATAACGTGTTTAAGAGGGTGGATACAGACAATTTACCAATAATCCTCTTTTTTCATCCTTGTTAAAGGGGACATAACACACTTGCACAACTCCATTGCTGCCCTGGAGAAACAAATTTCCCTTGATCTTTTGACATAGAAGAGGTCTTTGTATGACCGAATAATCATCTTCTCACCATAGGCCACGCCCACTGGCGCTTAGTCGCTTAACAGATTGACACTATCTTGTCTACACTGGATACAGTATACAGATGCACGTTCGCTTTCTGGCACAGTCCATCCGCTTGAGTCTGTCGTCAGTTGGACAAATGGAGTGAAAGAGCGTTCGCTTTGACGGATTTGGTTTAAATAGCTCGTCGCGTCTTTGTACAGATATCAGAAGGATCCCAGCATAAGGAGCAAGTGAATAGTTTATATTTAATGGCATCCAGTATTGTGTCTAAGGATTGTTTGGAGGATTTTGAGGCACAGTTTCATGGAGAGTTCACAAAGAAACATTTGTTGAAAGATGAAGCGGTACTAGATCTGACTGCAACTGCATTACAAACTGTAAGTAAATTATTTCATAATGCTTAGTCTGGAAATGACCGTTTTATTTTCATCATATTGTCAAAACACTCACATGGAATAGCGAGGGGGGCATTGATACTGTTTCCTATGCAATGACGTTAGCCATAACAGCGGCTGAATACTGAGAAGCCTTAAAGGACCCGCACCTTAAAAACAAGTTGTTTCAGAGTTTTGAAAATAATTATTTTCCCACACTTTATTTGTTTTTTGTGCAAAAAACTTTAAAGGGGTCATCGGATGCTAAGTTCACTTTTTCATGTTGTTTGAACATTAATATGTGTTGGCAGTGTATGTACACATCTGCCCTATAATGATAAAAATCCATGCAGTGGTTTTTAATTAATCTGTAAAAATAATATACCCTTTTTCAAATCGAGCCGTTCTCAGATGCCTGTCAGTGTGGCGTCACACCGACAGAGGCGGCTCCCACGATAGTTGATTGACATGAGCTCTTACCTTAGACCAGCCGTCACAGTCCAGTGACTTTCCAAGTTTTGATGCCAGAGCAGGGATGTAAGTTAGACAAGAATATCTCCGATTGAGCGATTGAGGCGTTGTGTTGCTGGATGTAATAATGAACATAGTGGTCGTCATTTACTTCCGACATCTGAGCCGCTGAAGATGCAGTGGATTACATTTGTTTGTGAAGGGAATGCGCCTCCCGATCTACATATATCCGTCTATGTTCGTGCGAATCATTCATGATCCAGCTTCACCTACAGCAGAAGTGAGTATAAGCGTTTTTTATGAATCTATGCGATGGCCTTTCCTTATAACGTGGTAGTTAAGAAGTTTAGCGGCTAAATGCGGCTTATGTAAATAGTGATGGGTCGTTTTTGAACGATTCGTTCATTTTGAACGAATCTTTAATGTGACTCGGGACGAACGAGTCGTCTCGGGGAGTGATTCGTTCAGTCGCGCATGTGCAACATCCTATTAGGTTCTGTACTGGAATTAGTTCACCTGTTTCGAGTCTTCAGGTTTTTGGAGTCGTTCGTTCATCTTATGGGGCGGTCACGTGATGAACGAAAGACTCAAACCCGAAAACTTGTCAGACAAGAGGCGAGGTGAGCTAATCATAGACTAAAGACCCAGGTAAACAATGAATTAATCTTTTCTGTTTCTTATAGCATTATAGTTTTGTCTTGTTTGTAGTGTGATCAATGGTTGTGTAAGCAGTAGATGTGTTGGGGAGGCAACACGTAACATTTAAATTATATTTTGCTAAAATGAACGAAATGAACGAAATGACTCGAAAAAAGATTCGTTCATTTTGCTGAACGAGACTCAAAGGTCCGAGTCGGTAAAATGATCCGAACTTCCCATCACTAAATGTAAACAAGATCGTCTTTTCACAGAGAGAAGAGAGGTGCGGGGTGAGCAGAGCTCATTTGCATTTAAAGGAACAACCCCTTAGAATGAGATGATTTTTGCAGAGCTGATTTTAGCAAGGTAAAAAGGGTGTTGTTTTACAAAACCATTGAGAATTTTTAACCAAAGTATATTAGAGACTTTTCATTAAGACCCTAAAGAATCATATCAACTTGTGGAAATGGGCATCCGATGACCCCTTTAAATTAACATTATAAGTAAACCTCAAGGAACATATTAAAATAATAAAAAAATCCATGTCATGAACCCTTTAACGCTGGGTTCTTTGGGAAGCTGAACAAGGTCTTTCTTCCTCTCACAACCACGACACGTCTTTGGTGACTTTGTTGATTTCGTGGTCGAAAAACAAAATGACAAATCTTACACGAGCTAGTCCTGTGCAGCGCTGCCGATGACTTCCGTAACCCAAATGAAGCACATCGATGGACGTGCTCTTGCTCTCGCTCTGGGGTGCATTTTGCAAAAGCTTCGTTAGCTGACTATGGTCATTAGTTCCACTGAACTCTTTTGGTAATGACGGAACTTGCGACCATAGTTGCTTTTGGGAAATGCACCCCAGGTTGATGTGTGTGTGCGCTCTTCTTGAAAAAGCAGGGCTGCCAGGTTTTCACAACAAGACCCGCCTAATTGCTACTTAAAACTAGCCCATTTGCTTTTTGGTGGGGGGTCCACTGGTAAAATGTACATTCCAGGGGATAAATATCATGTTATTGGAGTCGCTTAAACCCGCGGTCATGAAAAACAACCGGTGGCAACAGTGTTAAAGTAGCCTGTTGAAGTGCCCATCCTTTATAATGTCCTGCATCGCCATACGCAAAAGAAACGTTTCCAAAACTTATCCATCTCTTTATTCAACTCGGAAGTAAGCCTATCGGTGAGACTTCTGATTCATTATCCACTTTAGGGAAATAATGAGAAGAAGAATAACAACGCACAATAAATGGTAAAACTGCACTACTTTGCACTACAAACCAGTGTGTTCATAATTAAGATAATACATTAAAATAATATGGTAAGACACACCAGTTTGCAAATTAAGCAGCAAAATGAGCTGTTTTGAACAGATAAAAATAGCTGGACCCGGATGAGACCAGAAGCTAGACCCATAAAATTAACAAATGACCGTGCCCACTCTTATGGGAAGAAAAAGGTGGTTACGAATCCTGCATGACTATGCATGAGAATCCAACTCTTTAACAGTGTAAATAAGTCAGAATGCATAAAATAGCATTAGACATCCTCTTGAAAGGTTTTGGTTTGGATATGTTGAGACACAAGTTTGTCTTCAGCACTTCAGTCAGTCAGAAGAACTTAAATCAGCAGAATTTGCAGCAGGTCTGTTTTGGGAGTCACTCCTGCTTCAAAAGACTGCTTGCCTTTTTAAATTTATATTTGACACATCTTTTATGTATTTGCCCTTATCAACAGTGCCCAGGAAATTGGCTTTTTATATGAAATACTGTAATCTTTTCATTTAATAGCCTTTTTGTTTTTTCAGGAAACTTTATTGCCCTGGTATGTAATGGGAATTATAATCAGTTGTGAGTAAAGGAAAGGTGTATGGGTGAGAGAGGCACTTTTTTTATTCATTTGGCTCACTTCTGCAATATTTCTGTCATGAACAACATTAGCAAGCTGGGACTTGATGTCTCACAAAATTAAAAGTCTAAGGATGAAGCGTCCTGTGAAAAATTGTCACTTTCTACCTTCCTTTCTTCAAAACCAATATGTTGAATGAGTGTTTATATCCCAGATGTGCAATCAGGTCACGGTTAGACGGACAAAAAGCTGGCCCTTAACCAGTAGCCATGTGTGTGTAATATGTGCGAAGTTGGGATTCGTTCATTCGCTCAAGAATCCTCTCGTTTCCCTTCCTCTCCTCCCCGTAGACCGACTCTGGAATGAGACCAGCATTCCAAATATCCATGACTGCAAGTGATGTAATCCATTAGCTTAGCTTGCAGGAACCACTGTTCTGTGACACACTGTGAGGATCTGAATGATTCCTGATAGAGCAACACTGTATAAAACGCAAGCCCAGATTGTAAAAGACTCCTAAATGGCTCATCTCATTATTTTGATTGGTTTGAAGACTTTGCCTACAACACAAACCTGTATGCCAACCTCAAGAGGTCTTGATTCACATTTAAAGTTCATGATCATCTATAAATCAGTGTGACCTTTTAGAAGGAGTCTTCATTGCTTTGTTTTAGCGAAAGGTATATTGATGTTTCTGTTCATTTTCAAGTTGAAATAACAACAATCAGACAGCTTCAGACAGTCTGTGTTATTTTGTGTTAATTCATCTGTCTCTTGGTAATATGGTGAATACTAATAGTGGTATGGTCCAGTGTCTGTCTGGTAAATTGTCATTTTTCCTAAAGGAATAGTTCACCCAAAAATGAAAATTCTGTCATTAATTACACACCCTCATGTCGTTCCAAACCTGTAAGACCTTTGTTCATCTTCAGAACAGAAATTGTGTATTCTTGTAGCTTCATAAAATTATGGTTGAACCATTGGTGTCACATGGACTATTTTATCGATGTCAATGATACGTTTCTGAGTCTGGGACCATTTCAGTTACATTGCTCTCTATGGAGGGTCAAAGCTCTTGGATTTCATCAAAAGTATCTTAATTTTTGTTCTGAAGATGAACAAAGTTCTTACAGGTTTGGAACGACATGAGGGTGTGTAATTAATGACAGAATTTTCATTTTTGGGTGAACTATCCCATTAACCTATGTTACAGCATGCTAATTTGTAGTCTTGTATACTAAACTATTTTACTATTATTATTTTGGGTCGTCACTTGATGTTAACTGGTCATGTAGTGAAACCAACTGAAAACCACTGCCCTAGAAACTGCCACTGCCCTCTTTCATATACATGACCTAAATGCCAAACATATCAAAACATTATATTTCTGCACAATTCCATTTTGCTCTATCGTAGTTATTTGAGTGCATGAATTACAGAAATGTAATTAAAGATAACACAAAAAATGTCAGCACAGCATTGTTTTTGTCTAAAAATTAGTCCTTGGCTTTCATCATGTAACCAAAAGGTCAGAATCTGAATCTAAAAACTGACTCTATATGAGGTTCTGAGGACCCAAGAAAAAAAAAAAGGAAAGATTTTATATAAAGTTAATTTGCAGAATGACAGAAAAGTCTTTCTTTGAAAAAGGAACAAAGGAGATTGAGTGGGGGCACAGGACTCCCAAGGGGGAGGCATAAAGTCAGCTTCACATGTTAGATTACTTCAAAGCATGAGACAGTGAAATGGAAAATTTCAAACGGAAAGTTTCCCTCTAGAGTATTTTCTGGTAGCTGTGGAAAAAAACAAGTTACGTTTTGAAGTTGTTAGTTTAAATGATTATTAATATGTATTAATTTACTGGTGGTGGTAACATCACACCATGCTAAAAACAAGCCTTCAACAAAAATGTATACAAGCTACAATTTTTCTTTCTTTCTTTTTCATGTCATATGGATAACATGCAGTGTTCAGACACTTTTATGTTGAATAATGTTTGTGCTCTAAGACTTAATCACTATATAAAGAACTAAACATTTAGTGTAATGTTTAACTATTTAAGTTCCTAATAAAAGAATTTGTGATGTAACACAAAAAAATTATCGTATTAAAATAGTAAAAAGCAAAACAGAAGCATTTTGTCTAGTGGTCTTTTGGACACCCCTCGATGTCAAGCCTACTCACTTTTTCCATTCTAGCTGTCCGGTTAAACCCACCCACACAGTTACCATTTCTTCTTTTTGTCTGATGTGTGTAAACGTCACATCCAAAAATAAGGTTATCTATCAAAGGTTTCACTGCAGTCTGGACAAAAAATGCATTTATCTAAAGCCACACACACTTAAAAGTTTATTTTTGGAGTCTGTAGCCCAGGTGCTTTTGCTTTCGTCTGCAGACTAGTATTTCACACTGTTGCTGTGGTTTTTGATCACATGATTGTTAAATGAAGAACAGGAAATGGGTGAGAACTGAAACTGTGACATTTTAAAAAGTGTCAGCTCGTTTTTTTTTTAATTGACAGTTGAACGCATGTAGCCTTAGGCTATGCAAATCTGCTATAGTTTTTCGGCTTACATTGTTAAATGACAAAAGTGCCATCATTATAATTGTTCCAGAGAACAAACTGACCATACAGGCTAGGCTTCAAACTCTGTCTTTAACTGACAGAGTTTGAAGAAGATGTTTTTGCAGTTATCTGTAGGCTAGGTAACTAGCTATAGTAGGTCTATTGGGTTTTTATAAATGTAGAGCTCTTGTATTAGATACAGTCAGTTTTGGCAATATAGAGGAGTATTTGTTATATTTTGCTTACAATTTGTTGTTACGATGGTTAAATCAATCTGTGTATTTTGAAAGCCCTGCATATTCTGTCTGCTGGCAAAGAGAAACCAGTTACAACTTAAGACAGCCTCAACAGCTGCAGTTTCCATGTTTAGATCATTTTGCGATGGCTGAATCACAGAAAGACATTCACTGAGAACAGAGGCGTATTATGAGGGGATTGATGTCTGCCAGTGATTATTGAGCTCTTGGCAGGTAGAGTGAGGTGGCGGCAGTTCCCAGGAGACTGTGGCCACCATCTGGATTGGAAAGAGATGCAAACAATTCCTGCTTCACGAAGTCCCTATGCGCTGTTGTGCTCGTCTTGCATTTACATGTAGAAAAAAATAAGTGAAACTAAAATGATGTGCTAAATGTTCCAACCATTCGGATTTAGTGGCGTAAATATAGCCAGCATTTTGTTTTAAGCTGTGTAAATGCTTCTTCAGTACTGTCCTCCACAAAAATGACATCACCTCCATTACATTCTCTTTATCGTCCATTATATAAGGTTGTTAACTATGTCCAAAATTGCAGCTGCAGTCTGGAGGAAGGTTGAAGACAAAAGGTTTTGAAACAGAAATAGAAAATATGCTACTGTTCGAATTTTGGGGTAGTAAAACTACTAATGTAAATGCCAAGTTCTCTCATGAAACTCTAGATGGCACAGGTTGATGGGTCCTTAAAGGATTAGTTTACTTTCAGAACAAAAATTTACATTTAATTTACTCACCCCCTTGTCATCCAATATGTTCATGTCTTTCTTTTTTTCAGTTGTAAAGAAATTGTTTTTTGAGGAAAACATTTCAGGATTTCTCTCCATATAGTGGACTCCACCGCGAGCTTGAACTTCCAAAATGCAGTTTAACTGCAGCTTCAAAGGGCTCTAAATGATCCCAGACGAGGAACAAGGGTCGAATCTAGCGAAACGATCAGTTATTTTCGAAAAAAAAGATTACAATTTATACTTTTTAACCTCATACGCTCTTCTTGTCTAGCTCTGCGTGAACTCTGTGTATTCCAGTTCATGACAGTGTGTGTCCCATCTCATTTTCTTTTAAATCTTTAAAATCATCCTAAATCACCTCTTTTGTAAAGGGCGTTTGATCTTCTTTGCACGTTCACTTTGCAAACGCTGGATCAGTACTTCTGCCGCGATGTAGGACGATTTTGAAGTTGGAGGAGAAAATGAGATGGGAGTTTTTCCACCTACTCTAACTGTCTTGTACTGGAATACACAGAGTTCACGCAGAGCTAGACAAGACAAGCATTTAAGGCTAAAAAGTATATAAACTGTCAATTTCTTTTAGAAAATATCTGATCGTTTCGTTAGATAAAACCCTTCTACCTCGTCTAGGATTGTTTAAAGCCTTTTGAAGCTGCACTGAAACTGCATTTCGGAAGTTCAAACTCGGGAGCTCCACAGAAGTCCACTATATGGAGAACATTCCTGAGATGTTTTCCAAAAAAACATAATTTCTTTACGAGTGAAGAAAGAAAGACATGAACATCTTGGATGACAAGGGGGTGAATAAATTATGTAAATATTTATTCTGGAAGTGAACTACTCCTTTAAAGCAAACTGATGATATTCACAGGGGTAAACTACTTGGCACAAGCTGATTGGGTTATGTTGCATACATTGCTGCTTTACATTTGAATGACTGGTTAGCATTCACTAGAGCATTTCACGGCACGCCCTCCGCCTCCCCAGCTCCACCTGTTTAGATCTGCTACGGGTTATTATATACGCTACTTGTGCAGCAGCAGTATGTCTCAAATACTCAAAGCACTGTATCTGCGTTTGTATTGGAAGTAGCAAGGTTCCTGTACTTGCTTTGCAGGAGCAGCAGTAATAATCTACAAGAACAGCAATAAGCAACAGCAGCAGTATTTCAACAGACCTATTCCGCCAAGACCATATAAATCAACATTGCCATATCCATTACTATGCTTAAATCTTCATAGAGTTGTCATGATAGAAATGTAATCATTTTGAAATGGTTAAATATCTGTGGAATATTATAAGGAATTGCATGACAGATGTTATGTTCAAGCCATTGAGGCTAAATGATTATTTATGGTATTTGCAGTGTACAAACCTTTACAAAAACATGCTCAAATGTTTATGTATTTACTCTAAATGAGCATTTGCATTGACCGCTTGAGCAGATGACGTCAATTAAAAGTGTTTAGCACTAAACACCACTTTAGTCCATTGTGCCTCTCATTAAGAGCATGTAGTATTCATTAATATGGATATAAGAAATGAACAACAAACAATAACAACACAGTTACCAAAGTAACTGCATAAGAACAACTAAAAGCAAAGAAAGATTCGCAGGGACTTGCATATTAAATGGATAATTCACCCTAAACATGCAGATTAATATAAAAAAGTAGCTCTGAATGACAATATTGGTGTATGAATAAAAAGAATAGCATTTTTAAAAAATATCTTAAGTCTTTATTCACAAGGGCAGAACAGAAGCTCAGAAAGACAAAAGAAATATTCATGATTGCTTTTTTTCATATACACTATAGTTAATACACTTGTGCTTAATACTCCGTGAAATTAAATTACAATAAAATCAGTGGGAGCCTCAATATTTACACAAAGACAATTCAAGTAAAATATAACAACAGCACTGATACATTTTTATCAGGGAGACAACTCTATTGAAAGTCTCAGATGGTAAACATGACAATATTCACAGCTGAAACAGTATGATCAAACATAATCGAAAGACCTGAAATGTCATGATTTTAAAAAGTCAGTATTTCATTCTAATTAAAGTGTGCTAAGGTGACGATGCTTTTTCATTCTATGATTGTATTTTAAATGTTAATAACCAGATTGAATTCAAGTATTTAAAGGTGAAGCAAGTGTAAACACTGTGGCTCTGTCACAACTGTTTTTTGTCATGTCATCTTGTGTTTCAACCAAAAGCGTGAGTCTGGGGTGCAACTTCCTGTTTTCTGTACAAAGGTCTGACAGATGGGGGTGATAAAGGTGTTAGGGGAATTTTTACAAATCTGTTTTGCTAGTGGCACTGAAATTACACACTTTACCTTTAAGAGACAAAAAGTCAATACCATACCCCCCCCCCCCCCCCATCATCAAAAGGGAACAATAAAATAACGGTAAGTTACTATGATAACAGAAAAAAATCAATTAAAAAAAATTCATTTTAAAGTCATAAACCAGTTCAAAACAAAAGCTCATTTTATGATTCACACTGTAATCTATTAGATTAGATAGAGTGAACGCACTCTTTAGTGGTCTGCATTATCACCATATAATCATAGCTATATGTATAAACCCATTTTCACAATATTGGAATTAAATTATATTATACAAGGGATGCAGTTATTAACATATCATTTAGAATTTGTACAATTAGGCTTCAGAAAGTCATAAAGCATGACGTTTGTGAGATACAAAGTTCAAAGATATACTAAAAATACTTTAAGCCCGCATATGTGAGTCTACCACAAATCCGCAGAAGCCTCGTTTTGTATAAAAATCAATGTGCAACAAATTCTTCATCATAGAGATCCTGTAACAAACATATAAAAACAAATGCAAAGTCTATATACAATAAGAATCCACCACAGTTTGGCATCTCACAAGCGTGCAACGCATGCAGAAAGATCTGACGTCATACTGAAGTCCTGGGTTTTCTGATGACTAACTGGACGGGACCTTCGGAGACGGTTTTAATGATGTTCCAGGCATCGTAGTGCATAAGGCCCTGCAAAGACCTGCCGTTGATGGCTAGAAGTTCATCTCCGACATCAACGACCCGGGACTGTTCGGCGGCTCCTCCTGAGTGGTGACAAAGAACAGACAATCTGAACTTTACACTCTTATCTTGCTCTGAGGTGAGCTAAGCTTTTTTCTTGATACATACTGTAGATCACACCCTAGTCTCCCCCTAGTGGACGTGTCTGCATGTTTGAGTAGAGCACTCACCACGGAAAATGCGTTTGATGTAAAGAGGTCGATCTCCATGGGCAGATGCTTTCCCTCCGTCTAGACTGAACCCTAAACCGGCTGTAGTCTTCTGTAGCTCCACACTCAAAGCCCCGTCTGGCCCCACTTCTACACCTACAAAGCGCCAATTAAGAACAGAAAATGGTATTTACTCTATCAAAATCCAGGTCAGTAAATTAAAGACTGATAATGGGTTAATCTTTGCCATGAGAGTGATAATGATTACAGATCACTCACTTGTTTTATGTTCTCTGACGCTGTCTTTATGGCCTAAAGTAGGACAGATTCCTGTCTGAAGGGGAAGTTCTTGTCTAGGTGATGTTGGCTCAGTGTTCTTGCTCTTCTGGATGATCACTAATGCTTGCTTCGGCAGTCTAGTCTGATGAAGGCAGGAAAGAGCCTCTCCGTGCGTGATCCCACTCAAGCTGGTGCCATTTATTGACAAAACTCTGTCTCCTCTGTGAATAGTACCTTCCACGCCTGCCACCCCTCGAGTGAACACCCGATGGACCTGCGACAAAAAAAAATGCAACATTTCAGTAATAAATTCAGATGTTTCAGAATAATTTACTCACCTTCATGTCAGCCAAGATGTTCATGTCTTTCTTTTTTCAGTTGAAATGAACTTAAGTTTTTTGAGGAAAACGTTCCAGAATTTCTTTTTTGCATATATTGGATTTCAATGGGAGCCAATGGGTTGAAGGTCCAAACTGCAGTTTCGATGCAGCTTCAAAGGACTCTACAAGATCCCAGCCGAGGAATAAAGGTCTTATCTAGCAAAACGATCAGTCATTTTAAAATCTAAATTTAAATGTATATACATTTTTTTAAAATCTAAATCTAAATTTATATACTTTTTAGCCATAAATTTTTTGACTTTCTTTGCATGTTCCCTTTGTAAACACTCGGTCAGCCTTTCTACCAACGTCAAGCTAGTGCAAGACAAGCATTTGTGGTTAAAAAGTATAGATCTTTTTTCGTTTCGCTATGTAAGACCCTTATTCCTTGACTTGGATCGTGTAGAGGCCTTTGAAGCTGCACTGGAACTGCAATTTGGACCTTCAACCCGTTGGCCACCACTGAAGTCCACTATATGGAGAAAAATCCTGGAATGTTTTCCTCAAAAACCTTAATTTCTTTTCAAATGAAGAAAAAAAAAAGACATGAAAATCTTAGATGAAATTTCAGGAAATTTTTATTCTGGAAGTGAACTAATCTTTTAATCTTTAATTTGACTGAATGATGTTACTACTGGTTCCTTTAAGAACCACAAGGGGGAGTTGATGTGTAATTATAAATGCTACTGAAAATGGTTACTGATTTTTCATTTATTTAATTATTTTATTTTATTTATAAAAAGCAAAAGGTTTCAGTTTTTGAACAAAAGAGCTTACAGTAATAGATTTCTGCTCCAGGTCTACTCCTCCAGCGATGCTGAAACCCAGTCCAGATCCTTGCTCTTTGGTTAGGATCACAAAGTAAATGTCATCTTTAACCTAAATAAAAAGATTCACGCAAGACTGGTTAACTTTTTTTGATATCAAAAGAAAAATATAGAAAGCTATAAAAAGGGTCCATAAAAACAAAGACTGTTCTGTTAGGAAAACAGACTGGTAAAAATAACTAAAAAGTGGCAGTTAAAAAATTAATAAGCCAAAACAAAAGCGTTTTTGTAATTGCTATCTGAAGGCATATCTTCCCCATTCTTTAAAAATAAACGTCAGAATGCCAGATGGCCTTTATACTTAAAATACTACCTTTCTAAACAGACCATTTTGAATACCATTTTTGGAACATAAAAAATAGTGTGAAGCTTGAGATATGATTACCTCTGAAAGAGTGCTTGTTTTCTGTATGAGACCTGTCACATCCACTTTGGTTGTGAGGGAACACAGAACATCCTGCACTTTATTTTGGTCCAAAGAAGAAGATTCAAGATCTTTCAAACTGTTGGAGAAAAACACCACCAGTATGAGTTGTAATACTGTTTTTGTGCTAGTCAGCAATGTCAAAATGTTATCAACTAATGCTTGCTGAATA
Source organism: Cirrhinus mrigala (assembly GCA_036247105.1). Classification (NCBI taxonomy): domain Eukaryota; kingdom Metazoa; phylum Chordata; class Actinopteri; order Cypriniformes; family Cyprinidae; genus Cirrhinus; species Cirrhinus mrigala. The sequence continues at coordinate 22,191,142 of CM070011.1, read as the reverse complement.
TATTGGATGTAGTTTTCATTAGAAACATTCACACATCACAACACTGAAATAAAAAATATAATACAGTTGAGGTCAAAAGTTTACATGCGCCTTGCAGAATCAAAAATAATCAAACCAATATACAACAAATCATACAAAATGCATGTTATTTTTTTATTTAGTACTGACCTGAATGAGATATTTCACATAAAAGGCGTTTACATATAGTCGACAAGAGAAAATAATTTATACATTGAACTTATATCAGGAAAGGTCCACGAGGCGGGACCGGACCCCAGGACACCCGAGGCGCAACTGCACCATATGTCGGCGCACTGCCCACAAGGCTATCGGCTCTGACAGCGTAGTTGCATATGAGTCCCTCAGTTGTCATCAGTGTGAAAAAATGTATCTCAAATCCATACAGTCATTGTTGGAAAAGGTTCAAATACACAAAAATGCTGAAAACCCAAAGAATTTGAGGGACCTGAAGGATTTTCTTGAAAAACAGTGGGCAGTTTAACTGTTCAGGACAAACCAGGAACTCATGAACAACTATCACTAAACAAAAAAGCTGTGGATCATTCAAGTAACAACACAGTATTAAGAATCAAGTGTATGTAAACTTTTGAGCAAGGTAATTTTTATAAATTTAAACTATTATTTTCTCTTGTGGACTATATGTAAACGTCTAGCTCAGTACTAAATAACATGCAGTTTGATCCCTCTTATTTTGGTAAGATAATTTACATTCTGCAAGGTGTATGTAAACTTTTGACCTCAACTGTATGTGCTGAGATATGTAACCCTAATGGTGCACATTATAAACTGGCCTTCACTCACCTTATAGACCAGCATGAGAGCCCTGTGAACTGGTCTTCGTGTTGGTCCCCATTAGGTGAACCAGGAACCCCAGTGTCAACACTGCTCACCCTGGTCACCACGGTGCACTGCAGGTTGTGTGAAGCTGGGTCTATAGACCTACGAGGGTAGATTTCCAGCTCCGTCTTAAAGATCACATTTCCAGGGTCATTAGTGAAATCCTCAGTGCACAGCTTGTCCAGTTCAGGCATGCTCAGTGCCCTTATCTCTCTCAATTTGGAGCGCGACAGGCCTCCATGTGCGCGGGCATTGCGGGAGCGCAGTACTGGTGGTGTGTGTACAGCAGGCTGGTTCAGAGAGGCCTCATTTCTCACCTTCTCCTTCATAACAGCTTCTGTGGTTTGATTTGGAGGAGTTAATTCAGAGATTGTGGTGACTGGAGTGGAAGATGAATTCTGTGAATACGGTGGAGATGGGGATGAGCTTAAATGGTCTACACATGAGCTGAAACTCCTTCTCAAAGAACGGCTGTCATCGGACTGACTGCTAACAGATCCAGCATAGCCAGATAGCCTCCGATTCAGGGGTGGCTTTGAGTTGTTAGCATAAAATGGTATGTCTATACACTTTATGACAGATCGATCAAAGCTGGCTAGATTCTCAAAAGACTGGATTCTTTGACGAACTGAGAAGGGGTTTGGGTCGAGAGACCCACTAGTGTCTGTAGGGCAGCTCCTGCGGTCTAGTCCCCTTAGGTACAGTTTGGATATGCTTGTTTTGAGACTAGCAGCATCTTTGCTATGTGAGTTCCTGAGGAGATTTTCTTCCTGGCCATTGCAATACACCTTTTCAGCGGTTTCATTTGCTTTAGTACCATTATGCTGCAAACAAGTGGATGAAGAATTGGTTGATTCTAATAGGATTGTGGGTCTTCCAAGAGAAGAGTCTGAATTCGATTCCTCCAACTCAACTTGATCAAGCGACACCGAGGCTAAGCTTAAATGGCTCGCATTTACAACTTCCTTGCGCGTCAGCACAGGAGTCGACGATGAGGAGGATGAAAGTCGTACCTCAATGAAAGTTCTCTGAGTGTTGCTGACAGTGACCTCTGGTTTTGAGACTTGCCCCTTTAGATCCGAGACTTGCTCCTTCTTGAAAGGCTTGAGCTCTTCTTTGGCTGTGTTGATGGAATTTGTCTTTAAGACACTGGACACAGGTTGACTTTGGTCAGTTTTACAAGCAGTAACCCTGATCTTCTCAGACGTTCTGGTGGATTTAGGGCTACCAGTTGGTGTTGTTCTTTTGGAGACAAGTTTGGGAGACTGAGTTGGGGAGCTGAGAGCTTTTTTCTGTCCTGGACTTTCCATCCTGGCCGATCTAGAGACGGACTGTTCTTGGTCTTTGGATTTACTCTTAATGCTTAGACCCTTGAGTTTAGAAGAGGTATTTGTCTTTTTATCATCAACTTTGAGTCTACTTCTCAGCAGGGGCGAGACAGGGGTGTCATTAGGGGATTTAGTTCCCGATGATCTGACACAATAAGAGGTGGATTTACTCTGGGTTTGGGAGAGTGATGATTTTAAGTCAGATATAGGATGAACTTTCTCTCTCTCCTTGTCTTTTTGAGCAACTGCAGAGGAGGCCTGCCCACTAGTTTTGCCATTGGTGTAGTTTAATGCCTTGGGCCCTGACACAGTTGACCCCAGCGGCACTTGCCCAGTGTTGAGTTTCTCTACTGATAGTGATGCATCTGAGAGCAGCTTAGTTGTCCTCTCTTGACTTGTCGGAGTGATATGACAGTCGCTCTGAGTAACGGTGGGATAAGTGACACCTGTTGGTGTCTGGGAGATTTGAACAGAATTTGAAATGGTTTCACATTTTTCATCAGTTTTGCAGTTTGAGGGTGTTCTCTGAGATGCACACGGTGCCTCATGTTGTGTGGGAGTGTGTCCACTATCCCTATTTAAGAGAGCATTACCTGAAACTTGAGGGCAATGTGGATCTGGTAAATTAGAGACAGTATGATTCTCCTTGTCTTGCATTGTGAGTGATGGGTTGTGGAGATCCATGCTAACAAGTGTCTTGTCAACAGTCTGGCTATTGGCCATGTTTTTTCTTTTTGGCGGAGAGCTGCTGCCTGACTGGCTGAATGTAGGCTGACTAACAGTGCTATAACAGAGCTCAACCTCCTCCTCATCTGAGTCGGTGTCCTGAGGACCCTCACAGTGACCTTGAGACGACTCTACTTTGACAGGACTGTCTGCAGAGTCACTCTCAGAGTCACTATCTTCCACCAGACTGTACATACTTGGTTTCTCTCCATGTCCTTTCTCTAGAGGGACAATGTCCTCTCCCAGATTACTAAAGTTCCTTGAGTAACTATTTAAAAATGTCTTTCCTACAGCAAAATGGCAAGTGCTGTTCCCCATATCTAGGGCAGAGACATCCAGAAGGTTAGGTTGTGATTGCGCTGCAGTCCCTATCTCATCTTCTTTATGGCACTCCTCTGTTTTTGCACTTGCATCTGTGGAACCTAAGACACTTTGGTCTTCTTCTTTGCTTTCTGCCGTGTTTAGTTCAGTTATGACATCATCAATATTAGTGACGGGTATGCTGTTGCTGTGGATTGCTGATGCATGTTTTCCATTTGTTTCTGACGAAAGGCTTTCTTGCGCTGCAACAAGAGTTTTGTCCATATGATCACTTTCCTCTGGAGGATGTCTAGGTGTCTCTGTTTTAGACGATCCCTCGCAGCCAGAGGACATAATCAGGCTAGAAAGTCGATCTACAGCTGCAAATATGGACAAAATACAATATGGTTACACGTTATTAGAAAAATAATTTTCAGTTATTACAAATGTTCAGGTCAATTAAAGGATTAGTTCACTTCCAGAATAAAAATTTATGATTTTTGATTAATTACTCACCCCCATGTCATCCAAGATGTTCATGTCTTTCTTTCTTCAGTCAAAAAGAAATTAAGGTTTTTGAGGGAAACATTCCATGATTTTTCTTTAGTGGTGGCCAATGGGTTAAAGGTCCTCTCTACATGATCCCAGCCAAGGAATAAGGGTCTTATCTAGTGAAATGATTGGTCATTTTCCAAACAAATAAAAAATGTATATACTTTTTGACCACAGATGCTCGTCTTGCACTAGCTCTTGCATAATCACGGAAAGGTCACATGCGGTTAGTTCTTCGTCTGTGTACTTCGATTCAAAAAAGTAGGGTAGGGTGAAATACTCCATCTCTTTTTCTCCTCCAACTTCAAAATCGTCCGATGTTGTTTTACCTTTTTGGGTATTTGACTTTCTTTGCACATTCGCTTTGTTAACACTGGGTCGGTACTTCCACCTACGCCACACATGCATGATTACGTAATGCGTGAGGTCGAGATAGTGCAAGACGAGCATTTGTGGTTAAAAAATATACCAACTGAATTTTTTTTTTAGAAGATGACTGATCATTTCAGTAGATAAGACACTTTTTCCTCAGCTGGGAACAGACTGAGCCCTTTGAAGCTGCACTGAAACTGCAGTTTTGGCCTTCAACCCGTTGGCCACCATCAAAGTCCATTATATGGAGAAAAATCCTGGAATGTTTTCCTCAAAAACCTTAATTTCTTTGCGACTGAAGAAAGAAAGACACCTTGGATGACATAGGGGTGAGTAAATTATCAGGAAATTTTTATTCTGGAAGTGAACTAATCCTTTAATCCTTATGTCAATTTGCACTTCAAATAAAAAATAGCAAGTTAAAACATGGCAAACAGTTAAAGTGAATCGCTGGATGTAATGACTTTACACCAAGATAAGTCCTACCATATAAGTGCACTGTTGAGGCCTGCAAGACAAGCTACAAATTGTCTGTTTTATAAATCAACATTCCTTTGGAAAACTATTCCAACTAATCCTTTCCATTCTCCAAAAATATGCGTAGCAAATTATACTAAAAGAGACCCAGATCAGCACCGTTGCAGTTCATTTCATAGTCTGATATTTCACTGATTCTGTTATTCATTGTTGTTCAAAGCCAGCACCACAGAGCCAAACTCCATAGGAAACTTTGGACTACTACGAAATATCTTCTCTGAGAAAAAAGGTGAGCCTACCCAGGGATTGTTGGGAAACAAAGACAATCCACAGAGAAAGAATTTTTGTATTGTTTCCAGTGATGTAATACTGGCATCCTGGAGGCATATTTTCTAAGACTTTGCTCAGTTGTATCTGAAGCCGGCACCTCTGAGTATTCCATTCTCAATTAAACAGACAAATGTAAAATATGTATCATCTCCTGAAATACTGAATGGGTATTTAACAGTGCGTAACTGAAAAAGGTAGACTTGGTGGTGCATTCAACATGATTAAGTGCTTGTTATTTTAAACATCATACACACAGCTGATAAATGCTCATATTTACATACATTTATATGAGCATATGCTTTAATGTATATGATGAACAAGATCAATCACATACAGTATAAACATGAGATGACGGCAGGTATAGACAGACAAAGACGGACACGTGACAAATATATTAATACACTATAAAACAGTTGTTTTTTGAAGCTATTGCTCTGCATGATGAGATTCAATAGATCTTCTAAATGTTTTGACCAATGTGTCACATCTTTTATTTAAAATTTGAATATGGCGGTCAGAGCAATAACACCAAATCTAAATTCTAATTGACTAACGGCCTCTAGGAAGCATTAGCGCTGTCTACACATCTACGGTGGCTACGGTAGTAAAGTAATCAATAGTCACCATTGACAAATAGCCAGGAGCCTGCATTTCCCTTTGAGCTGGTGAAGGGTACTGCCAGAAAGGGGAAGCCTGTAGTACTCCTATCTCTTTAAGGCAGCATGGGAAAAGACAGACTGGTCTCTTTATTGCAGTGGCAATTCTACCTGTGCTAACAGTCAGTCAAGGATATTTTATACAAGATCTGTTTATCCTGTTATATTGTGATATATGATTTATACAATTAGGAAATAGCTTTAAATTTGCTAGAGCACCACAGTCTGTGGGAAGGGAGGAGGGAATGTGGATAATACTTTAACAAGCCATCTAGAGCAATATGACACTATCCGTAACACAGCACTGACTACTATTCTTGATCACGAAAAATTCATACGTTGATTATTAGATTGCCAGTGTAAATTGGGATCAGTATCAGTATAGTTTGCTAATGTAGTATAGAGAAGATTAGGGAAAATATCTTGTGAGGTTTTAAAATTATGTTTTAAGGAACTGTTAATCCAAAAATGTGTTGTTCCAAACCCCTTACGATTTTCTTTCTTCCACAGAACAAAAAAGGAGAAAATGTATAGAGAGATTTTCTTTCAATTACAATTAACAGAGACAACAAAGATGGAAAAGCACCACAAAAGCAGTCCTTACGACATGTGTACTATTAGAAGTTATTTCTTTTGTGAGAGAAATCACATTCGAGCAGTTTTATGATGCTGTTATGGTGAATTTATCTTCTTTTTTAAGTTTGAAATGTCAGTCACCATTGCTTGTAACTGCATGGAAAAGAGTGAGTTGTCAAAATTTCTCCTTGTGTGTTCTGCTGAAGACAGAAAATCATACAGGTTTGGGACAACACACGTATGGTAAAAATGATGCGAGGGGCAAACTATCCATTTAAATGGGATTGTCCTTATTTTGGAACATCTAAATGAGCAGACATACATGGGAAAACCCATCACCAAAGCTATTATTGACTTATCATTGGTTAACTCCAGGAAGCAATATATACAGTATGCTGGCTAAAACTCACCTGAGACTGGCTTTTTAATCTCTAAGGTCAATGTGAATGGCAGGTTGTGCATGAGGTCGCAGATCTCCTGATAGGTGGATGTACACACAGGGGTGTCACCAATTGTTACAATCTCATCACCAACGCTCATCTTCCCTGAGGCTTCCTAAAGGAACAGACGTGAAAGAAATGGGTGAAATACATTCCTCAGATTTATTCTGGAGATAAATCTATTATTCTGGATCTCATCCATGCCTCCAAGCACAAGCAGCTGTCCGACACCAAGTATCATCTCAACAGTGGGGATGGGAATCGTAAAGAATTGAACAATTCTGGTACCTTAACTGTTCCATTAACAATTCATTTAGTCTTTTAGGGAAGGGAAATTAAAGGGATAGTTCAACCAAAAATGAAAATTCTGTCATAATTACTAACCCTCATGTCGTTCCAAACACGCAAGACCTTCGTTCATCTTCAGAACACAAATTAAGATATTTTTGATGAAATCCGAGAGCTTTCTGACCCTGAATAGACAGCAATGCAACTACTGTATCACGTTCAAGGCCCAGAAAGGTAGTAAGAACATTGATAAAATAGTCCATGTGACATCAATGGTTTAATTTATGAAGCTACAAGAATACTTTTTGTGCACAAAAAAACAAAACAAAAATAAATACTTTCTTAAACAATTTCTCATTTTAACAATGTGCTTACTACCTTACTGGGCCTTGAACTTTGTAATTACATTCCTGTCTATGCAGGATCAGAAAGCTTTCGGATTTCATTTGTGTTCTGAAGATGAACAAAGGTCTTGGGTTTGGAATGACATGAGGGTGAGTAAATAATGACAGAATTTAAATTTTTGGGTGAACTATCTCTTTGATAAATAAATAAATAAAGGTGGCATAAGTGCAATTCTGTAATTGGTCTTAGCAATACATCAAACAACAATACTAAGCAAACAAAATGTGTTAACATTTTTCATTCATTTTTATGAAATAAAATGCATGTACATATTTAGTTAAACATTGTCATGTACACACAGCCTGTAATCAGACTGAAGTCTAACAGTTGTAAACTGTGTTCTTTTTAGTAAATCTTTTTTTGGTAATTAACAAAACACACTCATTTGACTCGTTTATTTGGGAACTAGACTATACTGGTTACATTATGTCATTTTAATTCACCAAAAATGCTTAGTATTTATGGATTCAATAGTTATGTTGTGACACCACTAAATCAGTAGTGCAGGAAACTCTGTCAGAGTATTTTAGTATGACATTCTGTTCACATTGGTGGAAGAATGAACATGTGAAAACTACCAACAGAACCATTTGGTCATTTTCTTTTTCAAAGTCTCTCTTGCTTGAATACAGCCTTAGTTGAATGTTAAAAAGCATTGCAATCAATCAAAACATTCACAGTTTCCAACCTACCCTTTCAGCAACACCTCCTGGTCTCAGTCCTGTGATCAGCACCTTAAGTGGGGCGGACTTAATCTCCAGATCCAGACCAAAAGACTCTGTCTCACTACGCTGGAGCACTATTGTGTCAATGGTGCAGACCCCTGCTAACTCGCTGGATTCCCCTTTTTTGCAGTGCAGCATCCTGCAAGGAGGCCGTGTGCTGTTCTGTGTAACCTGGGCAGGGGTTACTGGGAGTAAAGGTGGTTCTTCACCCTTGGTCCTTTGAGGAGGATTGGGGCACTCAATGCTCATCATGCTCTTGACACGAGTCACCGCTTTGTGCTCCAGCTTGGGTGAGCGTTTGACCTCCTGCCCTTCACGATGTGGTTCTTTTTTGACGCCCAAGTTTGTTCCTCCCGTTGCCTCCATAGAGCGAATGGGCATGAAGGGAGATTCGGCACCAGGCGGGCCGCTAGGTCCTTCCTCAGATTCGAGAGAGCTACCGTAAAGCGGAGTAGCTGGTTCGCTGCTTATCTGTCTGTGGCTCTCACTGCTATCCTGACTTTCATCGTCGACTTCGAGAGATGACGTGGCTATTACAATACCAGAGTCTTCCTCTTGGTGGTGATGGTGGCCGCTATCCGAGACGCCGCGGAGAAGGCGACGGAAGGGGCCACTGTCCTCCTCAAGGCCGGTTTCATCATCGCTAGGCTCATCCTCATAACAGATGACCCGACGCTGCCGAAGAAGTGGGCTACGTACAGAACTCGGGCTGCTTCCCACGCTGGCCTGTTGGGGCGTGTCTGCAGTGCGACCAGCCCCTGCAGAGACTTTACAACATTCTGGGGTTGTGGGACTACTGTCTGAACCTCTGTAAGAGCCATCCCGATAAACTGTTACAATAAGAGGACAGAAAACACAAGCTTTAGTGACAAACTGTTGCTAATCTTTTTATCAGCATGACACTTGAGATTCAGTAATTTTACCATGCGGCTGAGGTGCTGCTGCTTCCTCCATAGACGTATTACAGCTCCTGCTACTGTTCAGCATGTCGTCATCGCTGGATCCCATCGCCATGGTCTCAGAGAGGGAAGACTGGCTGGGTACATCGTGAACCGAGAAATACTGTGACAGCTCTGCCTCTGAACTCAAAGAGCCTTGCTGCAGGGTCATATGAAGATAAACAATTAAAATCTTTCTAAAACCAACAACATTAAAGGATTAGTTCACTTCCAGAATAAAAATTTCCTGATAATTTACTTCCCCAATGTCATCCAAGATGTTCATGTCTTTCTTTTTTCAGTCAAGAAGAAATCAAGGTTTTTGAGGAAAACATTCCAGGATTTTTCTTCATATAGTGGACTTCAGTGGGAGTGGGCTGAAGGTTCAAATTGCAGTTTCAATGGGCTCTACATGATCCCAGTCAAGGAATAAGGGTCTTATCTTATTTCTATACAATAATACAATTTTCACTAGCTCGATTTCACGCATTACATACTCACGTTAGAAAGGTCATGTGTGACATGGGCGGAAGTACTGACCAAAAAGCGAATGTGCAAAGTCAAATGCCCTTTGTAAAAAAAAAACTACTTTGAAGTTGGAGGAGAAAATGAGATGGAGTTTTTCGCCATACCCTACCTTTCTGAACCAAAGTATGCAGATAAAGAACTAAATTCTTTCACTAGATAAGACCTTTATTCCTCAAGCTCTTTGAAGCTGCAGTGAAACTGCAATTTGGACCTTCAACCTGCTGATCCCCATTGAAGTCCACTATATGGAGGAAAACCCTGGAATGTTTTCCTTAAAAACCTTTATTTTTTTCTCGACTGAAGAAAGAAAAGCATGAACTTGGATGACATGGAAGTGAGTAATCCTTTTAGTGTGCATACAATGGCCCAAAAAGTAATTGGATGCTTAAGTCACACTTAAAAATGTTACTGTCACAAAATAAAATAAATACCACTTGGTTTGTTATTTAATGCAAAGGAATTCATTTTCATCACATTTTCAGTGCGACTTAAGTGTCTGAACACTTGTTTCATTATACCTAAAATGCAATTCAAATAAAGGTTTTTTATGATTTGATAAATTCCAAGTCAATTTTCTCTGACAAGTTGAGTCCTGTGTAGACTAAAGCTTCTAGTTTACCCTGCTGGCTGGCTCCAAGAATCTCTTCATGGTCCAGCTGAGAGCAGGATTACCCTCACCCTGCTTGACTTTAACAGTGGGAGATGGACTCTTGGATGGCAGGCCTGTGAAAGAGAAATAGCTGTATATCTTGCTGAGGTACAAACCTCTGATTTCCAGTCTAATCAGAGACTACAGCTGCATCAGAATTTAAATATTTGGAAACTTAATATGAACTTAATAAATCAAAGCCAAAAGAGAGCCCTGTGGTTTTTAGAGCCCTGAGAAGCATGATAAAAAGCGCCACAGTCAGACCAAAACAAAACAGGCAGTTTACCGAGTGTGTGGGAAGAATGACTATCTCTGTGAGTGGAGCGAGTGATCACTTCATCCATCTCCTGTTCAGACACCTGAGGGTGAGAGATGATGACATAAAACACTCAGCCACTGAATCTCATGGATTATCAAAAAACATTGCTATATCATTAGCTTAAGTCTTACTTAAATATCAAGTATCATATCTTGATCCGATGTTTACATTAAAATAAGGCAAATGACAAAATATCATTTCTGACCACCAGGCGGCACTATGATTTAAGCAGAATAATCTGCCTCGAATCTTCTTTATAATTCTGTTTTTTGTTTAAACAAATGTAACCTCACATAACCGTTTTTATATCCATGCCAACCTTAACTTACAATTAATGAGATGTATTTTTATTAAAATAATGAACTAATAATAATAATTAAACAACAAATTAAAACATTTATTAAGAAATGTGTCAGACTGTTTCTGGCATTTTACATTTAGGAATATTGATTACATTTAAACAGTATAAACCATTTAGCCTAGTTGTTTTGATACCACACTTTGAAGCACTCTGCTGCAGGCTAATCCCCATTTGCCTTTGTACAACTCTCCCAGAAAAGGCCCGACTGACTTGAGATGAGATCAGGTTTTGCCAGATCTATTTTGGTTGATTTTTACAGTTGACTTCAACACAGGTCTCTCTCGACTCAACAGAATCTATCAAATGTGACATGATAAACGCTTAACATCTTGAGCATAAAATACAGAAAGTCCTTGACACATGCACCTGTATGGCAAAACACACTTAAAAACACTGCTGTCTTTAACAACAAATCCACTCAAGGAACACTTTACCACCTCCTCTGTATTTGAGTCATAAGCCTTCGGCCATATGTGTTTACGCCTATAGGAACAGATCAAATAAATAAATAAAACTCTATAAAATTATATTTTAGGTGCTGATTTAGTAATTAATGCCCCTTTAAGAAAGTCTTCTGACCTTGTGTCACATGGAAAGTGTTAAGCTAGTCCCAAAACAGCTCTGCTCACGGCACATTAGCATTGGCTCTCATTTATCAGGCCAAGCGAACAGTCAGCATATTCTAACCACCAAAATCTACCACTGTACCCCACCCCAGCGCACATTTCTCAACATCTTGATTCATTAGGTGGATGAAAACCAAGTTGCACCAGCAGCAGGGGAAAAGGAATGTTGTTTACGTTTTGTTGGGTTTCACTGACTCATGCTAGGAACAAATTACAACTTAACAGGTGAATGCTGCTTCTGATTTCCACATGCAGCAATCTGACCGAGGAAGAGACCCTTGTGACTGAAGGGGTGTGACCACACCACCACGCTGATGGTTGGGGTTTATTCATTCATTCATTAAACCAGGTTCCAACACTAGGGGGTGTTTACATTATTAATATTTCTACAGACACTAAAATATTTAAAATATTTTATTTTCATGGAGCATTGACCCTAAAAAAGCTAGCTAGTTAGCTACCACAGATTCTCAGTTAATGAGATGATAGTTTGTAAATACAGTAATTTCTATATTGAGGCTAAATAAGATACCATGGTGGAGCTCCATATGTGTGTCTATGTTTGGCTCTTACTTTGGGGTTTGGATGTCGGCTGATGATGAGGCTGACTGGGCCGGGTCCACATTCACTCAGGATAGCATAGGCTTCACTCAACGCTGCGTGTCTCAGGCTCACAGAGTCCACCTCCAGGAGCTGGTCTCCTCGACTGATATACACATGCACACATTAGTTAATATAATCAAGGTTTGATAAAAAAAAAATAAAATAAAATAACACTAAAAAACAAAAGGATGCTTTCATGTACCATAGTATAAGAAATGAAAGCCTTACTTTACATTCAAAAATTATTTTTTTAAAGGACACCTATTATGCCCATTTTTACAATATGTAATATAAGTCTCATGTGTCGCCAGAATGTATCTGTGAAGTTTCAGCTCAAAATACCCCACAGATCATTTATTATATCATTTTGAAAATGCCTATATTGAGTGGAAGCAGAAATCTGCAGTTTTCATCCATGTCTCTTTAAATGCAAATGAGCTGCTGCTCCCCACCCCCTTTTCCAGAATAGGACTGTGCCTTTGTCAGCTTGTGACTCAGATACTCTCAAAAACATCTGTTTGGTTTTGATTATCATGTCTATCGTGTTAAAATCATATTAGTTTAACTTCTGATGTATGGTTTTTTAAATGCACATATCCGAAGTACGCGCACAGATTCGTAGTAGTGATGTGAAGTTCAGATCATTTTCGAGTCATTTTGTTCATTTTAGCAAAATATCATTAAAATGTTACTTCCCTAACACATCTCTCGAGTCTTCGGGTTCGAGTCGTTTGTTCATCACATGACAGCCTCATAAGATGAACAACTCGAAAAACCCGAAGACTCGAAACAGGTGAACTAATTCCAGTACAGAACCTAATAGAATGTTGCGCATGCGTGACTGAACGAATCACTCACCGAGACGACTCGTTCATTAAAGATTCGTTCAAAATTAACGAATCGTTCAAGAACGACCCATCACAAATTCGTAGCATCATGGACACGCATCCCAGAGCCTGTGCTACACAAGCTTTTGTGCTTAAAAAGTATACAATTTTTTATTTTTTCGGAAAAAAACTCCAGCAAAACGATCGTTTTGCTAGATAAGACCCTTCTTCCTCGGCTGGGATCATTTAGAGCCCTTTGAAGCCGCATTTAAACTACATTTTGGAAGTTCAAACTCACGGGCACCAATGAAGTCCATTATATGGAGAAAAATCCTGAAATGCTTTCCTCAAAAACCATAATTTCTTCACGACTGAAGACAGAAAGACATGAACATCTTGGATGACAAGGGGGTGAGTAAATTATTTGTAAGTTGTTGTTCTGGAAGTGTTCTCCTCAGATTTTCATGATATGTCACCATTAACTGTTTTCAACATTCATAAAAAAGGTATGAAATGTTTCTTAAGCACCAAATCTGCATATTAGAATGACTTCTGAAGAATAATGTGACACTGAAGACTGGAGCAATGGCTGCTGAAAGTTTAGTTTTGCCATCAATGGAATAAATTACATTTTAAAACATAACAAAATACAAAAAAGTTATTTTAAACTGTAATAATATTCCACAATATTATTACAGTTTTTACTGTATTTTGATCAAATAAATACAGTCTTGGTAAGCATAGGAGATTTCTTTCAAAAACATTAAAAAATCTTACCAACCACAAACTTTTGAATGATAGTGTAAACAGTGGCAAATTTAACATTCAAGCTTTCAGCATGCACTTAAATGTGGATAACACTGCAGGATATCTGATATTTTCTGGAAGCTGGCTCCAGCTGTGGGTGGCATAATAACTTAACGCTGTCTCACCATGTGCGGACTGAACCTTACATATTTTTAGCCAACTCTATCCTATTAATTTCAGAGATTTATTAGGTTTATATTCAATAAGCATGTCTGAAATATATTTAGGTTCTAGACCACTGAAAAATAGAGTATAATATATAATCACATGATAATAAGGATTACCATTGATGTATGGGCTCCAGTGGTATTTTAAGTGTCAACCCAATTGCATTTGTTGTAAAAATAGACATGCCTGAAAGTGTATTACTGCCTTATCTTTCCCTTCGGACAGCTGCAACCACTTTCACAACGAGATCCAACATTCAGGACCTCAATCTCCTGCCATAAAGACCCCATTCATGGGTTTCTGGCTCTTATTGCACATTCTTTTTCAGTCTTTGAGGTGTTTCATCTAAAAAGGAGTGAGCACACACACAAATTCTAGCAAATCACAAACAAACATGCAGACAACGAAGGACAAATGAGGTTTATTAGATGTTTTACACATCAGAAAAATAATAAAGTAATCTGCTGCGAACACGTGTACAGACACATTGCAGGCTCTGTAGGGAAAATTAAGATCTATGCGATTGTTCTCCCTAGCGGGGTCTTATTCCTGCCGCTCCCTTCCTTAATTAACTGTAAGTGAAGAATTTAAAATGATTGCTCAAAGGGGTCCAGTGTCTTCTAAGTCGGACAAACCAACATCATTCACTCTTAACTACAGGACATTTGGTGCTTTAGCCATGAAGGAACCATTTTATAATTTCTTTCTTAGAAACGTATTGTCATTCTTTTTTTTTTCTTAGAAATCTGCCATATGTTTTTTTTTCTTAGAAGCACACCAAAACTAAAAAGATTTTCTACTGATTAACCACTGTTAAATATTGATAAACTGAGACTTGAATGAGAAATAATGCGTAAGCCGCTTTAATTAATTTATCCACATGACTAATATATAACCAAATCTTTACCTGAGTCTGCTATCCATTTTGGCAACGGATCCTGGCGCCAAGCTGTGGATGTAGATCCCAGGAGCGCTGTTTTCCAGTGTTAGACAACAGGCACCGATACCCAGCCCTACACCTGGCTCTGAAACACACACCAAAACAGCATTGCCAAATGGGTTACATCAAGCATGATTTCTAAATCTTATTTCTGGTGTTTATCCTGGTTAAAGAGATTTTAGATACTCTGTCATAATAGGTCAGAAAGTTTTAACGGTTCCTCAGATGCAACAACTGCCGAGGTGAAATTACCCACTGAATCTAAAGGAAATCAAGCCTACAGTGTTTGAATTAAAAGACTTGCATACTTGTACTTCAACACTGCAATAATAACCTTCGTGTCAAAGATGTATGTGGGGTCCGTAAACTGGAGAAGTTAACAGAACTCAAATAATGAGGCATTTGGAGGGTCTATTTATTAGCATGACAATCCAAGAATATCAGTTTTTGCTTTGGCAGGACGGTTTATTTGGACACAGCCTAAGACTTAAGCACACATTCATCCTGACACACAGGTGTGTGTCTGTGTTAATAAAAATTATTTTAAAGCCCATTTCCTTGGAATACAAAAATACCATGTGTCAATTTCAAATGGAAAGAAGTGTTGCAATGACTTTGAAGCTAACTATTTAATTAACACAGGTCTAATGCTTTCTTCCCAGAACAATAAAATTTTAAAGCACACTTTATACAAAACAAACACAGTACAAGCAAGCAAAACTATTACTGGTACAGCTGGCTTTTGTTAGTTTTGTATACACTACTGTTCAAAATGTTTAGGGTCAGTATGATTTTTTTGGTTTTTCTCTGATGCTCACCAAGGCTGAATTGTTGACAGAAATTATATCAAAAAGTAATATTGAGAAATATTATTACAGTTTAGAAAAACTGTCTTTATTTTTACATATTTTAAAATGTAATTTAAAATGGTGAACACTCTAAATACCATGTTTGGAAAGGAAATGACGTGTACTACAGAACCTCCAAAGGGAATAAATACAAGATGGGAGGAAAAAATATATTTCAGTGCTTTCTTGCAATTGCATCGTTAGGTAATTATGCTGTATATAAACTGCAGGCATCAGGGAGCCAGTAATAATATGCGGGCCTTTGAAATCTCTTTTAAATGCATGCTCGCTTTTTACTTTCACTTTTGAGATTCGCGATCACTCATACTCTGTGTATACTAGGGAGCAGCAGTACTTACCACACATTTTACAAGATTAGATGTTTGTCAGTGGTGCTCAGGATCTGCAAATCATTCGTCATCATTGTATCAGTCATCTCTCCTTAATGTATTTATGTGGTAAGTAAAATTTTATGTACTGTAATTAGGGCTGCAATGATTCCTCGATTCTGTTCCGGAAGTGGTGCATTGCACATATTAAACCCATTTAAAAATCATAATAAAGCATAATGCTATTAAGAATTCACAAACGATGCGATTCTATTAAATTAATATATGCGTGTAATGTAATTATTGTAAATATATAATTATTTACATGCGTGTAGGTTACGTACGTGACAAACACAGGAGAATACATCATTATCTTTCTCAATATGCTAACTGTTCTTCGCAATTTCAAAATAAAAGCTGAAAACCTCACTCAGTTTACACGTTTTGATGTCCACATATTCAAGAAATTACAGTGGCTGTAGCTGGTCGATGATAAAGACATGTCCAAATATTAAAGATTAAGAAGACACTTGAATTAAAAGTTGTTGAGTCAATATTAAATCGCTCAGTAAAATGTGTAAAAACAATTGCAGGCTGTTGGCGCTTTCTGCAGGCATTTGTTTTAATGTGTAATGTAAATTAGCTCTATTGTTTATAAAACTTTATGTATTTTAACAGTTTTGTTCAATAAAACCAAATGAATACTCACTTTTGATACTTGATTTGAACTAATTATTACTGCCTATTTGCAATTATATATGTATTTTAAGTCATTTTAAAGGCTTAGGTCTATTTTTAGTACTATATATATATAAAAAAAAGTATAATTATCCGATTACTCGATTAATTGTCAGAATAATCAAGAGATTACTCGATTACCAAAATAACCGTTAGTGACAGCCCTAACTGTAACAGGCTACTGCTAGTAAGCGGCTAACCATGTCTCTTTATTGGCTCCGCAGAATGTGTTATTCGTTTTCCGTGCCTTTCCGACTACGGATTCACTATTTGGGCACAATTTTTTTTTTCCAGGATTCTTTGATTAATACAAAGATCAAAAGAACAGCCTTTATTGGAAATAAAAATCTTTTGTAATACTATAAGTGTCTTTGCGGTCATTTTTGATCAAATGAATGTGTCCTTGCTGAAAAATGTATTACTTTCTTTCCAAAAACAAAACTTACTGAGACCAAACTTTTAAATGTTAGTATACCTCAAAAAGCCAAGATTGTACCTTTGTTTAGTGTAACCTCCATGATAATGCGATCTTTGGGACCAGGCCCCTTACGAGAGTCTCCATCTTCAAAGCTAGGAGGTACTGGAGTCCCACCACTGGCATTTGAGTTTGGAGAGCTGGACCTGCTGAGCAGGGTGGGTGTGGGACAGGGTGTAAGACTTGGGCTTCTCAGACGGGTCCGCACAGTTAGGGTAACTACTCCCTTCTTTAGTTGCTAAAACAGAAAAAAGCGTCATCCATTAGATGCTGAATTCCTAGTAGTTTTGTTTCCAATGACGTAAAAATAATTCAAAGAAATTGGCCTGAGATTAACTGTCTAGAGTTAATTCTTCTCTGAGGTTTTATGCACCGCTGCAGGTGTTTCTGGGGTGACTGAGCAATTTACCTTGAAGGTCTGAATGGCCTGCTGGTGCGTGAGGCCTTGGAGAGACTCTCCATTCACCTCCAATATCTCATCACCTGAAAGGTGGAAAAAGAAAGTGAAAAAAAAGCTCAAGATAAAAGCCAAAGGCAATGAAAATCCTAATTCCATGTGGTTGAGGTACAACTGCTTTGATGACAATTGCTCCAAGTGCATTAGAGCTACTGAATCATGACCAGGAGTGTCCATCTACCTTCTTTTAGCCTGCCGTCTGCTGCAGCTGCTCCATTGGGGAAAATTGTCTTGACGAATATACCCATCCTCCCCCGGGCTGAATCCTGCCCACCGACAATGCTGAAGCCGAGACCCTACACATTCAAACACACATCTCTATGAGCCTGGATTTACAATAGTACAGGTGGTGATGTATTTGGTATACGCTATTGTTTTTGCATAGATGTTTCATTGTCCACCTCTCCCACATATATCTTTTTAGTTGTAGTTATGAATCAGAGAGTGAATCACCCCCAAATAAATGAAAAGCAACAAGATCAAAGCAGTTTACATCTAAAATGCTACATATATGAATTTGCATGGTGACAGCATGTATTGTCCCGGTTGCAGGGCCTCCCTCACCTTGCCCTGTCCTTTCATCAGGACAATGTTGGAGATTATGGACGGCTGTGCCAGTCGCCATGGAGATTCCACTTGAACAGTGCTCAGGGAACGAGCCGATTTCTTCACAATTTGATATTCCTGAAGAGGATGATAAGAGGTTATGAATAAACAATGAGTTGATAAAATAAGTATTGTTTTTATTGTGTTGAATTGTGAGAAAATAAGCAGCTACCTTCAGTAATTCATACCTATGAAATGCTTTGTAAATGTTTTTCCTCAATTGTGAGTCACTTTAAAAGCAACAGCTGAGAGAAAGTAAATGTAAATGCTATTGTGCTAATGTTAGTGTTAAGAAAAAGCAAACTATTTCAGACTATTATATTATATAAACTACATTATACACTATATTTGGGTTTATCACATGGCTGAAATACTTGATTTTGATTGGTCAACTGAAGCATTCTGTGGTAAAATATTTTTTAAAGGAGAAGTCCACTTCTTGTAGTTTAAATGCAGTCAAGGAAGAAGGGTCTTATCTAGCAAAACGATCTGTCATTTTTTACAAAAAATAAAAATTTGCATACATTTTAAGCACACAAGCTCGTGTAGCACAGGCTCTAGGATGTGCGTCCACGATGCTACGAATTCATTTTGAACGAATCTTTAATGTGACTCAGGAGGAACGAGTCATCTCTGGGATTGATTTGTTCAGTCACACATGCGCAACATCTTATTAGGCTCTGTACTGTAATTGGTTCACCTGTTTTGAGTCTTCGGGTTTTTCAAGTCATTCGTTCATCTTATGGGGATGTCACGTGATGAACGAACGACTCAAACCCAAAAACTTGTCAGATAAGAGGTAAGGTGAGCTAATCACAGACTAAAGACTAAAGATAAACAATGAATTAATAATTTCTGTTTCTTATAGCATTATAGTTTTGCCTTGTTTGTAGTGTGATCAACGTTTGTGTAAGCAGTAGATGTGTTAGGGAAGTAACACGTAACATTTTAATTATATTTTGCTAAAATGAATGAAATGACTCGAAAAAAGACTTGTTCATTTTGTTGAACGAGACTCAAAGGTCCGAGTCGGTAAAATGATCTGAACTTCCCATCACTACTACAAATCACATCTAAGTTCATCGTCTGTGTACTCCGGCTCAAAAAAGTAAAGTGTGGCGAAAAACTCCATCTTATTTTCTCCTACAACTTCAGAATCGTCCGACATCGTTGTACCTTTTTGTTTGTAAACAGCGTTTGACTTACTTGCACTTTCTTAGTCGTTCGCTTCATAAACACTGGGTCTGTAGTTCCGCCTACGTTCAGTGTGACCTTTCCACGTGATTCAATAGTAAGTAGCATCGTGAACGCGCATCCCAGAGCCTGTGCTACACAAGCTTTTGTGTTTAAAAAGTATACAAATGTTTATTTTCCGGAAAAAAATGACTGATCGTTTCGCTAGATAAGACCCCTCTTCCTCGGCTGGGATCGTTTAGAGCCCTTTGAAGCTGCACTTAAACTACATTTTGGAAGTAGGGGCACCAATGAAGTCCATTATATGGAGAAAAATCCTGAAATGCTTTCCTCAAAAACCATAATTTCTTCACGACTGAAGACAAAAAGACATGAACATCTTGGATGACAAGGGGGTGAGTAAATTATTTGTGAATTGTTGTTCTGGAAGTGGACTTCTCCTATAATAATGATGCTAAACTTGTCAACATTTGTTTCTTGATAACCGATTTCCTATATTGTTTTTTCCTCATGTAATAAAATAATTAAATATATTCAATTGTATTTTACACAATCTGTTAGTGTTTATTTTTGCAAAAATTACTGTACATTAGCCTTAGAAAGAAAAAGAATGAAGGTCTGAATAGGATTAAACTATTCACAATTTTTAATTAACTTTTGACACTGTAATTAGCACAGCTAGGGGAAACCTTCCAGCCACATGTAAGGAAAAACTGGCTGAGTCATTTTTGTAGTGGCCGTGCCACATAATAATTCTTGTTTTGAGCCTTCACAACACATGGAACAGGAACCAGGCACCACATTATACCAAGATACCAAGGAAGACAAAAATTAAAATAAACTAGCTAAATGCTGCAGCAACCTGTCGGATCCCGACTGTATCCAGCTGCTGCGGGAGGGAATGTTTGCGTCCTCCTCTCGCTGGCTTTTCTGCTACATCACTTCCTGTATCGCCGTTTTCCACAATAAGCTCATCGTCTTCACCAACAGACTCCAGACGGCTTCCTCCACCTGATCATAATATCACTGAGACGTGAACTTGAAATGTAAACACACTTAATTCAGTCATTTATATTCACAATCTGATCTCCATATGTCTAAATGTCTCTGCTGATTAACAAGCATAATTAAAAAACTATGTAAACAATTTTAGCACACCCTGATCTGGTGCAAGAATCTATCAGAAAGAAATTAGAATTGGTGGATCCACCCTTGGCCATAATCCAATGCAGTTTAATCTCATTACAAAGTTTTCATGCTCAGCAGGGTTTTGACATGATACAGCTGGACGTGTTTCGACCTTGGGATCTGCTACGGAACTTCATCGGTGCGGGGCTTCGGCAACATCCCTTGGGACCCTCAAACCTGCCACGTTCTTCCAGTCTGTCAAGATCTGTAAACTGGAAGACAGGAGAGAAATGGATTTAGGGAACATGCCTTGTACAAAGAGAGGCAGAATACATCAGACTGGCTCAAAATGAGAAACAAAGCAAATGGAGTAAACATTCCTCAGTTTCCTGTGACACTTCCTCTTGAAAGTGGAAGCCATAAACATTTGTTTGCCCTTCACTGTGCAGGGCTGTAGGGAATGTTGCACAGTCATGCTGGTGAACGGTTTCATATTTTCACACAGGGAGACCAAATCTAATGTGTAAACGAAAGCCAGTGTTTTCTTGGAAGTGTGGAACGGAAATGTGTCATATGCCCTTGTTTCATGCCCTATGATTTAACCAATAAATGTCTGTACTGTAAATTAAATAGCTTTTATAAAATAATATAAAAAACAAAAATTAATACTTTTATTCAGCAAGGATGCTTTTGATATTTTATATATAAAAATATATATTTTATATTGTAAAAATTGTAAAAAAAAAAAAAAAAAAAAAAAAAAAATCACTGTTTTCAACAAGGATAATAATAAGGAATGTTTCTTGAGCTCAAGATCAGCATGATCAGAATGATTTCTTAAAGGAGAAGTTCACTTCCAGAACAAAAATTGACAGATAATTTACTCACCCCCTTGTCATCCAAGATGTTCATGTCTTTCTTTCTTCAGTTGGAAAGAAATTATGTTTTTTGAGGAAAACATTTCAGGACTTCTCTGCATATAGTGGACTTCTATGGTGCCCGTGAGTTTGAACTTCCAAAATGCAGTTCAACTGCAGCTTCAAAGGGCTCAAAATGATCCCAGACATGGAAGAAGGATCTTATCTAGCAAAATGATCGGATATTTTCTAAAAAAAAAAATTTGACAATTTATATAATTTTTAACCTCAAATGATCGTCTTGTGTAGCTCTGCGTGAACTCTGTGTATTCCGGTTCAAGACAGTTAGGGTATGTCGAAAAACTCATCTCATTTTCTCCTCCAACCTCAGAAATCGTCCCACATTGCTGCAGAAGTACTTACCCAGTGTTTACAAAGTGAACCTGCAAAGAAGATCAAACACCAGGCAAGATGAGCATTTGAGGTTAAAAAGAAAAAAAAGTTTGTTGTTTTTTTTAAATGACCAATCGCTTCGCTAGATAAGACCCTTCTTTCTTGGCTGGGATCATTTAGAGCCCTTCGAAGCTGCATTTAAACTGCATTTTGGAAGTTCAAACACATTGAAGTCCACTATATGGAGAAAAATCCTGAAATGTTTTCCTCAAAAAACATAATTTCTTTACGACTGAAGACAGAAAGACATGAATATCTTGGATGACAAGGGGGTGAGTAAATTATCTGTAAATTTTTGTTTTGGAAGTGAACTTCTCCTTTAAGGATCATGTGACACTGAAGACGGAAGCAATGGCTGCTGAAATTTCAACTTTGCATCACAGGAATAAGTTACATTTTAAAATACATTAAAATAGTTATTTTATATTGCCATGATATTTTACAATTTTACTGCATTTTTAATTAAAAAAGGCCAAAAATGTCAAAAAAATGTCTTTGCGACCATAGACTTTCAAATGGTAGCGTACACTTATGTTTTTGACGGCCCGAAATGTGCAGTGTAATCTTTTTTTTTTCTTTTTTTATTTCTTTTTTTAATGATTTTGTGATTACTGCTTTTATATGGTAACCACTAAACGTGCTAAATAAGGTGTTAATGTTTAAATAATCACTAATAACTATTAACATAAAATGCAATTAAGTAATTATCTTAACTGCAATTTTGTAGTCAGCTTTACATATGCATAGGTCTTTGTACGTAAGCTCTCAGGAAAAAACCTGCATAACACTGATTTAGATTAAGTTGATTTATGGGTTCTTTAAACATTTATTGTGTGTGGCAATGGTAGCAGTGGATTAATTTTTGTAATAACTGACAATGGCACTTTGAAGTCAGTCATGAACCTCCTGCTTCATTGCACCACATTAATACTGCTCTTCCTTGGCTGCTCTGGGGAAAAAAAAAAAAAAAAAAAAAAAAAAAAAATACCACAGTGTTTTCCCCTTCTAACCGCCTCAGCTTTAAGAATGAGCTTCGGTTTATCGCACAGCTCATGCATCCTGAAACAAGTTCAAACAGCAACATGTAAGGGAAGATCCACTGCACTCTTTTCAGGCATACAGACAGGAAGCCCTTCCCCTCCGCTGTCAGAAATGAGATCTGTCTCCTGCATGAACAAGCTACGCTACGCTGTTGCAGGTGAGCCCGTGGGCTTCCTCAAACCCCATATCAACGTGCCTCACAGGACTCAACGTGACAGTCACAGCTGCGTCCTTCTTCCAGATCCTTCCCTTCCATATTTTTTGAAAATCTGCTCCCGTGTTTTTTTCCTCTTTCCCTTTGTCTCATAAAAACTACTTCAGATCAGATCTGAAGACACACCCAACACTGTCAGCACTGGACACCCACAAAACAGCAACCACTCATCGCCCTCTTCTGCTGTGGCAGGGTGTTGAAAGCGAGTGTAAGAACGTTTGGACAGGTGTTTGGATTTGGACTGGAAGAGTGAAAAGGGAAAAGCAAACATATGGCAAACTGAAAAATTAATTGGCCCAATTTCACTCTCCATTTCACTTTCTAGGGTTCACACACTTTCAGACCAAAGAAACTGTAAGACTTTGCCTTTTCCAGTCATTCTTGATTATTAGAAAAAGTGATTTCTAGCTGGTGAAATATTAGGCGAGACACTGCAGGTGAAAAGGGTAAAAAAAATTAACTAATCGTTATCACCTTACTTTCCCAGTTGATTGATTACATTGATAATTGCAAACATTTTTTTGTATTACAAGTTTTCTAAAATGTTAGGTTTAAATTAAAGGTTTAAAGAAATATGCACTAACTTGCATATATTTCTAGTACAAAAATCTAAACACTGGATGAAGTCAGTTTAAAAATTCTTGTTTAATTTTTTTGACATATTAGAGTCAAACGTTTTTACAAAGGGAAAAATCTCATTTTGTTACTCCATAATACAGAAAACAATATATATATATATATATATATATTACAATTTTTGGGGGAATAAAATGCATATAATAAAGCAAATTATATATGAACAAATACCTTTGTAAAAACCTTCAGGACATAGACAGGAATAAAAATGTAAAGTCTGGTGTGTGTAAGCATTACTGAAGTGGGGATTTATGGCTCAGTGTAGGAGAAAAACTCATTTTGAGAAAACAGACTTTAAAAATATGTATTGTAATTGAAATCTATTGACACAAATAGATCGAATGCTATAAAAGAAACACTTAACAGTCTTTTGGATGTTTTCTTTCCACTAGTCTGAAAAATCACTTTATGAAAAACCAAAAAGCTCAAAATCTCAAATTTGACAGGTGCATGAAAAAACTGTGTTTTTGCCCGCAGTTTCCCCTTAAAGCAAACCATAGTAAACGGGAACAATGGTTTGCTGATGGACCGTGATTTTTGCGAACTGCATCCAAGAGCTATGAATGAAAGATATATGGGGGTAAATGTTGCTGAAACATAAGCATTTGATGAAATTTGTCACAGTTGTTTACTGATTGTAAATGAGACACTGTTATTTAAAAAAAGGGAAAAATTTTCCATTTGCTTAAATAACTTTGCTTCTTAAAAAAGCAACACGCAGTAACTACAAACAAGAAAAAAGTTGGCTTTAGAGCAGATGTTGTAGATGATGTCATTTTTAGAATCAGAATTCCCCATGACTTGTTCCAAGACCGGAAAATCACAATTTAAAAATTCTTTTGAAAATTAGTTTTTTCAAATTTTCCAATGTCATGCTTGTAAGGAGCTAACTAAACAGAAATCCACAATTTGTCATTTCAGCATCATAGGACATATGAAATCAGAACAAGAGCTAACTTTGTTTTTGTTTAATCCTCTTTCAGTTCCCATCACCCTGTAAGAGCTCCCACTCTGTCATTCATTAGAGACGGAAGCCTAGAGGGTGAGAACAGCTCACTGGAGAATAGAGAACACAGGATGAGAGGAAGCTCCACAGGCTCCTCAAACCTCATCATGTCTCATAAGACTTTACTCACACGTCTTTATCTATGCAGTGACAAAGTGAATCCTACTGATGTTTAACTAGGTTAAGATAGTCTTTGCCTAGCAATGCAAAGATTCTCAAAAACAACTTTCTATAAAGAATATAGGAATCTATCTATCTATCTATCTATCATGTACCTACCTATTCATCTATCTACAGCCTCAGGACAAAGGTACAAATGCTGTCACTGGGGCGATGCCCTTTTAAAAGGCAGTCTCAGCCTCAGACGTCATGCCCACAGAGCGTTGGCTAAACGTCTGATGCATATGGCACACAAAACGAGCACTTATCAGGATAAACTAAACGTTGGATTTTCAAAAGTATGTGAAATATGTAATGTTCACAGCACAGACTCTTTAAAATATGTACAGCAGTTTTACACACAAGTCTGTTGTTGTGGGGACATTTCCATGCCTCTAAACATAAAACGGATGTGGCATAAAACGAAACGTGATTAGCTGCTTTACCTGTCAGTCATATGGACTTTTGGGCGGTCCTTGGCCAGTCAAAGCGGCCAAGGTTCCCAGACCTTCTGCCGTCAGTCTGAAGTAGGGCTGTTCGATTCTGAAAATTTTGGAATCGAGTCCGATTCCTGGTTCTGGAATCGATGGGATTCGATTCCAAGAATCGATTCCTCACTGTTGTTTTCGATTCATTTTCGATTCTTGTTTTTTTTAGATTGGAGGAACCTTATTTCGCCATAACTGTAGGAAAGAAAAACTGTAGAAAGTAGCCTTATCGTAATATGAAGTTTTATTTTTTTTTAATTATGATACATTTCTCTATGTAAATTGTAATTTTGTCTGCACTGCCCATGAAATTAGTGCGTTTATTGCATGAATAGAACAGTTCAACTGATGGGTGTTTACTTCAACGGTATGCTTTGCACAAAATTAACAAACTGTACACTGAAACAAAATAACCAGAACATTAACAACAACACTGATATAAGAGCTGGTGGTTTATCTGTCAATCAGATGCGCTCTCCGCCACTGATCTGTGCTCTCTGCGTTTACTTTCAGAATTATCATTGGCTGATAGAAAGGTTTAAAAATAGCATTTTATTTCAGATGGAAATAGGATCAAGATCCTTGATCACTTCATGATCTATTCTGTCGTGCAGCGCTCAAAATTGTGGACAATATAAGCCAGTTCCACCGTAAAATAACACATTTTTGAACTGCTCCATTAAAACGATCTATCCAAAAGAACCTTTTTGTGGAAACAAATCAGACTTCTAATCACTATTAGCGAGCAAGAGGCAAATTAATAAGTGCTTAACGGAAGGCTGTTTCCTGCATCCAACCTTTGGAATCGATTCCCAACGCCTCGGAATCAAAGAATTGATTCCCAGCCCTAGTCTGAAGGTAAGGTTACGTGAGACTATTCAAACTGACTTTTCAAACTGAAATTGAGGGGGAAATGAGGTACAAAAGCCCAGGTTGACAGCATTTATACCTTTTTTTCTTTCCTACCCACCCACCCATCTACATTCATTGGTGTGTATATATATATATATGGAACTATATACCATGCAGTATCTTTCACTGTCTTGTTTGCTATTTTTAAGCTTGAACAGTGTCACTATGAGTAAATTATTGATAAGGACTAGAGGATCACAAAATAACATCTGTCAAAAGTTTAGTGCTGTACAGTGAGACAAACCCAAGCTTAACTGCCCCAAATTCACAGCAGTAGCAATGGAATGCTAATGTAATTAGACAGCAGGCGGGACGGTTGCTCCGTTCCATTATTTTAGTACCGAAAGCGAGAATGTGTGCGCAGTATAGACACAGTGGGGGGCGGTGGGGAATGACCCACTTTACTCCGCACCGCAGAACACCTCAAGCAAAGCATCATGGGCGCCGTTCTCTGAAACAGGCTCACAAGAGTTCTAATATGTTGAGTTGTGTGGTCCTGTCAGTGTGCCATTGATCAGTTAATGGCCAGCATTAGCTATGTTGCCATTACTGATAACCAAACCAGTGCAACGTCTCATTTTGTGTGATTAAACATTAACGCCGTGTGGCATTAGTGATTTGATGCACGCCTGCTAGCGCAGAGCAAATGAATAATTTGTTATCTGTGATGAAACGAACAAATGCTGAGCCAATGGCTGCTTGGTAAACAGTGGCACTAATATTTATCTGGCAAAACAACAGATAAAAACCTCAAGAACATAAATGGCGCCCTGGCACACAGATCAAAAGAGGCAAACAGATAAAGCAACGCTGCTGTCCTTAAAAGGAAACGCTGTATTTTAATCACAACATGCTGCAGGTATTTAGATTTTGCTGAAAAATATCAGGAAAGTCTCACTCTTATCAGACGAACCATGGAAGTGTGTTTGCTTTTTATCAAACACCTCAACCAGGCGCAGTTGAATGTTTAAGGGAAGACAACTACACAGTCACACTAAAAAAAGGATTATGATTATAAAAGCATTGAACATAGCAAAGCAAACTTTTAATCATAAACACTACCAAAAAGAGAAAACAGTCTGCTCTAGCTCGATCTAGAGGCCAGCTGAGGCAGCACCAGATGAAAGCGGCAGATAATGAGGCAGATAGGCAGCAAATGTACGTACCAAGTCCTGGGTGGGCAGTGAAAGGCTGCTGGCCCTCACGTCCTCCACATCCGGCTCCATGTTCTCCTTCTCCTCCCCCGGGGAGGGAGAGGCGTCCGGACCAGAGCACGTGCTCACTAGGTCGGGCAAGCTGGTGGAAGGGTACTTGTGGAAGTCCACTTCGGATTCATCCTGGGAAAGGAAGGAAGAGCAGCTGGAGAAAGCATGTTGTGTGCCGTTGAGCAGCCTGCGAGTATTTTTAACTTTATCTCAGAAAGCCGAGCGGCGAGCCCAGCTTCACTGTTCAATTTTTTAGCGGCTACAAGCATCTGCTTAAGACATCTTTACGTGCTTGAACGGCTGACACACTTTATACAAGGACCACTTTAAGAAGCGCTCAAGAAGACGCTTCCCAGTGCAGCGACACACAGTAATAGATATAGTATGAGGCTGATTTGCTCACAAACTCAAACTCACCCTACTGGCCACTACCAGCTGCACGAGTCCAGCTGTGGAGCGCAGGACGGCTACAGCTTCCTGGTGTGAGAGGCCAACCAGGGAGTGACCGTTTATCATCAGTAACTCATCACCTGCTTTCAGACGGCCATCCCTGAAATCAAAAAACAACCAGAGAAAGCACGATCAGGTCAGCCACTTGCATAAAAACAAGCAGCAGTCACTCCTGAAGTCACGTTGCAGCTATTAAAGTAAAATGGTAATGGGATGTTAATGCATGTTAATCAAAAATTGATTGGTTTCTATATGACAGGCAGCTTGATGCAAATAACGTCAACCAGGGACAACAACAACTACCTGTGATGAATGACAAAATGTATTTGAACTGAGAGAATACAGAACATTTTCCAAACTATTTTTATATTTGTGACCAATACTTGGCCCGAGATACAATTATTTGAAAATCTGGAATCTGAGGGTGCAAAAAATCTAAATATTTAAAGTTGTCCAAATGAAGTTCTTGGCAATGCATATTACTAATCAAAAATTAAGTTTTGATATATTTAAGGTAAAAAACGTACAAAATATCTTCATGGAACATGATCTTTACTTAATATCTTAATGACTTTTTTTTTGCATAAAATAAAAATCGATCATTTTGATCTATACAATGTATTGTTGGCTATTGCTACAAACATACCTGTGCTACTTATGACTGGTTTTGTGGTACAGGGTCACATTTTATGCCCTTGATGACCATGTGTAATGGGACAAGAAAAGCAATGATCTACTTTTGGAGTTTCAAAACTGTCTAAAATCATTTCTGGATCATCAACATTCATATTAACTAGTTGCAAATGATGCAGTAACCATTGAGTTCATAGCAAAAGGAGACCAGTTTCATCACGCTTTTATCAAGAAAAAGAGATTAATTGCAGTCACACAAAGACATCTCTGTCTCTGCTACATTCTTTCATTTCTAAATGGCCTGACCACTCAACTGAAGCTTCATTACGATGAACAGTGTGCAGTCAAGAGAGAAAGATTCTAAATCTTAAAGCCTCTCGCTGGTCAAAATCCTCAGGGCTTCAGTCACAGTTGAAGGAATCTGAGGTTATCTCAGTGTTAGCTGTTATATAAGAGCAGGAAACTTCATAACTACCCACGTCATGCTGTATTGACGGCCCTGATCTGACCACCAGGCCACATCTTGCGCCACACTAGAAAGAGATTTGGAAAGCAGCCAGTTTGACCAATATGCATGATTCATGTCTGCAAGTTTCTCAGAAATGGCCCCCCATTAAAACTGTGTGGGAGAAAATGTTGTACTGCTAAATTATAACAATAAACCCTAGTGCTGGTCACACCAAAAATAGCCTCCTGTGACTGCAGGCGATGTGGGGGAGCTGTGTATGTATTTTCCAGCAGATGTGCAACATCTCATGAACTTGTATGTCTAAAATCAGTTAACTTTCTGGGTCCCAAGGCAAAGCCATAAGGGCTTATTTTCCCTGAAGACATGTATTTAACTTAGCACATCACCTAGGGGGAGTAATTCAAGTTCTTTTAGGCAACGAGTGTTAATTTCAGTTTTTGGCTCTTTACCATCAGGTTGTTGTGCTTCCTTCAACCTTTGTAAAAGTGTGCATTAATGAATCACAAAGGGAAGCAAGTCAGCAAATTCTTCAACATGTTGCAGCTTACAACAGAGTTTGAGGGGCGATACGCATGTGAACGATGAAGTATTACAAAAACCAAAAGTGTTATTTAATATTCAATGTTTGTATAAGTGAAGATATATTTCATGTTAGAATCATGTTAGAATATGCTGGCTCTGTCTAGCTTTGCAAAATGACAGCTATTTGCTTACATACCATGGTACTGCAGATCATTAGAGGTGGAAATCTCCAGGAAGCTGGGGATATGGTGTTTCACTGATATGATAATATTGTGTTGTTGTTGTTTTTTTTCCAATATCAGTGCTTTGCATGTTTATTTTATGTTATACTGTGCATCCCAAATAAAAAATAATAAAAATAAAATAACGTAAATCAGTTCAATTAAATATTCAATATTCACAAATACTATTAAATTACCATTATTACCAATATGATACGAATATTTACTTTTTAATCAATCAGTGTCAGTAAATATAGAATATTTAACTATGCAAGCTCATTTTACTTTGTACAATTAGATTATCTGTCATCATCTAACACTCACTTAACACTAATAATTAAAAACACCAATTTAGTAACACCATTAAAGGGATAGTTCACCCAAAAATGAAAAGTAGCCCATGATTTACTCACCCTTAAGACATCCTTGGTGTATATGACTTTCTTATTTCAGACTAGGGATGTTCATTTCGGTTATTTTTCCTAACCTAACCTAGAATTTCATTATTTTAGAAAGAATAAGTGTCTGTGACCCATTAAAAATACCAACATTTGTTTTCCAGGAATTAATTTTAGACTTGCAAAAAGCAGCAAGCAACAGAACATGAAGATTCACATAGACACATCACGTCACACACCTGCAGTGCTTCTGCGAACGGAGAAAAACATAATAAAGTTAGGCTATATATATATATAAAATGAATGAATAGGTCTATACAATAAATATTTTTACTTAATTAACAAAACGAAAGAAAAAACTGTAAATTAAGTAGCTAGTATGCAGAGTTTTGGTTCATTTTTGTGCTGCGTGACAGGAAGACGGCTGAAAGCGGCATCCTATTTTTCATTACTTAACAAAAGCATAAAGATTTGTTTTTATTGTGAATTCACACAAATACAAGCAAACCGTTTACAGTTTCAACTGTCTGTATGACTAGAAGGAGTCGTTTCCACTGTTAGAAGAGAAAAAAACAAACAAACAAGTGATTTGGTCCGCACACGCACACACAGTTAAGCATTGCTAACTTGACAATGCATCCTTTATCATAATAAAATACAGTCAGCCAAACTGAAAAAATTCACACTGCTTACTCGTTATCAACGTACTGCCATGATATTATGCCAAACAATTTGTTTTATGTCGATATTGGAATGCGAGTGAAGTACAAAACCAGGTTTACATAATAAATAGCATTTTGGCATTCAAACACATCTCGAATATGGAAGCATTTGGATTTGTGTTGTATGAGAGACCCGTTAGTTTCAGTTTCGCTTTAGCCTAAATGAATTCGTTTTGGCTTGTTGTTTATATAGCCTAGCTTCTTATATTTTTCATTCTTGTTCTTTTCTAAATACTGTTAAATTAAAAGGATGTTTTGTGGAGTGAGGGGAACTAAAATAGCCTAGTCTGTGTTTATAGTGTTTGTAAACATTTCGCATCAGCATCAGGTCAATTTCTGAATGTAATAATAAAATGTGACTTAACATTATAGGCTTATGCGATTTATCCTTTTTTCTTTTTAAAATGTATTTTATTTTAATCATCCAGCAAACATTTTAAAATATTTTAATAAATTACTGAAAAAAACTGAATGAACTTTTAAACAGTTTAACATTGTATTAATCGGTCAAAATTCTTCCTGTCGGTTAACCTGTTAAAATGAGCATCCCTATTTCAGACGAATACAATTAGAGTTATATTAAAAAATGTCTTGGTTCTTCCAAGCTTTATACCGGCAGTGAATGGGTGTTGATATTTTGAAGTCTAATAAAGTGTGTCAATCCATCGTAAAAAAAAATTGAGTAAGAAAAATATCCATATTTAAACCTTCCAAACTGTAATCTCCAGTTTCCGCTAACTGTTGTACGTGCATTTACGAGAGAGTGGCGTTCCAGAGGATGACAAAGGACGTAGGCGTAGCGTGAGCTCCAGCGAGAAACAAGTGTTGTTTACAGGTGCAAAGGAAGCAAAGTTCCTTTGTTTAGCAAAGGAAAACAGGTCTCCTCTTGGCTTATACAGAAATTTGCTGTCATTTCTCTTTACAAATCTTCATTTTGTTCTTCTAATTCATGATCAGTGTTTTATTTTGCTTTCTCTCCTGTGTTTCTACTTTCATCACTGTGTTCACCAACATCCTTAGTCATCTGCTGGAACACCACTCTCTCATAAACGTGTGTACAACAGTTATTGGAAGCTAGAGATCAGAGATTTTTTTTACACAAACGATCCGATTTGCTTCAGGAGGCCTTTATCAACCTCCAGCCATGTGGAGCACTTTTTATGATGGATGGATGGATGGTTGCACTTTATTGAACTTCAAAATCTCAACAGCCATTCACTGCCATTATAAAGCTTGGAAGAGCCAAGACATTTTTAAATACAACTCTGATTGTATTTGTCTGAAAGAAGGAAGTTATACACACCTAGGATGGCTTGAGGGTAAGTAAATCATGGGTCATTTTTATTTCTGGGTGAATTGTCCCTTTAATAATTAATATAATAATTACTAAGCTTTTGATACCTCACGGACTGGTCATTATTGTATATACGGCAGCGTGACTGAATATTTTCTGTGCACCCATGTAAGGGTGTCACAATGGCTTTGAAGATTAATGAGTATCATGGAGTACACTCAAGACTCCCTGACACTCGCATATGCATGAGATGCTGATTGAGCAGTGTCACCACAACACCTACTGTTGCCAGGGCAGCAAACGAAAACCTTTGCAAATGTAAGCCGTTTACCTCTGTGCGGCTCCTCCCTCCTCCACGTGGGCCACGATGATACCGTGAGGAGAGCGCTTGGACCCTCGCCCGCCCGTGATCTGGATACCCAGTCCATCCTGACCCTTCACCATGTGCATCTTCCAGATCCGGCTGCCCTCGCGGGGCTGTGGAGAAGAAGAGGGAGATGTTCATCCGTATGGTGGAACAATCAGGAATGCTCTTCGTTACATAACACTAAATAAACCGCAAGTCCTGCAGCAGCTGTTTTGCGGTTTTAACTTTCATTACAGTTCTCAAAATGCTTCCCATGTTATGCTGCAAAAATACCTACTGATCAACTCTGAACAGAAGCTTCAGCAAATTAGGAAACATTATTGTTTATACAATTTTAGAATATTATTCGCTTTTTACTGTCAAATAAGAATAAAGGTTTTGTAAAGGTAAGTGGAAGAACTGAACTGATGTATTTTCCATGTTTTTTTTTTTACTCAGACTGACTTCCTCACAAATCAGAAGAAGGGAAACTTTAGGAGCACCTGTTTCTGACAGATTCAACAGCCACTTTCACTGAGCTGCACTTCATCAATCTTAATATGTTCACTGCCATTAATGTTCATTAAGCTCTTGTCCTTCGATAAAGGGTGAAATTTAGTCTCAAATGTGAATTCAGGGTAATCAAATGACAGAACAGAACAGATTTTTTACATTCTTTCTTTCTGTCTGCTCTGGCATTAACCGAAAAAAAAAGAAAAAAAATGAGGTGTACTTTGCAGTTTTTTTTGTCTATTATGATGGCTACAGAGCTTTTAACAATAAATACAAAATGTTATTATTCTCTGCTTTTGAATTAATAACTGATAGCAAAATAACCGACAGCTTCATAATGAGGTTAAATGGACGTGATCCTGTTTCTCAGCTCCAGCTGTAGAAAAACAGACATTTTCCTAACTGAACTTAATAGATATAATACTAGATATAATAATGTCATGACATACAGTGTGCGTTTTTTTTTTCAGTCAGTCTTTACATAACAATCAACTTGTAAAGACACAAATCATAGTTTAATATACAACTTCATTTAAGAAAAACAAATGTGACCATAAAACCAATCAAAAGGGTAAATTTTCTGAAATTGTGACTTATACATCATCTGAAAGCTGAATAAATAAGCTTTCTATAGGACAATATTTGGCTGAGATACAACTATTTGAAAATCTGGAATCTGAGGGTGCAAAAAAAAAAAAGAAAAAATCAAAATATTGAGAAAAATCACCTAAAGTTGTCCAAATGAAGTTCTTAGCAATGCATATTACCAATCCAAAATTAAGTTTTGATATATTTATGGTAGGAAATTTACAGAACATCTTCATGGAACATAATCTTTACTTTTAATTTTCGGCATTAAAGAAAAATCGCTAATTTTGACCCATACAATGCATTTTTAGCTATTGCTGCAACTGGTCTTGTTGTCCAGGGTCGCAAATAGCAATTGATTATGCAAACATAATGAATCCAAGAAGACAGTGTTTCCATCACCTGCGAAATGCAAACTGATTTTGGTAGCATTGCAGGACTACTGTAGCAGTCTTACTCGAAAGCCTGCGTTTAAATGCATGAATTCATTTCAGCCACTGAGCCATTTATAGCCATTGTGCCTGACATCAAAGCTTTTCTAACAGTAAACACTAACACAGGAGCACATGAATTTTCAAAAACCGTTACAAAGACGTGTCACGAAAATATTATATTATATTATATTATAATATAGAAAATTTACCTAAAAATATATTTTAAACAATATCCTGACAATTATTCGCTTAACATACTAATTTGGTCTTGCATAACCATTCATATTGTAAATTCTGTCATCAGAGTTACGATATTGTCATTCAAAGCTCTGTTTTATGTCTGTATGCATTCAGTTAAAGGAAATATTGGGTTTTAATGTACTATTTTGTCATTCAAAACTCTGTTTTATGTCTGTATGTATACAGTTAAAGGAAATATTGTTTTTTTAATCTTAAAAATGGCATTAGAAGGCTTGCCAAAGCCTAAACATATTGGAACACGAACAAACACTGGCAAAGATGTTAACATAGTAGAAGATAAACACACACACACACACACACACACACAACACACACACACATTTGTTTTTGTGAATTGTGGGGACTTTCCATAGACTTCTATAGATTTTATACTGACCAAACAATATTGTCTATCCCCTAACCCAACCCTAACCCTAAACCTACCCCTTACAGAAAACATGTTTGCATTGTTACATTTTCAGATAAACATCATTTACTATTTTTAATTTTTTTTTTTTACATTGTGGGGACCGCAGACCCAATTTCAGGTTTTACTATCCCTGTGGGGGACATTTGGTCCCCACAATGTAGCAAAAACAAGTACACACACACACACACACACACACACAGAAAAACAATGGGATTCTTTACAAACTTGCTACAGTTACTTTTTAGGTATTAGGTATTACTTTTTAGGTATTTAGGTATTAGTTATTCAGTATGGAATAGGATGCATTAAACTGACTAAGTGACAGGTTTTTTTGTAACAGTATTTACTATTTACTATTGATCTTTTCAACTTTCGAATCACCAACGGATTGTAGAAAATTATAATATGCAATGTAAGCACCAAATCAGCATATCAGAATGATTCCTGAAGGATCATGCAACACTGAAGACTGGAGAAATTGCCATAATTGTAAAAATATTTCACTGCATTTTTTTCATCTAATAAATGCAGCCTTGGTGAGCACAAGACACTTCTTTTTAAAAAAACATGAAAAGAATCTTACAGACAACACACTTGTGAACAGTAATGTATATTGAGCGTAGATAGAGGGTGCTTGAGGTTTCTAAATAACCTGCTTAGAAGAGCTCATTATTTTTGCAATTCTGTTTGGTGCCTCTTGTGGCACAGAAACACACTTTACCTTTAACACTCCTTCTCAACCTGACAGTTGGGTTTGCACACACCTCAAAACTATAAACATGCTGCCACTTGTTCACGTTTTATTTGAAATCTGTCTAGGAGAGGGGCATGTTCTCAAGGAAAGCCTGTCGGCGGGGTGAATCACCGACATAGGATATCAGGCTGAGATGGTCTGCTGCCTCTCTTCTCACGTTCTCACGCTTTCACTGTTCACTGTCAATGTTAGTTTGCGCATCCTCCCACTGACATGTTCCTACCCAACGCTTGCAGAGACACAGTAATGATACGAATTACTCGCATTCTAATCTCTGTAGGACTGTATTGGAAATGTATTTTATCACATTGGATACATGCATTTGAGAGGGAGCATATCATTAATGTTAGACAGATTGTGAAACAGATTATGTTCTCTGTCATCTGATAGTGAAGTCATAACTGATTAGTCATCAGTCTGTGTGCTACTACAAAGATTCTTAAGATAAATATAAATGAATTGTTCTGTGATTTTGTGGTTGGTGAGCTACACATATTACATTGCTTCAAGGTAATATGACTAATTTCAGTAGTTCAGTGAGGTATTCTCTATTTTAAAATGATTTTTCATTTGCTTGTAAAAGCGCCAATATATGACACGCTTTTGATTATCTGGATAATCCACTGAAAAGAGTGAAAACATGCAGCTTTTTCTTTGAAAAGCTATTTCCTTGACCCTTAATAATAACTTTCATTTGTGTAACCTAAAATAGTCAAGTTGATTCAGTCATATAAAATTATATTTTGACTTAATAATAAAGATCCACAGATATTTAAATTGATTAAACATTTAATATCAGATATTTAAATTTATTGCTAATACCAATAAATGGACCAGAAATAAATTTCTTGAAACCATTTTATTAAAATAAATGAAAATAAAAAAAACCCCTAAGAAATAAAATCAACTGGCAAGAATTTAGACATGATAATATAATAAATGTACCCTAAGAAAGAAGGATATTAATTTTGAGATTTGATAAAGATTGCATTTAACAGTGTTATTAAATTAGGTTTTTATTAAATTACTTTTTCAACTACAGTAGTCTAATATGAAAGCCCATTTCTGCTACTGAAAAAAAAGTTTTAAAAAGGTAATTGTGACTTTTTATCTCACAATTCTGACTGTTTATCTCAGAATTGCTTGATACAAACTCACAATTCTGACTTTTTTCTCAGAATTGTATGATACAAACTCGCAATTCTGACTTTTTTCTTAGAATTCAGACTTTTTTTCTTAGAATTTCATGATACAAACTCATAATTCTGACTTTTTTCTTACAATTTTGACTATTTTTCTTAGAACTGCATGATACAAACTCGCAATTCTGAGTTTTTTCTTAGAATTCAGACTTTTTTTCTTAGAATTTCATAATACAAACTCGCAAGTCTGACTTTTTTTCTCAAAACAGCATCATACAAACTCACAATTCTGACTTTTTTCTTAGAATTCTGACTTTTTTTCTCAGAATTTCATGATACAAACTCGTAATTCTGACTGTTTATCTCAGAATTGCTTGATACAAACTCATACTTCTGACTTTTTTCTTAGAATTTTGCCTTTTTTCTCAGAATTGCATGATACAAACTCGCAATTCTGACTTTTTTTCTCAAAACAGCATCATACAAACTCACAATTCTGACTTTTTTCTCAGAATTCTGACTTTTTTTTCTCAGAATTGCATGACATAAACTCGCAATTTTGACTTTTTTCTAAGAATTCAGACTTTTTTCTCCGAACTGCATGATACAAACTCATAATTCTGACTTTTTTCTTACAATTTTGACAATTCTTTTAAAACTGCATGATACATACTCGTAATTCTGACTTTTTTCTTAGAATTCTGACTTTTTTTCTCAGAACTGCATGATGCAGACTTGCAATTCTGACCTTTTCCTTAGAATTTTGACTATTTTTCTCAGAATTGCATGATATAAACTATAAAAAAGTCAGAATTGTGAGATATAAATGTTCAATTCCGACATTTTTTTCAGAATTGCGCATTTACATCTCACAATTCTGACTTTATAACATGCAATTTAGAGTTATTAAGTCAGAACTGTGAGATACAAACATAAAAATATGAATTCTGAGAAAATATCACCTTTTTTTCCCCCACTGGAAATTACAACTCACAATTGCAAGTTTAAATCTCACATTTTTTCTCAAATGTAATTGCGAGAAAAAAGTCAGAATTGTAAGATAAAAAGTCACAATTACCTTTTTTAATTTTTTTATTCAGTGGCGGAAACCAAATATAAAAACAGCAGAAATTAATTTAAAAATTAATTATCCAATAAAAACAAATTAAAAAAAAAAAATCTAAAAAATTATTGTGCATCCCTATTAAAAATATATCCCATCTCAAGCCCTTCAAAGAGCGTGTATTCGCTAAATCTGTCTGGCAAAACTTTTTTTTATTTTATTTTAAATGGTTAAGGACACAGTTATACAATTAAGCATATGGATTCAGTCTGTTGTCCTCTAATGTGGCTTTCCGAAAATGACTTGTTGCAGGATCTCATGGAACCCGCACCTTGTCGGTCTTTGAAATCCCGTGTGATTGTTCAAAATCAGACCCATACAGCTTTTTGGGATGACCCCTCCAGGCAGTTATTCCAACCACTGACACATGGATACATCTAGAAGAACCCTTATGGTTATTTTGAGTGAGCCACTCAGTTTAATGTCACAAGGCTTACATGCTCCAAGGAACACCAGTGGTCCCAATGGAGAATCAAATCGGAAACATATGCAGTTAGCCGCACTGTGGGGTCCAAACTTCTAATTACACGATGAGCATCAGCCAACCACTCATTCAGCCTCAAAGCAAACTCAACGGCACAGTGCACAAATGTTCAAATATATGCACTTAAAAGGAGTTTCCAAAACTTTAAAGTGCCCTCTTTTCTGTTTGTTTGCTTAGCTTGTTTTATGGAGACATTTCAGGCCATCTGTGCAACTTCTCCCCAGACACAACAAACTTCAAACCGTTCGGCTTATACTACTATGAACATACCAGTCCTAACAGCTTACATTAAAACAATAGTTTCTTACTGTTATATTTCTTACCTGACTTGAAGGTTCACTGGTTATTGACTCAGTTTTGTAGCTTTCAGACAGGCGGGATCGGCTGGGTAGGGTGGCTGTGCTTCCCACTGTCATGTGATTGGATATCAGCACTGGGGGGCCAATGAATGGACTATCATCGGTCGGTGTATCCTGAGGAGTGCTGCTCTCTGGGGACGTGAGCTCTGCCTCCATGGAGCTGTAGCCATTCTCATGCTCAAAGTCCCGGCTATCTTTACTGTCTTTGCTGTCGCGAGTGAAAGAGGAGCGGGTAATGACGCCAAATTTGCGGGTTCGTTTGCCGCTCTGTCCATTCTGTGTGGGGCTGGCTGCAGGCTCGGAAGAGACGTTGCGGCGGTGCTCATTAGAGACGTCCACGGAGTTGCCCCCACTGCCATTGCATGGAGGGACAGGAGCCTTGCGTTTAATTCTTCGCAACATGATCAGGTAGATGCAGCCTCCATTCCAGCACTGGTCCGCCAAGTAACTGTAGAGAAAAAAAAGAAAAAAAATGTAGATCAACCAGTTTGATACAAGAATAAACACATTCTATTAATATTGAGGATTACAGACCATCAATCACAGATTTACAATCAGATTAAATACACTGCCCTAAAGTCAAATTCATATTTACAGATCACACCCATGTAACATTTTTTATCTGTTGAACAACAAAGATTAATTTTTTAATAATACCTTGCCAACTCTTTTACATGGAAGTGAATGAAGATGTACTGCTGTCAAAAGTACCAGTCGAAAAAATGTGACAATACCAGCATTTCCCACAAGCGCTTTTTAATGGTGTTGTTGAGCAATTTCTTGAACACCTCTGATTGGCCATTGTATTCATGCACTCTGGTTACAATGATCATCGCTTCACGATCCATCAGAGGATCCATCTATCAGCAGATTTATTAGCGATCCGCTGACGATGACAGGTCCGCTGATAGACGTGGCTTTGCTTGCAAACTTTCCAGTGTGTATCTTTGTAAGCGCTTAGTGAAGAGCGTGATCATTGTAGCCAATCACAGACATATCTGTTGAACATGTGAACACAATGGCCAATCAGAGATGTTTAAGAATGCGCTCACTTTTATAGCACTTAAAATTCTTGTGGGAAATGCTGGTATCATCACATTTTTTTAAATTTTAGTTTCGACTGGTACCGAAGTTGGTATTTAACACTGCTACGATAGTCTGATTGAAGTTCACAATACAATATTTATTGCCATATTTTTTTTAAAAAGCCAAATGAAGAATTGGGGGAAAAAATGAAAATTTTTATTTTGGACTGTAGTAACCCATTTAAACCACTAGCAGTCAGCAATTCATACTACACTTTTAAGCTTTTATTTTGACAGAAACTGCAGTAGAGCTTTTATTTTGATGGAAAACTCTAGCTTCAGTGAAAATGGGATTACAAAAACGCATCTCACTACAAATCTAGTGAAAATAAAGCATAACTGGTGGCCGTTGCGTTCCCAAATGTGCGCTAAACTCACAGCACATGCAATAAACAAACTTACTGCATTCACTGTGAACGGAGCCGTTCTGAGGCGCGGAAAACATCGGATCATGAGCTGATCACGTATGCGCTTTGCTTTGAAACGCGCAGCAAAAACAAAAACTTGATAAAGGAATTAAGCCATATCAAGCTGGTTTTAGTTTGTTTGACAGATACTGTGCCAGAACATAATGGCCCAAATCACATCTTTAAAGACCTTTTATGTTAGAATAAAAAGTTTAAATATATTTTAAAAAAGACGTACTGTGGATTTGTTTAAACAAATCTTTTTGACAAGCAAAAAACAAAACCAATCCAAATTAATGTTAACAAATCAAACTCTGGTTCTTGAGTTCAAACATTGACACACTGGAGGATTTTAAGTTAATAACGGCCTAAATTTTGGTCTATTTGTCAGATAAAGTTATTATGGTTTCAGAAAACATAGTATGTAATGCACATTTATGACACATGTATGATGCTTTATTGTCATTTTGGAGCTTGACAGTCTCAGTTTTCATATAGACAGGATATCCGTTAATTAATTAATAATAATTAAAGCACAACAGCTTTTACCATTGAAAATAACAAGAAATGTTTCTTGATCATCAAGAAACTGTGGCTGCTTTGTCATCACAGCAATAAATTGCATCGTAAAATATATTAAAATACAAAAGTTATTTTAAATTTAAATAATATTTCACAACGTTACTGTTTTCACTGTATTTTCCTTCACATACTGTAAATACAGCCTTGGTGAGACTTTCAAAAACATTAAAACTCTTCCCAGCCTTTTTTAAATGACAGTGTATATTGCACCTTTTGTGTTTTATGGAAGATCACACAATAAAATCATACAAGAACAACAAGAAGAGAGGAAGAGAAAAATTACAGAATGTTCATTTCGTCTGAACTCTGCCTGTATAATCCAGAGAGCAAACAAAAGAGCTTCTAAATCATAACTAATGGTTCTGGAATTATCTGGGAGTTTTTGAAATAAGGAAGGGCACTGATACAAAAAAAAAGTTTAGAGCATGTTTTACACCATGTCTAGACAAGTGCAAAGACAGAGTCAGGACAGAATTAACTGATATACTGATAAAGTGATATACGGCACCTCAGGGACAAGTCCCAGGACACTGTGTGTCAGCCAGTGAAACTTAGAAGTTTAACTGCTAGCAGCAGAAAACACTTTTGCAGGCTTATTTTATATGACCACCATTTTAGCTCTTCTCACATGTGATTCTCGTAAAAAAAAAAGCTCAGACGCACATACCTGGCTGTATACTGAACATGTCTGACAACCTCAGCTGGTTGAAACGTTATTATACATTAACAAGTGAAAATGATCAAAGTTAATCATTTGTACTGCTTGTTTTAAGTTTGCTTTTTGCTTACTGTTTGTAAGTTTGCTTTTAATGCTGTCATATCAAAGGTGACCTCAAAGCATGAAGGATTTATGTATTTTAAATAATGTTTTCAAATGCGTGACCCATGCACTTATCCTTAAAGGGATAGTTCACCCAAAGATTAAAATTATGTCAATTTCCTCACCCTCATGTCATTCCAAACCTGTATGACTTTTTATGGAACATACAAGAAGATATTTGGTTCAATACCTCAGTGTTTTATACATACAATGGAAATCTTTTGTGCTCCTCAGAAGAAACTAGAGGTTTGGAATTAAAAAAAAAATAATAATATTTTTTTTGGTGAACTACCCCTTTAAAGCAGACCAAATAAAGCCATGGACAAAATTCTGAACAACCATCTAGCCTTAAGAAATGTTATATTAGGTCAAAATAGCACACACACCTTGAGGTTAACTGATGTCAGGGTCCCAGGGTCCTTCAATATTATGGTAACACTACATCCAGTGCTGCTCACAGGTCTCATTAACTGTGGCTGAGTGATTCGTTTCCCTAGTTTTCCAAGCTTTCAGCTGTACAATAGCATGGGGGAGTGGACTT
Source organism: Cirrhinus mrigala (assembly GCA_036247105.1). NCBI lineage: Eukaryota > Metazoa > Chordata > Actinopteri > Cypriniformes > Cyprinidae > Cirrhinus > Cirrhinus mrigala. The sequence continues at coordinate 22,149,040 of CM070011.1, read as the reverse complement.
TCTATGACAATGACTAGCCATACTGTCAGTGCCGATGTAACAAAACAAAGCATTTGCTTACATCCCCTAAACGGGGAACCAGACAATGGAGGAGATGAAAGAAACGAAAGATGAGGTGTTTTAGAGAGAAAGAGCGTGATTAACTGTGTCATGAATGGAATATCATAAGTACATGATAATGTTCTCAATTTTGTCATACTTAGAGAAATCCCAAAATAAGTCTAATGACAGTCTTTGTTCAAACATAGTTTTTTTTTGCTTGCTAACATCTTTACAGCGCATCCAGGGCATCAGTAAAATACCATGGTGCAGTATTATTCACCTCTTAAAGAATGTATGTTTCATGACATACCACACTTAAATTAGTAGTCACGCATATGACAACCTCTTAGATTCAGCGCAAATCATTTGTCAAAAATGATGCATTCTGCACTCGGGCCAGCTGCTAATGACAGAGCGAGGTCAACCTGTTGTTTAGATGATTACAAAGCCTGGGCGTGCAAACATACTATATGAATTCATCCTCAAGAACAGCAAGAGCTGTTTTTAAATAAACGACATGCGTGATAGCTTCAGGTCTGATTCTCTCTGGAGATCAGGATCAATGAGGTATGCAAATGCAGTTATATTAGATCTTCTGGAACTAAAACATGCAAGGACTGAAAGTACCGGCAAGTTAAAAATACAACAAAGTGAGGAATGTTGAGGAAATGTCGATGAAGATCAAAATTCCCTGAAGAAGAAAAAGGCAGAGTTTTTTAAGCAGTTTCTGACAGACGCTTGCGTGGATGTTTCAGACGTTTTCAGGTAGAAAAGCACATCTCTGGAATTTGTTGGTTTGACACACTGTCTAAAGCTTTAAAGCTTTCGTTGAGTTGGAGATAACGGACATTGGGCCTCTAGTGTTTCTTTATTGTGGATTATTTCGCTCCGTCATCTAGCTGATAATGAAAAGTGTCTGACCCATTTCTGTCGTGATCCGTTTTCCGTGAGCTTCCCTTTTTGATAAGAACAAAGTCTGTAATGTTGTGGGACTCGAGACAAAAATCATCCCACACACAAATCAATGGAAAAAGATGATATCTCCACATAACTCAACCGAATCTACCAAATAAAATCTGCTTTCCTAGATTCTGATGACAGTCCCAATCTCAACGGCAGACTGGAAAAGGTACACTGCATTCCAAATGATTCAGATAAATGACACTTCGTCTGGCTCGGCTGCTTGTAGCCCTCAGAACCTTCACAATACTACTGATGTTGTACTTCCAGATAACATACATGACATGTGGACAACTGGTGTGCATGTCTCAACACCTCCACCTTGTCTAACTGCATTTACATTGTGCCAACAGGGGAAAAACAAGATGAAAAAATATTTGAGGATAAGTTGTTTCTGTTGAAGTTGCAGTGAAACGGAAATAGCAACAGTAACGGATTTGGAAAAGAAAAAAAATGTTGGGCAGGGCCTTGGTTGTGTAAGTTGCTTTTTGAATGTGAGCAATGCACTCAAAAATGAAGGGAGATATCAATGCAAGTTTGTAGTTGATTGTAGACAGGGTTTAAGAGGACTAAATGATTGTAAAAGCTTGACATGCGTTTGTTGTTTTACCGGAAGATCCAGTTATGATATTTTGAACAGAAATGTGCATGGATGAATTGTTCACAACAAGATTGAGAGAACAAGATTTAGAAAATAAATTAGGTCAATTTTTTATTTCATGTCTGGTCACCCAAAAATGAAAATCTCATCATCACTGACTCATTCCAAAAGACCAGACTGAAAAATATGTGTGGAGGAACAAACTGAAATAAACCTGACATATAATATTTGATTTGTGAGATGCAGCTGAGATATTTTCAGTGAATAAAAAATTTAATTTTTGGCCGCTGTATGACTTTAGAAGACATATAGTCCACATTTTGAGTCTCTAATGATGCTTTTTCATAATTTTCAGGCTTGACTTCCAGGAAAAAAGCCAAAATATTCTTTAAAATGTCATACTTTGTGAACAACATGAGGGTAAATAAGGACTGCCTCTTTAAAGGGATAGTTTATCAAAAAAAAAGAAAATTCTATTACTGACCCTAATGTCGTTCTAAACCCGTAAGACCTTTGTTTATCTTGGAACACAAATTAAGATATTTTTGATGAAATTCAAAATTGAATAAAGTTAGAGCTGGACGATATGACCAAATATCACAATATATTTCTTAATTTCGGTCGATGCGATGTAATTCCGATATCGATATGAACAATGTTAAAAAAAAACTGCCAAAAACGCCCACAACAGATCTCTGTACCTACAAAACTTCTGAAAAATGAATTTGCCTTTAAAAAGTCCTTAAAAATTCCTTCTATAAAACTATATAATATTTTAGAAAATAAAAATAGGACAAATAAATTAATGTTCACCTTTTGTTTGTATTTAGCTTTTATACAAAAAAGAAATGTGAAATCACCTTATTAATATCAATATCTTTGGTAACACTTTAGCACAGGGACCAGTTCTTACTATTAACTAGTTGCTTGCCTATTAATAACATATTGGCCGTTTATTAGAACGTATAAATCATTTATTCTGCATGACCATATGCTACATCCCTAATCCTACCCAATACCTAAACTTAACAAATACCTTACTGTTAATAAGCAGCAAATTAGGAGTTTATTGAGGAAAAAGTCGTAGTTAATGGTTTATTAATAGCAAGAATTGAACCTTAAAATAAAGTGTGACCATATCTTTAAACTATAACATAAGCTGATTATTCTTATGGATTGAAACAAAAGTGCGTCAGCCAGGATAAAGAACATGAAAATTGTTTAGAGCTGCTGCGGAAAACAGGAAAAAAAAAGAGTGAGCAACAACAAAAACAAGTGGCTGGAGACGGACTTACTGAAAATGCAAATTCATTCTCTACAAGCAGGGGGCGCTTTTGGAACGGTTGAAACAGCGGTATCTTCTGTAATTGCTACTTTACGCTACTTTATCAGATAAATGAAAATACCTATTGAAAATTTTACATTTACCTATTGAAAAGATACATTTATATATTACCGTCATTGAAAAAAAGTTATACCGTGATATATATTGATACTGAATTACTGTCCGGCCCTAAATGAAGTCATTATTTTTTTTAAAATTGGGGTTGAACCACTGACGTCACATGGACTATTTTAATGATGTCCTTACTAGGGATGTCACAATTCTCAATATAATATCAAACTGTTCGGTACGACATCCACGGATCAATACGTGCTTGTGAATTGCAGTTTTTCGGTTTTGCATTTAAATAACTTCCTTGTTTTATTTCTCTCGGAATTTGCTGAAATGAGAATTTGAAAAAGCAACACACACAGAGCATCTTCCATTCTAATGACATGCAATGATAAGCCTTTCTAAACCTGTTGTCCAACAAAAGAGTTGTAAAAACAAAGGTTATAAAAACATTATAACTTATTTTTAATTCACAACATCAGTCGAGTGTTTGAAATAACTTCCTTATGTGATCTGATGTGGATTCTTATCACAGAATGAGGCAGACAATAAATTCTATATTCATATTCCACGTATGTCGATTAGCAATGGCTTATGAAAATACACAAGATGGCATGAAGAACACAGATAAACCATATATTATTGCAGACGAGTGTTTATTGTCCTTACATGTCATCATTCAAAACGTTTAACGATATATTTTGTTTTTATTCAGTTACAGCAATAGCAATGCCTTTATCTATATTAGAGAAGCTGGAACGGAACATCATCAGTGATGCTTCTTTGACGCATATGTGGATTTTCTGCACGAGGGCGCCCTCTGGCGTCCAGTATGAATTAAACCCATTCTATTTTGTGCAAAAATCAAAAAAATAATACCTCTCTCAAAAGAAAAATTAAGCAGACATATACTAAACCACGCTTTTTTCAGTGTACAGAGGTTTACGGGAGTATTTTGTTAAATTGTTGCAAAAAAAACACACTGAAGTGGCAAGATATCAGAACCGAAAACTGTGGTTAAAAACTGAGGTACGTATTGAACTGTGGACTAACTGTATTGTTGCATCCCCAGTCCTTACTACCTTTCTGGGTCTTGAATGTGGTAGCTGCATTGCTGTCTGTGCAGGGTCAGAAAGCTTGGATTTCATCAAAAATATCTTAATTTGTTTCTGAAGATGAACCAAGATCTTATGGATTTGGAACGACATGAGGGCAAATAATTAATAACAGAATTTTCATTTTTGGGTGAACTATCCCTTTAATAAAAGGGAAGGAGTGTCTTAAGTCTGCAGTGAGTGAGTCTGCAGCTCTAAATGTGATTTATGTACATGATATCATGATGTAAGTTCAGTCCGTGTCATTACTTACTTTTGCTAGACCATTCAACTCAAGCTTTGCCAACCCACACATGCTGGATCATGAGCAGAGGGCAACATAAACATTACATTACCACACAATAAAGTGATATAACAAGACACTGTAATGGCGCTCATCAACCTCATATCAATCAAAAGCCATAAACTCCTTTCATTTAGGCCACTGATCAAACATTCAGCCAACTACCATCTGCATCTCAAAGCCTGAATGATGGATGAGAACCACAGCGCAAAATGCAGGGGATGGAAAAAGATATCAGTGGAGGTATCGAAGGAAAAAAGGAACGTGGATGCAGATGAACGGTTTTAAAAAAAACTGCAGCCGCGGTTTTTCTCAGCAGGTGTGTGCCATGCACTGATGGAGCGCTTTGAAACGATTGCCCACATCAGTGTCCCACAGTGTCGTTCATTATTACGCTCGAGAGAAACAACTGAAGTGAAAAATGAGATAAAAACCTGCCGTTCTGAAGACCTGTCATGCAAATCAGCATCTGATAAAGACCAAACAAGAAGAAAAACAAGCCATGATCTCAGCTCTGGCATACCGACAAGGAATTTAAGCTGCTGTAAAAGCTAATGGGTCTCAGAGAAATCCAGCAACAGGCCTGCATTGCCTCTCTTAGACTTAACCACAGCTGCAGTAGGGAAATCCATCTATTCCAGCCAAGCATAATTTAAGCAGAACGGCGACCAACACGGACTGACTGAATGGTCTCGAAGTCCTCAAAGCCCGCGTTTTTCGGAGCTACATGGAGTGATTTGTTGTCGCGGAGTGGAGGACGCCAAAGACGTCTCTACGTCTCCCTTAAAAGAACTGTTTGCTTTTCTGCAATTTTGGATTTGGCAAACTTCTCAAAGTGGCAGCTATGTGTGAATTGTATTAAAGGTGCAGACGTCAGGTTGGGAAGACCATTTATATCCACTGCTGAAACCTCCTAAAACGTCTTTTCCCATGGCTATGAGCCAAGCGACTGCAGATGTGCATAAAATTGTGCACCTGGATATCATATGTTGCAACGTATCCTGCATACTCATAAGAATAAACCAATACTGTGACAGGCCAAGTAAGGAAATCCCATTTCTTGGGTTGGATTTAGATACTTTTCCACCTTATTCGCCATAACCATAACGACTTGCACGGAAATACCACTGAGGGTTAGGCTCAAGATATTTTGTCACATTATGACAGGGGGCCAAGAGGAATGCAAAGGACCCTGATCTCGGTCATCATTGGCTCCATGACAGGATAATATTTTTAGTCTTTAAACAGATGCACTTAGGAGTTCCTGCCAGCAGTCTGGTAGAGAGGAGAAAGGAGAAAATTGTTCTACCACTTCACGCCCACAGTCTAGTGTTTGTCATGATTTGTGTAACGAAACTGAAAGATGAGATATGGCAATACAATAAACGGATAAACCACATAAAAGAGAAGAAGAGTTGAGTTCTAGGAGCCAGTTTATATAAACTGATTTCTGGTTTATGGACATCTGAAATCAATGATTATTATGCAATGATTGAATGTATTATTATGTAAGCACTTCTATCCAGATGCTGAAGGAAGCTTCAACTCCATATTTTCAGATCATTTTATGTGTTTGTAGGGTCTGATGAAGATGGCTCAGGATCCTAGAGAAAACTCTGAGCTGAGATCTATATAATGCTTCAAAACTCTTTTGAAATAGAAACCTTTCACGGACCAGTGCTCAGTGCAAAAGACACATCAAAAACAATCCAAGATCAGAAAGTTCTGGCTCAGCACATACTCAAAACTAGAACACTGACATTTCTACTAACACTATTTTACAAGTATCTGTCCAACCACATCTACATTACTTAGCATCAGGAACCAGATTTTACATTGGACATAAAGTGGTGACCAACACAAGAAACTGTCAGTGTGTCATGTGAATAACTTGAAGGGAAAAACGTGAATGAGTAGTCACATTAATAACAAGCACTAGAAAAAAAGGATTAAGATTAGACTCAGTGCCTTAACATTACTGCAAGAAACAGACGTCACAATAAGCTAAGGATATAAAAAAAAAACAATTAGATTAACAAACAACAAATCTTATTCTAAAAGCAAATTTGTGAGCACATGAGGAAGACATTGTGCAGTATCATTTGTTTCTTATAATAAATCACATTATTAAGTCAGACAGTGGCCCTAAAATATAAAGCACTAATTTGTGAAGACATAAGGAAGACGTTGTGAAGTATCATTTGATTTTATGCAATAAATCACATCATACAGTAGACCTAAAATTATTTGAATGGTAAAATCACTCTTAAAAATGTCTGAATGCGTTATATAACCAAACCTCAAAGACAAACCATTCAAAAATGCTGCTAGACCTTTTCTGAGAACTAACTTTTCTGGGAGAAAATGACAAATCGACTGGATGTATGAGTTTCTCCTCAAGTTCATACTGGTGTCCCACCCAACATATTGTTTTAAAAAGAAAACCTAAAAAGAGTCTTTTTATGACATTAATCCGAAAAGCAAGTTTTAGATATTTTGTTATTTAATGGACAATCACTTATACATTTTTTAAGCAGTTTTAGTGTCCAAATACTTTTAGCGGTCATTGTATAAAAACTTAACGGTTAAATGTAGGGCTGCCCCCTAATAATCGACTAACCGTTAGTTGACGAGAAGAGGCTTAGTCTATCAAAATTTTATTAGTTGATTAGTCATTGAAAAAAAAAAAAATGTAAAAATCCACAGGAAGTGTCGAAGTCCATAACGGACAGACTGTTAATGGCTGGTCTATGTGGTAATACATCGGACAGGACATCCAAACGCTCGCCTATCATTCATCGACCTCAATTATGGCTTTTCATCTGAAAGATGTATTTAGTAGCATGGCCACTCAATCTAATGTTAACCTAGAAAAATGTGCGCTATTAAAATCTGTCCGGTGTGTGGAAGCTGAGCAGTAGCGCGCTCACTGCATGACAGATGGAGGCGCCAGTGTGGTTACTTGCTCTTAAAATACTCTGTCATTTTTGTTCATACAGATAAAAGTAATACATCTTTCGAATCTGTAAAGACTCTTCGTTTATTTGTGTGCACTTAGAACGAAACATTGTGCTTTTGTAAAATAATGAAAGCAAAACGCTTTCTGCTGTCTCAGTCTCTGTGAACTTAAGCGCGAAACTCCGAAACTCCATGTACACTTCCCATACAGACATGAAAAATATATCTATAGACAGTGAAACATCTGCTTTTAAATGAACAAATTCAAATAGAAAACAAATGTTCTCAGATTATGTAATCCGTATCAAACGTATCAAAGGCGCATCCACTACTGTGGAGATGACGAGTCTTTATCTCTTAAACCGAAAACAAAGAAAGTGCTAGTTTATAAATAAATGATTAAAATGACATATTAATGCATATGTCTGCTTGCTGTTTTTCCCTGACACATTCATAATTTTTATATTTGCTGGTGCACTGTGGCAAGCTTTTTTTGCATGCACCTGATTGCTTATTAGGCTATGTAGGCAGTTAGGCTACGTAGGCAGTTAAATCAGACCCTACAATTATTATGATTTCTATGGTTTATTAATAAACGTGCGACTAATAGTCGACTAATGCTTAAAACGAACGACTATTAGCGTCCAGAAAAATCTTTTGTCGAGGGCAGCCCTAGTTAAATGGAACTCCAAAGTGTTTGCTGGACCGCAGTAGAGCATGAATGTTTTACATAATCTGAATTTCAAGTGTGTTGATATAATAAATCTGTCAACAAAAAATCCCACAAATATCAAGTATATGCATGTCATTCATAAACAAAGGCTAAATGAACTCAGGTTTAAACATTGTAAACCACTCTCATTAAGCATGACCCCAAAGTTTGCTACATTCACAATAATCTTTTAAATACTGTGTGAAATTCTTCCATCTTGCCTCATCTGGGATAACTAAAAAAAAGGTCTTTACTAAGAATCCAAGAACCAATGCCAGAAAATCATGTTCTCGCTGAGCTGATTAGTTGATGTGGATTAGAAAAAATTTCAGCACGAGACCAACTTGTGAGAGAAAAACAAGCAAATAGAACATAAACAGACTGAAGGGAGATATTTAAGAGAAAAAATATAATGAATATAATTTAAGATAAACTCTCTAAAATATGCACCATTTATTCTCATGATATGCCAAAAGGGCAAATGAGGTGATTTAGACAAGGGTAAGCACATTCATCTAGCTTTTCACAAGAGTTTTAATAAAAATCCTAGGAAATGATAACTAGGGATGTGCCAATCCAACACTCAGTATCGGTATTGGATTGGATACTGACATTCTTCGCCGGATCACTCCAACAGCAATATTGTATGTACTATTCTGTGTTATTCTTAAGCCCCACAAAAGGCAAACTTCGCATTCGGTTACGACAGTCAGCATGGTAAAACATCATGATCGAGACCATTCAATGTTCCCATTATTATACTTGTTTAGTCAGTCAATATCAAGATCGGATTGGTTCTGATTGGTCCTGATTTAAGCATCCACCTGTTGATGTCATATTTTATGCTTCTATAGCACATTAAAAAAACTCCAATTCCAGATTCAACTTTAAACATGTTAAGGATATTAACTTTCCTCCCAAGTTACAACTGGAGGCAAGACGGCAACCATACGCGCATACTGTAGTAAAGAAATTCCTCAGTGTGGTGGAGAGCTGAAGTAATAACTTCAGTCAGCAATCTCCCCATGAACAAGCCTGCAGAGGGGAAATAGAGCCCACCACAAGAGGCTCTGCATTTGAATGCTCTCAGATGGAGAGACAGATGTCAGCTTTCTTCTCATTTCTTCTATGTGTGCAGTTTTGCTTGCAAATTGTGTTTATGGGAGTGTGTTATTAAGTTTGCGGATACATTGGTTTTCAAAATAGTTTACTATACTGGTAGCGCTGAAATATACAGTTTCTGTTATATTGATTTGAAATAGAAACTTCCTGTCTGGAATGGTGATCTGTTATCAACCTCTCAAATCGTCATTATTTGAGGTCGGTAAGATTCTTTTATAGTCATTTCTGTTAGAAATCTCTTATGCTCACCACATTTATTTAATCAAAAATACAGTAAAACAGTAATACTTTAAAATAGTTTTACAAATTTTTCTGTTAATATATTTTAAAATGTCATTTATTTCTGCGATGCAAAGCAGATTTTTTAGCTGCCATTATGCCAGTCTTCAGTGCCACATAACCCAGGAAAAACACACCCAGGTGCACTTCCATAATGTACTTAAAGTGCTCTATTTTCATGCACTAATTCTGTACTTAATATGCTAAAAATTATTAAAATTAGAAATTAGTGCATGAAATTAGAGCACTTTAAGTGCACTTTTTTGTCCTGGGAATTCTTCAGAAATCATTCTAATATGCTGATTTGGTGCTTAAGAGACATTTACTACTAATGTTGAAAACGGTAGTGGTCCATAGTTTTTCTGAACAGTAGTGTATACAAAATAACAGAGAATCCTATCACTCAGATTATACCAGAGACAGATGGCCATCTTCCTCTAAACCAGTTATGATTGTGGAAGTCAAAACAAAATTGTTTGTTTGGGACAGTCAAACAACCCAAACACGACCTATTTCTTTAAATAGATCTTAGTTACCACAAAACTTGTTCCAATTGGTTGCTCAAATATATTATTCCCTTTGGGGGCTCAAAGGAATTCAGGGATATGCTCATCGCCAAATCCTGACAGTGTGCTCAAAACAGCATGGGGATTCTGTCTTTCAAAGCAATGCAAAAATAATTTATAAAGAACATCAACAGAGAATAAAAGTGTTTGGATTGCACAGAATATGGCATGTACAACCTCATTCCCTTCTCTAAGTATTACCTAAATCTCAGGATGCAGAATTGCAGAAATACAATTTTGTGGAATTAATATTTAGCACAATAATTTGACCAAAGCACTTTTTGTTCATTCATAAATTCTATCCTGTGTCAAGCGTGCTTTTGAAAGCAGTTTAAGACATGCGAGGACATAGAGTATCCCTCTTTGTGTAGTACTGCTAGGGAGCTTATGTGACTCAGAGATAAGTAGATTTATAGTCTCTATTTACCCCATGCTTCCTCAGAAATAGAACACTTCCATTCACAAAGCAGCATTTGCAGTAGCTGATGATCTCCGTTTGATTTCATCCACTATGAGTTCAGATAAGACTAGACTAGACTAGGCTACGTGGAGATAATACAGGCCACTTATAATAATGGAAAAATAACAAATGGGATCAGGAAACACATTAAACACATAACTGATGAGGTAGAGTGCCATTTTAAGAGCAAACCAAAGTCAAAACAGAACTGTTTAATTATTATTTTTTACCAAATAAAGAGCAATACAGGATTTAGTAAGTGAATGAATGCTATTGGCAGAGATTAAACCAGATTTAACGGGTTAAGGTAGAGGTAAGCATGCTTATGTTTAACCTAGCCTACATATGCATTTCTGCAACAAACATGAAAGGACATGCTGTCAGAACAGAGATTCACAGATATCTGTCAAAATAAGAAGCATTAAAAACTGCTGAATTTGGTTTAAACTGACATGTACCCCTTATATAGCATTAGTAATTTTTATCTAATAGCCTACCTGTTAGCCTATGCAACAAAAAGTATATTCCTAAATATATTCTGTAAGATGTGAGCTTTTTGTGTACTCCTCCAAAAAGCTGTAAATATAAAGTCAAGCTCTTAAAACGCTTGTCTACAAGTCTTCATTTTAACATATTATACATAAATCTAACAGTTAAGCAGCTATATATATAACAGGTATAATACAGCAATATTTTACTTGAAAATTCGTGTTTTGTATACCTGAAACGTTCACTTGCACCCCTTCATCATCATCACCATCATCATTTCTTGCAGTAAGGTCAGTTCCAGACAGCTGGCACGCGCTGTTTGGTCTCCCGTGAGTTCAATAATCATTGCAATCATCCGTATAAAGTCCCTGAGTGACTTCACTGTATGTTCATGAAAATGTTTCTAAGAGCTCTAGCGACTCGCCCCTTTCATGTGATCTGCTTAGCGCTTGATTAAAGTCCATGGCTGCTCTTTTCCACAGGACAGCCTGTCGAAGATACGGACAGAGTCCGTGGCTCTGAGACTGTCAAATGAAAACACGGCTCGGTTCGGCGCTCGCAAACTTTGCATGCGCGTCCGGGATCCATTATACACCATTAAGCGCCTCGTACCTCAGCGGTTGTGAGATTGCTGGGATCGTCCCGCCCCTTCTTCAAACTCCCAACCGAAGAGACGCTCAACAGTCAATCTCGAATATACTGACACACGAAGGAATACCACAGTGGCGGTGTTTCAAATCCCAGTCAACTGCCTGCCAGCATTTGAATATATAATTTGAATTTATATTAACGATTAAATAGAAATCTACCAAAAATAATATTTTGGTAGAAAACATGTGAGGTAGAAATATTTGAAGTGCAATTCTTATTGCATGCACTCATTGCCAAATAATTAGATTCATTAATTTCTATTACCACTTATTAAAAAAAACCGAATATATAAACCAGCAAGTATGATTTAGTATTGACTGTATTCAAAAAGCATAAAATTCAACATAACAGGGTTATAATCATCATGTCGGAGACGAAAATAACGTTCAGCTCAGAAGTTGCAATCGCTTCTGAAAAGTTCACAAGTAGAACCTGCTCACAGGAGTCGTTACGGAATCGGATTGGTAATTACTGAATTCCCAACACATTTTCATTACCTGATAGGACACAATTATGTAAAAATACCAGTGTTTACAGAACTTTTTTCTTGATTTTCAATACTTGCATTTTAAAATACACTTATAAATACAACACAGTGTGGCATCCTATCAGTATTTTATTTTCGGAGTTGTGTTGTGGTAAAAATAACAACAGGTAGTAGCGCCAGTAGTTGGCCAAATGCAACCATTTTACGTCATCGAAATAATGGCGCCCCCACAGTCCAAAATATGCATAAAACGATGTATTTTTTTTAAATAACGTAAATCTTTCATGAGGTTTCCACTACCTATTTCAGTAGGAGACATCATTTACTTTAGGTTAAGCCAAACAAGTCTTAAAACCTGGGGTTTAAGAGCTGGGACAGTCTTGTGTACTTACTTCCTGTTGCGAACACACTCTCAAGTGGCCAAGAGAGTAAGTGTGGGTATTTAGTATGGTGCTGTGTACTAGATACACGTGCGGGAACTTAAAGGAAGTTAATGAAAATTACTCGGTTCTGTTTTAAATGCTCCGAATGAGAACCTCTTCACGATTGCCTACTGAAAAATAATGCGCTGAAATAATTTAAAACATGTTTGCAAATATGTTCTGAATATGTAAAACAGGATAAATGAATGAGATCAATGAAACAGGATAAATGTTTTTGATTTAGGGTTGCATTTTAATTTTATTATAAATAAGAGATAAAGTGCAGCAGACACTTAATTTCACTTATTCTGTGCAGTGCTGTATAGTTTACTAATATAGAAAGTATTACACAAAGAATTTGGGTTTCGTGTAGATATCACATGATAATTCATATAAAAATGTGGAAATTACTGTAAACAGCTTTTTCTGGTTTGGTGACAGATTTGACAGACCTTGAGCACTGTCAATCATTCTGAAGGTGATGAGCATTTACCTTGAGCCTGAAGCTACTTCATGATTTAGTCACTAGTTTTATTAATCATCCATTCAGACAGATTTGGAAAAGCAACCCTATTTCACTGTCCTCCCTCCTGGCAGGATCATAATATTCCAACAAAACAGATGGAAAAATCACTTCATTTATTGCTGAAGGGAAAGGTGTCTCCACCAGGTTATGAATAAATCAAATGAATAAACAGCATAAATCGTAATGGGCTGCACCTGAGTCTGCACTGGCTGGGCATTTCCTCCTGAGCCTGTTTTCATTATGAAAGACATCCGGTTGCGGGCAGAAGTCTGGCACACATTCTTTACATAACTCTGAGGGGTTTGTGAGGAAACGTCCCAAAGACAGTAGCATCATTCACAGCACTCTATAGCCTTCCACAACATTCAGAGACTTGGACATACAATCCCTCGTATTTTTTGCTGTTGCTGTTCTGACCATATTTATCAAGAAAATGCAGACGAAATATGACTTTTTTTTTTTAATCTCTAACAGTCATATACATAAAAATGTCAAAAACTTAGTTGCTGCATAGTGCTCATTTTATTTTACACATTAAAATAGACTGATTTAAAAAGAGCTGAGAAGTAACAGTAAAATATATACCTATAGCTGGAATATAGTTGAAATCAATGCTTTTCTACTAAACAACTTTGCACTACAGAGACCTGCATTTTAGGACAGTACAGCTACATGCTAATATAAATAATAGCAGACCTTTGCTTGTGCAAGCAAAAGGAATAACTAGAAAGTTTTGTTCTACTGCCCTCTAGTGGACTAAGCCACAACTACACGGTCCCAACTGTACAGCCACACATAAAACACTACATGTCCTGAAAAATCACATCTAGACTCTCATTATTAAACAATTAGAAACACTAAACACTGTTAATCTTAAAATCAAAAAGGGTTTCAAATAAAATTAAAACATAAAAGTATTTGAAGAACAGAAACCTTTTGTTGTAGTATCTAAAATAGCCCATGCATGACTTTCTTTTCTATTCACTTACTTTCAATTCAATTTCGTAATTCCACAGACTGAGCTAAGATCGTAAAGAGGCACTGTCATGTGCGTCTGCATGGCCCTTAGTGTTTACAAATTAACCACCACTTTCCACAGAAAAACCACAATGGGCATGACTAAAGAATCAGAGAGCCAGACATGGTGGAATGTATTTTGTGGGGCTACAAATTGGTATGTTTCACAAAGCAGACAGTATTACCTGAATATCCGGATTGCACAGAGCTAATCCTCAGGCCCATCTGTGACCACAGAAATCTGGGGGCTCCATGAGACTCAGCGTTATTCTCATGGCACAGGGTTTATGCACAAAGGATGAATGATTTGGACATTCATTTTTCCAGTGAAGCAAGTGCATTTGGAAATTCTTGATTGCATGTCAAGTTATGACAGTATTCTGTCCATAACATTAGGCTGACTTACTGAAAAAGTATGATATCTATGGAATATCGCCTTCTATCTCAAGATCTGTTTCACAATTGTACACTACATTTTTCAACAGAAAAATATAAATATTCTACAGTTAAAACTAAAGTTACCTTACCATACAGTGAAAACTGTGAATGGATGAACATGACATTATATGTAATTTTACAGTATAATACTGTCACATTTATATTGAAAAACAGTAAAATTACATTTCCAGAATTGTTTGGTTTCTTCTTGTTTTTATCTGTAACGTTGTGTTACAAAGTCTGTGTAAAGGCAATTCAGATAATTGTTAAACACATTATAAATCTTAGAGATGTATTGCTGAAAACACGTTACAAAAAATGTGAACTATGCAGTACTGAATTGTACACTGTTAAACAGTTTTTCACCATTTTGGTGTTTTTTTTTTTTCTTCACTGAGCATGGCCCCTCCCCTAACACTATAATAACTAGAGTACATTAGCATCGCAGCTCAATCTCGAGTTACTGTCATTAACGGTAGTTACTACAGCTTACAGTTTGCTAGCTATGCCTTCGACATGTAAATGCATATTACCTTATTGCGATCATTTAGAAAACAGCTCAGTCATCCATTCATGTTGCAGCATTAGGGGCCGTTCACATATTGCGTCTTTTCCGCGCTCAAGTTCGTTATTTCAAATGTAGGCGCGCGGCAGCCACGCTCATAACGGAAGCGACGTGGTCGCGACGCGCATGCGGTGCGACACGCTCGGTTTTTCCAGACTGAAAGCTCAGTCAAGATGGAGAAACAGCTGATCATAGCAGTACAGGGATAGCAATATTTACACAAATTTAATAGCAAAGCTAAAGCAAACGATTTTTAGTGCTGGAAATCCGTTTGTCCTGTGCTGAAACTTCCGCGTCTTCATTGAGAGCGCAGGTCATGGTTGCTTAGCAACGACAGACGCCACGGGAGCGCAAGCTACAGAGCGCTTTGGAAATAAGGAGAAAGCGGCGCGCCTAGCGTTTTCCACGCGTTTTTAGGCGTGATATGTGAACGGCCCCTTTAGCTGTTGCGGCGCTGCGTGACAACTGTCGTGTCCAGTGTAGAGACGGTGTAAGATGACCCTTCGCAAAGACTCGCCCCTTCGTTACTGTTGCTATGTGTGATAAGCTTTGGCGCTCTCACACCACAAATAATGTTCTTACACATTGAAAATATGTTGCAGAGCAAAGAGAAAACTGACAGGACAGTGAAGGTTAATTTGGGTATCAAACAAAGTCTCAACTTTCAAATTTAGTCATTTTTTAAGAAATTCAAACAATGCCCTTTTGTGGCTCTTTAATGTGTCGAGACAGATCGCTGTAGCGCTTCAGTTCATGTGGCACATGAACAGATCATCTATTTCCCTTTACTAGTTATAGCATGAAATAAGCATGAATAAACATCAGAAGGCATCTTGTGTCGACACGGAAAGATGTCACATCATTAAGTCCACCGATGTTATTGTATTCTTCTGTCTAATTTGTTTATTGAATAAAAACAGCAGATTTGATGTTATGATTGGTCAGATCGCCTGTCAATCAAACTCCCTGCAAAGGCCCCCAGCTTTTGAGAGCAAAGAATACTGCTTTAGAGACTTTGATAATTTATTTTTATCATTCAAATTTGGCTGGGTGTGACAAATTCAGAACACATATTTAATATTAATTTATGCTGACTTTAATGTTTATTACAGTATTTTAGTGTCATGTGTGTTACCCTGACGGTGTTTTGCCTTTGTCTGATCTTGTGCACAGTCTATATGGATCATTCTTGGGATTCTGTAATATTTCAGTCCCCCAGAGTTTCTAAAGTGTTGGTTCACACAAATTAATTGTTTGAAGCTTCTCACAATACTTTAGTTTTTGGCAATGTTGTAAGCTTTTATTTGTGTTCCTTTCTTAGGGAAAATATTTTTTTAAAAAACTGTAAGATTTTGATTTTAAAGTTATGCCCCTCACTCAGCCCCTGTCACATAAATTGCAGCAAATGTATAATTACCAAAGTATATCATGGCAACTAATATTTTTGTTATAAATAGATTTTTTTATGTAATATGTCCACGTAAACAATCAGAAATTGCACTAGACATTTGCAGTAGAAAGACAGTGTTGGACATGCAGATATTTTGACCCAGAAATAAGGGGACAATATGAGAGAGAAACAAAACCAAAAATTAAAATTGAAAACAAAGTATCTCTTTAAACGTGTTACAGACTTCAACCCCATCACACCTTGTTACGTTAATATTTTTGGAAAAACATCGGGAAAACAATTAAGAATGAAAGCATTTCTTGTGGATTATTTTCTGTCATGTTAAAAACTAAAACAATAAAATTGTGGTTTTAGTTAAACTTCTAAGACAATAGACACACACAATAGACACAATTTGTGTATTTTTAGCTTCTGTAAAAATGTAAAAAAAAATATGATAAATGTTACATTTGTTCTCATGAAATTGTTATTAGAGACACATGAGTAGTAGGTAGATGTTTGTAACAAGTCTGTGTAAAATCCTTTTTAAACAATCCCATTTTGACCGTTACGGGGTTTAGAAAAAAAGGCTGCTGGTCAGGTTTTGTGTACAGACAACCTCAATGAACTCTGATTCATCATGTGGCTTTCTATTCAATGTTATCGTTTAGGCTGTATCAGTACCTAAAAAGTGGAAAAAGCTAGATTTTGGTTCAAGAAGATTGGTATATTAACATTATATCACTTAAAACATAGTTATAAACTGTAAAATATAGAGGCATCTCATAAAACAGCAAGCTGTTTTTTCAAACACTTTTTACGGCAACCACAGCTGCCAGTTTTGATGCCATTTGATTCATCCACTAAATCTAGTCTCACTAAATACTTGTCCTTGGCATTTTAAACAGCTCCAATACATATTTTATTCACGCCCTCACAATCTTGGAAGTCCTCCGTTCATAATTAAGAAACGACAGAGAACAAATCATTTGATCTGATGATTACAAGCTATTTTCAATCAAGGAACATTCTTGTACTGTGTGTTTTAACTAGACCACAGTGCCTGATTTGAGAGGCTCATATCCATTACTGTGGGAACATGGCACCAATCTCTTCGCTAAAAATCGAAAGAGCCAAAGCTTTTGCTTATGAGAAAAGTGCAAACTCAGACATAGTTAATGCCAGGGAAAAGATGGCAGTCTTTCTCTCATTCATCCAAGCGGCAAGTTAACCAACCACAAAGAGCTGGCTAGCCAATTCAGGACTCTGAGAATCAATTCAAAGCAAACAGAGGCTAAAAGGCTTTGATCGTTATACTGACAGCAACTAGGCAGACCTATAAATTGAAACGTGTAATGTTTCGTTGTGGTTTAGATAGGACAGATGGAGAATCTAATAGAGTTAATCACTTTGACACGGTGTATGTCTGTAAAAACAGTTGCGGAGGGAAAAAGTAGAGCTTATAATGCTCTCCTTGCTGTCCTTCATGCCTTCACACCTCTGTTTTTAGACTCCCAGATACCTGTGGCTTCTGGATCCCAAAATCTCTGGAAAAATCCTTTCAATTAATTTATACAGCTAAAGTTAAAATGGATCAGCTGATTCTAGCTTTCAAGATGAACAGCTATTTTGTCTGATGCACTGAATCCAAGTAAAGTGTATCATTCTTAACCTTGTTTTCTTCAAAACTCTCTCATTGACCACGTGGAGAACACTTTGCATGGGCCGGTTGGAGCAGTGCCACTGAGCTATTTTCCATGCTCCCCACAGACAGATGCTGGGCCAGGCTGTTAAAGGAAAGAAAAAAAAATACAGCGGGACCAAAATTACAAGAAGACACATTAAACCGACAAGGCTTTTTGTGGTGAGCTGCATTTGGGCCCAGAAATTTTGCACTGAAACCATTAACATGAAAAGCACTTGATGAAAAATAAAGTTTCCATCATGTGTCTCTTTTTTTGTGTTTGAAAGCTTCGGTCTATTGCTTTTTTGAACCGTGTCCAACCCTTGTCTCTCCACTCGCACCAGAACTTCAACTGCAACGGTTCTCAGTGTTTGCACTCTTACAGATTCAGGCCTTATACCTGAGAGAGGAAGCAAGAGTAATGCAGTAACGAGCAAACACAACCTAGAGGCAGACTCATAAAACTCACTCAAACTGATATTTAACCAAAGGTTTGTGTGAGGAGAGGAAGGAAACAACTAATGCAAGGCTAGACCTCTAGAAAAATAGTCTGTGGTGTCTTTAGAATAGCAATCTGAAGCAGATTTGGCTAGCATAAATTTTTAGGCTGGTTGATGCTGAATCCTAGTAGGTAAATCGGATTTACAATACTATTCAATAATGTTTTCATTCTGGTTTTTGTTGTTGTTGAAAGAAATGATGCATTAAATTGATCAGAACTGACATTAACGATATTTATAATGTGACAAAAGATTTATAATAAGTCCTGTTCTTTTGAACATTCTATTAAAAAATCCTGAAAAATGCGTCACAGTTTCCAAAAAAAAAAAAAAAAAATACAGTTTTTAACATAACAAAAAGAAATGTTTCTAAAGCAGAAATTCAGCATATTAGAATGATTTCTGAAGGATCATGTGACACTGAAAGACTAGAGCAATAATGCTGAAAAATCAGCTTTACTACAGTATCACAGGAATAAATTACATTTTAAAAAATATTAAAAAAGAAAACTTATTTTAAATGATAACATTATTTCTGCTTTACTGTAATATTACTGTTTTATACTGTATGTTTAATCAAATAAACCTGAAATATCAATCATGAATCATTGTAGGTTGGGTTAGAATAATACTGATTGATTTCTTAAGCACTCTCTTGAAGAAATTTAGTCTATTTTAACAGACAAAATCTTTAGTTTGCCTCAGAAGTTTCATCCAAAAATTTTGTCATTCATTTATTCAGCCTGTTTTCTCCAATGAATAAATAATAATAATAATAAAAAAAAAGATATCACAACTTTTTATCTGGCAATTCTTTATCTGTGTGATAGAAACTTTAGATTTAAACTCAGTTATAAAATCAGAATTGCGAGATATAAAGTCAAAATTGTGGGATATAAACTAAAAAAAATATATATTAATAAAAAAAAAAGGTATTGCAACGTTTTATCTCCCAATTCTGACTTTTTTTCTCAGAATTGCGTGATAGAAATGGTATCTTTTTATCTCGCAATTCTTTGTGGGACATAAACTTCCAATTGCAAGTTAAAAAGTCCAATTCTGAGAGGAAAAAAGACTGCTATTTTCTCAGAATTGCAAGTTTATATCTCACAGTTCTCACTTAATAACATGCAATTTTGTTTGATAACGTCAGAACTCGCAAATCTAAGAAAAAAAAAGTCAGAAGTGCGAGATAAAAAGTACCAGTTACCTTTTTCTATTTTTTATGTTATAGAACAAGAAAGAAGATATTTTGAATATATATATATTATATATATATATATATATATATATATATATATATATATATATATATATATAATTTCTCAAAATATGTTCTTTTACATTTCACTGAAGAAAAAAAGGGTTATGATAAGTCTGGAACAACATGAGTCAGTAAATGATGAATTTTTGGGTAAAATATCCCTTAAAGTCTACAATAATATTACTTCGACTGAAGATTTCACCTCACCACCCTGTATTGTCACAAATCTCTCTAACACTAAGTTTTAAACTTAAAACCTGTGTCTGCAACGACAGAGTTAAGTCTAAAAACCCTGACTTGAAATTAGCCCAAACGTAAGCCATTTTGTCCACATACAGGCAGACCGGTTTACATTATTCTTTCCTGCTAGTTCTTCTTCAGTAATTAGCAGTAAAGTTATCCTGATCTCAAATCATCCCAGACAAATATATTTGCATAACAAAAACTACAAATTAAAAACCACAAGCATTCATTTGTTTTGCAGGTCTTACACGGGTAAAGCAGCTTATAGCAACAGGAAACAGACTGAGCTCTTATATCAGAATAACAAGAAGAAATACAGCTGTTGTTTCCCTCCCAGAGATCTCTTGACATAAACAGCTTTTCTTTAGCTTGAGAAAATGATACGTCTGTGAAGACAACTTCAGTTCTTGGTCAAAACCACGTGCCACTCCCAGGAACCTCCTCCCTGTCTGTATCCTGCCGTCCATCCATATGGGAATCAGTTGTCCCAAAGCAGATTCTGTGTGAACACTGCAAAACTTCCTATCATTTATCAGTCACACAATACAAATCCTAATTATAGAGCTCAAGTTACAGAGAAGGATCAAACTCTTACAGACCACAACATTCACAGGACATTCAAAGGAAGTAGTCTTCATCTTGGGTATATATAGGTCTGTGTAGGAGTGACTTTTTTTAATACTCTAGAAATCTGAAAAATATGCCAACTACACTTGATGCTTTATTGGACACGTAGTAGCAGAATGGATGAATACATTGCACTATATTAGTTAAACTAATTAAAATATTCCTGCCAGCTCTTTTGGTCTCAATTTTTCTCAAATTCCTAAAATGCGGTCAGACACTTAAAAGGACAGTTCACCGAAAATTGAAAAAAAAAAAAAAAAAAAAAAAAAGATCTTTCATCATTTACCATATGCTGCCCCAAAACTATGTAACTTTCTTTCTTCTGTGAATACAGACATTTAGAGAAAGAGTCTTAGAAATCGTTTCTTTTCACAGAAGAAAGAAAGTCATTCAGGTTTGGAACGACATCAGGGTAGGTAAATGATGCCAAAATCATGTGAATTATCCCTTTAAAAAAATCTGGATTGCAGAATACAGCTATTTGCATGCACATTTATATCTGTCTGGTCGGTGGTCCCAGTGGCTGATTTTCAGGATAACCAAAGCTGTACAAGATTCAATGAGTGTTCTACAGAAAACATAATTCAGCTGTAATGCTATTATGTTCTCATTCTGAATCAAAAAGGTTTGCAAACTGAATTAGAAATCTGGAAATAACAACGTTAGCAGCTAAAATAGCTCTTTTTAGAGAGCCAGAGTGTATTTGAAAAAGAAGAAAAATGTTTTTTTTAAACTTACTGGCGACATGGGACACAAAAGTACTAGTAGCGTCACACATTTTCCAAGGTTCTGTTTGCCAAGAAAGGAAAAGGCATGGCAGTGCAGCATGCTGAACTTCGAAATGCAGGTCCATCCTTTGTTTTGGTTAGACGGAGACATTTGGCGGTCTCAGTGAAAGCTGAGCGTGTCAGCCGGTCCAGATGGAGGCCAAACATGGACAGACACGAGACTGTCCACACAACTGACACATGCAGCCGTCTGTCAGAGCTGTCAACATGAGGAAACAAACAAGGAAAGACCCGCTGGCCCCGACCCAAGTACCATGCTCTGGGGCAACAAAAAAGCCAAAGCCAGGACACATGCTGACACTCTGTATATGGACACGGGAACACTAACACACAGGAGACTCTGTTCTTGCTGACCAGCAGTGAATCACCCTCATACCTAAACAAGAAGCTGCCATCCAGTCAGATGAGGAGTCGTTCAAAAAAAGGTTTTATATACTATAAAATCATTCAAGTGAAATCCCACTGATTGAACTTGTATAATGTAGATACATTTTATAAAAATGTTTACCCATTTCATTTCACTTTTCTAAAATTTCTAAAATTAAAAAAAAAATGTTTTTGCTTTTCTTCCTCTGTTTGCTGAACTGTGACATCATTGCAAAGTGTTGCCATTTGGAAAATTTTGAAGGCTTAAACCAGAGATTTCCAAATTTTTTTAAACTGAACCCCTTTGACCTAACATATTTTCTTGAATTATGACCCGAAGTACCACCTGAGATTTTAATAGTTAAAGGAGAAGTCCACTTCCAGAACAACAATTTATAGATAATGTACTCACCCCTTTGTCATTCAAGATGTTCATGTCTTTCTTTCTTCAGCCGTAAAGAAATTATGTTTTTTGAGAAAAATATTTCAGGATTTTTCTCCATATAATGGACTGCTATGGTGCCCCGAGTTTGAACTTCCAAAATGCAGTTTAAATGCGGCTTCAAACGATGCCAAATGCGGTTGTAAACGATCCCAGCCGAGGAAGAAGGGTCTTATCTAGCCAAATGATCAGTTATTTCCATAAAAATAATACAATTTATATACTTTTTAATGTCAAACACTCATCTTGTCTCACTCTACCTGAACTCTGTGTATTCTGACTCAAGACAGTTAGGGTATGTTGAAAAACTCCAATCGTATTTTCTCCCTCAACTTCAAAAGTGATTTCAAAATCATCCTACATCGCTGCAGAAGTACCAAACCAGTCTTTGCAAAGTGAACATGCAAAAAAAGATTAAACACCCTTAACAAAAATGATAAAACAGCGAAAAAATGACAGTTTTGAAGTTGAGGGAGAACATGAGATGGGAGTTTTTCAACATACCCTAACTGTCTTGAATCAGAATACACAGAGTTCAGGCAGGGCGAGACAAGACAAGCGTTTGACATTAAAAAGCATATAAATTGTATTATTTTTTCGCTACATAAGACCCTTCTTCCTCAGCTGGGATCATTTACATCCACATTTGGGATTGTTTGAAGCCACATTTAAACTGCATTTTGGAAGTTCAAACTCGGGGGAACCATAGCAGTCCATTATATGGAGAAAAATCCTGAAATGTTTTCCTCAAAAAAAAAAAAAATTCTTTACGACTGAAGAAAGAAAGACATGAACATCTTGAATGACAAGGGGATGAGTACATTATCTGTAAATTGTTGCTCTGGAAGTGGACTTCTCCTTTAATATTTCAATAATTCTTCTATCAGTTATCTGATATTAACTGTCACATGACATGCACATAATGTATTTTTTATTTTTTTTTTGTATTTTGTTTTGATTTTTATTTTAAAATAGTTTCATTTTTCACTTTCATGATAGCCTTTTATCAACTCACAAGCACCCAGCATTACCTTTTCTCAATACTTTTCTATCTACATTTATAAAATATCACCAAGTTCAGTCACAAACAGTCACAAATCTCATCTGTGGTTAACTGCAGTTACCACCATCATTTATGCATTTTGTAGACACATTTTCAGTACAACCTTTACAACGGAAGGCTCATTTCCCATTGGCCTTTACAAACTGTGGGGAAATCTACATATACTATAAATATAAGGTATTCCACATAAAAAAGCAATAGATTTTAAAAGGGTTAGTTCACACAAAAATGAAAATTCTGTCATTAATTACTCACGCTTATGTCCGAAGATGAACAAAGGTCTTACAGGTTTGGAAGACATGAGGGTGAGTATTAAATGACAGAATTTAATTTTTTTGGTGAACTAACCCTTGTTAATAAGTTGAAAAGAGCCTGGAGTCCTACTTTAATATGTCCAAGCACACTCACATCACAAAATAAAAGCAATTTATAAAAAACAGAGATCCAATGACGACAAAGAAATCTAAATCATTAGCATGTCTTGTAAATCAGAGAAATTCAGCTCTATGCTTACTTATTTAACAAACCAAAACAAATATTAAAAGACAGAATATAGCATATAACTCAAGCTTATTATATGGTGACTGTAAACAAATCCAGAAGTCTTACCTGGCTCCAGTGACATCGACCCCAACCATCAGCTGACCGTTCAGTGACAGAAGCTCATCTCGCAGTTTGATATCTCCACAACGGGCTGCTGGGCTGTTCTTTTTTACTTCAGTCACCCAAATGCACCCAACGTCCAAGACAGGGCCTTTGTCGCCCTTCCTGCGCCTCCTCCTGACCCCTTTCTTCTTCCCCTCTGGGTCTCCAAAAATGGGAATATTTCCAAAGCTGAGCCCGAACTCCGATCCATCTTCCTCAGACTTGTTCAGGTAGACCGCCCTCACCTCAGCATCGATTTCCTCTCTTAACTGGGTAGTACTGTACAAAGGACTATCAATTTCAACAAAGTTTAGCTGGATGTATTCCACAAGCTTGCGGATGGCAGCCTGGCAAACACCGCCTGTGCTCGTCCGAGGCTCATCGTCCTTTTCTCGTGCCCAGAGCCAGTTCTCCAGCAGAGGCAGATGGCTCAGGGCATTTTCTTGGGTGATAGGCATCCTAGCTGCTGGGCCTGCCTGGGCCGCCCCTGCATGTTGAGTCAAGGCTCTCTAGTGATGGCTGTAATCAGACGCATTAAAATGGCTTTACATTCCTCTCGAAATGACACCTTGACCTCGCAGACTTCAGATCCAGAGCGCAGCCGTCCATCGATAATACACTCAGACCGCAGAGGTCCATGATGTCATCCACAGAAACAAAAGGAAAGCGCAGAGATTGAGGAAGTAGGGCACGTTTATGCTTTGAGGGGTAACAAGAGAACGTGTGCCATTAGCGGGTCGTCTTGGCATGTGCCAAATCTGATTTCCAATACCATTAAAGTGGAAAATAACGGATCGCTGGGAGTCGAGATCTATCCTGACTCACAGGCGCCACAGACGTCCACCTAATCAGAAAGAAAATAAATAGAAATGCCATTACAAAGCAAGTCAGCAGGCATGAACTCATGTTAAAGCACTACAGTCATGGCTCATTTGCTACTCAACCACGGTACGGACAGGAACAGAAATTGGCGCAAGTATGACAACAAAGAAAGCTTCCTATATACCAGCCGTTTTATTTGACTGACAGAATTCATGAACTGGAAAAGGTTCCAATAATAGTCTTATAGGCCTTTTACAGATGTGTCATTTGGCTGTTTATACAGACATTCAGTTGGGGCAGAATCAATGCGGTTGAGATTAATCGACGCACGTTGAGCAGACAGAAAGGAAAAGCAAACTTCCTTTCAGTTCTTATTCACCTTAACCTCGTGGAATGTAACCTGACAATAAACGTTGAAACTGCCAGCCAGATGTTGTGATGGTGTAGCTCGAACTCTTGGACTCGCAGACCACATTTCTGGCATATTTAAATATATGCTGTAGACAAAGACCACAATCAAATTGCTACCCTTGGGTTTTGCTCAAAATAACACGATTTTGGCCTCTGTGAGCATCACACAAACTGCTAGGGCTCCTATATGAGATCTAAATCTTTTAGTGAGATAATGGAGCATTTACGTGTCACAATATATCAACTTTACATTAACGTCCATTACTAGGGAACAAAAAAACAGATTAAACTGTGAGAGGATTAACTATGTAAACAAGAGGGGGATGTATAACCAACTGTCAGCTGAAGTCATCAGACTAGAAGACTAAAATGACAGCTAATACCAGAGGACAGAAGCCACCACCCCTTTCAAGAGTTTAACCTCAATAACTCACATGCAATTTCTAAATGGCGATTCTAAAACATATCCATCAACAACTAGGCATGCGATATGCAATCACCTCATTGATAATATGAGTAATGAAAGCAAAATTACAATATTGCATATGAAAACATGCTTACAGTGTAGCTTTGACTATCCACAGGAATGTGACACACTTATCTGTCTGTTAAGAGATGTCCTTACATTCACTACAACAGTTTCCTACAATTAACTAGATTACTTTAAAATGAAAACTGAAAAATATCACCCCTAAAAACCCATTTATTAGCATCTTCCTCCTACCTTTTCACATTTTTTGAGAGTTCAATCCTTACTCCATTTAAGCGTATTGACGGCTATGCCTCTCGCCATGGTGCGCTGTCACAGTAACACAGAAGGTCTGCAGACCCCAGACTCACCCTCTGAAAAGACCCACGTGTAATAGGATTAGTCTCACCCCTCCCCTGTGCCACTTACAAACACAATGACCTCCCATTTTCTCTTTGGTTGAGTCTGAATGGCCAGTTCAAGTGTTTATATTTCTGCCATCATGTCATTCATGATTATTGATGTTTTTGTTCCTCACGTAAGAACAAGTTCTTGAACAAAGCAAATGCAGATATATAAAACACTGGCACACATTAAAAGAGATGTTTGCATGAAAGCTTTAAGGATTAGTTAAAACAAAAAATAATGTTACTGTTTTCTGTAAAAACTGTAACATAGTGAAATAATACTGCAATTTAATCTTAACTGTATCTATTTTCAGTTGTAACATATTTTACAATGTAATTTTACTCCTGTGATGCAAAGCTGAATTTTCAGCAGCTCTGCAGTGTCAAAATCTAATATGGTGTTTGGTGCTCAAGATACATTTTTATTACTAACAATGTTGAAAATATTGAAACTGATACTGTTTTCAAGATTCTTTAATGGATAGAAAGTAAGAAAAACAGCATTTATTTGAAAAATAAATTTGATCATTTTTTTGATCATTTTAATGCAAATTTTGAGGGTGCCTAAACAATTTTTAGTGGAAATGTTCCTTTAAAGGAATAGTTCACCCAAAAATGAAAATTTGCCCATGATTTACTCACCCTCAAGTTCTAGGTGTATATAACTTTCTTTTTTCAGTCAAATCCAATTGGAGTTATATTAAAAATTGTCCTGGCTCTTCCAAGGTTTATAATGGCAGTGGGCGGGTGTTTCTGTTCACCAGTCCAAAAGAAGTCCAATAATGCGTATCCACCCATTCATAATAAAAAGTGCTCCACACAGCTTTGGGGTGTGAATAAAGGCATTCTGTAGCAAATCGATGTTTCGATCGAAAAATATCCATATTTAAGCGTAATAATCATAATAAAAAACTGACGTACATGAAGGCCGTTCCAGGTCGATGACATATGCATAGCGCATGCGCCGCTGAAAAGTGTTGAACGCGGAAGCGGAAAGGACAGAGCAAAACAAAACACCAGTCATAAATTAGAAGTACAAAAGGAGGATTTGTAAAGAAAAATGTCAGAGGATTTAGATATAAGCCAAGAGGAGACTGGTTTTCTTTTGCTAAAGGAAGGAAACCTTGCTTCCTTTGCTCCAGTAAACAAACGTTGATTTTTGCGAGATTAGTGGCAACGCATACGTCCTATTTTATCCACCCGGAATGGCTTATACAAATGATAGTTAGCAGAAGCTAGAGAAAAGTGATTATTAAATTTTAAATATGGATATTTTTCTTACAAAAACGCATCGATTAGCTACACAGGAGGCCTTTATTCACCCCTCCGGAGCTGACTTTTTATTATAGATGGATGTGCTTTTTTGGACTTCTTTTGGACTGTTGAACAGAAACACGTGCCCACTGCCATTATAAAGCTTGGAAGAGCCAGGACATTTTTAATACAACTCCGACTGGATTCGACTGAAAGAGGAAAGTCATATAAACCTAGGATGCCTTGAGTAAATCATGGGCTAATTTTCATTTTTGGGTGAAATAACCCTTTAAAAAGGAATATTGGATGCCCATTTTCATTGGATGCCCAGTTGATATGATTCTTTAGGGTCTTAATGAAATGTCAGCAACATACTTCAGTTAAAATTCCTTAATGATTGTGTAAAACAACACCCTTTTTACCGTGTCAAAACCACAGCTGTTTACAGTGACCCATTTCAGTGCTTGTCTCTTTAAACAATAATGAGCTACTGCTCACTCCACCCCTCTCTTCCATGTTTTGTGTATTTAGTGGCGTGTTACCATCAAAAACAAAAATGAATCCACTGTGTCTTAAGAAGCTCTGATGTTGGAAGAAAATCAAGACTCTTATGTTCATTTTTGCTTCCAACAACAAAACACCTGCATTGCTTATGAGACATTGTTGTCGCTATAGCTGCTTGAGCACAGAGAAAATAGTAGACAGCGTACAACTGGCTAAGGGGAGAAATATGCATATACAGGACAGTCTGTCAGTGGTCATGGGCGGAGCCTACGGTTTGATAATTGAGACCGTTTAGGTTTTTGGGGGGATTAAAAAATGTGTAAATGGATTTTTATTATTGTAGGGTAGTTGTGTCCACACACTGCTAAGACACATTTATGCAAACACCAACCTGATCTCATGATGAAAATGTACCTGTGGGAACGTTTTTGCAAGATGCGAAATACTGCCATGTACATTTCGTGACATATTTGATGTGAAACGTCCACTTTGTGGCGCTAAAAGAGCGTTTGGTTTTTTCCCCAGAACAGATGAAGGTGACGTTGGTTTTGTACACGACACTGCAGTTCTGACTTGAATGTTTGTTAAATGGTGCTATAACTCTAATGCTCCATGATGTTTTAAAATAACTTACCATCTGCACTACACCTAAACCTACCCAATAGTATGAACAAAAGCAAATGTGACATAAAAACACAAATGCAAGCATGCCGTTTAAGCTTTTTTTTTTTTCGATCTCTCATCTTTCAGCTCTTTCATCATGAGTCATGTTTTTCACAAGATTCGTACCCAAGGATTCTGCATCCTAGGTCCAATTCAGTGCCAGCTGAGCTACCGAGCAAGCTTGTTACGTCCGGAAAGCGAAACATATGGAGTTGTAATCATAACCGTGTACAAAAACGATTACAAGTGCTCGCTGTATTACCGCCTCTAGTGTTCATTTCTGTCGGAAACTGCAGTGATATGTACTTATTGGTACCTATTTCACATCTTGCAAGAAAAGTTCCCACAGATACGTTTTCATCATTAGATCAACTAGGCAAACACCATGTAAAAGTGAAGCGACAGTAAAGCGTCCGCAAACATTCTTGATCCACAGGCACCGAGAATAGCTTCTGCCAAAGACAACATCTACATGAACAGCCTCATGATAAAGAAAGCAAGCTGTTGTTCTCCTTTGAACTGACCCATATTGAAGGCCCAAGAAAAGGGATTAAAGTTAAAAAAGGACCACTTTTTCTTTGATATTCATTACAAAGGCATTATGTACTCAGCTTTATCCACTGCAGAGACACTAATAAAAGCACTGCATTTGATAGTGTGATGAGGAAACCATGTGTCACCAGTAAAAACCAAGACAAAATGTGATCAATACTAGATGATCAAGGCTGAAAACCCATGAATTGCATATGGTAAGAATAAAACAGCCATTTATATTATAACAAACAAGACTTGGTACCATCAAAATCAGGCCTTGCATCCTGTTATGCATAGTTTTAAAAAGAACAATAAAGATGAAAGATATCTTATATGGCTAATAATGACCATTAAACACTGCACTCGGGTCTCTTAGATTAATTAAAACAGTAACTTCGTTTCGATTATACTAGAACAAAACAGTTCGCTGGCTTAGCCAAACAATGACATAATGGAAGCTGAACTGCCTGAGCTCAGAGCTCTGTAAATACATTCAAAATAAAAGGAAAGAAATGAGAGAATATTTCAAAGAGAAATATTCCAGTGCTGAACTCCAGAGTCCAACAGAATTTGTCACTCTGTTAGGGTGGTCCTTCAACTCCTCTTTGTTTTATCCATTAGGATCACATTACTGAGCTCTCTCGTCATTTAATAGAAGCGTTTATCGTGGACTGGATGTTTTCATCCTGAAACTTTCCTTCACTTCGCATAAGCACACTTGTCTTACAAATCAAGCAAGCTCACGCTGTGAAGTGACTGCTTAAAAAAAAATAGGACTATCTCGAAAAATGAGCACTGCGGTCGGAGAACACTGACTGACAAATAATAAAGTTGGATGCCAACTGTGGAAACACGAATTAACTTGAGTTTTCTAAAGAAGGGCCGTACTGCCACTAATCACAGATGTCTTGCTGAGAGCAGCCGTAAACGGGATCACTCCAGCATGAGGTTCTGCCCTCAGGCCCACGTCAGAGCTTTATAATCTACAGCCATCGATTATGGGTTGGACTTCATCTCTTCTTTGATCTGACAAATGTGACTCTTTACGACTTAAGTAATGGGTATCATTATTGACAAAAATATTTGAGTTGCCAAAATAAATAGATTTTGCTCAACAACATACATCTATTCATGGGAATGAGCTATTTGTAATGCTAAACAGTATGTTTTGTTAGTTAATGAGGCACTAGAAGTACAGGATACACAGTGTAGCTGTGTGATTGTACCCTAGTTCACACACACTACTGACAGATCGCCAACAAAGACTGGTTAATAGAGCAACAAATTGTAGATTTAAAGTGTTTACAAGAAACTGGGTCAGCAACTAGCACCCGAGACTATTTAAAACCACTCGCTTATTTGAGAAGATGTTGCACATTGACAAGGAAGCATGTTGAGTCTAGAAGAAATCCCCACAGTGCTGTTTGTTAATAAAGTAAATGCAGATGGACAACATTGAGGGTAATCTGCTCAGGGCATGGAGGTCTAATCCTGGATAGTGGGTGGAGGGGTTACCCCACAACTAAACAAAATGTAGGCGGAGGGCTGCAGGTGAAGAGAAGGAATACCCAAAGAGAAAAAAAAGGTGTTGGATTTACTTGTTAGAATTTTTAATGAGAAATTTCTGTAAATTTTGTAAATAATTACAAAGAAATTGCAAGAAACACGTTAAAATAAATGTAGAAAGACTAAATATTTTTTGTAAAACATTTTATTTTTGTTTTTATTTCCAACTCAATATTTATTTATATTTAAAATTTTATATACATATTTTTAACAAATGTCATCACAATATGCTTAGGTATATTTAAAGTTATAATTTATTTTTATAGTTACATTTACATTTAAACAGAATGATTAAATATAAGCTAGTGCTATGGCAAGTTAAAAACCATCTATATGCATTTACTACGTTTTTACATTATGCATTTCTTAAATGTTTTTTTCTATAGAATAAGGGCATTGATTTCTTTATCCTGTTCACGGTTTGTACAAGGCTTGTTGACAGCATTACAGTTGCATATTACTTTTCTATGATCTTGCTGACACTCAAGATAGCCAAAGATGACAGAATGCATCTTTACACAATAGCTAAATGTGGCTTTAAATACAATGAAAATCTGACTTTTTCCATGTTTAAGTGCTATAATCGGGTCCCTAGAGAATCTACCAACCCAGAAAACGTAAAAAAAAGGACCACCCAGTAACTTTGTTTTGGTAAGCCTTCTTCTGCAAGCATGTGAAAAAACGAGCACGTCCCCATGACATGGTAATGGGATATTATAATTTTATAATAAATATTATCTTATATAAATATAATCTTATATCTTATATTATCTGCACGTTTCCACTCACAGTGCCGTCATTTTGTTTTTGCGAGCGACAGCGATGTACCAGTTCTAATGCCATGGCAAAAGTCCAGCAAAGCATGCTAATTGTTCTGTCGTTCGCTGCACAGACGAGCACAGGACACTATTTAGAGTCCCAGCCTCAGAGGAGACAAGAGAGCAGTGGATTTTTTAATTTATTTACTGTATATTACACTGCTGACACACAGATCTAACATAAAAATGCAATTTTTTGCCCATTGTTTACCTTCCCAGACATAACCATCTGTTTTTGTAACTTCTGTGTTTTTATCATAAACTTGTGTGTATTTGACAGTTTAAGCGCAATAAGACTTGAAAGAACTTAGTTTGGTACTCACATGCCATGTGACAGACACTTTCTGTGCGTGTGCTTCGGACGTGTGCGCTCAGAAAATCCTGTATCAGAAGTGTAAACTAATACGGGTTAAAACGCAGGATTTCAGCACGATAGACACAATAATCAAAACCAAAGAAATGTTTTTTGGCAGAGTATCCAAGGTACAAGTTGTAAAGGCACAGCCAGATTCTGGAAAAGGAGGCGTGAAGCAGCAGCTCATTTGCATTTAAAGAGACATGCATGCAAACAGCGCGCTTCTGCTCCCACTCAAAATGGGTATTTTTGTTGGCAGTGAGTGACAGAAAAAGAAAAACATCAGAATTCAAGATAATATTACAATCATTTTTAGTATGTGGCTAGGCTTTTAGTCTATTGCATTTTCAAATTTAATGTGGCAGTTGCAGCAAATATTATTTGATTTATTTATTCTCATTAAATCGGTAATGGAAAGCATTTGTGGTACTCCAGACAGATTATTGCCCATTAAATCTGACCAGAAAACCAAAAACAACTGATTATTACGATTATAGACCATTTAATACACAGCATAGTCCAAAATAGTAGCAACGGAGCCCCACAATGGTAAGAATCGGCACAAAACCCACTCTAACCAGGAGTTCAGATGAGGATGATTTAACCAACAGACATCTGTCAGCTGACAACAGTATGACACTCCTCAGCAACAACAGATGACAATAAAGCCCATCTCTGAAGACACAACATGTGTTTTATCAGTCTCATTAAATTAAGTACCACAGGCCATTAAAATGCTGGACCTCTCTCTAAAGTCTTTAGTAAAGTCAGTCTGGGATTGTATATATATATATATATATATATATATATACACATACACACAAAACAAAGACTTGAGACAACCTTATCTAATTTAATACCTTGAGTGCTTTAACCACTACCCTTTCACCACCCCATCTTATCTAACTGACAACAGGGCAAACAGAATATTTGAACAGGACTAATGTCACTGACTGAGGAGTGTTGGTGAATATGTTTACCAACCTTTGTTTCCCTTTCCCAACTATCCAACACATCCCTCCTTCCTCGTAGAGGCCATATGGCCACAGATTACTGAACCCCCATTTTAACTCATCCCAAAGCCTCATGGCTACAATCATACTGATTATACTGTTTGACTGAGAAAAGAAAAGGATGCTATTCTTAATTTCACACACTAACATTAAAAGTTTGGGGTCAGTATGAGTTTTTACTTTGTTACTTTTATTTTTAAAAAAAGTGAAAACTTTCATTCAACAAAGACACATTAAATTTATCAAAAGTGAGAGTAAATACATGTAATGTTACAAGTTTTGAACTTCATAAAAATATATTACAGTTTCCATTAAAATATTCAGCAGCACAACCGATTTCAACATCGACAAAAATAAGAAATATTTCTTATTATTGCACCAAATCAGCATATTAGAATGATTTCTGAAGGATCATGTGACACTGAAGGCTGAAGTAATGGCTGCTGAAAATTCAGCTTTGCCATAACAGGAATAAATTACATTTTAAAACAGCTATTTTAAAATATAAAACAGTACAGTATTTCTTTTACCGTATTTTTAACAAGAAACAGCCTTGGTGAGCATAAGAGATGGTAGTGTACAGTATAATCTACCTATACTCTTTTTTTAGTTTTGGCCTTTTTGTCTTTATTACGATAGGACAGATCATAGCTGACAGGAAGCGAAGTGGGAGAGAGAGAAGGGGGTGGGATCGGGAAAGGTCCTCGAGCCAGGATTCGAACTCGGGACGCCCATAGCGCAGTGACGCTATATGTAGCGCGCCCACAAGGCTATAGGCGTCGACCTATACAAATTTTTTTTCCGATAAAACTCAGTGAAAGACCCATTCATTCTCTGTTAAGCAAGATATGATGAATGCTTTTAATATCAGGAATGACTACTAGTTGTTTTTGGATTAAAATCCTTCATAATTAAAATTAAGTCTCTCCATCTGTCAACATGAGTAAAGAGTTCTAAGAGTAAACACTAACCCAATCTAATGCCACTATCTAACTGGCAGCTTTATATTTATGTTTTTAATGACTACTGTATTAAAACAAATACAGCTGCATCAGACTAATGTTATGCACGAGGCACCATGTGCTCTGTTACTGTCTGTGTTCACTGGTTTTACTCATAGTTTAACACGAGGTAGCAGCCTCTGGAGTCGTACAGTCTGGAATCTTCCACACACCTGCCAGCTCATTCAGTCCTGTCAGCGAACACATGGAGAACGCCTGTCTGACTGTCAGCTACAAAACACTGCATGTTCTTTGTGGTTTACAGCCCGAAATAGCAATTTTGTCTCACTAACGCAAACATCTTTGGATTTTTCCAGAAAAACTTGACCGGTGTTTTCAAAACATGTCTTTGTCAGTCGTTCAGGAAGGTACGCTTACAGTAACCTACAGAAACTCTGAGCCGTTCAAGGAAAGACTCTGACTTCAAGATCAAAGTATCCTACTGAAGTAACTGCCATTTTACCTAAACATGCAGAAACGTTTATCTGCTTGCCGACATGCTATTTTTAGCTGCTTCAAAAAAAAGCCAAAACTGTATAGCGAAATCACAGAGCCATATTTGTTGTCTAGCTGAACATATGGTTGTCATTTTAGTGAGGTCACCTCTAGTGAATGATTCTCCAAACAAACACCCAACAAAGTTAAACAGATTTTGGCATTCAAAGGCTTGACACCAACAAACTTGCCACTTAACATATTCAAATGTAGCAAAACACTTATGTTGCAACAGAAGTGAAAGAACTAAAACAGGAGGGAGCCACTTCCCAGCCGAATGTGAGAGGAGGCCATGGGGGGTGGGCACAGTGGCAGCGTAATTTACGCAGATGTCAGAGGTGAGCCACTGTAGGAGTGAGACCCCCTCATTCAGATTCATTCATGCACTCTCCGTTCTCATTGAGGACAATGCAATGCACTTACAGGGGGCTCTAATATGTAAATGAAACCCTAAACAGGGTACAATTCATCAAGTGCCCATGCTTGCCATAAAGACCAATATAGTGATGGCCATCCACAAATGAATGGCTGTTTTCAACACAATTTACAATGATGCCAATAAGGACTGAAATAGAGCAGCAATGAATGAAAGGATTTTCAATAGAAGCTCTAAATCTGATTATTTTTGGACGCTTCAATGGTAATACATCTGGTTTTAAGAGTTTTTATTTAGTTTAAAGGGACAGTTCACCCAAAAAATTAAATTCTGTCATAAATTATTCACCCTCATGTTGTTCTAAACCCATAAGACTTCCGTTCATCTTCAGAAATTAAGATATTTCTGATGAAATCCGAGAGCTTTCTGACCCTGCATAGACAGCAACACAAATACCAAGTTCAAGGCCCAGAAAGGTAGTAAGGACATCATTTAAGTGTGACATCAGTGATCATCATTTGACATTTTATGAAGCTACGAGATTACTTTTTGTGAGCACAGAAAACAAAAATAACTTTATTCACAATTTCTTCTCTTCCGTGTCAGTCTTTGCCACACATTTAACGAGAGTATCCGTTGTGGTACTATTTTGAACGCACGTGGTTTAGGTCGTATCTTTCTGGACGCACCCAGTGTATTCATTTAAAAAGTTTCAGATCAAGAATATCTACAGTCACTACTGGTGTTCCACAGGGTTCTGTCTTTGGCCCGCTTCTTTTCATTATTTATGTACTCCCTCTTGGTTTAATTTTGAGGAAACATGGTATTAATTATCATTGTTATGCAGATAACATCCAGCTTTACCTGTCTGCCAAACCCACTGGTTCTTTTCTTCCACCATCTTTGTCTAACTGTTTAGCTGAAATTAAAGATTGGCTCTCAGCTAATTTCCTGATGCTAAATGGCAACAAAACTGAGGCCCTGCTTTTTGGCACAAGATCTGTTTTGTCGAAATCTAACAGTTTTTCCTTGTACATTGACAGTAATGCAATTTAATGCAAATTAATAATAAAGTTCTTTCTAGAACACCTTCTACTGAGCACATTTCTCCAGTTCTTCAGCAATTGCACTGGATTCCAGTAAAGTATCGAGTTGAATTCAAGATTTTGCTACTTACTTACAAGGCACTTCATAATCTTGCACCCCAATTCCTCACTCAAATTCTTCAGGTTTACACCCGTTCACATGCTCTCAGATGCTCATCTTCAATTTCTCTTGTGGTCCCTCGGATTCGACTGACTAATATGGGTGCCAGATCCTTCAGCTATGCTGCCCCCCCGCTTATGGAACTCCCTTCCCCTTGATATTCAGCGATTGCTTGGTGACTTTAAAAAAACGTCTTAAAACATATCTTGAATTCCGCTGAATTCCGGAGGTAATTTTATGTTTCTCTGTTTGCTCTGCAATGTCTGTTTGCTTCTTTACAATGTTGCCTGCTATTTCAAATGCACAAGCCTTTTACATTTGAATGAAGTCTGATTAGCTCTCAGTTAGGGATGCAACAATACAGTTAGTCCACAGTTCAATACGTACCTCGGTTTTTAACCACAGTTTTCGGTTCGGTTCGGTTCTGATAGCTTGCCACATCAGAGTGTTTTTTTTTTTTGCATCTAATTAACAACAAAATACTTACATTTATTATATGTCTGCTTAATATTCTTTTGAGAGAGGTGGTATTTTTCCAATTTTTAGGCAAAATAGGACAGGTTTCATTCATACTGGACGCCAGAGGGCGCCCTCGAGCAGAAAATAGACATGCGTCAAAGAAGTAGCACTGATTATGTTCTGTTTCAGCATCGCTATTGCTGTAACTGAATTAAAACAAGATATAACGTTAAACGTTTTGAATGATGAAATGTAAGGACAATAAACACTAGTCTGCAGTAGTATATGGTTTATCTGTGTTCTTCAAGCCATCTCGAGTATTTGCAAGTTTTTGTATTTTGTAAGCCATAATCGACATACAGTATAGAATACATTGTCTGCCTCATTCTATGAGAAGAAGCCACATCAGATCACAAAAGTAAGTTATTTCAAACATTCGACTGATGCTGTGAAGTAAAAATAAGTTATAATGTTCTCTTTTGTTGGACAACAAAGCCTTTAGAAAGGCTTATCATTGCATTTCATTAGAATGGAAGATGCTCTGCGTGTGTTGCTTTTTTCAAATACAAGCGGGGAAGCGTTTCCTCATTTCAGCACGTGAAATCACGGGCACGCATACAGCAAATTTCGAGAGAAATAAAACGAGGAAATATTTAAATGCAAAACCGAAAAACCGCAATTCACAAGCGCGTATTGAACCGTGGATGTCGTACCGAACGGTTCGATATTATATTGAGTATTGTGACATCCCTACTCTCAGTGTTTTATCGTTCATCAGCTGTAAAAAAAAAAAAAAAAAAAAAAACTGTTCTCAAAGTGATCCCAACAATATCGTCCCCCTGTATCTTTATTTTTATAGTCATGGTGTATCCACCTTATTTTTCCCATAAGAGTGGGTGCAGCCATTTGTAATTTTTTTGTGTCTGGCTTCCGGTCTCATCCACTGCCAGCTATTTTAAACTGCACAAAAAACTCGTTTTGCTGCTTGATATTGCAAACTGGTGTGTCTTCCCATATTATTTTGATGTATTATCTCAATTATGAACACACTGGTTTGTAGTGCAAACTGTTTTACCGTTTACTGCACTTCGATATTCTTCTCATTATTTCCCTATGGCGGATTATGAACCGGACGTCTAACACATTACCAGAAAACAGCTTACTTCCACATTGAAAAATAAGGTGGATAGCAACTCTGCTATTGCCTTAAATCTGAATTTAATTTTAAATTTAAAAATATAGATACAACTGGATATTGGTAGTGCTAGGTAAGTTTTTTTGCTTAGGATTAAACATCTTTGAAAAAAGCAAAGACAATTCACTTTAGAATTATAAGGTTCTATCTGCATTCTGAGCACTTTTGAAATATTGAGCTTAAGAGTTTTTGCGTTCCGTAGACTATTTTTGTTTTCTAAAAAAAAAAGCCCAAAATATACACAGCTTACAAAAGAAACATCACATAATGTAAATAAGTTGTCCCCGAATGAGAATATGCGAATAACTCAATTTTGACAAAAATGGCAAATAGAACTGTATAATTGTAAGGTGATGATTTGCTAGTTCAAGATAAGGTAACTTTGAAAACCAGGGCCATTTTTAAAGATTTATCAGTAATATTTTACACTCATGTCCCAGTAAAATGGGTCTAGCAAAAATGTCACTGAATAATATACTACAGTTATACGATTACAGAAAAAAAATTCAAGGAATTCACAGTGCAAATAAAATAACCACAACATGGCATTTGAATGGTACACATCTATTCATACTCCCAAATGAGCTCTGTTAAACCTGTAATCTTTACACAGATGTCTAGAGTAGACAAAGTAGGAGTCATCTATTCTTTTCAGAGAGGTTATGGAAGCCACGTGAAAAAAAGATAAGGTCTTAACAAGTGCACTTACACAAGACATGACATAACACTGATGCTCAACCCTTCCTGCCAAAAGTGGAACTACCAGACTTGGTTGATGGGAACCAATCAATTAAACATAATTAAACAGGATGAGAATGAGAAATAGTTCTCCTGCAAGACTGACAGGGAGAGAGAAAACGGGATCAACATGCACTTTGTTAAGTTTACACTGACCAAGTTAATTCATTCTGAATGTTCAGTTGATATTCTGACTTTAAGGTCTGATTTATATGGACATACACTACCAGTCAAAAGTTTTTGAACAGTATGTTTTTTTTGTTGTTGTTTGTTTGTTTTTTTGGTCATACAGTATACTCTTCTGCTCACCAAGTCTGCATTTACTGCAAAAGCAGTAATAATATGAAATATTTTTACCATCTAAAATAACTGTTTTTTATTTGAATATATTTTAAAATGCAGTTTATTCCTGTGATCAGAGCTAAATTTTCAGCATCATTACTTCACTCTTCAATGTCACATAATCCTTCAGAAATCATTCTAATATTCTGATTTGCTGTTTAAGAAACATTTTTATTATTATTTATTATTATTATTATTATTATTATTATTATTATTATTATTATTATCAATATTTCAATCAAATGTAAAGATATTTTAAAATTTTACTGTTTTTTAGTTCAAACAAATACAGCTTTGGTGAGCAGAAGAGACTTCTTTAAAAAACATTAAAATCTTTTGACTGGTAGGGGCTACTATTTTCGTAACGTTTGCGTCAGTAATATATTTGTAAAGAAATGTATTCAGCAAGCCTGCATTAAATTGATCAA
The DNA here is from genome assembly GCA_036247105.1 of Cirrhinus mrigala. Lineage (NCBI taxonomy): Eukaryota > Metazoa > Chordata > Actinopteri > Cypriniformes > Cyprinidae > Cirrhinus > Cirrhinus mrigala. Next base: position 22,109,883 of record CM070011.1, on the reverse strand, counting down.
AGGCCTCAGTAAAGACATTTTTATGTTTATGATGCAAAAATGCCCAAATTCTGGTTAATAATAGAATATTATTGTGCTTGAAGAAACTAGTGTAAGATGATTGCCTGTGTTTATGTCTGTTTACCGAATGGAAGAGAAAAAAAAACCATTGGTTTTTCGGATAGTTGAAATAAAAGTATGGTTTAGCAGGTTCAAACTAGAAATTCATAAAAATGCAGGGAAAGAAATGACTTTAGCAATGCCAACACTGTTGTAAGAGTTCAAACTCTGTGCACATACTTGGAAATGGTAATGCTCTGCTATAGTTTCTTATACATTTTAATTTAAATTTAAATTTAATTTAAAATTTAAATTTCATACCAGCAGGGATCCATTCAAATACTTCCATTCATCTCCGAACTCTGACTGTCCTTTGTTAAACAGATAACCACACAGGCAAAATTTATGTAAACCACCTAATGTCAATTATACAAAGACAAATGTTTGGATGCACCACATCGCATCCAGAAGCTGCAGACTTTTTTATGAAACAGACTGTCTTTCCTTACTCTTCGCTTAATGGTGCAGCCTAAGATGTACAGATGTAATCCTCCAGAAGAGAATTTGATCTAGATTGGGCGGGTTGGTTCAGTCCTGTGGTCTCCCCGCTGGATGAGCAATGCATTGCTGTTGGGCGGTGTGCCAGATGCTGTCCAGCTTCACCCAAAAACAACAACTGTACCACAACCCACTGACACTGCCCTGCTCCCAGTCTTGCCATTCTCTTTGGGACGCACCATTACTGTCTTTTTTTTTAGACTATACACACTGCTGTTCACTTTTTCCAGAATGACCACTAAGCTTCAGTGCACTAGGCTGCTGCTGAGGGTTCATGTGTGCTAAGAAATTTGATGTATGAAGCGTTAAGAAGAAAAAAAGTTCTATAGCTACAATGAAGTGACTGAATGAAGTAACCAAGCAGGTCAGCAACATTCAAATTAACTGTGGACATTAACTATATTTAGTTTGTACACAGGGAACAAAATAATTACCGTCATATGAATTTGAAAATATATAAACAAAAAAAGATCACATGATAGTATATTTTTAGCCAATAACCTTTAAGATGGATGATGACTAATAGTTTACTAATAGTTTATGCTTCTGACTTGGATATTTTTCACTTTCCATATGACTCTTACTGTGAATTAGAACTTAATTTGAGAATACGACATGAATGAATGAAGTTTTAGCTTACTATCTGTTTCTTACCTTATATGGTACACCTGAAAGTGCATATTGCATTTAATGTACACAATAACAAACAGGTCATTGCGTACATTAGATCATTGGGTATTTTTTTTTCTTTTCCCAGAGGTATAGGAACAATGGTACAATGGCAATGTGAGGTCTAAATGCTGACTGCCATGACTGACAACAGTGTGTAATTCTCCCACCTCAGCAGAAACAACCACAACAAAGGGAGGAGACTTACACATGTGAACACTTCAGACGGAGCACATAACTGTCAGCCAAACAGTAACATGTACAGTAAAGAAATGCATTAAAACAAAGGTAGGCTAATGCACGCTCACACTTCAGGTGAGTGGATGAGAACTATGGAGTACACAATATTGACAGCCATATTACTATGCCCATGGGTTGCTGCCAAAATTGTGCATCAATTTATTACATTTGTTCATCATTTTTAAGTGACTATTTGATCTCCTGCCAGGGCCAGGTTTTGGATTCAAGGACAATATATCTTAGCTCTTCAATGGCATTCTTCTATATGCTTTATTGAAAAATAACATGTTTTATTATTATGAGTAATAATAGTTAATTGCTTGATATGACTGGTCATGGTGGCACCCATGGGAGCGACCTACTCCATGCAGAATTTTTTTTTTTTCTAGAAAACTTATGACAGGAGTCACCTCATGTAAATGTAAATAATTTTAACTGTATTTCTCAAGTGTTTATAGATAGATAGATAGATAGAAATTTTTGTTTCATTATAATAACGGATACAGTAACATGCTCTTGTTTGGTAAGTATTAATCAGGATAGATGTCCGTTAGTTAACATTTCAGCATGAATGTCCTGGCACAGCCAGTCACAAGGCAAAAATGCGATAAGAGTTTCGTCAAAGAAGACTGTGGAAATTCAGTGCAGCTATAAACTATAAAAACTAAAACTTACCATCCGTGCAACTGCATTAAAACGTGTTAGCAGACTGTATTTCCACGAACAGAAGAAATTGTAATCCAAATCAATGAAATCCGTTGCAATTCACAAGTCGAGTCCTTTAGAAACGCCTGTAGTAATTTTGGGGGAAAAGTACCACGTGCACACCGAACAGCTGAGCTGTTTTCGTCTGTGTGTTATTGTAAAAAATCGCCTCCCGTTTGGTCAAAACTTTGACAACTCTTTCACAAAGGATGGAGCCGTAACAGTAAAGGCTCAGTTTTAACACATGCATGCGATTCGCTGTGGGGAATGACGCAGGGAGTGGGCGGAGCAACGCCGTTGCTTCTTTTCTGCTGCTGTTTAATTAGCTGCTGTTGGATCTGACTATAAACACAGAGCAGTTGTTAAATGCCTTGTGGTAAATTGATCTTTCAAAGCCATATTTGGCAGTTTTTAAGCTTTGAAACAATTTCAAGTGGAATTGCAATTTTATATTCAATTTTATATTCAAACTGAGAGCCCACAGAGACAGATGTGCCTTTTTTTTTACATTAAATGTCTGAACTGTCTCATTTTGAGGACTTTTTTTTACTATACTCTGGTTTTATTAGGCCTATTAACAGCAAAAGTTAGCTATGGAGATTCATTTTTCCAATTAATTGATCTAGTTCATTCAATCCAAGTACTTATATAAGTAAATAAATACTTAACAAGTAACTATAAGTACTTTTCTGTCACTATATTCTACAATTAAAAGTATGAATCATAACCTCTGGGAATCCCCAGTTGAGTTTTGTCTGGGCATGGCAAATCAGATCATAAAAACCAAGACTTAAGACTCTCAGCTCCTTTTCGGACCAGACTTGCCCTGCCTTTAGTCTCACTCAGTATCCTCGCAAACAATAGCACATGCCTAGAAGCTTAAATACACAAATGCCTCGTTAAAGTGGCAACGCTTTTGTGAGGAACTGTATGTTCCTCACAGAAAAAGTATGAAGTGAATTCTTGGGGGGAGGAAATTTCAGGACTGTTTGTATCAAACAGGAACATAAAAAAATGTCTCAGAACAAAAACTGCTGTGATATTTTCGTTTGCTCTCAAACACAATTGCATGTTAACATGTCTGTTCATGACTGAGATGCTGATTACAATTGTCATGATCAACACAGGGGCTGTTGATTTGTTCGCTTTGATTTGACTTGATTACAGGTATGTCTTATATCACCATATAATATGTATTCACTCTCATTATTCACTTTTATGTAATACAACTGATTGGAGATGGAAAATCAAGCTGTTTGGCTTTTTCTACATATTGTGAAGGCTGTTTTGCAGATGAAGTATTGTACTCTTCAACTGCAGGAGTCCATAGAAACAATGAGGTACACAGGCATTCTTGGGCCCAGGTGGTTTTGATTTGAGAGGCGCTTATGTGCCTTTAGGTCATTTATTATTTCAAGAGAAGTGAAATTAACTATGAAGACAATGTTGCATTTTCAGACTGCTGGACACCCACAGATTGACAACTGGTCCTGCCAAATCAAGGAGAGACATTTTGGAATAAATGCAATCATCAAGAAAAAATACTGAAATGGAATAAACATTAATGCAGTAGAAAACTGAACAGATACACAGCACCTTCAGAGAGTACTCACCCCGCATCACTTTATTTTATTTCTGCTTTTGTTATATTTCCAGATTTTAGCATACTGAAATAACAATTAATTGAACACAAAGCAGTCACCTTCAGTGAATTCATGCTGTGTACCTACTCCTCAAGTAGCAACTAGAGTATGAGAGTCTTCTTGGTTATGTCTGCATAAACTTTCCACATTTCAGTTCTTCAAGACAAATTCACTCCATTAGAAAGTGTTGGCTTGCAGCATTGATCAGGTCATACCAAAAATATTCAATTGGATTAATGTCTCAGCTCAGACTGAACCGTTCCAGAATTATAAGCTTGTTAAAACCATTCCATCATATTTTTGTATGTGTGTGTGCTTTTTATCATCCAGCTTGAATATGAATATTCAATTAAATCCAGAGTATGCTGCTGCCACCATCAAGTCTGATTATAGGGATGTACGGTTACACCAGCGTGTTTGTGTCTCAATCACAATCGAATAAGTTTCAGAGCTTAAAATGTACTGACTGATCGATTGATTTATTGCAGGAATGATTGTAAATATTAATGTTTAGTGTCGTAATGTCAACATGCTGTTTTAACTCAAATTTAGGGGGCTATAAAGTGTATTCTGATCTGTTATTAGTTATGAAACTGACATTTTGCAATCAAGCAGCTGAACACAGGACTGTAAGGTCTCCATAAGAACTTTGCCAAAACAGATAAACAATTTATAAATATTTCTGGTGTTGGTTGGTTACAGCAGATAAGTGGTTACTGTGTATCTAATCCTCACAACACATATTTCACAACATTGCTTAGATTCTTATCTGTGATGCAAACAGGAGCCAGTATCACATTTGCAGCTGACTTGATTATAAGCAGTTCTTGCTGATCTATAAATCATATCGACCACATTTTCATGAAGTTATCTTTCTGAGAAAGTCACCAAGTATAACAAAATCTTGTCGGCTGACAGGGTGGACTGTGTTTTCAATCAGCAAAGACGCTGGATAAGTCAACATAACCACATGCTTCCAAGCCTCAACATTTCCCGACGGGAATAAGCACGTCAAACACTTTCCCTTTAAGGAAAAGACAGAATTTTACATAACTATGAGTCATCATTGACAAAGCCAGAGCAACATGTTTCAACCATATTGAAGGATGAAGGTGTTACGCTCGCTCCTGACCTTTTGGCTGAGCATTTTCTTTCAGTGTTAAGAGATGAGCTCAGCTGAAATATTAATGCAGTGAGGCTATTGCGCAGGCAGACACGATACAACCTTCCACCACAGCTGGCCAGATGGTCAAGCGTCTACAGGAACCAGACAGCACACCAGGCCAGGCACAAGAATAGACCAGAGACTCAACACTTATTTTGTTTGTAAACAAACATCCACTGCTATGGTAGAAGAGTGACTATAAAATGTCCAAAAAAGAAAAGTGTGTAAATATAAGAACCCCGATGTAAGAGAAAACCTCCACTAACTAATGTGGAATAAAACTGTTTACTCTCAACAGGGTAAAAACAACTCATTCCCAATGAGCGTTTTGGCTCTGGGGTTTGTCTTCCAGCATTATAGCAATGATTTGTACATACAAATGGATAGTCAGCAATCTAGAAGCCAACATACCTTCATTTAAATAGCTGAAATGCTCATTAGTGGTTGTATAAGTTTACTAGTCTGGGATTTCGAAATGACTCTATGGTATAACAGACAAACCCCAAATGCTTAACTTTAGGAGTAAATATCTCTTTACTTTGGAAAATGCACACTATAGCGAGACCAAGTCCGACATGCTATAGCTGGAATCGCTTTATCTATACCACCATTCACATGTTTGGGATTGAATAAGACTTTTTTTTTTTTTTTTTTTTAACAGAAATTAATACTTTTTGTTCAGCAAGGACACATCAGTATATTAGATTCAGCAAATCCCCATATTAGAATGATTTCTGAAGAATCATGTGACACTGAAAACTTTGGCATCACAGTAGTACATTTTAAAAATAGAAAATGTATTTTAAATTGTACTAATATTTCACAATGCTACTGTTTTTACTGTATGTTTGATCAGATAAATGCAAGCTTGGTGAAAATATGAGACTTCTTTCAAACACATTTAAAAATGTTACCAACTACAAATATTTGAACAGTATTTTTGCTGTGTGCACATGTCAACAAGTTCTTTGCTGATTGGCTTGTGCGACAGCGCATCATGCAAATTTTCTGCTCAGTTGAATTTTTTTTTTTTTTGCGGAAGATGTGATATCGCGCAAATTTGCGTCTATTCACATCTTTCCATTGACTTTGTATGTAATTTGAAGTTTTTGTTTACACAATATATGTGTGTAAACTGTGTATATTTATTATGTGTATATAAATACACACACTTACAGTATATATTTTACATGTATAATGTAATATTTTATACAGTATATGTTTTACATGTACAGTGCAATATTTTACATTATTTACATGTATTTTCATGTATATATTTATATTCACATAACCGGCATTATATAAAAATATTTTTAATGTATAAACAAATCTTTTTCTTAAATACATGCGTGTTTATTCATTTATACAGAATAATTATACACTGTACACACACATATATTTTGTAAACAATAACTTCTATTTTGAATGCGATTAATCCCGATTAATCGTTAAACAACCCTCCAACAAACTCGTCACTTGCGTGAATAAAAACAAAAACAATAACAAAAACAAAAAAACTAAACATTTTCTGATACACCCAGACGTGTCAAAAAGCTCTTTGCTGATACGAATAACATTTTCACGGTCCCGGCAATCGTGTTGCACAAATCGCGTCTATTTGCATTGCGTCTCACATTTTCTGATACAACCGGACGTGTCGATAAGCTTTTCACTGATTGGCTTGGGCAACAACGAATCATGTTCATTTTCGAGGTCACAGCAATCGCATCGCCCAGGTCACATCATTCGCATCACCCAGCGTGAATTCGTGTCTGTTGGTGTCTTTGCATTGACTTTGTATGTAATCTACTCACGCAAATAATTCAATTTGCCTTGGTGTGAACACTCCATTTGTAAGACTACGCAAAATTCATTTACATGAATTTTACATGTCTTCTAAAAGCGAATATTTGCACTGCGTTACTCACACAATTAATAACATTTTTTTTTTTTTCTAAAAAAGACATTTTCTGATACAACCGGACATGTCAATAAGCTCTTTGCTTGGGTGACAACGAATCATGCGAATTTTCGCATTTCCAGCAATCACGTTGCCCAAATTGCATCATTCGCATCGCTCAGCGTGAATTTGTCATTGCATTGACTTGTCATGTGCATAATCTACTCCGGTGAATAATTCAATTCGCTTTTGGTGCGAACATGTCAGACTACACAAAATTTATTTCCATCGATCTTACATCTTCTAAAAAGACAAATGATTGTTTTAGTACAACAATCTAAGTTATAGTATATGTAGATGAGTTCAATTTTGACATTTGACACTAATTTGTCTCAGATATGTGAGAAATATAAAGAAAAGTACTTCAACAATCTGATGAATCGAAAGCAGCACTTGCCTTTTCACAAAATAAAGAACAGATGATGTTTGAGGCACTTTCAAGACCATAGTTTATTTCATGATAATAAGAAAGTATATACATTGGGGTCCCTTTATAGTGAGTCCTAAAGCTACACACGATTTTAATTTTCTTTTACTCTGAGACACTTCAAAAATCCCCCATGTCTTAAGTCGACGCATCCAAACAATTGGTGGATTTCCCAGACCATCGCTACATACAATTAACTATTGTGAAGCAAGCACTTGCCATCATTGTGAAAGAAACAAAGAGCAAAACGTAAGCATGTTGATTTTTCAATTATTGCTATAAAACTGAATAAAAATCAACAGAATGACAATAAACAAACATTGAAATATGATGACTGAACAAAGGCCTTCTTAACACATCTTCGTAGTGTAAAAAACAAAACAAAATTAAGACATGCTTGTGCTAGCGTTCACATGCCAGGCAACATAAAGACTGATACAGAGTTTTGCTCATATGGTATGCAGCATGAATACATAAGAAACTATATACAGATTAAACCAGATTGTGACAAAATGCCAATCCATCCTACCATACTATCGCCAATTAGCTAATGATAATAAATTCTATCAAAAATATACTGACTCGAGAAAATGGAGGAATCTGCTCTTACATATAAAAGTCACATTTTTGAAGATTATGATTTAATCCCATGCTTGTTTAAAGGTGAGAGTACATGAAATGAAAATCTTACGACATTCAAAACTCCACCATAAAACGTCTCTTAAAATCCTAAAGACTTTCGCAAACTTATTTATTAGTGGAAAAACATCTAAAGTAAATAAAGCTATATGCCATACATATGCAGGACATCGATTTCTTAGAATTAACCTCTTGTCGTCCTCAAATTTAGTTTCTGGTAGGCATATTCAAAGTGTTTGAGGCCTCCGAGGAACTGAGTTACAACCAATTTCTGAATCTTGCTCCATTAATGCCACATCACAAAGAGCTACAGTACATACTGCACCTTGAGAGCTATGCATCTGTAACCAGTCTCAGGCACATAAAATGACATTTTAAATTCATCTCTAACAGAGGTTGCGTTAGACTTTAACATTGCCCGTCATTTTGACGGACAGGGTCGTAAAAATTCCGTCATAATCCATTATTATCCGTCATTTTAATTTTCATGTTTTAATTATTACAACGTACACATTTAATTGCTTTTATTTTTGTTTACATTTAATTTTTTTAATCATGAACCTACAGGGCGATATAGGCGTATGCATTTATTTTGAAGAGAACAGATGAGACTGCCTAACTTTTCATGTTCAACACCACACCCCGTAGTTACAGCGATTTTAATATATTCTCATTTTTGTGAACCAATATCGATTCGTAAATCCCAATCGTTCTTTCGGTTTATGCTGTTTTTAGTTGATGAATGAACAGTACATAGTGCGCCTCCCATCCAATAAATCGCAATTTGTGTTACTTTTGATATGAAGTCTCAGATTTCAAATTCTGTTCATTTCATTAGAAAATTCAAGCAATAAATACCGTTTTGGCGCTCTTTAATGTGGCGTGATAGATCGTTGTAGCTTCTGGGTACTGACCTGTGCATAATGGTTAAGGCTAGAAGGAATGCAGCTCTAGCTACTGGACATGCGCAGATCAATCTAACGTTATTTTGTCACGCTGTACAACAATAAAATTGTTTTTTGCATTATAGTAGGGGCTAAGTTTAGGGTTGGGGTAGGTGTAGACGTTAAAAAAAAAAAAACAATCCAGTAGGTAGAACAATTCATTTCATTGTTAGTTTCTGGTCGGAGCTGTATCCCTTCTAGTCACAACCGTGCATAATCAAACGCATAGCAAAAGATTCCTGACAGTTTCGTTTTTGTTCTGGATCCAGTTTTCTGCTGCTACACTGGAGCGCACTCGCCACCAACTGGACAGGAGTGAGAATTACAGTTAGAAGTTACAATAGATGTAAGTATGTTGTCAAAGTGACGGACGGCCTTCAGATTAAAAAAAAAAAAAAATCCGTCATTGACGGACAATTTTAGGTTAACGCGACCTCTGCTCTAAGTAACACAAAATAATTCTGATAAGGAATCACCACTATAAATGTGTGAAGAGGTAGAGTGTGAAGTCGTGGGGTGTTTATGGACAGAATCGGAGGGAATGGTAATTATCGGTTTAAAAAAAAAAAGAAGACAGAAATTGCTCATAATACACCCAGTAAATATTAGACAGGTCCTCTAACAGCTTAAACTTTTTTACCCTTCGTTAAATTTGCATTTACTAGCAATCAAAATGCTGTTTGATTCTTTTGTTTCAGTAGTGTAAATGTGACACACTTGCCACAAACTAACCTGTTATCACAACAGGATTTCATCCTTGATAAACTTTTTGGTTTCTTTCAAGCTCCATTATTAGTATGAAAACAAATAAAAAATAAAAAATTACGGTACACTGCAGGGAACTTTATTTTCATGAGCATCTGTTTAGTAGTACCACACGCAGATGAATCAATTCCAATTAAAAGCATGAAGCTGATGACAAAACAATAGAAAAAAATAAATCCTTGCCTAATTTTCTGATTGTAAAATTTATTAGGTACCCAACACAGATGTTTAGTCATGAAAAGAAGCCATTTTGTCTGGCAATGCAAATGGTAAACGTTCCAACAGTCTACAGTTACAAGGTACCCAACTGCATTCAACTGAATAAACGATTCAAGAAGGACAAAATAAACTGGTCCCCTTATCAAACAGAACAGAAACCCAATCATAGATCTTGCAGAGAGAGTAGCGAGGAAGGAATATCTACAAGGAAAGAAAACCGAGACTCCATTTTGACACGCCAGGTTAATTCTCAAAGCTGATTTTACCAGTCCAACCGTTTTACATTTAATCACACGTCCATTAGAACTGAACCTGCTTCATTTGGTGAAGGCAGCCACCACAGCCCACAGCAGCTCATTGGTGTTATTCTTCATGCTCTCGCCCTCGGGCTCCAGGTCCAGCAGTTGCCGTACTCTCTTCATGGCCAGATCGTACTGGTCATCCAGCAGCGGGGCGAACGCGTTCTCTAGTACGTCGGAGGAATGGGCGAGGAATATAAGGGCCAGAAGACGCTTGTCCATTCGGTGAGGGTCGTTCACCCACTTGTCCAGCACGGCCTCCTGCACCTTCTTAATAAGGCGCTGCTTAATATTATTATTGGTAAGCGGGTGTGTAGTCATGTCGAACAGAAGAAAGTTTTGTTTCTCGGTGGTGAGGACGCCCTTCTCTACGAGGTTCTTAGCCAGGCGCTCTCGGACGTTACGCAGCTGATAGTGAAGCTTCAATGGGTTCCATGTCTCGCCTGCAAAAGACAAGCACTTTCAGCACCAAACAAACTTACATTCTCTTTATTTGACAAGGACAGAGATAGTCATAGACTACTGAAAAACACAATTTGTGACTGTAGACTGTGATGTACCATGATTTTTTACCACCATAAATTGCTAAAAAGTATCAAGAAAATAAAAAAAACTGACAGAAAAAGGACCTGAACAACTGTTAAAAAGTCGGGCATAGGATGTACAGCTCCCATGAGGGCTGTATATTTCTGACATTTCACTGTGAAGGACAGATTGAACAAATGAGGCCTGAATGCATCTTCTGTGGTTGTTGCCTACATTTAAATCAGTAGCTTCAAATAAAAGAATATTTCAGAACTATTCAGATGATAGAAGAACAAGGTAAGGTCAAAAGTAAGATATGAGTGCACTTTTTGAAATAGGTCCAGCTGTTCTGCTCTTCTTGAAAATTGCTTTTTCTATTTTGTGCAATGGCTAGACAGCTGGAATGAACCTGTAATAAATGTATATTTATTATAAATAAATAAAAATAAACAAATAAATGAAGTAATTATAATAACAAAATAAGTGCTGCACAATTACCAATTAAAACTTCAGGCTAATTTGGGTACAATTACGTTCGTGAATGTTGATTAATGTACACTGTCCCTTTGTGGAATACATGATTTTTTTTTTTAACTATCTAGTTAATATCAATAAGCTAGCAGGTTTAAATTATGGCAGATAACTGATAATTGACCAATATAATCAGCATTTCTATGCCTTAGAAAATAAATAAATAAATAAATAAAATACAATAAAATAAAATAAAGGTTGCACAATTATTAAATATCTAGTTGATTTCAATAAGCTAGCAGATAACTATGATAATTATGGCAGATAACTGATAATTGACCAATACAATCTGCATTTCTAAATAAAATAAAATAAAATAAAATAAAAAATAATAAATTAAGAGTTGCACAATTATTAAATATCTAGTTGCTATCAATAGGCTAGCAGATTTAAATTATAGCAGATAACTGATAATTGGCCAATATAATAATTCTACATTGCTATGTCTAAAAATAAAATAAAATAAAATAATAAATGAAAGGTTGCACAATTATTAAATATCTAGTTGCTATCAATAGGTTAGCAGATTTAAATTATGGCAGATAACTGATAATTGGCCAATATAATAATTCTACATTGCTATGCCTAAAAATAAAATAAAATAAAATAATATAAAAGGGCAAGAAAAAAAAAAATCTTTTTAAATGCATATAAATTAGCTTTATAACTTACAGTATGGGCATTCATTTTGAGATTTGCTAAATAAATGTCATTAAATTATTAATGCTTTTAATTTTAATGACTTAACTTCAAGTGAGCATTAGATGACGGAAAAGGTAATCTAAATATAAACACAAATAAATAGTCATGCACAAATAAATATAATACCAATTAAAAAAAAAAAAAAGTCAGTATTCACTATGCTAGTAGTTTTTAGTGTAGTCCCATTTCTTGATAGCTGCTCCTACAGGAATATTACATTATTAATAGGTTTCATCTGTTTTCTTCAAGATTTTAGCAGCTTGCAGTCTTTCACAAGTTGCTGTCATTAATTTTGAATGCTGAAGTCATGCTAGAGTCCCTTGAGCGAGTATCACCACCTCAGTTGGTCATCCCCTGTGCTGAAGCAGAGAAGCACAGACATCTCAGGATCAAAGCAGACTGTGGTAGAGCATTTGCTAGTCATCATCCTGCAGTAATTTATGGCTCTGATCTAATTCTGAGCACATTTTATACACACTCTAAACGAGGACGGCAGCTCCTTCTCGCAGACGCTTTGATCTCACCCTTTGACCCTTTGGCTCTCCATACTGAGACATTTCCAACTGAGCACCAGAAATCTCTCTCAAAATCCACACTTTGGACCAAAGCGAGTCTGGATCCAGTATTTTTATGTGCAGCAGGCACAGTACATTTAGAAGGTAGCAATGGTTAAAATGACTAAATTTAATACAATTTCATGCAATCTAATCACATTTGCGTGTTTCTAAGTGTTTTTGCAACGTTGAGTAATGTATCACAGACATATCGCACAAATCCTTTCATAAAGTTTAGAGCGAGTATAAATAAGAGATTGCAGTCTTTCACTGCCACCTCTGTAGTACAAATTAATTTTGTTAATACTGATTTCATCTGATTGGTAACTTATTCTTACTCTAGTTGTTCTTATTCTATTGTTTTAATTAGAAATTTTAAAAAGCTTAAAAAAATATAATTAAAAAAATAAAAAATTGACATAAAAGATGACATACTTTTAATAAAGTTAGAAAAATGCCATTCCAAAGTTAAAAACAAAATTCCTCTGTAAATTACTTTAAGGAGCCAAATATCACTTTATAATGGGAAGGCTAATGTTTGATCAGATTTTTTTTTGATTATAGATTAGAAGGTGCTCCTGAATTTTTTTGAAGTTAAAAAAGAAAAGTAAGTGTAGAGCCCTGAATTACACTACCATTTAAAAGTTTGGACATTGAAGACTGAAGCGATGGCTACCGAAAATTCAGCTTTGCTTTTTAATTACATTTTAAAATACATTACAGGTAAGGTATTGAGGCAATCAGAATAAATAATTTCAAGCTTGAGGAACTCAGATGATCTGTGCAAAACTCACCACTGAGTAACTCTATCCAGCTCTGCACGGTTTCGGGCGGTTGAGTGTCTTTTATGTGTTTCAGAGCCTCATCCAACAGCACATCCCCCGTTGGTGCATCAGACTTACATATAACCTGAAAAAAAAGACAAGAAAAACGTCACTGAACTCATTAAAACACCCTAATGCACAAAGCACCACTTACATCAAGGCTGTGAACTCAAGAGGATAAAATCATGTGAAGGAGATGAACTACTTTAACTGAAGACCAAAGAGTTTTACCTCATAAATTAAATGTAATGCATTTTCCAGGGATAAATCTGAACTCTGTTTAATAATAAAAGTTCTCACTTACAACAGCCAACACCAACCGCAAAAAGTGGCTTCCTGACACACAATTAATATCAAAGAGCTCCCTCTTGTGGTAGAAAGTGTCCTACGCAATTGTAAATGTAGTGACACCAGAGTGTTACATTTTACAAGCACATAAAGAATATATCTTCTGAATTTGTTCAGTCCAGTTATGTGTTTGTAGAAACATGCACCATCAGTACAGCCTTTGTAATATTACTGTGTCTAAAATGTGAGATGATGTTAAAAAACATGTCAGTATTTTTTTTTTTTTTTTATGTTTTATTTTATTTTTTTTATGTTTCACTGAAGAATGAAAGTCATAAAGGTTTGGAATGACAGGGTGAGTAGATGATGAACATTTTTCACTTTTGTTGAACTATCCCTTTAAATGCTTGTAGTACTGAGAGAGGGATGCAAAACAGGAAGCCTCTCCCCATCACATGATCTTTTTCCAGAGCACTGAACGGTTTGTCTTACCTTCCGGGCAAGCAGGCTTTTCCTCCTCATGCCACAGGCCTCCAGCTGCAGTCTTCCTCGTAAGGCCAGCTCAATGAGCATGCAGCCCCGCAGGCCTGATGAAATGCAGTCATTCCAGAAGGAGGTGTAGCCCTTGCACAAAAACAAAATGAAGAAAGTCAGCATACACACGCCACAGACTTCAGTGTTACTAAAACTTCCAAATGTTTTGTGAACTAAGAGAAATGTTCAAACACAGACTTAGACTTCAGTTGTTTTGTGTTAAGACCAACGGATCACACAAACCAAAAAACAAACCCCACCCCAAAAAAAGCGACACATATGGGGTAGATACATATATGTATACATTAATAATCAAAGTTGAAATGCCTGCAGAGATAAAACAAATGGCTGTTAAAGGAGAAGTTTACTTTCAGAACAAAAATAATTTACTTACCCCCTTGTCATCCAAGATGTTCATGTCTTAATTTCTTAATTATGTTTCTTGAGGAAAACATTTCAGGATTTCTCTCCATATAGCGGACTTCTATGGTGCCCGCGAGTTTGAACTTCCAAAATGCAGCTTAAATGCAGTTTCAAAAAGCTCTAAACGATCACAGAAGAGTAATACAAAATTACAATTTATATACTTTTTACCCTCAAATGCTCGATGTAGCGATGTAGCACAATTTTGCGGTTGGAGGAGAAAATGAGATAGGTTTTTCGACATACCCTAACTGTATTGAACCGGAATACACAGAGCTACACAAAACAAGCATTTGCTCGAAAATTTGTTTCACTAAATAAGACCCCTCTTCCTCGGCTCGGATCGCACTTTGAAGCTGCATTTAAACTGCATTTGAACTTGGAAGTTCAAACTCGGGGGCACCACTGAAGTCCACTATATGGAGAGAAATCCTGAAATGTTTTCCTCAAAAAACATAATTCCTTTACGACTGAAGAAAAAAAGACATGAACATATTGGATGACAAGGGGGTGAGTAAATTATCTGTAGATCTTTGTTCTGGAAGTGAACTTCTTTAATTGAGGTAAAAATGTATTCTACAAACTAGAAAATAAATAGACATAAATAGGCAAAATAACATTATTAATAATGATAATTACAATAATTTGTTTTGTCACACAATTTGTGTTGGACTAACACATTTCTGTGTGACTACTGCATTTTGTAATTCAGTACATTTCTCCTTCTGTTATTCTTGTGGGGTGTGTGTGGCCTGAACTGAATTCATGAATTAAAATTGTGAATTTTGCCCAACTCTCAGGCATATTCATGATGACTTTAGTTTGTGCAGCTCCATCTGCAGTGTCATGGTTAGCAGCGGATAAAGTGAGCAATGGATCTCTCTAGTATTAACAAGGCCTGCTTTGTGACGGTCCAGTCTCCTGTCCCAGAGGCCACTATTGGGAAACAACAGGCCTCTTTCAAGGCACTGGCAACACAGGCAACGCTCCACACGTGAAGCGGAGCACATGCAAAAGCCCAGAGAGATAGAAGCACAATGTTTTATCATTCAGTGTTCTCAATAACCTGCATCATGGCAGTTCATCTTGGACTGTCATGCTTATTTAAATACAGGTAGCATGTAGATTTTAAATGCAAAAAAAAAAAAAAAAAAGTTGTAGGTTTTTAACAAACATTTTACTTTGCCAAATCAAATCGCATTTTTTGTCAGATAACTGGAAAAGAAAAACCCCTGCAAATTGTCATTTACCCAACCACATCACTTGAAACTCAATTTATTTTTTCCCCAGCAGAACTTAAAATCACCATTAAATGTCAAAGCTGCTTTTTCATACAACAACAGATGTGCATGATAATTAAAGGATTAGTTCACGCCTAAAATGAAAATTTCCTGATCATTTACTCACCCCCATGTCATCCAAGATGTTCATGTCTTTCTTTCTTCAGTCGAAAAGTAATTAAGGTTTTTGAGGAAAACTTTCCAGGATTTTTCTTCATATAGTGGACTTCAGTGGGGTTCAATGGGTTCAATGGGTTGAAGGTCCAAATTGCAGTTTCAGTGCAGTTTCAAAGGGCTCAACATGATCTCAGCTGAGGAATAGGGGTCTTATCTCATGAAACAATCTGTCATTTTCTAAAATAAATAAATAATTATGCACTTTTTAAACCTCAAATGCTCATCTTGCACTAGCTCTGCCATTTCAATTTCATGCATTACGTAGTCACGTTGGAAAGGTCACGCGTGATGTAGGCAGAAGTACCAACTCAGTGTTTACAAAGCAAATGTGCAAAGAAAGTCAAACACCCTGTACAAAAAAAAAAAAAAAAAAAAAAGATAAAACAATGATGTCGGACGATTTTAAAGTTGGAAGAGAAAATGAAATTTTTTCATCCTATCCAGCACAGATAAGGAACTAATGACGCATGACCTTTCCAACATGATTAAGTAGTGCAAGATGAGCACTTGCGGTTAAAAAGCACAGAAATGTTTATTTTTTTTTAAGCCTTTTGTGCCCTTTGAAGCTGCACTTTGGACCTTCAACCCATTGATCCCCATTGAAGTCCACTACAAGGAGAAAAATCCTGTTTTCCTCAAAAATTTCTTTTCGACTGAAGAAAGACATGAACATAGGAGTGTGTAATTCATCAAGCACAACTGTTTTCAACACTGTTAAAAATACATGTTTCTTAAGCACCAAACAAAAATATTCCTGATCAAATAAATGCAAGCTTGATGCAGGAGAGAAGAGAAAAATTCAGTGTCTTGTCTTTTAATAAACAATCTAGTAAAATGAATGAATACATTTATTAAAATAGTGTTTTTTGCTTTGAAAAACACAGCATTCAAGCTCACCAATATCTGTCATAGTTTTTTTTGTTGACACTGTGGGCAAGTCCTCCGTCATGGGAGCAAACTAGATACTTGAGCCCTGACAACAGCTTCAGAGCTCACTAAAAGCTGACACGCAGGCAGACAATCACCATAATGGCTCAGTAGGCAAATGCAGCTGTATTTAAACATGGCAAAGTCAGAACTGTTGGAGGAGATGAACCACATGCAAAATAGAGGCTCTTATTTACTTAACAGTAGATCGATGCTTAATGTCTTATGAATTATCTTATGATATCTGATCTTTCCTTGTTGGTTTAATGTGATTGGACATACGCAATCAGGGTTTAAAAATGTCAAGGTGTCCAGGTAACATGATCCATACTGTGTCCTTGTTGCAATGTAATTACACAAAAACGTATTGCGTAATAATAATTACCAACTTTTACACCCTACAGGTTTAAAATTATGGTTTGGCATTTGCTGCTCATAATTATGCACATTTACCCTATATACTCGCATCATCTAAATACGGTGGCATTACTTTCATGAAAATGAAGCACAATTTCTTTTCTTTGTTTCTTTCTTTCAATTTTGGGGTAAAATATAACCTACATGTTTCTAACAGGCTCTGTAAGGGTGTATTCACACCTGTCTTGTTTGATTCGAATGAATCGAACTCAAGTTCGTTTCTCCCCTTGGTGCAGATCTTTTGGGGAGGTGTGAATACAGCAATCGCACTTGGATGCGGACCAAACAACCGTACCGAGACCCAGCTGAAGAGGTGGTCTCGGTCCGGTTCCAAACGAACTCTGGTGCGATTGAATGGATGACCTTGAGCACACGTGTGGTTTTGTTCACAGTTCCTGGTTTACTTGCAAAAAGGGCAGTGTGAAAGCAAACCACACCCAAAAAATAACAACAACAACAACTTTGTATTCGGTCTGGACCAAAACAAGTGAATCATCTTTGAATACACCCTAAGGTTCTCCTAATCAAGCAACAGAACCAACTGCCAGACTTTGAAATGTTGACAATGTTTCTGTAAATTTTGTGCCAACCATAAGCATGAGCAAACTGTAGTACTGGGACATGTTAAGTTAAGCCATTTATCCTGCTGCTTTCCATGCAGATAAGCAAATCTTGAGTGAGGCCACTGTATACGTGATATTCAATGACTGAAAATGCCAAGGATGTAAAACCCAGGATTAAAGACCTTCTGTATTAATGTTCTTGTGCAAGATGGTGCACTGTTGTTCAAAATAAACAGAAAGTTATCTACCACCAACAAACAGTATGGCAGTATGACACTTCCATGATCAAATAAGACGCTGAACAGATCATAAACATCTAAACATTACAACAAGGAAAGAAACTATATAAATTTAAAAGTCAACGCTTTGCAAATCTGTTGTGCATAAAAAATATGACAGAATGATTCCAGATTTAACAGGCCAAGGAAACGCAACAAAAAGTTTCTCTTTAAATTTATCCGACAAATAGCGTCTCCTGAATCTGTTGAACTCCTCAACCTGATATTTTGACATGTACAACACAACCAGAGAGCCACTATTTGAGGTCTGTGGGCAAAGAACCAGGACCCAATACACACCGGCCAAATAAAACACTTAAATCTGGCCATTTTTCTGTAAGCTACAATTCATTTTGGATGGTACTGAAAAGCCATTGCTGTTGAGATTGTAACTGAAAGCAGACAGTAATTTGACATGAATGGGCTATAAAGAGACGTGTCTTCAGTAACACTGCCCTGCTGAACGCCTGCTTGACCAAAATGTAACTACAAAGGCCAGACAATGAGGAAGGTACAATTCACTACCTACTATAAACTTTAATTAAGGGTCAGTCAACACAACTGCAGCAGACACCTCACAGCCAAACTGGCTGATTTCAGACCTCTTTCCCTTTAGGCAGTCATAGTTAGTTAACTCCCTCAATCTTCTAGTGTTCGATCATTGTGGCATCAATAAACGTTCTACACAGATTTGGGGAGATAATAATAATTATCTAAAAATGACCAGTGTATTTTACTTTTCAAACAGATCCTCCATGTTGGTGCTATCCTCCCTATAATGAATGGTTATGATCGGAATTAAACACTAGCTTACTACATAGAGTACTGTGTAGTACACACTGTATACTTGGAAGGCATTATTGTTGCATTGTTATCACATGACATCTTATTACAGCAAGTTATGTCATTATCTTAATAATATTCTTTTTTGCTTTTATTTGCACATAATCAAATTTTGAGTCAAAAGGTCCTAACATTTGGCAGTCCAAACAAATAATTAGGGGAAAAAACAAAAGACATCACACTGGAAATATAAGTTGAGTGCATTGCATTATGCAATACAGCATTTCACACAGTAAGCTCTGCTGTGTACCGTGCACTTTTTCAAGTGTAGCAGTGTTGAGTATTGTAAGCATACCGAAAAAAAAAATGCATATTGAACTACAAAAAAGGTCATATTTGGATTTGCAAAAATGCTTTTTGTTATGACTCGATTTACAATCTGGAGTTACATCTTCTTAAAAATGTAAACTTGAGTAAAATGTGACAAGGACAGGAGTCCCAGTGGGGGATGAATGCATTTTAACTACATACATGCATCTTTTAACTATAGATTTGCGTGTGTATATATATATATATATATATATATATATATATATATATATATATGACAATGATGATATGATAATGTCATAGCATTCCAATGTCACTGCTTACCATATGCTACATGAAACGGGCTATATTTGCATAGCCCTGTTTTTTTTTTTTTTTAACTATTTATTTTTACTATTTTATTTTTTTGTAAACTTATTTGTTGTGACAGTCTGGTGGGCCAGAGATACAACTTATAATGCAGTTCAAGGCTAAAAGCAAGCTAAAAGCTACACTGCATCACAGCAACCATGTAACTGTTAGCTGACTTAAACCGAAAACGTCACCAAATTAAAAACAAACGGGACAAAATAAGAACAACCATATTGTTTCCAGCTCCCTCTTTCTTTAAAGAGCTCAAATATCAACTCTAATGGTGATTATGGTGAGTGAAGATGAGGGATAAAGGGCTAAACATCGACTACAGACAACTACTAACAAAATAAAGCAAAACAACAAAAACCTCGCGGTCTTTCAAGCCCAGCAGCAGTACTTCCTCCATCAGGGTCAGTCTGGTTTCCTTGGAATCACCGCTGTCATCGTCGTCCTGCTCGTCTCCGCGGCGGGGCTCGTAGTCCTCGTCGCCGGATCCGCGGTCTTTGTCGGCGGCTGCAGCGCTGCGCGATGCCTCGGTGCGTCTTTGCACCAGGCCGGAGCTCCGCTGGGTCAATGTACTCATCTCTCAAACACACTAAAACTAAACCTCCTTCCCAGACAACTTCTGTCTGAGAACAGACTGGCTTATTCAGTCCGATGCATAAATAATTCCCGTGGTAAATAACAGAAATGAAGGTGTAAATCGGGATTTGTTTGGGAGAGGGGCCCCTCGCGATTCCTACCGCGGAGCGTCGCTGATGCCGTCAGGTTTAATATGGCGACCAGCCGTGACGAGAACAGCAGTGGATGTGGCATCTCGATACTCAAGTTGGGTCTCTAAACCTGGGGAGCTACATACCGAGATAGCGTTTTTAAGCATCACTGGCTCGTTAAGGAGCACCAGGGTTATTATAGTTGACTACAACCAAAACCATTAAAACTATTTTGGTTACTATTTAAACTATTTAAAAATCAGTTAGGTGCCATAGCAACATTTCTCATTTTCATTTATTTTAACTCGATGTAGCAAAATATATAAAAGCAAAATAAAATAAATAAAAATTGTATAAATAAATAAATGAATACAAATGACAGAAACAATTTTTTTTTTTTAGAAATTACTACTTCTTTCACTAAATAAAAAAAAATAAAAATAAATAAACTATAAGAATATCTCAGTGATACCTAAAGAGCTAATTACCACACTAGGTTTTGTGACACAGAGGCCATAAATATATTTAATTATTTATTTAAATATTTTCCACTTGAAAAGTTAATAATAAATAATTTACATTGTTATAAAATATTTATATTTTGAATAAACACTGTACTTTTTAAACTTGTTATTCATGAAAGAATCCTGAAAAAAAAAATTACAGGTTCCAAAAAATATTTGGCAGCACAACTGTTGATATTATCCAACATTGATCATTCTAATAAGAAATCCGCATATTAGAATGATTTCTGAAGGATCATGTGACACTTAAGACTGGAGTAACAGCTGATAAAAATTCAGGTTTTCATCACAGGAATAAATTCTATTTTAAAGTATGTTAAAATAAAAAACATTATTTTATATTGTAAAAACATTTTGCAATATTACTGTTTTTTCTATATTTTTAATCAAATAAATGCAGCCTTGATGAGCGTAAGAGACTACTTTAAAGACTATTACAAGTCTTACTGACCCCAAACTTTTGAACGGTAGTATATATATATATATATATATTATTATGTTAAGTTCTACTACTATACATTTCTTTTTAGTTTATTTGGATTTTTTATGAATGTGCACTTTCAAGAGAATTAACAGACAAAGAATAACGATCGTATAAAATATCTAATAAATAAGTATATTATTATTATTATTATTATTATCAATATTTAAAACCGTTGGGTACATTTTTTTTCCCTGGATTCTTTGATGAACAGAAAGATCCAAAGGTCCGCATTGATTTGAAATAAATTTTGTGACATGATACACTATGATACACAGTATTTTTGAAAGAAATTATATAAATTAATACTTTTATTTAGCAAGGATGCTTTAAATTTATCAAAAGCGATGATAAAGACATGTAAAATGTTACAAAAGATTTCTATTTTAGATAAATGCTGTTCTTCTGAACTTTCTATTAATCAAAGAAACCTGAAAAAAATGTACTCAGCTGTTTCCAACATCATAATAATAATAATAATAATAATAATAATAATAATAAATGTTTTTGAGAAGCAAATCAGAATATTAGAATGATTTCTGAAGGATCATGTGACTGGAGTAATGATGCTAAAAATTCAGCTTTAAATTGATAGGAATAAATTACATTTTAAAATATATTGAAATATTAAACAGTTATTTTAAATAGTAAAAATATTTCAAAATTTTACTCTTTGCTGTACTTTGCTTTGGATCAAATAATTGCAGGCTTGGTGAGCAGAAGAGACTTCTTTAAAAAAAATAATATATATATGTGACCCAGGATCACAAAACCAGTCATGAGTGTAAATTTCTCGAAATTGAGATTTATACATCGCCTGAAAGCTGAATAAATAAGCTTTCAATTGATGTTTGTTAGGAAAGGACGATATTTGGCCGAGATACAAATATTTGAAAATCTGATGGTGCAAAAAAAAATCTAAATACTGTGAAAATCACCTTTAAAGTTGTCCAAATGAAGTTCATGGCAATGCATATTACTAATCAAAAATTAAGCTTTGATATATTTACGGTGGGAATTTTACAAAACATTTTCATGAAACATGATCTTTACTTAATAACCTAATGATTTTTGGCATTAAAGAAAAATTGATAAATTTGACCCATCCGATGTATTTTTGGCTATTGCTACAAATATACCCATGCAACATAAGACTGGTTTATATATATATATATATATATATATATATATATATACATATACACACACACCAGAACCATTTCCTTTAAAAGTTAACATTTCATCTAAAATTTTTGATTGTTAGATTACTTTTTACAAGAACTGAGCATGATTGCAAAGCACTGATCTAGTCTTTTATTTAAATCATATTCTATGGACAAAAAGAGCGAGTGACATGTTTCTCAAGTGCATATATAAAAGTATTTAATGCTACTTTTACATGAAAATTATCATTTTGAAGTCAACCGTCCAAAATAAAGCAATGTGACATTTTTCATACATTTCAAAGGCCAAACTCTAGTAATGTGAACATTAAAAGTTGGTTATAGAAAAATACAAAACATATACAGTAATAATTTTCTATTCCAGCTCGCAATCACTTGTCATACACAAGCAAAGTGCAGAACTGAAGTGAACAGAATCAGATTTACAGCTGACTGTTCAAGTAACAGTGATTGACTGGCAAGGAGCAGTAGTGCAAAATAGGGGTGAAGGAGGTGTAAACAAAAACAAAACACTCGGGAAACTGCTTTCTCCACTCTTTTACCAGCAAATAACTCAGTTCAGTGCTTTGAGAAGCTTACACCAGTTTCATTACATTTCAAATGCTGAAAAGCACAATTTTTGAATGAAGGGCCTGTTGATTTGTGGCAGTAGTCCTGCAGGCACCTCAGAAAGGAAAATAACAAAATGTGCACACATGCAGATACAGTATTAGCTTATGTTTAAAAAATTACATTTGCAAAGGCTTGCAGTTTACAGATTTAAATCTTACTGTTTTAAGTACTGATCATAAGAAAGCTTTGTGTACTTTAAGTCTCATAATGTACTACTAAAATAACCGCCAGCTTACAGCCAGAGCACTGAAACTCTGAGACAGCTGATCTCACGTGTTGTTTCATACTTCCTGTTTTCTTACATTTTCTTAAGAAAATTAAATATTTATTAACCTGAAGGTTGACTTGGCATCTGGGGAAAAGAAATGAGCAGTCGCACTGGACCACAGTGAGTATAATCTACAATAGATTTTAAACGCAGCAGTAATAATAATATACCTGTAGATGGCTCCACACTATTTTCCTTGGCTGACCTTTTTTATTTACTTTTCAGTGCCACAAAAAACTGAAAACATGCTTAAAGCACAGCAGCGGCCTGTGCAAACCATCAAGAGCTATAACATGTGAGGAGTCAGATGTATAACTCCTTATAATGGTTGCAATTACTGAGGATAAGCTCATCTATCCATAGACCAGTGGAATGGAATACTGTATGGAATGTTACTTGGTAATGGTTTTATGTAACACTGCACTGTGGAAAGGCTGGAAGCTCAGAGCTGTATCCCGTTCCTGTTTTGGGATGAGCAAGAGAACAATCCTAGGTATTGTTCCATTAAGAACATCAAAAATAAAAGCGAGCTTACATCCTGTTTGAAGGCTCATATTATGTTTGAGATACAGTAGGGCACATGTGGTTTGACAAAAGCTTGTTTTTACTTTCCAAAAGGACCCGCTTTAGCACCAAAGGCACTTTGAGCACCTAATTTGAATCTGACAAGGCCACTATATTCCTGTATTTACCTCATAATATTATAATTTAATAATATATGGACGAATATTTAACATACACTACCAAGTCAAAAGTTTTTGAACAGTACAATTTTTTATGTTTTTTTTTTTTTAAAAAGAAGTCTCTCCTGCTCACCAAGCCTGCATTTATTTGGTCCAAAATACAGCAAAAGCAGTAATATTGTGAAATATTTTTTACTATTTAAAATAACTGCTTTCTATTTGAATATATTTTAAAATGTAATTTATTCCTGTGATCAAAGCTAAATTTTCAGTATCAGTACTCCAGTCTTCAGTGTCACATGATCTTTCAGAAATCATTTTAATATGCTGATTTGCTGTCCCGTAAACATTTTTTTATTATTACAATCAATATTTAAAAGCTGAGTCATTTTTTTCAGGATTCTTTGATGAATAGAAAAATCCAAAGATCACCATTTGTCTGAAATAAAAAGCTTTTGGTAACATTATACATTATACCATTCAAAAGCTTGGAGTCAGCATAATTTGTATTTATTTATTTATTTTTGATAAAGACATCTCTAAAGTTACAAAAGATATCCATTTTAGATAAATGCTGTTCTTCTGAACTTTCTATTCATCAAAAAAAAACTGAAAAAGGTCTACTCAGCTGTTTTCAATACAATAATAATAATAATAATAATAATCATAATAATAAATGTTTTTTGACCAGCGAATCAGAATATTAGAATGATTTCTGATCATGTGACTGGAGTAATGCTGCTAAAAATTCAGCCTTGAAATATATTCAAATATTTAACAGTTACTTTAAACAGTAAAAGTATTTCAAAATTTTACTGTTTTTGCTGTACTTTAGATCAAATATAATGCAGGCTTGGTGAGCAGAAGAGATTTCTTTAAAAAACATTAAAAATCTTACCATTCACAAACTTTTGACTGGTAGTGTATGGGTGAAAAAAAGACTATATATTAAACCAAACTCTCAAACGAACTGGCCTCATCTTCCTGACTGGCTAGGCTGTCAGTTACCATAAGGCTTTGCATTAGACCTGTAGGAATGATGGGCTTGAATGATCGGTTGCGGTTGTGAGCGAAGGGGAATGACGATGACAATCGTCCTGAGGAGGCGAACGAGAGCACCCGCTGCTGAATGTACGGACGGTGATCAAGTTTAGCTGCTTGCGATGAGTCTTTTTGCTCCAGCATGCGTTGCAGATCCTGCACCTGACTTAGAAGTTCCATAAGCTTGGTCGTGACGGCCACGGAGCCTCCACCTAGGATGTGCACACCAGGTATCCAGCGCAGGTAACGCTGCATCCAGACGCGGACAGACGGTCCGTCCAGACAGGGGAGCAGGAGGCCGTGATAGTCCAGAGGACGCTGTTGCCAGGACTCGTAGAACTCTCGGGTGGTTGCGGCGGCGGCGGCAACGGGGAAGTCGGAAGAGCCCATCCAGCGACTGATACGTTTCACCCGTAGCATCTTTTTAAGGCTGTCGGTCTCGTCCTTAAAGAAACCCTTCTTCGTTGGGGTTTTGAAAGCTGTGCTGGGTAAGGATAGCTGTCTTTGGTGCTAGAAATTTTAAAATGAAAGGAATGTAAATATTACTCTGCAAAAAAATTACTGCACAGAATGAACTCAATTAGGGCATTATTCAATATAAACAGTAGGGAAAGATTGGATATGGTGTCTCCCTCACCTTTATTTTCCTCGACTACAGACGTCACTACATCTCAACAAGTTTATCAAATAGCTAAGCTCTTATTAAGCGTTTATCTGAACATCAACATTTTTTAGATTTATTATATCCAAAGAATAAATCATTTAGATTTGTATGGCAACTAATACTTCTTTATATGTTGTAGCAAGAGAGTAAAGTAAGACCCTCAGAATTATGCGTTTTTATTATATAATTTAAAGGGATAGTTTACCCAAAAATAAAAATTACCACATGATTTACTAACCCTCAAACCATCCTTGGTGTATATGACCTTCTTCTTCCAGACGAATACAATTGGAGTTATATATAAAAATTTCCTGCCTCTTCCAAGCTTTATAATGGTAGTGAATGGCTGTTGATTTTATGAAGTCCAATAAAGTGCATCCATCCATCATAAAAAGTGCTCCACACGGGATAATAAGCCTTGAAGCGGTCATTGGATGCCCATTTTCCACAAGTTGATACGATTCTTTAGGGTCTTAATGAAAAGTCTATAATATACTTTGGTTAAAAATTTTCAGTGGTAGTATAAAACAACACCCTTTTTACCTTGCCAAAATCAGCTCTGCAAAAATCATCCTGTTCTGGTCAAGGCTGCTTTAAATGTTAATGAGCTCTGCTCACCCCACCCCTCTCTTCTCTCTGTGGAGTGACAAGCCTGTTTACTTTAGACGCGTTTACCCCGCTAAACTTGCTAACTAGCACGTTATTAGGAAAGGTGATCGCAAAGATTAATAAAAAAACCCTTATACTCACTTCTTCTGTAAGTAAAGCTGGATCATGAATGATTCGCACGAACATAGACGGATATATGTAGATCGGGAGGCGCATTTCATTCACAAACAAACGTAATCCACTGTATCTTCAGCGGAGTAAATTACCTTAATCCTTAAAACGCTCAATCGGAGATATTCTTGTCTAACTTACATCCCTGCTCCGGCATCGAAACAATGGAGGTCGGACTGTTACAGCTGATGTAAGGCGGGTCTGAGGTAAGACGCTCATGTCAGTCAACTATCGTGTGAGCGGCCTCTGAGAATGGCTCGATTTGAAAAAGGGGATATTATTTTTACAGATTAATTAAAAACCACTGCATGGATTTTTATCATTATAGGGTAGATTTGTACATACACTGCCAACACACATTAATGTTCAAACAACATGTAAAAGTGAACTTCCGATGACCCCTTTAAAATAAAAAAATAAGCCTTAAAGTAAACAGGCCTTAAATATAGATTTTTTTTTTTTTTTTTTTTTTTACGCAAACACATTGAATTGCTTCAGAATGCCTTTATTAACCTCTCTGAGCCGGAGTGGAGTACTTTTTTATGATGGATGGATGCACTTTATTGGACTTAAAAAAAAAAAAAAAAAAAATCAACAGCCATTCACTGCCATTATAAAGCTTGAAAGAGCAAGGATATTTACTGAAAGAAGAAAGTCATATACATCCAGGGTGGCTTCAGGGTAAGTAAAACATGGGGTTATTTTCATTTTTGGGTGAATTATCCCTTTAAGGTCAGCATTAAATAGAAATTGCAAAAATATTTAACCCTATCGTTACATATATACAAGTTAAATGGCTTCTCAAACAATTTTAAAAAAGTAAGGTGACACTTGATTTTGCCATCAGGAATGATTGGTTTATAGAATCATGGGCATTGGAAACTAAATGGGTTCAAATGATTCAAAAAAAAAAAAAAAAATTATATTTTTAATATTTAAAAATATAATATTGCAAATTGCAATTATTTAAATGCATATTTTAAATTGTAAATGTCTATAAATTCAGATTATACAGTGTATTATTCTGAAGTGTCTCCAGTATGATTTATCAGTCATTATTCAGGTAATTGTAAACATGCATTCATTTATATAGAATATTTGATTTAACACCTTATCGAAATATCAATCATTATTAGGTGTCGACCAATATGTGTTTTTCAGGGCCAACGCTGATACAGATTATTATTATACAGTAGACTGATAACTGTCCAAACTGATATTTTGAACCGATATATGCCTGGTATAAAAAGGAAAATTAATGTTTAGGAATAACAAGGGCTCTGACAAAAAAAAAACAAACAAAAAAAAAAAAACGATACAGATAAAACTGCTTAATATCATCGCCGATAACTGGCCAAGCCGATAATCGGTCGACCCCTAAATCATTATGTTTCAAATGATATTAGATGTATTTTATATATCTGCATTTTATATATTGTGCCATAAAACCTAAAAGTGATTTATTTTATATAATTTATTTCCTTCACTAACATACTGCATGATGCATACATGTTAAACTCATTTCTAAATACGATACAGTTTAGCAGTAAATGAACACAGTACTTAAAGGAGAAGTTCACTTCCAGAACAAAAACTGACAGATAATTTACTCACCCCCTTGTCATCCAAGATGTTTGTGTTTTCTTTTCTTCAGTCATAAACATTTCAGGAATGTTCTCCATATAGTGGACTTCTATGGTGCCTGCGAGTTTGAACTTCCAAAATGCAGTTCAAATGCAGCTTTAAAGGGCTCTAAACAATCCCAGCCGAGGAAGAAATGTCTCACCTAGCAAAACGATCGGTTATTTTCTTAAAAAAAAATTTAAAAAAATAAATAAAACACAATGTATTTGCTTTTTAACCTCAAATGCTTGTCTTTTGTTGTTCTGCGATGCGCATGCGTAGTCTGTGTAATCCAGGTCAATACAGTTAGGGTATGTTGAAAAACTCTCATTTTCTCCTCCAACTTCAAAATCATTCTACATCGCTGTTTTACCTTTTTTTCCTTTTCAAAGCGTGTTTGACCCTCCTGCATTTCGGAAGTTTAAACTCATGGGCACCATAGAACTCCACTTTATGGAGAAAAATTTTGGAACGTGAAACAATTTCTTTACAGCTGAAGAAATAAAAACACAAACGTCTCGGATAACAAGGGGGTGAGTAAATTATCTGTAACTTTTTGTTCTGGAAGTGAACTTCTCCTTCAAGAGAGGAATTTTCCACATCTTTCCCTAAAATATTAAATACAAGGGGATTTCACTCTCTCACCTTGAGCTTGTGAGGTCTGCGTACAACTTTCTCGTGTTTCACCTTTTCTGAATACAGGGGGTTAAAGAAGAAAGTCTGGGCCTTGCTGTCAAACTGCACAGACCAGTCCCACACTGTAGGGCAGCTCAATGGGCCGCTTTGTGCAAGCGGTGACTCTGCCTGCCAAGACAATCAAGCACATGCAGTTAGCAGGAGGCGTGCCGACTGTGTCAGGGAGGCAGCGGCCACTAACTTCGGAGTACATGTAGACTAATAACTGCATCACAGAGGGCTGACTGTTTTCATGTTAGCCACTGTACTCCTATAAAGGCCTCTAATACTGCACACCTTGCAGAATGGTGAATGCACTACTCAAAAAGCAATCTTTAAACTGTGCTATCACAACATCACAATGATATCTACCTCAACAAAAGTGTTTTAAATGAAACACATAGAATGAAATCCATAAGTTCTACCTTCAAAACACTTTCTCTGTGATAGGTAGAGTTGAACAGAAAGGTGCTAAAGATTGGCACGTGAACACTGTCGGACAGCACAGTCAGGTAAGTCTCGGAGAACTGGAAGGCCGGGCTGTGCTGCTGAACAAGCTGCCACACGCACTCCAGGAACAGGAGAAAGACTGGAGAATGACACTACATTGAGAAAAGACAATGAAGATGAGAATAGCTGTTATTCGGTCATCATTAAAGCACACAATAAACCCTAGAATTGTATAATGCTGAAGGCGTTTATTTTGGGATAATGACTGTTTCTTAGCAAACAGGTAAATAAATGGACGTTGCTTTTAGGTGAAATTATTTCACTACATGGAAAGAAAGAGACTGCAGTGTGCATTTTAAAAAAAATGTTTGTCGAACTGAATAGTCTCAGTAGAGTTCAGTAGTCTTCAATCAAAATAACTGACTGCGGAAAGCCACAACTGTCCAATCAGACTCAATTATTCCAGATAAACGTGTTTCAGGACATGACTATCAGGACAACCTGATAAAAGACAGGTTTGCACGGTTGCTTTTTTAGCTGCCTTTAATTCTCAGAGTTTGAGAATAATGAAAATGGGCAAATATGAAACAGTAACATTTCCACTAAGCCTCTGAAGAAACAACAGGCAAGAATGAGCATGCAATAATTACCTCCTTGTCTTTCTGATGGAGGTGATTACATCGATCCAGGAAGGCATGGCAACCAGCCACCCACTCCTTCTGCACTAGACTCTGAAAACCCATCAGTGTTCTGTAATAAGGGTCCAGCATTATCTGAGCCAGACTGGAGATCACACAGCACAGATCTGTACCCTCTTCCTCTGCAATCAATCAATATCAAGACAAAACATCAGGGGATACAATCCCTAAGTCAAAGGGATACATCTATTGAGGTTTAAAAGTACTTTATTTTTAAAGGTAAGGTATGCAATTTCTGCACTACTTGTGGTAATAAGTAGAACTGCAGTTCTTTCAGACACTTGGACAAATGGGTGTGGTCTATACCTGTTAACACAACGTTTTTCCCAGAAGTCTCCTGCATTTCACACCCTTTTCCTGCCCACCTATTTAGTTATTTCTCCCGGAAAACTCCTGTAATTTGCATGGCCCATACCTCATTATATGAATAATTGCATCAACATATTATTCCAATCCAAAGTTGTCTAGTCGCCAGATCTTGTTTGAAACGCATACTACTCATGTTTGACACATGCAAATTCCAACCTATTTGTAACCTCAACCTGGCAACCTACAACTGATCTGCGCAGGTAATATACACAGGACGTTGAATCAAGCATCACTGGTAGAAATGGGTGGAGAAGATTCGGGTGGTGCTCCGGTTAAAAATAACAAAATATAAATGTAAATTTAACAACAGCTGGACGGAAGAATTTAATTTTACATCTCAAAGCCATATCAACAGTGCCCGCACCACTGCAAAGTGTTTCGCGCTGATTTCAATATCGAACACGGAGGGAAAAATGATGTTACTAAACACATTAAATCACAACGGCATAATCGCGCAGCGGAGACACAGAAGGCCACACTGGCCATTTCGACCTTCGTCACTACGGGACGGATGGAGACGGAAACCATGTTACAGGCGGAAGTTTATTTATGTGCAATAAAAAAAAAAGCCCATAAAAAGTTGTACAAGAAAGTCTTAATTATGATTTCAAGAGGCCTTAAATTTGGAGACGGCATAAGAACTGAAATATAGCTTAATGATTAAACTTCAAAAGGCTATGATTTCGTTGATTAAATATGCATGTTTTAAAGGAACCGCTGAGTATTATGACATGTATCGCTTAACATAATGTAAATGATGGCTCATAAATGTATAGTAAAAAACCCATGAAAGATTTACATTATTTAAAAAATCCACATTGTTTTATGAATATTTTGGACTATGGGGGCACCATTATGACATGAAATAGTGGCACGCGGTGAGCTACTGCCGCTACCTGTAGCTATTTTTACCGCAACGCGGTATGATATGATGACCACAGCTACTGAAAGAGCTTACAGGTGGGCAATGAATGTAAGTTTAGGCTTAAACCAAATGTCGTACCATCGATTTTCCCCACAAAGAGTCTAAATATCGAATTAAATCCATGCTGAGAAACTCCTTTAGTGGCCGTGGCATCATGACAAGCATCGCCATGTTTACATCTTGCCAGGACTGCATCTAGCGTTTCTTGTCTTTGCCATTTGAAAGCTGTTTCAGTAGCTTTGGTCTACTAAAAGCCTCAAAGGCATCAGGTCTAAAGTGGGGAGAACAAAGATGCAGGTCTTCAGGAAGTTTTATTCATCCACAGGCATCTTCCCATTCTTTTCTCCTCTTCTTATCGCTAGGAAAAGCAGTGAAGACTTACATCGCTTGTTGCCATTCGACTGAAAATTACAACCAAAAGCTGCACAATGTGGCATTGTATCAGTATTTTATTTTCTGAGTTGTGTTGCGGTAAAAATAGCAACAGTAGCTGCAGTAGCGCACTGCCTGCAGCCATTTCATGTAATTTAAATAATGGCGCCCCACATAGTCCAAAACATGTATGAAACGATGTGGATTTTTTTAAATAACGCAAGTCTTTCATGGGTTTTCTACTACATGTTTCATTAAGAGACATTTATGTTATATTAAACCATACAAGTCTTAATACCCGGAATTCCCTTTAAAATCGGAAGCTGTGCTGCTTTGTGTACAGTCGTTACCAGGAAAACAGCTATATTTCTGCCACTCCAAAATCGCCACCTGCTGGCAGAGAGTGAATTTGCATTTTCAATAAGCTTGTCTGCTATTTCTGTTCAGATTGACTACAAGATAATGCATTATAAAAATCTTGGACTTTGGTACCCAAATGTTGACAGGTGTGTGGTCCCATCCCAAACTCTCAGTTTGGTTAATCCAGAAGCTAACATGTTGGACCAACAAAACAAAAGCCCTAGACTCTTCGGAAAGTCAAATTCAGTTGAAACATGCTTGACCTACCTGTTATGAGAACATTTGTGTTGTCCTTTTCAAGGCATTCAACCACCTCTACTGCTTTTTGGAGACACTGTCTGTTGAGGACAATAAATGCAGATAATAGTTCCATAGAATCGAATGAATGATTATGAACAGGAATGCAAATAGTAAATCACACAATTTAGTATTTTATTAATGTAAGCTGACCTAATAATGTCTAGCCATCCTGAGCTTTCAAGGGAAGAGAACCATTTCACATCTGACAACCAAAACTCAGTTGAGTTTTCTAAGATACAAATAAAAAAATATTACACAGTTGTATGATATTTGAGATTTTTTTTTACCTTTTCTTGTAAAAGAGGTTTATATATTCTGTGACTCACCGATAAGAAAGAATTGTTTGAACTTGTTATATGACTGCTGGATGTCTTGGATAGTAGGAAGTGATTCTGAGAGGTCTTCTGTTTTTACAGAGTAAAGGTAATTATGTGCAACTGCATTTATCATTCTGAAAAAAAAAAAAAACAATGTCATTGTGAAAGCATACAGACAGTCAAGATAAAACAGAACTACTTTTTTGTTTGTTTTTGCTGTGGACACCATATTACATAACCATTTTGGTCCTTCAATTGAACAGAGTGTCTAGCACATTACTAGATAACATACTGCCATGTTGTTCTTTGATAAAGAACAGCGCCCTTGAGTGTCAGCACATAAAAACACAGAAACTCAGGCCACAAATAATCGTAACAGACTGACTGATCTCATGGGATAAATGAACAGTGTAATAAACAGTGTCAAAACACAGTATATTTCATTACGTGTCCAAGTGCTTTTGGAAATCCCCATCTTCCTGTGTCACAGGCGGGAAAGATGCTTTGAAGAGAGCACAGCCGCTGTGATGAGACCAACACCAGATCTAAAAAGAAAAATAACAGGCATCCAACTTCAGTTACAATCAGCTATACAAATGACAATTTGGGTCCCACTTTATATTTGGTGGCCTTAAATACTATGTACTTACATGAAAAAAGTACAATGCACTTATTGTGTTCATACTGTATTGCAAAACTCTTGACTGTTTTGATATCAACTGATATTGAGGTGGGATACGGGTAAGGTTAGCAACAGGTTTGGTGGTATAGGTAAGTTTAAAGGCACAATATATATGCATATTCATAACAAACAAAGAAACAAAGGCGTAGTTTAGTGACGTCATGATTGAGTGTTGAATCATGGGAGTTGCTGTCTTCATTTCCACAGCCGATGCAACCCAATGGGACTCAGGCAGAAATCATGTCTATGGATGAGCTAATGTATGTAGACTTATTAAGGTCACTATAATATGAAGCAGGGTGGGGCTGAAAGTCGTGGAAACGGAGCGAGGACGCTGGAGCGATTGCTAATGAAGGACGAGCGTGACACACAGATCGAAAGCAGCGGAGCTTTTATTATGCCATAGTCGACCGTTTCCGCTTCTTTTGGTCATGCGCATGAAGGAAAAAGCAGCAGTGTTTTATCATACTAGATATGTTTGAGTGTGTTATAAAAGTTCTGTTATAATGCTACTCTGTGCATTCATCACCTGTCCAATTAAATGCATAATGAATTAAAGTCTCTTTGAGGTTTCCATGTTTTCTACAAAATAAAAACAGAAAATCAAAGGTGTATGACGTCACTGACAGGTACTGCAATGACATGGTCCATTACACTAGTTAAAACGGTTTATTTCTCTAGATTTTAACATTACTCGAAACAAGTCAGCAAACTATGTAACACTGTTCTAGTGGTTTTTGGATAAAAATCATACATATTGTGCCTTTTAAGGGTGTGTTAAGGTGTAAAGGATTGGTCAACAGTGGTACGATAAATGTAATTACAGAAAATAATTACAGATGTAATTCCATGCAAGTATTTTTAAAATATAAGTACAATGTGAAAACATTTATGTACACAATAAGTGATTCATTTAAATGCAAATACATAGTAGTTAACACTACTTAATATAAAGTGGGACCACAATTTGTAGACAAATTCCAACGTTACAATAATAACAACAACATTCGTAGAAATTATTTAAATGCTTAGATCTTGTTAAGTTAATATTTTTAACTCACTGGTAAGCCCTTTCCTTGGTAGCTGACTAAATCTCCTAGTGACGATGGGATGACAAAGTACTTCGGTAACCTAAAGACAATGTCAGAGCAGTGTTAGATACATTTATTTCACAATGTATGACAAGTTTATAGATCACTGAAACCGTTAAAGGAAAAGTCCACTTTCAGAACAACAATTCACAAATAATTTACTCACACTCTTGTCATCCAAGATGTTCATGTCTTTCTGTCTTTTGTCGTGAAGAAATTATTGTTTTTGAAGAAAGCATTTCAGGATTTTTCTCCATATAAAGGACTTCATTGGTGCCCTGTTTTGAACTTCCAAATTGTAGTTTAAATGCAGCTTCAAAGGGCTCTAAACGATCCCAGCCGAGGAAGAAGGGTCTTATCTAGCGAAACGATCATCATTTTTTACGGAAAATAAATTTTTTTATACTTTTTAAGCACAAAAGCTCGTGTAGCACAGGCTCTGGGATGAGCGTTTACGAGGCTACATACTAGTGAATCACGTCGAAAGGTCACGCAGAACGTAGGCGCAACTACAGACCCAGTGTTTACAAAGCGAACGCGCAAAGACTAAGAAAGTGCAAGTAAGTCAAACGTTGTATACAAACAAAAAGGTACAACGATGTCGGACGATTCTGAAGTTGTAGGAGAAAATAAGATGGAGTTTTTCGCCATACTCTACTTTTTTGGGCCGGAGTACACAGACGATGAACTTAGATGTGATTTGTAGTAGTGATGGGAAGTTTGGATCATTTTACAGACTCGGACCTTTGAGTCTCGTTCAGCAAAATAAACAAATCTTTTTGAGTCATTTTGTTCATGTTAGCAAAATATAATTCAAATGTTATGTGTTACTTCCCTAACACATCTACTGCTTACACAAACGTTGATCACACTACAAACAAGGCAAAACTATAATGCTATAAGAAACAGAAAAGATTAATTCATTGTTTACGTTTAGTCGTTACTCTATGATTAGCTCACCTTTGGAAGTTCAAAATCGGGGCAGTAATGAAGTCAATTAAATGGAGAAAAACCCTGAAATGCTTTCCTCAAGAAACATAATTTCTTTACGACTGAAGACAGAAAGACATGAAAATCTTGGATGACAAGGGGGTGAGTAAATTATTTGTAAATTGTTGTTCTGGAAGTGGACTTCTCCTTTAATAAAATGCATGCATTTACCTTATAATAACTGAGAGACTACATGGAATATTTGCTCTTTTAGACATGCATATATGTGACCCTGGACCACAAAACCAGTCATAAGGGTCAATTTTTTGACACTGAAATTTGATGTGTGGTTTGTTAGGTTAGGACAACATTTAGCCGACTTACTTAATATCCTGATGATTTTTGGCACAAAAGAAAAATCGATCATTTTCCATCACTTAAAATATTTTATTTTATTTTTTTGGTGAACTACCCAAACATAAACAGTGTAGTATGAATCTCATAATAATCTAGGTCAGTAGCACATATAAACAGATTAGATATTACATCCTGTTACTGAACATTGACCTTGTAATTCAAACAATAGTAACTTTATCAGACACTTCACAGCCTTTAACACCAGCATAAAGTACCTTTGTGAGAGTTCAAAGTTCTCGTTTTCAGTAACTAATCTACAGTTCACTTTCATCCGTTTCATTTCCTGGGTCCAGTCCTCTGGTGAGTCAAACATAATTGTCTCCTGTTTCCTCTGCATGTCTGCAAATACAAAGTACATCTTATGTTGTTGTTCCAGAGTTCACCAATGAGAGTTCAAGGCATTTACAATGTAAAACAATATAAGATGTGTTACATAAGATTGTCCTTAAACAGGACAATAAGAATGGCTGATCGATGGTCGAAGGAAAGTGAGAAAGAGTTCTGTGGCAGCTGTTGAATCTTTCACTTGCTCTACCCGAGCCAATGCTGCGTTGTCACTACAGTATTTTAGTATAGTTATCATACCTCTTTTTCAACAAAAAAAAATATATTATGGTTTTCACAAAAACGTTAAGGTGCGCAACTGTTTTCAACATTGATAATAATAAAAATGTTTCTTAAAAAGCAAATCAGCATATTAGATCTGACACTGAAGATTACAGTAACGGCTGCTGAACATTCAGCTTTGCATCGCAGGAATAAATGACATTATAATGTCTATAAAGAGAGAATGACTGCTGTTCTTTCAGCCATCTGCTGCATTCCAGTTGCAGCGACTATGATCAGAATTTAGCAGTTGGTGCTACAAGACCAAAGCTGCGTATCAGATGTGTGCAAAGTTCATGTTCTACATAAGTGAACTTCTCAAGGTTGTTTGGTGAATTACTGTTTTTGGTTGCTGTAGTATTTGAAGGCATGTAGTTAAATGTACACATTGACAACATAAGAATGAAGTACTCATTCAACAGCTGTATTTATATCAACAAGTGAAACTGAAAAAAAAAACAACAGTAAAACAATGAAAGCCTCTACAAGAAGATCTGTACCTGGGCTTGGTGTTCCCATATAGGAAAAAGCAAAGACACACTTCAGAGATTTCTCCTCTAAACAATGGTGAGCAATTCCCTGAAAGATCTGAAAGAACAAACAAGCAAATGCACAAGGGGATGTGAAACCCTCTTTGAAATGTAAATATACATTTCAGTGCTCATGTCAAACAAATTACCTTTTTGGCATCTTCCTCCTTGCTGAATGTTAGACAGAAGTGAAAGACCCTCAGGTCTTTACAGTGAATGATCATTTTGGATGGGTACTTGTTCTTGACAAGGCCTCCTGTTAACGGTTTTCTCTTTTCGTCATAAACTTTAAAGAAATTAAAAATGTTTCAGAATTCAAATATTCAAACCAAAAAGCTTGCATTAAAATCTTATGGTTGATTTTTTACACGTGCACAGATTTATAATCATTTTTAATGATTAAAAAGTATAAACAATAATTACCACCATAGATGTGATCAACACACATTAATGGAATGTCATTTTCTCCATAGAGCTTATTCTTAAAGGTCTTGGCCTGGAACAAAGATGAATGACACAACAGGCTTCTTATTGTACTTTCTCAATGCAGACAACACCACATAAGCAATGATTATGAAAGACAGTAATTAACAAATACCAAGTTGTCTCCGAAAGGTGTGTTTTTTACGACACACCAAAACTAACAGGAAAGCCAGACGCTGTTGCCTTGTTCAGTGTGCTGTTTCAAACTTTCACACAAAAAGTATTTGTTTGTGAAATCAAGTGTGAAACACACTTCAGTTCCTGTTAACCACCCTCAAACATAAGTCTGAAAGTAGCCTATGATCTTGATACACTAACATCTGATCAAATTTACTTTCTGAATCTTTCAGCATCAACACGTTTTGCAGCTGTTTAAGATCACTGATAAGATTAGTAACATCTAGATACTGGTTTTAGTTAGTTCACTGTCTTAAACAAACAAACAAAACAAAAAAAAAAAAAAAAAAAAAAAAAAAACAAAAAAAAGTAGTACCTGGCATTTCGTGAATACCAGACTATATGATGCTTCTCTAAGACACTGGTTTCCCACCAAAATTTCACTGCCAGTGAGTCAGGCACTCAAGTTCCTGAAATGGCAGCTAAAGTGAGAGCACTCACAGCACAGTTCCTCATGCATGGTCACCGAGAATGCAGTTTGGCAAACACTCTTTTAGACGCGCAATGTTTCAAGGCCAACAAACACCAACTGTTTTAACACTTTTTTCTATTTACTCTATTTCTATTTTTTTAATTTTCTGAAATGTTTATCCAAACCTGACTAACAAACAAGAAAAAACTATTTATGATAGAGGAGCCAACAAAATGATCAGATCTGCAGTGTTTAATTTATTTTGGCTATAAAGCTTTCGAAGCAACAAACACTGTCATTTACCCAAATATGCTGATTTTCAACTTTGTAACTCAACTTTATAGTAATTCAAGATGTTCATGTTCTTGCGTCTATAATCTACCACTCAGGTCTAGTTCTTTGTATGTGTGTGAAATGCATCACTGTTGCAATTAGGGATAGCGGTTTACCACAATAAATCTTCTAGAACTGTTTTGGATTTATAGCAGGGTTATCAATTCAATGTTTTCATTTAGCATAATTAGTAATAAAATCAATGAGTTAAAAAAAAAAAAAAAAAAAAAGCACATTCAGTCATGCTCACAAAATGAATAATGAGCTTTTCAAACAGGACACATATTTTAAAAAAAAGCTGCAAGCAGTTTTGAAAGGGCCCAATTCCAGGTTGGACTTGGCATGTTTGAGTTAGTGTAAAACATAACATTTCCCGCTGCCAACAGGTGGCACGATGATTATAACTGAATATTGGCCTTTAGATATCTTAAGGCCAGGACTCTTAACCAAACATATGAAGTCTAGACCAGATCGGACATTGCATGTTTAAAGGAACACTCCACTTTTTTTTGCTAATAGCTTGGCATAGATCATTGAATGAGATTAGACCATTAGCATCAGATGCTAACGGTCTAATCCGATTCAATGATCTATGCTAAGCTATTAGCAAAAAAAGTGGAGTGTTCCTTTAAGTTAGTGTAAAACAAGTAATTTCCTGTCGCCAGCAGGTGGCGCTATGATTATAACAGAGTTATAACAACTTCCTTTTCTATGGTGAAACATTTAACTTTGTCAGGCAACGGGGGACACACCATTTAAAGGAGAAGTCCACTTCCAAAACAAAGATTTACATTAAATGTACTTACCCCCTTGTCATCCAAGATGTTCATGTCTTTCTTTCTTCAGTCATAAAGAAATTATGTTTTTTGAGGAAAACATTTCTGCATTTTTCTCCATATAATGGACTGATATGGTGCCCCGATTTTGAACTTCCAAAAGGCAGTTTAAATGCGGCTTCAAACGATCCCGAATGCGGTTGTAAACAATCCCAGCCGAGGAAGAAGGGACTTATCTAGCGAAACGATTGGTTATTTTCATTAAAAAAAAAAAAAAAAAAAAAATTAAATACTTTTTGATCTTAAATGCTCGTCTTGCCTTTCTCTCCCTAAACTCTGTGTATTCTGACAGTTAGCGTATGTTGAAAAACTCCAAATGTATTTTCTCCCTCAACTTCAGAAATTATTTCAAAATCATCCTACATCACTGCAGAAGTACTGACCCAGTCTTTGCAAAGTGAACATGCAGAAGATCAAACACCCTTAACAAAAAAGGTGAAAGAGCGACATAGAACGATTTCAAAGTTAAGGGAGAACATGAGATGAGAGTTTTTCGACATATCCTAACTGTCATGAACCGGAACAAAAAAGTCTAGGCAAGGAGTAAGATAAGACGAGCGTTTGGCATTAAAAAGTATATAAATTGTATTATTTTTATTAAAATAAAAGACCGTTACGGTAGATAAGACCCTTCTTTCTCAGCTGGGATCGTTTACAACCGCAATAACATTTCTTTACGACTGAAGAAAGAAAGACATGAACATCTTTGATGACAAGAGGGTGCGGAGTTTGTTAGAGCAAAAAACATGCTATTTCTTGTTGCCAGCAGGTGGCGCTATGACTATAACTGAACATGGGCATATAGAGCTCTTCAGGATAGGACTCTTAACAAACGTGTGAATTCTGGTGCAGATCGGACATTGTATGCCTGAATTATAACAACTTCCAGTTTCATGGCGAGACTTCGAAGTTTGTGAGGCCGCCATGGACACGACCTTTCACGAAAACTCAAGATCTTCGCAATTTAGCGTCACAAAGGGCTTTAGATTACACTAACAAAATTTGGTGTTGATCGGTTTAAATCTCTAGAAGAGTTCATTAAAAAACAACACCTGAAAATGGCAAAAATGGCACAAAACTTGCCGAGAAAATTCTGAATAACAGACTTCCTGTTGAGATTCTGACTTCAGACTTTTTTGTAGGTATTGGTGTGTTACATGTGTCTACCGAATTTCATACATGTACGCGAAATATAGCTTGAGGGGCACTTTGTTGAAATTTTATAGGCGGCGCTATTGAGCCATTTTGCCACACCCACTTCTGAAACCAATATCAGATGTAAATTTTGCACGACTTTTGGCACATGTGCAAAGATTCATGAGTTTTCAAGCATGTTTAGGCCCTCAATAATGTGATTCATTTTGGAGAAGAAGAAGAAGAAGAAGAAGAAGAAACTGAGCAATTCCAATAGGGTCCATGCACCACCGGTGCTCGGGCCCTAATAAAAAAAATGTAACTGATAAACAACCCTAATTAATAGAATCCTCATCACTAATATAGCCAACTGTATGAACATCTAGCT
Source organism: Cirrhinus mrigala (assembly GCA_036247105.1). Classification (NCBI taxonomy): domain Eukaryota; kingdom Metazoa; phylum Chordata; class Actinopteri; order Cypriniformes; family Cyprinidae; genus Cirrhinus; species Cirrhinus mrigala. Next base: position 22,069,063 of record CM070011.1, on the reverse strand, counting down.
CACACATATTCTCTTCAAACCACACTACACATACAAGAACGTTGCAGAATAAATACAGGAAGTATGTGAGGTTTTAAAAAAAACATTGTGGTTCTTTCGTTTGAATTACAAATTATACATGGCTTTTTAGGCGACAGCATTGTAGATGTAAATTACCAATACAGTGTTGATGCATGTTGATTTTTTTGTTCTAGTAAAACACTGTTATACTGTTTTCTCATGAGATTGTGTCATTTGTTGAGGCCTGTTACCAATCCTTACCGTTTCCTCCTGTGATGTCTCATCACTAATGAAGGTAACACGAAAATTGGTGCAGAACAATGTGCCAAAGACGCCACGCTGGGACAGATCATCTTGAGTGTATTTGAGAATGGGGTTGGCGCTACAGAACTCCACTTCACCTATGAAGGAACAGAATAATAGTCATATTAGTTACAGAACAAATATTAAATTCTGAATTAAAAATTACACCCAGAGTACCAGTGACACATAAAAATATTTTAGATTCACTTACAATAACACAAAGAAAAAACAGATAGAGCAAAACATCGTGCAAGGGATTTTGTATTTACCTGGCAGCAAATCCGGATGTTTCTCTTTCTTTGGTGGGTCTTTCTCCAATTTTATTTCCTTAACAAGACACAAACAAGTATAAACTGTAAATGTGATTATTATTATCTAATCAAATATCTTACTAAATGACATTTTCACATGTACTATTTAGCAATAAAACGTCAAACACATCATGCCACATTTCACACACTAAGTGGCTGCTACTGAGTAAGTGAATATTTGAAGTCTAGATGCCTCCACACGACATCTGCGCGGTAATTAAAACTCCAACAGCTGCTGTCGTACATATGAGAATATAAGTAGGTATAACTGTCATTTATTAAATTAAAGAAAGAACTCCTCCAAAAATAAACATTCTGTCATTATTTAGTTGTTTTTTCAAACCTGTATGACTTTCTTTGGAATAACTGTTACATTAGTGCATTAAGATCCATTTTGTCTCTGGCCCCGTGAATTGTAGCAGAAGCCCTGTGAAATCCACAAGGCATGCTTTGCAACTTGAAGAAAAAAAAAAAAAAAAAAATCACATCCCTTGTTACTGGTTCAAACTGATAAAAGAGGTTGCGGAAACCAACCAAAATCAATCAATCAACTAATGGCAGTGTGTGAAAATTGTAGATGTTCAGTTGAAACAAACAGGATAAATAATGGAAAGGAAGCCATCAAGCATCCTGGCTACCAGGAGGCCAGCTGCAAAACGCAACGGCCAAAACTTCACAAACAGCCCCAAGTATTTGGGGCACTCCTTTCCCTAATGACTTCCTGGGGGTGAAAACATTCTCTTAAAAGTTGCTTCTAAAACCTAAGACATTAAAAACACATGGTCTTTTTTGTTTATGTAAATTTTGCTAGACATAAAAATAGATCACAGTGTGTCTTCACTAATATCAAGCCAACAAAAATGAGGGGAGACTGCTGTGAAATCTGACCAAGCCCTCTGTTTCTGATCTTCAGAGAGGGAATCAGCTGAACTCTTTACATAAGACCAACGGCCAGTTGCATAAACATAGACACTATGTTAAGATTGTGTTTTAAAATGCTGGGTTAAAAGCAATCCAGCCCGGGTGAAATATGGACAAACTCGCGATTGGGTTGTTTTGACCCAGCGGTTGTGTTAAAGGTTTAATCCAACCCTTTTGGTAGTTTCATTTAACTCAATTATTGCTTAACAATTGCTGTATTTCTTGCTTAAAATAAACCCAAAATAGGTTGGAAATGAATATTTATTAATAAGTTGAATAAATAATAATTATTTTGGGTTCATTTTAAGCCAGTCATTTTTAAACAATATTTGAGTTAAAACGAGATGGGAGTTTTTCGACCTACACAAACTGTCTTGAAGCGGAATACACAAAGTTCACGCAGAGCTAAACAAGACGAGCATTTGAGGTTAAGAAGTATATAAAGTTTTTAAAGGGTTTTAAAGCCCTTTAAAGCTGCATGTAAACTGCATTTTGGAAGTTCAAACTCATGGGCACCACAGATGTCCAATATATGGAGAGAAATCCTGAAATGTTTTCCCCAAAAAACATAATTTCTTTACGACTGAAGAAAGAAAGACGTGAACATCTTGCATGACAAGGGGATGAGTAAATTTTCTGTAAATTTTTGTCCTTTTTTGTCTTTTTTTTTTTTTTGTCCAAATTAAGTAGTTTATGCAACTGGCAACAGATCTTCCTGCAATTATTTAACAGGATAGCTCATCATAACAGCCTCATGTATTTTTTTTAATACAATGAAATTGAACAGTGACTGAAACTCATTCTGACATACTGTCATTCTAAAACACTAAAACATTACATTACATATATGGCAGACTTCTTTTTTTTTTAATCCAAAGTGACTTCTATTGCATTCAAGCTATGCATTTCATTGGTTCATGCATTCCCTAAGAATCAAACCCATGACCTTGGAGTTGCAAGCGTTATGCTCTACTGTTTAGAGCTAAACAAAATAAAGTAATTTATCATTCTGTGCTCCACAGAATAGGAAAATCATGCAGGTTTTGCACAACATGCCGATTACAATGACAGTTTTCCTTTAAATCTCTACTTCTGTATTATTTTTGGGTCTTGCAATGTTTTTATGCACTAATCTCTAACAATAGAGGGTTTCCATCTTCATGTTGTTTCCATACTGAGTACAATCATTCTTTCCATCATGCTTTCTTTAACAAACAATAAGGGCATGAACCCTATTGTCCATCAGTGGGTCATGACACAACCCATGACATCTATTTTAATAGGACGCCCTATGCTCGCTCACTCTGTCGCGGGAGCGCGCACATATATCAACACTAGATGTAAGACATAACTATGAATGGACTTCAAACAATCATCACATTCCAGAGGCAAGTAAAAAAAAAAAAAAAAAAAAAAACAAAAAAAAAAAAACTCGTGAATCGTGTCAATAAACATAAAATCATTCAATGACCTGGATTACAACCTCCAGGTTAGATTAGACTGTAAAGTTGAGGATTTCTGGTATGCCAAGAAGACTAAATTTCAGTCGTCAAACCGAAGGCTTTCAACTTCAAGGTGTAAAAAATGAATGAAATCAGCGTTGCACTTTGAATGCATTTCTCCATGTGAACGAAACGCACTCAAAAACCGAGATTTCCCTGTTTGTCTAAACTTGAACAAGTCAACAATGTCAACATCAGCATGAGACTTTCTAACCCCGCCCAATGCATGACTGCCCGCGGCTTTAACTCTTGTTTTAGTTAAATTCAGTGTCTCCGGTTGTTTTGAAAGCTTTCGCTTACCTCGGGTGTAACATAAGACACAAATGACGGTTTCGTGGACTTCGCTCCTCCGCTCCCCAAACTCAGCATTTTGCCTGTCCCAATATCCCGCTTCCCGAGCAGTCAGGTGGAAATCCGGGAGAGCTCGAGCAGCCCAACTTTCCTCTCCCTCTCTGCTCTCTTTCACTCTCCACCTCTCCTTTCACAAGCGCGATTTCCTTTGGTTGGAAGACAAACCTGCTCTGACAGCAAGCCGCGCCCATTTACGTCATTGGTTCTGTATGGACAGACTGTCCATTTTAGAGATGGTCAGCGCAAGTCGCTTAACGCTCATTGGTGGACGCGGCTGTCAATCACAAACGCTTCCTCATTGCCGAACCCATAAGCAGTCGTATTAAAAATAGCCCACGCCCTGAAGTGAAAAGGGGTTTGTTTATATAGCGGCGGGCTACATCTTTTTTTCTTTGCTTTATGGTCGCATGTCTAGTGATTTTCCATATTTGTGCACAGACTAAAGTAGTTCCTCATCGTATCATGCACAAATAACTTGAATTGTGCATGATACGATGACGATACGACTTGAATTCTTAATATGACTCTACATTTATTTCTGTTATACTTGATAATGTAGTTAAAAAAAAGTAAAGGCAAATCATACTGGAAATGTCTTTATTATAAGCATTGTAATGCAGTAGTACCTTCACAATGAATGACAAGCATCAAAGGGTAAGTCTACATCAATCTGCAATTACAACACAGATATTTCACTTGTGTCCCTCCCATTTTCTTCAATAGATATTCAACAAACTCCAATCAGAAACCAAAATTAGGGCAAGCAACTATGCATCTATAAACCAGTAAAACAAATCCATAAAAACAAAGAACATTTGTTAAAAAAAAAAAAAAAAAAAAAAAAGAAACCAAAAACAAAAAAAAAACACATTCCTGTGCTTTAAAACCATACAGGCATTTGTTTCTGAAGATCTATTGCAAGATTAGATACAGGCTTATTAAATGATCATATATTAGAAATCATACAGTTATATGATCACATTTAAAGATACATTTAGGGTTTACAATATTATGAACACAAAACATAGGCAGACCTGGGTCAATTACAATTTCTAAAAGGAAAAAAACAAAAAAAAAAAACAAAAAGTCTTTGACCTTGAAATACAAATGTTTACTGCTTGAAAACTTCCTTGTGTGAACAGCTGATCTGAAATGGACTGGTAACTCAAGATTCCTTAATGAACTTACAGAGACAATTGACAGATATTTATGGTATATAGCCCAGGTCTGATTTTGATAGTCAGTGTCTTTAGAAATGTGATACAGCTACACCACAGAGGCCTGTGAATATCAGAGCACACTACAGCCTAACTTTGGGACAAGTGCCGCCTTACATCACTTGCTTTAAGCATACAGAAGGAACGAGGTTTTAAAGATATTTAAAGGATATTGACGTAAATTTACAAATGGTTAAAAGCCAACCCAGCCTTCAGAATGCACTAGCAATGGAAAATACATGCTTGTATAAATCCACGTCCAGTCAATGTCACATTCATCACAACGGGACTAATGCGTTGCATGAAGCAATCATTTTATCTTCAACCTTGAGGTTTTAAGAGGAATGTCTCTAAACAAAATAAATTACAAAAACACCTAAACAATTTATTGCAAAGCCAAGGAAGCCATTGTCAAAGTTACTTTACATGTGTGACTGGAAGGATAAGAGACTTTAAAGAAAGAATCTGTTCTACACTGACACAAATACGCCAGCTCAGACTTCTACAAACGTCTAGTCGGAAACTTGTTAGAGAGCAGAAGATGATGAAAGATTACATCCAATGTGCTGAATGGAGCATGAACTTTAGGCTTAACTTCTCTGGTGTGTGCGCATCTCAAATCTTTAAGCCAAGACACCAGACTAAACAACAGGGATGGACTACAGTCTATGAGGCAAGGAAATTAAGCCTGGCATTTCGCCAAGAGGCCATCTTTACCAGCTTTTAAAAACATTAATGAGTAGTAATCAGCATGCACAGAGGTCAACAGAAACAACATTTTGTATTCCTGGAATGAACAGGATTTGAAACGGGTGCAGGGAGAGCAGGGCTAGTTGTACTGTAGTGCACTTCAGAAGCCCTCGTAGTCCTTTTTGTCCTTCTTCCCTTCGGCTTCAAATCCATCCGCCCCGTCGCTGTTGTCGCGACGCCTCTTGCGGTTATTCCGTACGTTGAAGCGCGAGTTCATCTGGGGCAAGGGGTCCATGCCCAGAACCTTGTGAATCTGACGGAATGCCAGAAGCCTCAAGGCAAACTGTGGAGAAAGTGGTCGGTCAATACACAAATTAAAAATATTTAATTCTCGATTAATATGAGGTCATAAAAACAGCATGCATACTTGCGCAATTATCAAAAACAGTTTTTAAAGTAGTTACTGTGTACGTTACCTGAGCGCTTGACGTAATGTCCTCTCTCTGCTGCTCTTCCATGGCAGCCAGTGTATCTGTTGGATTCTTCTCACAGGGGTCTATCAATCCTGGAGCACCTGCATTACACAGAAAAGCACAAGAGCCAGATTGTCAAATTGAGCATCTAGATTCTCAAGTTGATTTTTGCCTAAATTTGACTTTCTTGACTATGCTAGCATAAAAGATACATTACTAATGTACATTTAAAAAAAAAGCCTATATACACCTAAGAATCAATGCAATTTCCATAAAATGTGTCTTAAGATGATCTCAGATTGCCGCATCTTACCAGAGAGCAGAATGCCTGAGGAAATACATTCAAAGACTCGTCGCAGAGCATCTCCAGGGCTCATTGGTCCAGCAGCACTGCTGATGGCCTTCTCCACCAGCAGCTCCATAGCCTTTAAGTAAACACATTAACTTAATTTACAAAATTCAAAAAACAAAACTCCTAATATGGCTTTTTAAGCAGTTTGCTCATAAGATAAAGACTTCTAAGATAAAGAGACCACTAAGATAAAGAGTTCTTGATTAAAAAAAAAAAAAGAAAAAAAAATCCCAGATTGCATTTTGCCCATGTAGAGTAATCGCATTCCATGGCTGAGAATCGATGAAACTTGTGATGAATTCACAAACACTATGATTCAATTAAATAAATATATGTGATGCAGGCTTAATATATGCACTTTAATTATTTATATGCATGTAGGTTATGTATGTGGATATCAGAGCGGGTTCGTTCACAGTAACAGTCTCCAACTCCATCTCTGTATATTGTTGCAAGTTTGGGTTTACTATAATGTTCATCTGGGAATGCAGTGTGCACCATTTCTTCAGATTTTTATGCTAAATAATTTATAAACTATTCATCACAATTTCAAAAATAAAAGCTCAAACCCTCACTCTGAGTTCACATGTTTTGATATCCAGAATTATTAAGAAATTACAGTGGCTGTAGCATTTCTGTGGTAAAGAAATCATCAAATGATCAAAGATTTAATATTAACTATAGTCAGACGGCTCTCTGCAGGCATCAAGTATTTTAACAATTTTGTTTAATAAAACCATATGATTACTTGCTTTTGATACTTTATTTGAACTAATTGTTGCCATTATACATGCATTTTAAGTCATTTTAAAGACTGTTGTTCGCTCAGGTCTAATTATAAATATCCGATTACTTGATTAATTGTCAGAATAATCTCGATAACCAAAATAATCGTTAGTGACAGCCATAGCGACAGCGTTAAGGTAGCCATCTTAAATTAAAAGTAATTGAGCAGACATTCCCTACAAGATTTGGAACTCAACTGTAGGAAAGGCCTCATACTCATACAAAAATAAATAAATAAATAAATAAAATTCTTGGCTATTTAATATTTACTGAAAAATCAATATTAAAGGGTTAGTTCACCAAAAAAAAAAAAAAAAAAAAAACACACACACACACACACACACACAACAAAAAAAGAAATCTGTCATTTATTACTCACCCTTATGTTGTTCCAAACCCCTAAGACCTTCGTTAATCTTTGGAATACAAATTAAGATATTTCTGATGAAATCTGAGAGCCGTTACCTTCACAATGCATCTTAAAAACGCACCACTCACATGCAAGACATTGCAAAAGACGCGAGTACAACGGTCACATATGTCCAAATAGCACCAACTACAGATGTGGTAGTACGTTTTTAAAATGGGAAAGTATTAACAGTATCAAAAAAAAAAAAAAAAAAAAAAAAAAAAAAACCACAAGCGCACAAAGACACTGAACAGAAGAAATTGCTGAATAAATTCATTATTTTCGCACAAAAATTAATTCTCATAGCTTCATAACATTACGGTTGAACCACTGATGTCACATGGACTATTTTAACAATGTCCTTACTACCTTTCTGGGCCTTGAACATGTCAGTTGTGTTGCCATTTATGCAGGGTCAGAAAGCTCTTAAGATTTCATCAAAAATATCTTAATTTGTGTTCTGAAGATGAACGAAGGTTTAACATGTTTGGAACGACATGAGGATGAGTAATCAATGACAGAATTTTTGTTTTTAGGTGAACACTCCCTATAAGTTACACAAAGGACAGTATGAAAGGGAACATTAAATAGGGGAGGGGTATTAAAAAAAAAAAAAAAAAAAAAAAAAAAAAAAAAAAAACAATTGAAAAGCAATCTTAACAGGCTATCCTGAGTAAAGTAGAAAGAAGCTCTTGTATCACTACAAAACAACTACCCCAACATTCAACCTTTTTATGTTGAATATTTCACATTTTGCAAATGTGACTGCACCCCAACACTGTATAACTGCATCAATAGATAAATCTCAAAACATGTGTTAAATGTTTAATGACCAGATATTTTTTCTGTCTTTTTCTACTCACCCAGCTAGGAAAGGCAGACCAGGTGGGTACTCGCTGACAAAGGTCACGCAGTATTCGAATGACAATCACACATGACTGGAGTCCATTAGCCCTAGCCTTCAGTGCAGTAAAGTCAAGATTAGTTAATGCACAAGAGCAAAAACATACAGTCATACAACATGGCGGAGATCAGAGAGAGAGGTGCAACACTACTGTTCGCAATGGAAGCTTATAATTGGTTTAAAAATAGCTGGGCCAATTGGCTTTCTTAAGCTGCCATTTCCAGCAGTATTTTACCTCACCATTAGTACAAGAGTTCAAAGTTTGCAAGATTCACTTGGAATGGCTCCCTGGTAATCTTGTAAACCCTGACCTCTGTTGTCAGATACTTCACAAACATATACTTTCATTTTACAAAAGATCAGTTTGCAAGAGTAGTTGCATAGGAACTGAAGCAGTCAAGGAAATCTGCTTTACTTTCCCTGTGTATTTGCAGTGATGGCAACAACACAGTAAACTAATCAGATATTCCTTTCCTCTCAATCCCTATTCCCAAGAAAAAAGGAAAAAAAAAAAAAAAAAAAAAAAAAAAAAAATCATTAACAAAATAAAGAAAAATAAAATAAAGTAAAATAAAATAAAGAAACGCTCAACATGAAAGCTCTTATCGATGACACTTTATGCAAAGGTATTCTGCAGCCTTATGGAATCATTTTACATGCTATGCATTTAATCTAAGACTTATGAATAAATGACTTGTATGCAAGGATGCTTAATTTTTTTTTTTTTTTTTTTTTTTTTAGGATCAGATCAGCTCATATATACAAAAACAGAATGCAAAAAAAAAATTGTACCATAATCTCCAAATTATAAACTGCATCCTTGTATCACTTTTTTTCCTCCCAAAAATCAGCTTTGAGGTTTAAAATTTAAGAACGAAAAGACTAAACAACTTAAATGAACAAATAAAAAGGAATACATCTCATAAGGCTACAAGAAGAAAGTAAAATGATGTTCCGAACCTGGAACCACTTAGCGTGGCGTAGGGCAGCCAGAGCGTCAAGGCATTTTTGCCTGTCCAAGACGTCCGCTGGGTCTTTCACCATACTCGAGGTTACATCTAAAAATGGATCGAATTGTCAAATGGGGGTGAGGAACGGGTGTTTGACCAGGTCAGAGAGACTGCCAAGAACACATTGCCACACATACCAGTCTGTTCCTGATCACTGCTCTCATTCAAAATGCAAAAACCTGTATATGCATCTCACATTTCACCCCATATGCAGAATCTCTCAGATCTTTTCAACAACATTATGGATCAGCTACACTTGCCATTTGGTGCACTTCTATTTAGTCTGTGGTGTAGTGCTGAGAGAAATAGGATAGAGACGGATGAGTCCGGAGTTAAAAATAAAGGGCTTTATCAGGGATACAAGACAAAAATAATAATAAAAAAAAAAAAACAAACATTGAGAATGTGATTGTGATGTAAGATTTCATAATAGAAGTTGGAAATGAACTCTGAATGATTTTTGGTACTCTGCATATAGTGAGCATGACACTTGTTAAAATTACTCATTTCTCTTGATAAAGACTATTTTAGTTAAAGCCCGTCATATTACTGGCTCTGCAATCCACAATTTGAAATTGCTGGGAATACAACAGTATATGATTTTCCAATGCTAAAAGCCAGCTACTGCTGGCAGAGTCACACAAAATTAAAAGACATTTTTTGTAATTTCACATCATATCACAGGTTTTCAAACATCAGTTCAGAAAACGTAAACTGTGGCATTTTGCCAATTATGGATGATCTCGTTGTCTTACAGTAGAAAAAAAAAAAATCTTTAGGACACATTAGCAATTTGTATTTTTAAAAACTAATAAAATCCAGAAACAGTAGCTCTAGTTTTCTAACATTTAATATGTTGGATATGTGGAATTTTTAAGGCACAAATCGAATTTTCTAATAAAGTTCCTGTGCTTCTTGCTTAACCAGCTGACTTAGCATTTAAAGCTCTTTTCTTTTGCTTGGGGCAAAAACAAATTGTGGATTCCAGCGTCTACATAATTGAAGTTCGCGGTAATAAATTCTATAAATAATACTTTGAGAATTTCTTTGAAACACAAAGTAGTCATTGTACTGATCCAGAAACATTGGAAAGATGATGGGCTGCAAATGGTACCAGATGTGTAAATCATGATGATGTAAAACAGGGATATCAAGGGAGATGTGCAATGTTTACAGCTGAATGTGTATTTGTAGTAACCCATTACAGTAGAATGGCAATGGTAGGTGTGGCAAAGTGTTTGAAGGTATTCAGGAGGGGGACCTTGGTCAAAAATCCTTCCGGAGCTGGTAGACGTAGCCTCAGATGGGAGACAATTTGCTGAAAATGCAAGGAGGCTTTGGGCTGGACTTGAAAAGCTTTGGATACATGAAGGCAGCAATGCGTGCTGGCAAGAAAATATGAAGCTCCCAGCAAGAGGATTAGGACATCACTGCATGCATACCTGTCATGATCGGGTTTGGAGAACCCCCATATCTCAATGTATACTGAAGGCTGTAAACCCCAGGTCCAACCAAAGATTCCTCTAATCAAAGCCTTCCTCCCAAAAGCTGACTCATACTCCCCTAAGGAGCCAAACAGGAATGGTGGCATGGCTGCAAAGCCTTCATTTAATATTCCACCACTTTTCAGCAGCTTCTTACCAACTAAAACTCTTCGTTGTAGAGATATGAAAAGACAAACGGGTTATTGATATTGTTACTCTATTATTTGACGAAATGTGGCATTTTGTTCTTAATGCGTTTTTACATCTTAAAAGTAACTGTTCGAATGCCAAATTTCAACATTTGTCAATTTCTATTCGATTGCTTCTCTCAGGGGAGCACTTTCATTTTGGAACAGGGGACCTCAGAATGGTGAACCTCTCACCACCATACAAAAATAAGATTTGTTTCCTGTGGGGACATGGTAGGCATTCCAACTACTTCTAAGGTCTCAGACCCAACTCAACCATTTCTCTTTAGAAATTAAGTTCGCTTGTTTTTTTGGTTTTTTTTTGGTGCACAGAATAATACCCCTGACCAAACTCTACGACCCCCTGGGAAAGAATAAAATCGTTTGGTTCTGCATAGGACACGATCCCCTTGAACACAGGAAACAAAAATGAATCTTACCCGGGACTAACTAGACTTACACAATGCAAACACTTATCATGCTTGTTTTGGGGAGAGCTTCAAGAGCACTGGAGAAGTGTTACAAAGAGAAGACCCGGAGCACCACTGCTGGCATCGGAAATGGTCTGATAAAACCTGGTAGCGTTAAACCCGGCTCTAATGCAACTCGAAGCCACTTGAACTGGCTTCAACCCTTTCACAGTGTGAACACATTACAGACTTCATATGAAATAATTAGTGTAAATATATAGAAAGAGGCACTTTACCTCAGTGGTGTAACTTGTCATTTCTCATTTCTTACGTACGGCCAAGCTTAAGCACATACCAGGTTTAATTTGTACACTTTCAATCGTATTCTTTCCAATTAATGCTCTAGTAGTGCAAACATAATTCTATAATTCTAATAACATCTAGCACCATATCCATAGTGCCAACAGATGGGCTCTTTAGGTTGTCAAAATCAGCATGAAATATTAATCTGATAGGTAGTCAGTTAATGTAAGCAACGTCTTTTCCAACCTCCATCCCGGGTGTTTTCCTCTCGGATGACGGGTGAGGTGAGGGTGATGGTCACCTGCATCTTAGGCTCAGCGGAGGACGTAAGGATAATGGCAGCCTCTTGGACGGAGCCTTTTACCTCATATTTCTCCGGAGTTACCATCTGACAAATATAAGGGTTAGCAGAAAATTACAACCATCTACTTGAGATTCAACAAACCCTCATCCAAAATAAGAACTTGGTAAAGCAGTGGCATCCAATTCTGTTCCTGGAGAGCCAATGTCTTGGAAAGTTTAGCTTCAGCCTGCGCCAACACACCCATCTGGAAGTTTAAAGTCATCCTGAAGACGAACTGATTCAGGCGTTTTATTAGGGTTGGAGCTAGAAGCAGGATTGGACACCACTGCTAAAAGCATTAAAAAAAAAAAAAAAAAAAATGTTGCAAGTAAAATTTAGTTTTATTGCAGTTTGCACTGCATTGAGTTGGTACCGTAAGCTGCTTGGGGAGATGTTCAACAATGCGCGTTAGCAGATTCTTTGTCGGTTTCTCAGAGCAAAGGAGGACCAGGTTGACATTTTTGTCTCCTCGCAAAAGCAGCCCTTTGGCGAGAACTCCTACCCGCATCACTCCCTTCAGCACTCTGCAATGCACAAGAGGTCATGTTTTGCTTTGCCCTTTTCCCTCCTCTCTGCTTTTAGAGACATTAGAGTGCTCTTGTCTTACCTGTCTTTGGGAGGCTCTTTCTTTTCTTTGTCCTCTTCTTTGCCCTTTGCATCTGCATCTTGGTCTGTGATGATGTCAGAGACAAGCTTAAGTGCTCGCTCAGTGATTGATACGATCTTCTGGATGGCCTGGAGCTCATCCTCAGAAGGATAAATAGCTGCATGTTTGGTCATCACATAACGATCATCTGAGGAATCAGGGCGACGTGGAGGCTGCACAAAAAAAAAAAAAAAGGACATGTTATCAACCAGTTGTGACAAACATTTCAGTAGTTGATATGGTAGTGGAATCTGATGATTCTCAATACGAATTCTAATAAATGATAGAAAAAAAAAAATATTCCAGTAAACACACTCTTTGTGCTTAATGGTATTATTCAGCATTTTTTTCCAATACATAATGCTGCTATTATTATCATTATTATTCTAGTCAACAACAAGAACTAGAGACAGGAAGGGTCTGTCTAACCAGTATGTAAAGCACAAAACCATCCTTTTGTGCAATACAAATTTATCTGAATTAACTTTTTAATCTCCTAAAAGTCTTTACTAATAAAACCAAATCTTACAGCCAACTAGTCAACTAAGTCTCTTATGCTCACCAATATTACAAAAATTAAAGACCTTTTCTATTTTAATATTCTAAAATTTATTCCTGTAATGGCAAAGCTGAATTTTCAGCAACCATTATTTTAGTTTTTAGTGTCACATGATTATTCAAAATCATTGTAATATGCTGATTTGGTGCTCAAACTCTCATCATTATCAATGTTAAAAACTTATGCTGCTAAATTGTGACAATGTTTTTCTAGGATTTTCTAAATAAAAAGTGAATTTATCTGGTTTTTGTAACAACTTTCTACTGTCACTTTTGATCAGTGTATTGCTGAATGCATTTTTCAGATATCTGACTGGTCCCAAACATTTTAAATGGTAGTGTACCTCAAACACAAACCACATATTTTGGCAATTCCAGCAGTGTTTTTCTCACTAGCTGTTCTCAGGACTTACCACTGGTCCTTGTGGTTGAGGAATGGGCATCCCAGGCCTCACTCCAAGAAGACCAGGAGGTCCAGGTGGACCCTGTGGATAACCTCCATCAGGCATTCTGCGCCTTTCCTCCCAGTGGTGCTGCTCTTCCTCCATACGTCGCCAATACATGTCCTCTTCATAGCGCCTGAGATCAATTACAACATTTAGGACCTTAAAATGCTCATATGTAGATACTGACATACTAGAAAAGGGAGTGGGGGGGGAAGCATCACACCTCATCTCCATCCTCCAACGCTCCTCTTCTTCACGTCTTCTCCAGTACTCTTCCTTTTGCATCTGCTTCCTCATCTTTTCCTCTTGGATCTTCCTGGCTCGGATGCTAGGTTTCACTTCCACCTGGAGATCTGGGTTCACCTTTTTCTACAAATGGCGGAAAATACAATCAGCTACACAATTTAAATTTTTCTGCATTTATCATAAAAGCAAACAACAACCCCTCAACTAACCTTATACTGCAGTCGATGTCTCCTTCCTTTCAAATGCATTTCTTTGGCATTCGGGTCATTGAAACTGCATTCACACAGTTTGCAGTGGAACCGGATAACCTTTCCTTCATCATTCCTTACCTGAAAACAAAAAACACATTTTAATGTTTGCACTTAGCTACACAACTTGAATTTTTTATTTTTTTCTTATGGTGCCTTCTGATACCTCTTCAACATAGTCATGTCCAACAGGCTGAACATCACTTTGCAGGGCTGCAAGTGCAGATTGAGGTGACAGAGGATCAGGCATGTCATTCTTTAGGTCCGATGGTGGTGCAGACGCAGCAGACTGTGCCGTTTTAGCTGCCTCAGTCTTGGATTCATCATTTTTAGCAGCAGTGGTTTGCAATTTGTTTCCACCTGTTTTGGTCATGTATCAAAACAAATATTGTATCGTGTTGTACTATATTATACATTATAACCTATAATAACAAACCATTCTATAGATCAATTTGGAGTAGACGTCACTTGCAGCTACACGCGCAAAGCGGTTACAGAAAAACACTGGTAACAAGTGGATGTAAATAGGTAAAAATCCATGGAATAAGAGGAGAAAAAAAAATAAAAAAATTGAGCCTTTTGATGTCAAAATCGGAATGCAAATAATTTTTATAGAATACTGTCATCAAAGACGTCATTTGAAGCTAAACGCAGACGTTTAAACATACATACTATGGATGAAAACTGCTATGATTACTCTACTTTTAAAGCATAAATTTGATTTAAACAATAGGTCTACATAATATTCACATATGCTGTTCATAAGGGACATATTGTATTAGCTCTACAGTTACAGCATGAAATATTATTTAAACCTATTACTATTAACATTTTTAAATAACATTTATTTAGTCTCACAATTCTGAAGTTTATATCTCCTAATTCAGACTTTACAACTCGATTTAACTCAAATAGTGAGTTTGTCAATTCTGAGGGAAGAAAAAGCCAGAAGTGTGGAATATAATCACCTGTTCTGAGCCTAGGGGAAAAGAGAGAATGACGAGCTGTTTTTCCTTATTATAACTGCGAGACAATCTCGGAATTGCAAAAATAAAGTCAGAATTTTAAAATGTATAATCAAATTTACCTTTTTTTTATTATTATTATTATTATTATTATTTCATTCCATGGCTCTATAGACTGCCACTTGAAAAACGCCATTTTCTGTCACCAGATAGGCTCCGCCCACAAAAAATTGTCATCCCTGTTTCGGATCTGTAAGACTATCCCACTATCTAATGTCAATTTCGCTGATTAACAGTGCTTATCACTGGGTGACAAGCTCTTGTAATATGCAGAGAACATTTTGAAAATGACATCCAATCAATTTAATCTATAATCTTTTTAAAAACTATTTTGTATCGCATCCGTGTAATTCACTAGCCGTAAAGGCCATCTCTCCTGGGTTTTCTGCAACCATGATGCGCGCGCATCCCGAATGTTTACAAACCAATAGTTGGTCTATATGATCTGTTCAAGAGCAAATAACATACCAACAAAGTTGATCTTGGGTGTGTTGACCTTCTTGACAGAGGTGCTGTTGACAGAGACACTGTTGGGCACTGTGCTCTTGCCCTGTGCAGCAGAAGCTGCCATGTTATTGACCATGCTGCCAGATTTTAGGTAAGAGGCAGAAACAGAGGAAGCAGAGAGGTTGGACGATGTGCTTGTGGAGCTGTTGTTGTTGGAGCTGGCAGTTTTATTAGGAGCAGCTGTACTGGAGGTGGAGGACTGGGACACAACACTGGGCTCTGTGGATGGTATCGGCTTTCCTAATTTGGTATGCAATTTCACAACCTATAGAAACAGTTCAATTAGTTACTAGGCGCATATAATCAATATCCCGCCCACTGCTGTGATCATCACATTTTGACTTATTACAACTTGGCATTACATAACAGAGCACATCTACTGATGCGGCATCCATTCCCCTTCAAACAACTTTCCGCTGCATTTTGTAACAGATAGAGTCCCTAAGAGGCCCTCTCTACAACGGAAAGCCAGAATCATACGCATTCAAAAATAGTGCTGCCAAAAAACAGGCTGAAAGCAGATTATTATGTGCCGAGATCAGAGAGTGAGTCATGTACCTTCTGGTGTTTGGCTCCTCTGATGTGCGCGGCGTAGGCATCAGCTCCAGTACAGGAGACGTCACAGAGCTCACAGCGGAGCTGATTCTGTGTGCCGCGGGCGGAGCTCCCGCCTCCGCTGCTGCTACTGCTGCTCTGTGACAGTTTCAGTGCGGCTTCCTTCTTTTTGTGCTTCTGACCCTCCAGATGCTCCTTATAGGTCTGGAAGCAGGCGATAAGATATATAAGCACCATAATTCATGGAAGTATTAGGAAAACACTAGTGTTTGGGCACCCAGTTACACAAAAACCACCAATAAATGCATTATAATAAAATACCTGGGGTCCAGCACAGCTGATCTTGCAGACATCACAGTAGTGTATCTGTGGTGGTTTAGGGGGCTGTTTAGGTTTGAGTGTTTTGTTCTGCAAGGGAGTTTTCTTCGTAAAAGTGCTGCCGGTCCACGCGGCAGTGGCTGCTGCGGCGACGGCCGCTTGTTTCTGCTGCTGTTGCTGCTGCTGATAGTAGGAGGAGGCAGCCGAATACACTGCAGCTTCATAGCCAGAGTATGACGTTCCTGAATATACAGAGAGGAGCAATTATTGGCTACAGTACAGACTGAGATTGACAGGATTGCACTGTAAATCTATAAGCCTAGTTCATGCAGATCAATTGGTACAGCATGACATTAGCAATCTCAATGCCATGGTTCAGTATTACTACTAGGGATCAAATAAACTACTCAGTGACCTTTAAACAAGAGCTTCCAGTGTCTCCAGGGCTTTGTGAGCATTTCATATCAGATCGCCGTTTTGAGAATTCAACTGAGAAAATCCGCAAACAGTTTGGAATAGAATGATGATGTTCTTACCAGAGTACGTGACTGCATTGGTGCTGTAGGTGGGACTCTGAGAGTATGACGGGACTACAGAGGCTGCTGCCGCGGCTGCTGCTGCAACTGGCTGTACAGCAGAGGACACTGGGTAAATGGAGAAGGTTGAAGTGGCAGGTCTAGGGGTGGCTGGCTTTATGGCTGTAACCTGACGCGTTTGCTGGGTCTGGGTGTACGGAGTGGCGCCCTGGCTGTATCCAGTTTTAGGTGCTAATGGGAGGAGTAAATTGTACGGAACATTTTACAATACAGATCATTTAAAGGGTGACCTGAAGTGGATTTATTGATTTAATTTTGTGTCCTTTAGAAAACATTTAAGAATAAATGGAAAAAAAAATTGATGACATTTTAAATTTAAATTTAAAATTTAAAATAAAAAAAAAAAAAAAATAAATAAATAATTAATTAAAACACATTATTTCAAATGTTAAAACTTTCACATATGGTAATAAAAAGTAATATTAGATAATTTTTAGGGCTGTCAACGATTAATCACATACAAAATAAAAGTTTGAGTTTGCCTAATATATGTGTGTGTACTGTGTGTAATTATTATGTATATATAAATACACACAAATTAATGTATATATTTAAGAGAAATGTTATCTATGTAAAAAATATTTGTATTGATAAATAATATAAATTATATAAAAATTACAATAAATACATATACTTGTAAATATTTCTATCTAATCTGTTTCTATATGTACCTGAATGTGTTTGTATTTACATAAACATAATAATTGCACACAGTACACACACGTTTATTAGGCAAACTCAAACTTTTATTTTGTATGCGATTAATCACGATTAATCATTGACAGCCCTAATAATTTTACAAAAATGTGTGTGTACAAAGGAAAAATCATAACTATGAAAATTGATAATTTAATGTAAACCATTTCTTTCCATTTAAATGGCAAGATGTGTCAAGCATACCTGTCTGATAGTAGGATTCGGCCACAGTAGGTTGTGGCTGAGCTGCTGCAGCAGCGGCCACAGCCGGTGTAGCTGCAGGTTGCTGGTAGTATTGTTTACTGTCATACGTTACAGCCGGAGCTGTGGACCGCACATATGAATAGGAGTCCTGCAACAGCAAACAGAGGGCTTGTATCTTTTCTTAACAATTGAACATGGATCTGACGGTCTTAAAATTGAGCATTTCAAAAACAAAGATACAACTAGATACAAAAGACTTTATAATGTTTTTGAAAAAAGGCTTTCATGCTTACCAAAGCTGCATTTATGTTATTAACAATATAATAAAAACAGTAACATTTTAAAATTAAATTTATTCCTGTGATGGCAAAGCTGAATTTTCAGCAGCCATTACTCCACTCTTTAGGGTCCTTTTACATGATCCTTCAGAAATCATTCTGATATGCTGATTTGTTGCTCAAGAAACATTTCATTATTATCATTACCTATGTTTCCATCAACCTGTTTTTATGCACATTTTGAAGTGTCGCAAAAGAAACGTGTAATGGAAATGGAAATTTCGAAAGTAAACCCCTAATTCGCAGAAGTCTATACTTAGGTTTCTGACTTCCACAAAAAAAAAAAAATAGAGTTGCAAATAATGGGAGATGGAAACAAGTTTGCCGAATAAATTTCTCCAAGCAAAAAAAATAAAAATAAAAAAAAAAATTCATATGACTTGACTAAACAACGGACCGTTCTTGTTGCACAGCATCTGAAATGTTGTTATGGTCATTCTTAAATGCCCAAGCAAAGTCTGTCAAAGTATTTTTGGATATAATTGTCTTACACGACTGCGTTCCTAAACAGCAGGCATCCACCTCCGAAAGCAATGACCGCATTTGTCCATCTACTCACTCTTAAGTAATTTGTTATACATGAAAATTATCATTATTCAGCAGCTTCTCCAACTTTTCTTA
Source organism: Cirrhinus mrigala (assembly GCA_036247105.1). Classification (NCBI taxonomy): domain Eukaryota; kingdom Metazoa; phylum Chordata; class Actinopteri; order Cypriniformes; family Cyprinidae; genus Cirrhinus; species Cirrhinus mrigala. The sequence goes on along the minus strand of CM070011.1, from coordinate 22,050,102 downwards.
GTGATATTTTAGCCAATTTATCAGGAAGTGATGATTTTGCGGATTTGCGCATAATTTAATTTCACAACTTTGGATGGAAACCTAGCTAACGCTGAAAACAGTTGTGTTGCTTAACATTTTTGTGGAAACAGTATTTTTTTCAGAAACTATTTTTTTGTAACATTATACATGTCATTAGGGTGAATTTTGATCCATTTAAAAAAAAAAAAAAAAAAAAAAACAACAAAACACACACACATCTTGATGACCTCCAAGCTCTTGAACAGTAGTGTATGAGAACAACTCAAGGTGATATAACTGGCAAGTTTGCTCCTTTCTTTTACCTGGTAGTTTTGTGAGGTAACAGGAGGTGGTGGTGGCGGTACTTCCGGCTGTCTCTGTGCATACCCGTAATCCGTGGCAGCATGTGTTGGCTGGTATCCTCCATAAGCTCCGGCAGTAGCTGCTGCTGCTACAGCGACTGGTGCAGGCCTGGCAACAGCAACCGTGGCGGCTGTAGGGGCGTAGGCTGCCGCCACCGTGTGTGCCGCCACAGGTGCTTGATGCACAGTATAGCTGGCAACGGTAGTGGGGTGGGTGTATGCCACCCCAGCAGCCGGCTGCTGACTGCAAAGGAGAGGATGACAGGCTAAGATGACAACACTGACAGCTCATAGTACTGATCTGATGCATTTAATAAAACATTTAAGAATTTAAAAAAAAAAAAAAAAAAAAAAAACCCACACACACACTATATTATGTATTATTATACTGCACAACCTGTATTTTCTATCACCCTACACCAAACCTATCCCTCACAGAAAACTGAAAATAAATAAATAAATAAATAAATAATAAATTTAGTATGTTTTTTAAGCCTTTTGAATTACAGGGACATATGCAGTGTCCTCATAAACCACTTTCACATTGTAATACCTCTGTCATACCCATGTCATTATACAAATTTTTGTCCTCGTAAACCAGTCCACACACATGACTGCCATTCAAAACTAACTGACGAAGGCAAAAAGGTCAGCAATTGTGAAACATAGAAACTTTCCCCTAAAAGGAAGAAGAAAAAGAAAAAAAAAAAAAAAAAAAAAGTGGCATCATGCATCAACTACATAAACAATACTGCCAAATTGCTAATTTTTATATGCAGGGGAAAGAAGAAGAGAAAAAAAAAAAAACATCTGGTGTAATTTAACTAAAATGAAGGAGATGAATATGTTGTAGATGATATATCTCACAGTAATGTAATTTTAAGATGTTCGTGTTAACATCTAACTCAGGCCAAAACAGATTATCTTGGAGATACATTATTAATGGTCTTTCCCAATTGGTGGACTTAATGCACCAAATCCATTGGCTTGACAGGGAAGACACATGTAGAGAAAGAAAACCAAATCAGATTTAGTGTAGCATTTTCTTGATAAGAGGCAGACAAAACATCATACAAATACTAATTCTCTCCATTTCTAATCGTCCATCTGTCTAAAAGCGTCACAACCATCTTGAGCTTGAACCAACCAACCAAAGCCATCCATCTACCTATAATGTGCACTTTAAAGGGACAGTTCACCCAAAAATTATATTATTACAATAATTACTCATCCTCATGTTGTTCCAAACCCGTAAGACCTTTGTTCATCTTCAGAACATAAAAATTAAGATTTTTTAAGACGTCCGAGAGCTTTCTGACCCTCAATAGATAGCAAGGGTACTACCACGTTCAAGGTCCAGAAAGGTACCAAGAACATTGACAAAATAGTCCATGTGACGTCAGTGGTTTAACCATAATTTTAGGAAGTTACGAGAATTTACCTTTCTGGACCTTGAACGTGTCAGTTGCACTGATGTCTATGCAGGGTCAGAAGCACTCGGATTTCGTAAAAAATATCTTAACTTGTGTTCTAAAGATCAACAAAGATCGTGCGGGTTTTCAACAACATGAGGGTGAGTAATTAATGACAGAATTTTCATTTTTGGGTGAACTATCCCTTTAAGAAACTGGCCAACCTCTGTCTAGCTTGAGTCTACTACTATTACCCACCCATATATAAAAAGTAAACGCTTCCAAATTGTCAAACCATCAATCTCAATGTAATGCTGACACCTGTCAGAAATAGCAAACACTAAGCTGATAAAAAAAATAAAAATAAAAAAAAAATAACTGCTCAGAAATATGATCCAGCTTAGAAGAAACTTCACATCACCTCTGTTTTGACAAATCGAGGCATGTTCTTTCACTACATGGCACATAAAGCCAAAACAAGAACATTAGGATTACTTTAAAAACAACAAAAAACGTAAACCTAGACCAAAATAAACCCTTGAAAATGCGTATCAGCAGTGACATTCAAGGAGTCCTTGAAGGCGTTCGTGAAGACATCGCCCTTTCACACACACATACGCACATTTTGTCAATTAATCAGCTAAAATTAAAACCAGTGGTTTTAAACGAATCATAAAGTGTCAAAACGACTTTAATAGTGTTGGGCGACAACGTACATTCGCTTTTGTGCGTTTCCGTCTTAAAAACACTTGTGTGTAAAGAAGATCGTCGAGCAGGACGGACATGCGCAGAAGCGCTCTAGTGCAGAACTGGAGGAGAGATGACAGCTGCAGTCTGATCGGGCTGTTCGCTTTATTTGGGCTGCACTGGCTAAATTCACAGTTTATCCAAACACGTGAACACAAGAATGAGTTTACAACAGTGTTAATATCTAACAAAAAACGTGCCGTGTCGCGGATGAAAACGGATAAACCCACCGAGATAAGAATCGTGTCTGTTTACGAGGCAACCCGGTCTCATATTAACGTAAACAGTATTTACTAAACCAAGGCCATTAGTAACAAAACTAAATATTAAGAATATAACAAAAAAAATTACAGATATTAAAACACTTATTATTTTAAACTACGATCACACGGATTTAAACTGCATGCGCACCTGCGCTTGGTCGCCACGCCGGATGTTTATATAAATAGAATTGTATAAAATCAGTATAGCGGTGTAATAACCTCTTATTTGCAGTTTATCCAAAAATGTTTTTTTTTTATTTTTTATTTTTTTTATTTCGTAAGATACTCGCCCAAAACACTAATAAAAACTAAAGTGTCAATATCTCTCCCTAGCAAATCAAGTAAAACAAACGTATACATAAACACAGCGCGTTACTATACGCATAATAAACATAAGTATTTAAAATAGCATGTAATAATGCATTATTTTCTCTCCAGCCGTTCATCTTAAGGTTTAAAGCATAGCCAATCGCCTCCATCCCCTACCCCCACCCGGACCCAGCAACAAAGGCAGAGGGGCCAAATCCCACCATTACTGTACAACCACCATAACCGCAGTTCCCAATAAACATCTCGGTCCTTACCTATACTGGGCCGCAGCACCATGGGTAAATCCAAAGTAGTTGCCGGTGGCCATTTTGACATCTTCACCTAGCCGGCTGGGCACTGAAAAAAAGGACAGATTCATGGAGGGTTAGCGATTGAGTGCAATGGCAACCATGATGAAGAGCCGTATCATGCAGTGGAAGAAAACACGCAGGAGACTACGACGAAATAAACCCTAACGATCCCCACACACCCGTAACATGATCTTAATCACATCCTCTCATGTTTAAGTCGCGTCTGATGTCTCAATGTGTTTTTATAAACCCAGTTTTACTTACCATAGGTGAAGGAGACTACTGGACATATGGGAATCATTGGTTTCCTATTCTCTTACGAACTCTGACTCGTAACCCTGCCTTTTTATATGAGAAGGTCGTACCAGGATATAGCGCTTACCGCACATGCGCATTTGAACGTTGCGACAGATGGGAAGTGTAGTTTTTCGTAAAACCATTTCAAGGTCGCTGAGTACTGCTTTTAATCCAAAAACACACAACTGAGGTCGTTTTGTGTATGATTTTGATTCGAAAGTGATATAGAACTGACAATGTGACCATGTAACACACATAATGAAACATATTAAATATTTATTATGCTGAGTAAATTCAAATTAATTTACCATAATGTAACTTTATTGGATGTGACTAACATATTAATATTAACTGACATTTTGTTGGTATTTTGATATATCCAAGTGACTAGATATTTTGAATCTGTTCACTAAATGTTAATTTAATATTATTTATTCATTTCCTATTTGTTTTCAGTTTACATGGTTTTTCATATTATTGCTAAAAGTGGGTGAATTTAATTATTTACTCAACCGATTCTTCAAGAATACAGTTGATTTAAAAAAAAAAAAAAAAACATATGTATGAAAACTACGGAGGGTAAAAATACGGAGCTAGCCAATTTCCCCATAAACACCATTAAGAGTTCACTTAATATATAACACAATAAATATTCCCACCATCATCCAACATTTGATAAGACTTTTATAATTATATCAGTAATAATTTATATTTAATGAGTAATTAACGTCATCACGTTTAAAGATTTGCTGTTACTGTGGTGGTTTACAATCAGACGCAGTGCTGTCATTGAAGAAAAAACTACATTTCCCATAATGCCCTCTGAGACGTTATTAGCCATATGGTTGGTTATCTATCCCTCGACTTCCCGCCGCTGAGCCTGACTGACTGTTATAGCCCACTGCACAACGTTAAACGTAAGTCCTGTTCAATTCATACTAAAGCTAACAGTAAACTGTCTATTTTAGACACGCACTTGTTAAATAAGTGCTCAGCCATGAAGAGTCATATAAAGACTAGTCATCCAAAATCGCTTTTAACATGAATGTAGTATTCAGGGCCTATCTTTCCACCTTAGATTTGGGATGCAGAGGCCCATGATCAGCCCCGCTATAACTACTCGCCAGTGTTGATCTACACGAGTTAGTTTTGGTTGAACAAACCAGTTATGCAGTTTAATGTCGTCCATTCCAGTATGTGAAAGCAAATCGGTAATGCGAAGTCATTATTGATCGGGGAAGCCTCAAACCTGTCTCTTGCTTTGATGGATCTTTTCGACCAAGATGACAATCCTCTCGTGCTCAGTGATAGGCGGAAGGGATGCTGCTGGTAGTTTGTAAAAATCAATGCAAAATTCATTTAGGCTAGATTTAAGAAAAAAAAAAAAAGAAAAGAAGAAAGAAAAAAAAATCGAAAAGTGTATGTAACATGTTAGGGCTAGGAAATATGTGGACCAGATGTTTAAAATATTTATTTTAGCAATTTTTGAGATCCAAATGGCCTTTTAAATAAATTATTTCCACAGTTGTAATGGAAATTCTGGGAATATCAGGAAATATCACAATTGGATTATAGGCCTGAGAAATTAATAAAATCATGAAATAACCCCTACTGTGTCTGTCCTCATGTTTTTTTTTTTTGTTATTGTTTTTTTTTCACCCATAACGATATGTTTCAGAATTGTAAGTAAACTATTACCGTTGATGTCGAAACCTTTTATTAATTTTCAGTAATTATTTTGAAATTATTTGTAATGAGGAATTGCTATTTTTGCCTAGAAACAACATTGTGACTCTTGTGCATTTATGACGCATGCAGCAAATATAGAGAATATGGCATTTTTGTTATTTAGGTAATTTTTGTTTTATTTAAAAATTATTTTTCTACATTTTTTAGTATAGAGGGTTTGCATGTATGTCACGGTTTGGTCAGTTATCTGGATTCATGATCATAATAGAAATACACAACAGCATCGATTGCATCGATTACTTAATACTTTGTTCTGCTAATTTATGCTGTCTAAAACACGGAAAAAAACGCGGAAGCTGCTAAATTATACAGAGAAGAACTTCATAAGCAGGAAAGGGTGCAATGGTTTGACAAGCTAAAGTAAATAGGTGGTAAAGATGCGTACGAGCAAGTATTAATTAAGATATTAGCGTAATATTTCACCTACCTGGCTGGAAATAAGAACAAACATGAATGTTGTCAAGATTCTTTGGCCAACCACAAACGCCTTTTGTTCCTCAGACAGTTTTTTTTTGACTCTTGTCCTTGATTTGTTATAACTTTTGACAGTCTATAGTGCTCTAAATATTTTTCCCGGTCCGACCGATTAGTACAGCCCAAAACATGACAATAATTGACCATTTTCAGCAGCAATAATCAGCGAAAGATGCAAGTTTTGTTCAGTTCAGCAGCATTGTTTACATTCAGTGCCGCTGATATGGCCAATTGATGATACGTTGTGAAAACAATTTTTTTTGTGTGTGTATTTAATTTTACATTATTGTAAGAACATGGACAATTTCATTAAATTCTGTGATGTAGATATTAGTATAAATTACAGGTTTTCACATCAAAGGTCCTTTGGTAAATAGAGCTTGAGCAAGGACCCCCTATTGTATGTATGATAAAGTGGAGCTAAGCAGAGCATACCTAGGAAAAAAATGTATATTTACTGCTGAAATGAAGTTCCGTAAGTGTCCTTGAGGTGGCAGTGTTGAATCATTTTACATGAAATTGTACTTGTTTGTGTTCAGCAGCATGCCTAAGTCTAAAGAAGTGCTGTCTTCCACTTCGGGTAGTGAGTCAGACAGTGATACGGAAACAAAGGTATGAACGCTGACATTCATGCAATAATATTATTATAGCCTTTGCAGTTGGAAAACTAAGTGTATGCTTCCTTTCGTTTAACTTGAAATCAGCAGTGGCTTATATATTTTTAGTACTTATTTAATTTGAAAATGTGCTGCAGGCCTGAAAGGTCATGTGTGTTTGTTTTTGTCTCCTCCTTTCTACCCAAGGCCAAAAGAAAGAAGGCAAGTGCTCCTGAGAAGCCTGCTAAAAAACAGAAAAGCGGAGAGACCTCCAAACCGAGCGGCTCTGCTAAGAGTGACAAAAACAATGATGATAACATGTTCCAGGTTGAGTTTTTTATTGTACATTCTCATATATAACTGAAATAAATAACTCAAATAAATAAATGCACAGACATCTTACTTGTAGGTTAAAGCTCTTTTAAGAGTGACACTGCATTAAAACATAGAAACAGTCTTGCTGACAGAAAAATTAAAGGGATAGTTCACCCAAAAATGAAAATTTTGTCATTAATTTGTTCCAAACCCGTAAGACTTCGGAACACAAATTAAGATATTTTTGTTTAAATCCGAGAGCTTTCTGATCCTACATAGGCAGCAATGCAACTGACATGTTCAAGGCACAGAAAGGTAGTAAGGACATTGTTAAAATACTCCATGTAACATCAGTGGTTCAACTTTAATGTTTTGAAGCTATGCGAATACTTTTTGTGTGCAAAGAAAACAAAAATAACAACTACGTTCTGACGTAGAACCCAGATGTGCTGCACCTTGTTTGCAAGCAGAAGAATGCTCACACTGTACATAAGAGTCTTTGTAAACATGTCTGAAGATTTTAACAGAAAGGATGACTTGCAATTTTTTGCCCAGCCGTACTTATTTGAACCAGAATATACAGACGGAACTAAGAGAGATGGACGTTCTACGTCTACGTTGTTCTTTGCGCACAAAAAGTGTTCTTGTAGCTTCATAATACGGTTGAACCACTGATGTCACATGGACTATTTTAATGATGTCTTTACTACCTTTCTGTGCCTTGAACATGTCAGTTGTGTTGCTGTCTTTGCAGGGTCAGAAAGCTCTTGGGTTTCATCAAAAATATCTTAATTTGTGTTCAAGAGATGAACAAAGATCTTACAGGTTTGGAACGACATGAGGGTGGGTAATTAATGACAGAATTTCTTCTGCTTTAGTGTCTTCATTTTGCATGTTTGACTGCAATAATGAAAGTTTAGTATGATTCGATTGTAGAGCTATTTTTACTGTCCCTGGTGGCATATTCATGTTCTGATATGTGACAGATTGGAAAGCTGAGATACGTCAGCGTCAGGGATTTCAAAGGCAAGGTTTTGATTGACATTCGAGAGTACTGGATGGACCAAGCTGGTGAGATGAAGCCTGGAAAAAAAGGTAATTACAGGGCAATTTATTTGATGTATTTTTGTGTCATTCTACTTTGACCTCTCAGTCAAGCAAATATCTTTAAGTGCAAGTAAAATGTTCCTGCGTGTCTTGCTTTTGATTATTGTGCCATAGTTGTTTTGTTCCATCAATTGTATTGAATTACCCTTAGGCATTTCATTGAATCCTGAGCAGTGGAATCAGCTGAAGGAACAAATGTCGGACATCGATGATGCAATTAGACGATTGTAAGAGCTGTTTGTGCGGTGAATGGTTGTCTGGTTCTTTTTAGAGTTCCATACTTTGGTACATGGGGACTTCAACAAAATGTTTCCTGTTTCAACTTGTGCTATAAGTATGCTGTTAAATTCGAAGAGATTTTTTTTGTTATGTTATTGTTCATTTCCAACTGTCTGCTGTTAAATGTTGATGTGTGTGAATAGTAACTCTTGACCTGAGTGATTATTTTAATAGTACAATAGTTGTATTGTTCTCATACTCTGCCTACATAATAAAGGCTTTTTTGGTTTGGAGTCTTTAGTCTGTCTTTTTGATTGAGTATAAAATTATTAACCGTGTTATGATGTTTTGTTCTCTATATTAAGGAAAAGTACATATTTTTAAACTGAAAGTTGTTGTGATTCTGACAATAAACAGAGCAGTAATGGATGACCTAAAACGACGGCGTTTGGCACTTTATGATGCTTGTTGTGTCCAGTCCTGAGTGCTTGTGTGTAATTTGCTCGCCTTCGCGTGGGAGCAAGAATTATAATGGTCCGTACGCCCACTCAAACATAGACCAGACTCTGGAATAAAAACAGCCCTTTCACTTGACTGTCCAGAAGAGCCATCTTGCATCAATTGCATTTGCTGTCTAAATTAAATCACTCTTAAATCATGGTAGCCACTGTATTGCCAGCACGTCTTTGAGACAATATGGTTTATGGTGTTGCGTGCAAAGCAAGCATTATTGGGGTAGTTTCTGTAAGAGGTAACCACAGTGCAAGCACATTTTTCAGATGATGCAGAGGTTCAAACTGTGAATAAACATTTATAAAATTAATTTACATTTCTATTGTTTATATACGTTATATGAAGTAACTACATTTCAGAATTAGTTTATGTATGTATGTATGTATGTATGTGTGTGTGTGTGTTTGTATGTGTATGTATATATATATACACACACATGTACTTCAAAATGTGTATTGATTCATATTATGACTGTTTCTTAAGTATCAAATGCATCCTAAGGTTTGAACATCAAGCTGTGCTTTAGAAAAGAATATTTCTTTTTCTGTTTCACTGGTTGCACTCCAGGTGGTGGTTACTATGGAGATCACTTGCAACCACAGAGGTTCATTTTATTTCCTGAGAGGTAATAATTTCATGTTCTGATTGAACCACCTTTCCACTCCAACTTCATTTCTGTGACCATTACATGAACTACGAAATATCAAGAAATAGCAATAAAAAACACCTTCTAAAACCTTGAGTATGTTACATACACCTGTTAATGTAAATGTAATATTAGTGTAAAACTGATCAAAAGAAAAAAAAAAAAATAGTAATAATAATAAAAAGACAGGAAAAGGAAAAAAGTAGGGCTGTCAAATGATTAATCGCATACAAAAAAGTTTGAGTTTACCTTATAAATGTGTGCAATTATTATGTATAAATAAATACAAACACATTCAGGTACATATATAAGAAATATTTACAATATATGTATTTATTATAATTTTTATATAATTTATATTATATATAAATGCAAATTTTTTTACATAGATAACATATTTCTTTTAAATATATACATTAATTTGTGTGTATTTATATATACATAATAATTACACACATTACACACGCATATATTAGGCAAACTCAAACTTTTATTTTGTATGCGATCAATCGCGATTAATCGTTTGACAGCCCTAGAAAAAAAGTGTTGTTTTTTTTTTAAATCACCAATAAATTTTTTCTATCAAACTTTGTATGAAGATGATCGTCATCTATGTTATTGATGTACTTTTTTGATTTCTGTAATATGTGTGTAAAATGGTCATAAACAGGTTTTCCCATTATATGCAATGTATCTATACACTGTATCTAATTTGCATATTAATGTGTTTTTAGGGCAACGTAGGCTTAAGCCTAGTCCCAGACTAGAATGCATGTCTGGGCTGTTTTAACAGAAAGAAATTGCACTGACTGATCTTAAAACATATCAGTGCCATTTTTTTTTTTTTTTTTTGTGTCTCAAAACACACAAGCAATGTTATTTCCTAAGGCACGTTTATAAATGATACTTGAAGTCCACTTCCAGAACTAAAATTTACAGATAATTTACTCATCCAAGATGTTCATGTCTTTCTTTCTTCAGTCAATAAGAAATTATGTTTCTTGAGGAAAACATTTCAGGAATTTTTTTCCACACAGTGGATTTCAATGGTGCCCCCAAGTTTGATCATCCAAAATGTAGTTCAAATGGCTCTAAACGATCCCAGCCGAGGAAGAAGGGTTTTATCTAGCAAAACAATCAGTCATTTTCTAAACAAATTGACAATTTATATACTTTTTAACCTCAAATGCTCGTCTTGTCTCGTCTCTACGATACGCATGCGTAGTCTGTGTAATCCTGGTCAATACAATTAGGCTATGTCGAAAAACTCCCATCTCATTTTCTTCCCTAATTTCAAAATCGTCCTACATCGCTGCAGAAGTACCGACCCAGTGTGTACAAAGTGAACATGCAAAGAAGATCAAACACCCTTTACAAAGTTGGCAGTTTTTCGACATACCCTAACTGTATTGACCAGGATTACACAGACTACGCAAGCACATCGCAAAGACTAGACAAGACGAGCATTTGAGTTTGAAAAGTGTATGAATTGTCAATTTGTTTTGAAAATGACTGATCATTTCGCTAGATAAGACCCCTCTTCCTCGGCTGGGACTGTTTAGAGCCATTTGAAGCTGCATTTAAACTGCATTTCGGAAGTTCAAACTTGGAGGCACCACTGAAGTTCACTGTATGGAGAACTGAACTTACCGACTGAAGAAAGAAAGACATGAACATCTTGGATGACAAGGGGGCTGAGTAAATTATCTGTAATTTTTTTTGTTCTGAAAGTGAACTTCTCCTTTTAATGTCCTAATTGAACTATGGCCTAATCCTGGCTTAACCTAAGCCCTGTCTGTGGAACCAGGCCAATTATGTTTAATATTATATGGGAATATTGATATATTTGTTTTCCTATTCACTTGTTGTACAGTCCTGGTGTCCTCTACAGTGGACATGCAAGACATTTTGATTTGAAACCCCATAACATTCTCCCGAGATGTTATGACAAACAATTGGAAAATTAGTCAGAATTATTATTTTTTCATAAATGTGTTAAATTTGATCACTAAATTAATGTCAGCCGTACTTAAAGACCAAGTAGGGAGTGGTCATGGTGAAAAGTGAAAAGTGCTGAAATGACTTAAAACTGTGACATGTAAGCTCTCAGAGAAATTCACTAAAATGTAATGTCTTCTACTGAGGACGAAGGTCCATAGCTGGGTGTCAGGAGGATATTTGGCATTCAAAAATAGAACGGTATCACTAGGTGGCACCAGTGCTCTATTGAAATTAAATTTCTCCTGCTAGCTTTTGGACAATAAAACTGTATTCAACCTGTCAACGTTTTGAACAATGACCAAAGGTCTTCTTAAAAAATGACTTACCATCATACCATCGACTGAAGGTCTTCAGTTCTTCACAACCTTACCATCAAAATGACAGTTCTGATACCAGTCAGCGTGTTTGTGGCTTACTAATGTGAATTTCTTTCCATCACATGTTAGTTGTTGATAGGAAAGGAATTTGTTTCAGAACTCTTGGCAGTGCATCAAACACCGTTAATGCATGAGAATTTCCTTTCCTATCAGTGTGTGATAGATATTTCATCTGAACACACTAACAGAGCGGTGTGATGAAGAATCAAATTCATTTGCTCAATCAGAACATCCTACAAGTTGGTCTGCAATCATTTTAATGAAAGCACAAACACGGTGCGACCACAAAACAGGAATTGGTGGAATGTCCCTGAAAACTGGAGGCGGTTTGAATCATCCATGCAGCCTCCATCTTCTCGAGATTTCCTGTACATCACTTTGATGCTTTTATGATGGATGGAGGAATAAGAAGAACATCCTGGAAACGAGAAGCGGAGCGGGCGTGTTGAGCTAGTTTACTAGTTTTGGAGCACTTTAGGTCACCGATGCATCAAAAGTCCAACATCTGCTTCTATTTGAAGGGTCTGCTGTGAGCCTGGCGATTGAACATCGGTGTCTGTGGTTTTTGGACCGGCTCTCGTGTCATTGAGTATCGCATTGCATATTTCAGCGCTTGAGTTTCAGGTTATGTTTACATCTGGACATGGGAATATGCCGGGGCGTGTAGCTCATCTTTGGGCTAATATCAAACCGGCGTGGGTTTTACAGGAGAGACTAACGCATGAGGAAACCCTTTCAGCCCACTTTTGATGGATGTCTCTGCCTCTGTTGTTTTACTCCATGGTGGCTAATATAACGGATACTGTTTCATGGAAGGAATTTGTTCTTCCATTGAGATGTGAAATGCATATTGATTACAGGGCGCCTTGAGTTTCCTGTCCGTGACAGGGATGGTATTGGCTGGAACCCGTTTTGGCTGTGAACTACGGCGGGATCTTGCCAATTTGTCTACAGTTGAATTATCTTTACAATGGACAAATGATATTAAGAAGCTTACGGGCCAGAATACCTCCTCTTGACCCTCTGGCAAGGATAAAATCATTCATCTCGAACACGTCAGAAGAAAAACAAGTCCACTTAGACTTCACCCTGGCTGAAGTGTTCTCGCCCCGGTGCATTTCTGCCAAAACGTACTGTTATTCTGCATATAGTGCTAAGCGTACAATTAAAAAGCTGAAGGAGAAAGCAAAGAATGTGTTGGTATCCTGGCTGGCTTTGTGGAATGTCCAATGAGTGTCAGTTTAATAATGGTTGCAGTTGTCTTTGGCATGGATAGGTACTGCTTACATGTGAGGTCAGTTTGGTGAAGCTGCCACAGAAGTGAAGATAGATCAAAACAGGCCCTCATTCATGATTAATGAGTCTAACCCCAAAGGTGGTCAAGTAATCACCTATGGGGGTGAGATGAAATGCTGTTTTGCTGACTGTAATGATAAAACAGAGGTCCAGACGTTTCAGCTTATGGAAGATTCCGTTTGATCACCCTTTCCTCATCATCGTTGGGATTCAAAGAAAAATGATTGGTTTCTGCAAAAAAAAAAAACACACGGAACTCTTGCCATAAATGCTATCTTGGTTCATCAAATGACTCAATCTGACTCATGCACCCCAAATTTATTTCTTAGTAAATATTTTTGTAGATTACTCATATGAAAATACTTATGGATCTGTTATTACTCACGGCTTTGAATGGCAAATCCATCAGAGAAATATAAAACGTCTGAAGTTGAAGAAAAATGAGCTTTTAGTCTAGTATTGTTAACTGTAAAACTCAAAAACCTGACTCTTGTGTCTTTTATTGTGTCCTGATCAAAGTGCTGCTGGCAGTATTTTTGAGTGGAACACAAGTGTATTTCATATTTCATATGGGCTGTTTTAATGTTAGCACTGAGCTTAGATGCAGACATGAGAACAGTGAGAAATGTTGTGAGCTTGTTGAAAACTTCTCCCTTCTTGCGCTGGCTGCGGGGCCCCGCTGAGCGGCGCGTCCCTGAGGTTAGCTGGAGGTGCCCTCGACCTGACCGTCCACACCGCCTCGTAAATCTGCCCGGCCTGGACCAACACTTATTGTTCACAATAAGGATTTAGTTTCACCCTCAGACGAGTTGTTTGGGTAGTCAGTAGTGTTTAAATGTGCCTAAGGGTATCGGAATGTGTCGGTCATTACCACACGGCTCTCTGGAATGCTTGATTCTGATTGGTCAATCGTGCCATGCAGCAGACAGATATTCCCAGTATTTGCTGTCCCCTATGGCAACGCCACAGTTCGTGTTCATAGCAGCAAGACAGCTCTGCTTGAATGCCTTGTTTGTTTTCAGTTCAAGAACAATGTAATCATCATATGTGACCCTGGACTACAAAACCAGTCTTAAGCAGCACGGGTGTATTTGTAGCAATAGTCAAAAATACATTGTATGGGTCAAAATGATCAGTTTTTCTTTTATGACAAAAATCATTAGGATATTAAGTAAAGATCATGTTTCATGAAGATATTTTGCAAATTTCCTGCGGTAAATATATCAAAACTTAATTTTTGTTTAGTAATATGCATTGCTAAGAACTTCATTTGAACAATTTTAAAGGTGATTTTCTCAATGTTTTGATTTTTTTGCACCTTCAGAATCCAGATTTTCAAACAGTATCTCGGCCAAATATTGTCCTATCCTAACAACCATGTATCAATGAAAAGCTTAATTATTCAGCTTTCAGATGATGTATAAATCTCAATTTCAAGAAATTGACCCTTATGACTGGTTTTGTGGTCCACGGTCACATATACACATACATACATATATATATATATATATATATATATATATATATATATATATAAATGATTAGTTAGAATGATGCAGTTTGTTTTCGAATGGCTAAAATAAAGCATCAATTTAATACACTTGTTAACCTGGTCATTTTAAATCGGTTACATTAAAATGTAGATTGATCTGATTTGATTTAAAAAAATAATACCCCTTGGTTAACGCTAGTTAGTCAGACTCTTTCTTAAGACACAATCTTAACATAGAGGTTTTGAATGAAAGATAGTAATACAATTATGATTTATTCGAAATCCAGCACAGTCGTCTAAATTTCTCCTTCTTCTTTCTTTTATTGGCAAACCACAAGGCAGATTAAAAAAAAAAAAAAAAAACCTGCTGATGACAGACCTCCTTGCTGAAAAACAACAAAAAAAACAAACCAAAAAAAAAAAAGAAGCTAAAATCAGCCCAAGTTGTTTAGCAGGTTTTAACTGGTCATCCAGCCTGGTCCTATCTGGTCATAGGTGGTAAGCAGGCTGGTTTTAGAGGCGTCTTAACCACTTCTTTAGCTAGTCAGGATGGGGAGGCCAGCTACTTCCAGCTTAAACCAGCTAAGACCAGCCAAACAGCTTAGGCTAGTTTGCGAAACCCTGCCCTCCTTAGTTACTGTTGCTATGTCCAACAAACAATGCTGTTCTCACACTACACATCATGTTCTCATGCAGTGAAAAATACATTGTGGAACAAAGAGGAGACTGATAACACACCGACAGACGTGTTTCTGGTATGAAACAAGGTCTCAGCTTTAAAATCATTTTTTAAGAAATTCAAACATCAAACACCGTTTTGTGGCTCTAATGTGTCGTGATAGATCACTGTATTGCCTCATTAGATCAATCGACACGTGAACTGATTGTCTTTTCTTCAATCACTTAAATCACGAAAAAACGAAAAAATGAATGAATATCAAAATGTTTTTTATTTCAACCGTGGAAAGAATTGACACAATTTTTCAAGTTTAAGTACACCGAAGTTAATCTACTCTCCTGTCTGATTTGTTTGTCCCCCGCCCTCCTTAGTTACTGTTGCTGCGTTTGACAAACAATGCCGCTCTCACACTACACATCATGTTCTCACAAAAAATACATCGCGGAGCAAAGAGGAAACAGACAATACGCCGACAGACAAGACTGAGCAGGTTACTTCTGGTATGAATCAAGGTCTCAGCTTTAAAATACTGTCATTTTTTAAGAAATTCAAACAATAAATACCGTTTTGTGGCTCTGACAGATTACTGTATTGCAACTGTATCAATCGACACGTGAACCAATCATCTTTTCTCCTTTACTTGAAGCACAAAAAAAAAAAAAAACATGAATGAAGTTTAAGTCCATCAAAGTTTATCTACTCTTCTGTCCGATTTGTTTGTCAGACAGAATAGCGGACTCTGCATTATGATTGGTCAGATCACTTGTCAGTCAGGCTGTTTGCGAAGGGCCAATTGGCCAACTAGTGTCTTAGCCCGATATTTGCAAAAAGTTGAGCATTTGTCATCTTGAACGATGCGTTTATTACTTGTGTATGGTAAGATAAACAAAGCGAACATTTTCAGTTAATTTCTATGAAAGACGAGAAACAAGCTTGTGCAGAAAGCATTAAGAGCATCTGAGGGCACCCAAAAGTTGAGAAATGCTCAACTTTACGCAAATGAGAAGATACTGGACACTTAATATGTGACAATTACATTGTCACATTATATTATTATATGTATTATATATACACCCCCAAGACCTTCGTTCATCTTCAGAACACAACTTAAGATATTTCTGATAAAATCCTAGAGCTTTCTGACCCTGCACAGACAAATATTCAAGGCCCATGCATGGCCTATTCGACGCATGTGTGTGCATTCCTCTGCTTGTGAACAAGGCACAGTGCATCTGGGATACACGTCAGAACGCCGGCTCCTTTTTTTCTTTGTGAAAGCTTTAAGATAAAACACAGGTAAACTCAAATAAGTATTTTATGCCCAAGTATTTGCTTATTCTGTGTGTAGTCATACAATAAGTGGTACATTATCCCTTTCATAAGCCAGATTTCCCTCACCTGCATGTTACACAGCAGGACAGAAAGTTACTGAATCTGCTGAATCTGCCTGGGCGCCGACATGCTCCCTCGGTGTGCTGCTGCAAATGGCTGTGTAGCGAAGCATTATGCAATGCCATACTTGAGCCATACTTTAATTCCTTTGATTCCCCACGGACACAATTAAGATAGTCATGGTTGTAATTTTAACGCAGCGGTCCAAATGTGCTATCTCGCACACAGGCGGAGAAATGTCTTGCCAAAAAGGGAAAATATAAGGAGTCATGTCTCATTTATCTAGTGTAAACAACATGGCCTCTGTGGCAAATCATCTTGTTATTTGCCTGGGTGTATCCACAGTGGAATTTCTTATCGAGGATCAATTCAGATAGTATTATTAATAAACAAACTGTGCAGAATTTAGATGTTATCTCACATCTCTCACTTAGTTTGCATTAATAGTGGAAAACACAATCAGCTGAAAGACTCCAGGTAGCACTAGAGAAAAATTTACTCTGGTTAATGGGGGAAAAGAAGTTTTTGGAATAGTACAGTCATTAAATATTCATGGTCGCGCTTCCCGTGTTTGCGCTGAGTTATGTTAAATCACTTCGGGGAGGAGGGTTTTCCACTTGACCTGTTCATATCCTGTTTTTCCTTCTTTTTCCAGCTTAAGGACTCTAAGGACACTAAAAATTCCTTAAGCCCTATTCGGACGGGACTAGCTTTACAGGGGGTCGTTAGAGAAATTTGTGTTTCACAGACGTACTTTGCGATTTTAATCCCATCCGAATCTGCCACGTCTGTGTTTTTCTCACACAACCTCTGTAATAATTCCAAAGCAAACTACTTACTGTTTGTCGGCAAACTCAGTGATCCTCTGAGAAAACTAATCCCGTCCTAATGCGAATGTCTGTGATTGCCGACGGTATTTTTTTCACAACGCATTTCTTTGTGTGTTTTGGCCAACGTGAATTGCCGTAGATGCTCTTACCGTGCGCAATTTTAATACGTTTGCCTCCTGGCAAAGAAAAAAATAATAATAATAAAATCAAGAGCCAGATCACGTTAACTGCTGTAATATCAGCGTCAAGTAAGATCACTCACATTAATTTCTGCACTCATTAACGATATATAATGTTCCTGTAATGTTTTAATTCATAAAAATTAATAAAAAAACAAAAATCCTGGAATGTTTTCCTCAGAAACCTTAATTTCTTTTCGACTGAAGAAAGAAAGACATGAACGTCTTGAATGACATAGGGGTGAGTAAATTATTAGAAAAACTTTATTTCTGGAGTGAACTAATCTTTTAAATGCACTCAAATTTAATGAACTTTGGGGCAGTGATCCAATAAACGGATTTGTATCAAATGGGCCTACCATTCCCTTTGCAGATAATTAGAAATTTGGAACTTGATTACTTGAGACATGAGAAATACTTTGTTTTGTATGGTCAGTAAGAACAGATTATATATTTTTTTTTTATATATCAGACCTCACACCACTCTGTCTGCCCACCGTCTCTCTACTAAGGACAGAATGTAGACAGGACCAGACAATGGGAAGCAGTAATAGACCATTCAAATAAACAAAGATTTGCAGAAGAGGCGAAAAAAGAAGCAGAGAATCTCTGACGTAAAAGCATCTACCGCACACGCAGTGTCAACATGTAGTGTTTCTCTTCAGCCGTGGGACGTCAGAGCATGCCATTTGGAGGATGTTTAAACAGAGATCTGCTCGTCTCTTTGCTTTAGCCTATCTGCCGTACAGACCACAGGAATTCCAGGACAAGCCCTGCTTGGACCGGTCTCCTCATTATATTGGAGAACCGTAACTCTTAATTCTTTTTTGGATGGGTTTATTCTCAAAAGTATCATTAGTAACATGGAACAAGGCTAACACATATACATATCATTGCATTACTGCTCTAAAATATAGCTGTACAATGAATGTGTTCTGAGAATATTTTCCTAAGTCAAATAAATAAAGCAGCAGTTTGTACTAAAAGTGCGAAAACAATTTTAAGTCATGAGAATGTTGTCCTAACATTCTCATTAGGAAGAACAGGATGTTTTATAGCTCAAGATGAACTCATAGATGTACTTATTTAACAGCCAAACTGGCCCATAGTAAATTTTAAAAAAGTTCACTTCCAGAACAAAAATTTACAGATAATTTATTTACCCTCTTGTCATCCAAGACGTTCATGTCTTTCTTTCTTCAGTCAATAAGAAATTATGTTTCTTGAGGAAAACTTTTCAGGAATACAGTGGACTTCAATGGTGCCCCCAAGTTTGAACTTTCAAAATGCAGTTTAAATGCAGCTTCAAATGGCTCTAAATGATCCCAGCCAAGGAAGAAGTGTCTTATCTAGCAAAACGATCAGCCATTTTCAAAACAAATTGACCATTTATATACTTTTTAACCTCAAATGCTCGTCTTGTCTAGCTCTATGTGAACTGTTTTTTCCGGGTCACTACAGTTAGGGTATGTCAAAAAACATCTTGTTTTCTTCCCCAACTTCAAAATCGCCCTACATCGCTGCAGAAATACCGACCCAGTATTTACAAAGTGAACGTGCAAAGAAGATCAAACGCCCTTTACAAAAAAATGGTAAAACAGCGATGTAGGACAATTTTGATGTTGAAGAAAAAAATGAGATGGGAGTTTTTCGACAGAGACAAAACAAGATGAGCATTTGAAGTTATAAAGTATATAAATTGTCAATTTGTTTAGAAAACCGTTAACCGACCGTTTTGCTAGATAAGACCCTTCTTCCTTGGCTGGGACCGTTTAGAGCCATTTGAAGCTGCATTTAAAATGCATTTTGGAAGTTCAACTTCAGGGTACCATTGAAGTCCACTATATGGAGATAATTCCTGAAATGTTTTCCTCAAGAAACATAATTTCTTTACACCTGAAGAAAGAAAGACATGAACATCTTGGATGACAAAGAGGTGAGTAAACGTTTTGAGAATGTTTCTCAAGCCTGATAACTCTGAATGTACCACTGACGTTACTGCAAGAACATAACTTTGAAAGAAAGTTCTGGGAATGTTCCTTGTTAGCTTGGACTGTGAGATGGTCTAATCCACTAATACTAATTGCTGACTAATTCAGTTAGCAGTGAAAGAAATGCAGGCAGTCAGTCACACTCTCATACCGGGCCATTAAGTCATTCACTGCCCAGAGGCAAGCCTCACTACACTTAATTAAGTCACAAGCTCCATTTATAACATTATTCTACACTTCACATTTCCATCTCTTTTAAAAGCTTTAATAAATGGAATATTTTGGATTTCAGCAAACCCCTAACGACTTGGAGGGATTTTTAATGTGTCCTCCAGGGGAAAGGAGGCTGTGTCTGCTCTTCGGAGGTGAAAGGAAGTTTAGTGGAATGTCTGCAGCACAATTTGAAGTAATGGACTTGGGTCGTGTTATTATTTTGTTCCGAAAATCATTACTTTTACGATGTCACATTCTTCATTTTATTTGGACTCAAGTGGACTTACATTTCTCTTTACTCCTGGTTGGGGCCTATTGGGTTACCGATTTGCACGTAGGTGACAGATACAAATGCTAAAGGGAAACAATTTTCTTTGCTTTGTATAAAAATCACCATGTGTTTTACACGTCTATTATGATTGAATTTTATAGAGTCCCGTTCAGCCGCTTTAAAAACATCTCCTGCGCTTACTAGGTGTCCGTATCTCAGGTTTAGTTACTAAAATCAAATGCCTGCCGCTATGGGCTATTATTGAATGCTGGACTGTGGACTACTTGACTTCCAGACTTGAGGGCACAGTGCCTCTTCTAATCCCTATGAGGACTGTGGGTCCTATTAACCTGTCCCTGTGAGTTTGTTTTTACATGCGTATGTGTTCGCTGCCATGGCCTCTTTTAAAAGGAAACAGGAATGTTGCCAAATGTGTTACCCCATACTGTAGATTGCTCTGAGAGGAAGAGGAACAAAACAACAGGGGGTGTCTGCTGTACAACAAGGCCAAACATCCAGCGCTGTCAGGGGGCAGATTGAAGAATGCACTCTGTATGCGTTAAATGTTTTCAAAACATGAAACTCAACTCTTTAAAACACAGCTCACGCGGTCTCTCGGTACCTGTCTTTGGATATTTGCATTCCAGTCACATCAGGAAACGAGTGTGATGACATATTTTGATGACACTGAATTGCACCTCTGCTGTGTTCTCGTTATTCCCAGGGAGTAATTCAACATATCACTGATGCTGATGCTATCTGTCTATCTATCTATCTGTTTGTCTCTCCGTCCGACCATCTATTTACCTATCAGTCTGTCTTGTTTTGTACAAAGTTTTAAAATCTGTGACATTTTAAAAGTAGTGTGTGGACACAACTACCCTACAGTGATAAAAATCCATTCACTCCTTTTTTTTTAATCCCCAGAAAACCTAAACAGTCTCAATTATCAAGCCGTTTTGATTTTCTGAGCAGTATGATGTCATATTGCTCAAGCTCCACCCACGACCGCTGACAGACTGTCCCGTATTAGCATATTTCAGCCCTCAGCCAGTTGTACGCCAGTGTTGCCAAGTCTGCGGTTTTCCGGTGGAATTGGGCTACATTCATACAACCCCAATAACATAATATTTAGCCCCTGGAATGCTAATTTTACCAGACGAACCCCACCAAAAATGTGTATTTTACCCCCTGGAATGTGATTTGTACCGGGGGAACTCCCTCAAAATGCAACTGCAAGCCTGTTGTACGCTGTCCACCATTTTCTCCACGCTCGAGCAGCTGTAGCAACAACGCCTTGTAAGCAATGCAGGTGTTTTGTAGTTGGATGTAAAAGTGAACATAAGAGTCTTCATTTTCTACATTCTACATCCAACATTAGAGTCTCTGAGGATGCGGTAGATTAGTTTAGTTTTTGATGGTAACACTGAATACACACAAAAAAAAACAGAAGAGAGGGGTGGAGTAAGCAGTAGCTCATTATCATTTAAAGAGACATGCACCGAAACAGGTTGGTGTGAACAGAGCTGTTTCTGACAAGGTAAAAAGGGTGTTGATTTACATGACCATTGATGCATTTTAACCTAAGTAGGTTGACCCTGAAGACCCTAAAGAATCATACCCACTTGTGAAAAAGGGCATCTGATGTCCCCTATAAATAATATTTGAATAAAAACACCTGAAATATCACTAAGTAGGGTCAGTCCTTTATCTGTATCACCCACATATTACAATTTTGTATCAAAAACTGCTTCGCATACAATCAAACATAATAAAGTGGACTTAAATACATACACTGTCTAACAAAATGTCTGAGAATCAGACAATCACTCACAGCACAAGGAATCAGCATCATGTTCAAAGTGTATATACAGTCTACTTAGTTCCAATTACAGCAGATCTTTAGCGGGTGTATTTTGTGTGGTAAAAGGATAAATTTCCCACTTAATTTAGCATAAGACATTTGAATGAACTCAGATAACACAAGCTAAAAAGAGAAGCGGATCCAATCCAAACAGGTGCCTCTCCCTCTCTTCATCTGCATGTCAGGTTGAGCTAAAAACTCCTAAGAGACTTCTGTCACATTCATTTTTCTCTACAGAAACAGGGTTTGTTGATAAGCACCTGGATAGGTGTTGTTTTTAACACCAAGTTTAATATGTCACACATCTAATATGTCCTATCCACCTTATTTTTTCCATAAAAGCAGGTTTGACTGGCTTCTGGTCTATTCAGCATCCAGCTATTTTTAGCTGTACAAAACAGCTCGTTTTGCTGCTTGATATTGCAAATTGGTGTGTTTTACCATATTATTGTAATGTATTATCTTAATTATGAACACACTGGTTTGAATAGGATAATACAGGTCATACAGCAACATTAAGGAGGACATTTTTGTTTTCTGAGCAAAAAATCTTTTCGGAGGTGATGTGTTTGCTGTTGTCCTAAACAATCTCCAACAGTCTCTCATGTAATCTGAATTATTCAAGCTATTCCATGTGCGTCATAACATCTGAATTAGTCACGAGGTGGGACTGAAGCAATCTTAATTCTAACTTACAAAACCATATAGTAAATAGGCATAACAACAGCCTATCCAGTATAAAAATATATATTCATTTTAAGATTTGCCAGATCAAATGTTTATTAATTATAAAGATTTTAAGTAACTTTGAGTTAGATTTAGATGACAGCAAAACTAATCTAAATGTAAAAACGGAAAATGAGCAAGTAAATGTCCAATACCGGCTGATAACAGTGAATGAATAAATATCTAATATTGGCATATGGTAACAATATATTGTTCATCCCTAATAGCAATTTTAACAGATAGAAAGTACAAAAAAATTTCTAAAGAAGTAAATCTCTTTCCGTAGACTTGTCAGAAGTAGAAGACAAGGCGACACATGTGTCTTCTCTGATTTGTGATGCCTCATGAGGAGCGTAAATGAACCAGAGAAAGCAATTCCAGTCAACTCGGTCCAGCTCAAATAAAGTCTAATGATGAGGGCAATCTGGCTGTTTCGGAGAGAGGCTTGTGCAGACACATAAAACACACTTATTAAGATATTTCACAGTGACACTGACACAAATTTTGACCAAGAGAACAACCACACTTACTTTCTGTCCTGTACAGCGGCTATAGTTAAAGTAATGTGTTCAGTCTTGTAAAACACAAGCACATGACTTTGGTGAGAGAAATCACAAGCATCCATTCCCATGGTGTTTTAAGGGTAAATTAAGTTCATTTAGGCTAGTACAGGGAGAAAATGAAACATCTTTAAATGATGTGAAAATGTGAGCTCAAAAATGAACGATTTTGTGCATATTACTCACCTCTT
The DNA here is from genome assembly GCA_036247105.1 of Cirrhinus mrigala. Taxonomy (NCBI): domain Eukaryota; kingdom Metazoa; phylum Chordata; class Actinopteri; order Cypriniformes; family Cyprinidae; genus Cirrhinus; species Cirrhinus mrigala. The sequence goes on along the minus strand of CM070011.1, from coordinate 22,026,720 downwards.
TTGTTTTCCAGTTTCCTCAGCAAATGTTTCAATTGTGCTCATTCGTGACACAATGACTGGGTGTGAAAACAGATGATGCAGCCAAATGATGTTAAATGTCATCATGAGCACTTGGCTTCAAGTGAAGATGTCAAGATATCATGGCAACCCATTGTTTGTTTGACCCATATGTGAAAATGATCCTACCAGCTTTGGCTGAAACATTTTTAAGTTGATCCTCATTGCAGTTAACCAAGCAAATACAAATCAAATTCTTGTTTCACATGCAATGTCATTTGATCTTATGTTGCCAAAGTATTCAAGCTATTAAATGTGAGAGAGCCGCGCTCTTTGCTGTCATGACCTTCTGAGTTCCCATAGTTCTGTTCAAACGCACATCTGCACATTCACATCTCCAATAATTCATCCCACACTCTTCAATATGAATAAAACTAACCATAATGTGCAACAAAATCTCAACAAATATCACAACTGGCTTTTGCCAGGTCAGGATGTCAACTTTTATAACAGTATTTATGGCTTACAGAAAAGTGGTTGTCTGCTATTGTGCAAAGGTCTTGCATTTCAAACAAATGGCACTGAAAGTGTGACACTGGCGCTTTCAGTGAAATTCTTGAAAACATCTCTGTAGTGGTGGCCTTTCCAGTAACTATTGACAAGTCTAGTGTTTGTTGACATTTCCCAGACTTTGCTGTGTGGTTAATGTCTGTATATGTGTCCAACAAAGATCCTTACAACAAGACGAAACTAAATTAGGTCTTCAGGACTCTCAACCTCAACTACGTCTCATCTCTTTACAGGGTTACATCCCTTGATTGATTTACTCTTTAAATGGCAGAAAAAGGGTGTATCTTTTATATGGTAAACTTTGGCTTTCTTTTGCAGGAAATCGCAATAACAATTTTCACTTCAAGAAACACAATCCTGTAAAATCAATATTTACAGTTTTACCAGTAGTTTAAGCAATAATGGAATATAATCAAAAAGAAAGTTGAAGATATTGGCATTTTAACATTTGCTCTACATTTGTCGTATTTCCAGAGATATCAAAAATAATCTGTTTTTGCTTGTTATCATCGTGCTATCAGTATAACTGTTGCTCAAAAATGAAGTACAAGGGGCACAAACTGATGATGAACTGGAAAATGGAATGTCACTTTTAGGAAGCCATAATCATGATCAAGATCTGAAGGATATACTGAGTCCAGTATCACTGGTACAGTGTACGCTAAGATGCTTTAGTTTTTACTTTGGCTTTGGATGCTACCAAATTTTGAATAATTCCTTATTGGGTCAATAGTTGCATTTTAATTACTCTTCAAATTGACCCTTCGCAAACAGCTTGACTGACAGGCGATTTGAGCAATCACAATGCCGAATCCGCCATTCTGTCCAACAAACAAATCAGACAGGAGAATAGATTAACTTCGGTGGACTTAAACTTTAAAAATTATGTGTATTGGTCAGCGCCGTTAGCCTTGTGGGCAGCGCCATTGCGGTACGGGCATCCCGAGTTCGAATCCCAGCTCAGGGACCTTTCCCGATCCCGCCCCCTTCTCTCTCTCCCACTTTGCTTCCTGTCAGCTATGATCTGTCCTAAAGTCTTCTACACACTGCACGATTTTAGCAATCCTATAAGATTATTGCTGACCACACTGCGCGACATGGGTCTAATAAACTTGGGTACAACATGCATGTAAACTGTACGATGATGACACCTATTGACTCATAGGCTACGACACACGTTACTATAGAAAAATATAACGTCATCAGCATGTGCTAGTGGTAAACAAAAAGAGCATAATGAATCACACTTTGGCAGTTGTAGTTTTTATGTGTGCTGACAAAAAGTGGAAGCGGCGAAAGGAAGGAATAAGAACTTGAGGTAAGAAGTTTTAAGTTTTAGCGCCATGTCGCGTTGATTTCATATCGCATTTTTATTGGCTCATCAGTAAATGTGGGTTGTGGCTGCACACACACCATGCGATGATCAGGCTGAACTTCTGACACTGTCAGAAAATGATTGTAGGCTATCTTTGCTCGCAAGACCGTGATAACGGCCGTCTTTGAACCTAGCTCACTGTACAACACCAGATTAAGAGCCACGATCACAGAAATCGCCACGATTGTTTCACAATGTCAATCTTTCGTCTGGGACAGCCGAAAATCATGCAGTGTGTAGAGGGCTTAAAGGCCAAAAATAAATCTTTAAAAAAAAATAATAATAATAATAATTGTGTGTATTGACATCTTTTCGTGGTTGAAATAAAATGTTTTGATGTTCATTCATGTTTTTTTTTTTGTGCTTAAGTAAAGAAAAAAAAATTATGATCTAATAAAGCAATACAGTGATCTGTCACAACACATTAAAAAGCCACAAAACGGTATTTATTGTTTGAATTTCCTAAAAAAATAACAATGTTTTAAAACTGAGACTAGGGCTGCACGATAAATCGAAATGAAATCACAATCGTGATTAATCAAAAGCTGCGACTGTCGTGCGTATCTTTCAGTGGAGCATGGCTCTGTGATCAGCAATAAATCTCCATCTGAAGGCCAGAGGGCGCTCTCGCACGGAAACTCTAAACACGACTACAACAATGTATGGTTTACCTGAGTTCTTCTTATTATAATTTTTCTTATAATACAGTATATAATAATGCAATGCCTTTACCACTGCTTAGAATACTATGAATACTATCCGTGCCTTATCCTGTGTAAAAGGCATCTCAGAAAATGATTTATTTCAAACACACAGCTGACGTTATGAAGTGAGTTTGGAGTAAAAAACATGTTATTAAATGTGGTATTTTCACACGCTTTGAGATGTAGCAGGATTTCTACACAGAGCTGTAGCTCACTGAGAAGCTACGCAAATGGCTGTCATTATCGCAAACGATTTCTTTCAATTTCATAATCGCACGATTAAAGAAGAAGTCCACTTCCAGAACAACAATTCACAAATAATTTACTCACCCCCTTGTCATCCAAGATGTTCATGTCTTTCTGTCTTCAGTTGTGAAGAAATTATGGTTTTTGAGGAAAGCATTTCAGGAATTTTTTTCCATATACTGCCTCGATTTTGAACTTCCAAAATGTAGTTTAAATGCAGTTTCAAAGGGCTCTAAACATTCCCAGCCGAGTAAGAAGGGTCTTATCTACTGAAACGATCTTTTTTTACGGAAAATAATTTTTTTTAATACTTTTTAAGCACAAAAGCTTGTGAAGCACAGGCTCTGGGATGCACGTTCACAACTCTACATACTAGTGAATCACGTCGAAAGGTCACACTGAACATAGGCGGAACTACAGACCCAGTGTTTCCAAAGCGAACGTGCAAAGACTAAGAAGGTGCAAGTAAGTCAAACGCTGTTTACAAACAAAAAGGTACAATGATGTCGGACGATTCTAAAGTTGTAGGAGAAAATAAGTTTTTCAATATACTCTACCTTTTTGAGCCGGAGTACACAGACGATGAACTTAGACGTGATTCGAAGTAGTGATGGAAAGTTTGGATCATTTTACCGACTCGGACCTTTGAGTCTCGTTCATCAAAATAAACTAATCTTTTTTCGAGACATTTCGTTCATTTTAGCAAAATCAGCATTACGTGACAGCCCCATAAGATGAACGAACGACTCAAAAAACCCAAAACAGGTGAACTAATTCCAGAACAGAACCTAATATGATGTTGCGCATGCGCGACTGAACAAATCACTGCTTAAAAAGTATAAAAATTTTAATTTTTCATAAAAAATGACCGATTGTTTCGCTAGATAAGACCCTTCTTCCTAGGCTGGGATCGTTTAGAGCCCTTTGAAGCTGCATTTAAACAACATTTTGGAAGTTTTTTTTCCAAAAATGGAAAAAAAAAGGGGGTGAGTAAATTATTTGTTGTTTTTCTTGTCTGCGGGTTGAAGCGATCCCAAAAACATGATATTTAGCCCCTGGAATGCGAATTTTACCAGGGGGACCCAGCCAAAAAAAATGTGTATTTTACCATCCCTTCCACCCCACCGGAACGCGATTTTTAATGGGGGACACCCCACCGAAACGTGATTGGGCTAGTTTTGAATGGCAATTAGGCGGGTTTTGTTGTGAAAACCTGGCAACCCTGTGTGAGAGCAGCATTGTTTGTCAGACATAGCCACAGTAACTAAGGAGGGCGGGTTTTTGTTGAGGATCAATTGCGCAAGATGAAATTGCGAATTTAAAATATGTCTAATGGAAACAAGTTAATTTCGCAAAAACTCCAATGTATCGTGAAAATGTATCGCATGAGGTGTTTTTTTTAAGGCACTTCGAAAAATAAATATTTTGCAAAACTGCAATAAAAACCATTTTTTACAGGTCACCTGGCATATGTAAAAGTCAATGATCATTCTTTAAAGATGGTGTGGTATGTTTGGACAGAAGACAAGACTTCTTTATTAAACTCATAAAAGACAAAAGAATTTTGGTAATACTGGATTTTAAACAACAAAGAAATTCTACAACTGATTGAGACCTTGAAGCAGATACGAAGGAAAAGGGCTTCCAGAAGCCATGGCAAATATTAAGCTCCGAAGGGATAGCTCTCAAACAGAAGTATCTTTTGGAAAAGAGAAACCTCGGCAAAAGCAGTGCTTGTGGGAAACAGAAAAATAAAATTCAAGCGTTCAAGTAATCAGGCCAGCGACCAGTTCTAAACAGCACAGGTAAAGCATTGTGAGTGGAAAAAAAAGTGTTTTAGTCAAGTTTTAGACATTTTTGGCAAAAGTTTTCTGCAAATCTGTAATGGAAACCAGGCTAATGTTTATGAACAAATCGTTTAAGTGAGTGATCCAATGACTTGCACATTAAAGACAGTTTTCGTTCCTGAATGGCATAACCTGAAGAAAGAGTCCGTGAAAAATCACAGACACAGACAAGCAGAGCAAACTTAAAAGTAAAAAGTCCCATAAGAACTGTGTATGAAGGCTCTCAGAGCACAGCTTGACCAATCAGACTCAAGGTCTAGTTGTATAATGTGCTTTCTCAGAAAATACAGTCTACTGCAGTTATGTTAAATGTTCTCTTTCATTATTATTATTTATTATTTATTATTATACAGACACTTCTAATGACATTCTTGCTCAAGACCACACTATCAATTCATCTAGGACAGCTAAACAAATGAGATGATTCTGTTCTGGAGAGGTCGAATTACAAACAAACAGAAACTGCTATTACAGGCTTCCGTGATTTGCTATATTCCCAAACTTTCTCAAAGAAAACAAACATACTGAACCCATGGACAGTGTCTGCTGCAGTGGGACGCTGGGAATGTGTCTGATAAGCGTACTCTCTCTCTGTCTTTCTCTCTCATCGACAAACTCAAGGCCCTCAGCCCCTGTGGAGTACCAGCATCCCCCACGCAGAAGAGTCTGAACATGTTGAGTGATTGAAAGCATGTACCTCTATTTAAACAGGCCAGAGAGCAGAGCGGCTTCGGCTTTTAAGCCCTAATATCGGAAAAAAAGAAACGCCGGGAACAAATTATTTTTGAGCATTTTTTTAAGCGGTTAAGTTATATACAAACAGTACTCACATACACATCAGCCTAAATTTGTCAGCTCAAATACTTGCTTCAATAAAACACACAGCGGAGCCTGCATACTCACTTCCAGTAGATTGGAAAAATCAAGCCAAACCAAATCAATATGAATGTGCTTTTAGTCCTAGTAGTAGTATTTCAATTTAATAGAGCTCCCTCTGAAAAGGATGTTGCATCTAATAAAGCTTCCCTTGTGATCATTTGTGCATAGTAGCTCATGCCAAGACTTGGATACAGCTTCACTGGCTGTATTAAATAGTTCCTTGTTAACAAAGCCACAGAACAATGTTGATGAGGACCCGTAACATTTATGTTTTTTTAAAAAATCAATTTTGGAATTTAAAACACACTTGCTTTTACTACCCATAGAAAAGACTGTGGGAAAAACTCCTGGGAAAGAGACAGTGATGTTGTTATTGAGGCGCTTGGCGTAGCACAGCACCCATATCAGTGTATTAGAGATAGTAGCAATTTTAATGTTTCTTTATGTCAAGTGCTGAGTATTAATTTGATCGCAAAGAAATGCTCCAAGCCTCAAGAGTTTTGCACAGAGCAGATTGTCTCACTTAGCTTTTAGTGTGAGTGACGCAACATAGGGCAGCGAACATCTTGCCTTGATTATGATTATTGTTATTATTTCCTCTCAAAGTGCTTTTAATAAAAGTCAGATGTGCCCCTCAAAACAGGTACTGCCATCATTTAGGCCTTTTCATTGTATTTGCTTTATTTCCCCTGATGATCTCACAAACTGCTGGCACTCAATAGATGTGCTGGGACCGGCCAAATCGTTCAGCACCTGTATCGTTACTTGATCTCATTCGAATACCATGCAGTGCCAAATGATTATGGGGTGTAACGGACTACTCAGCCTTCTATATGTTGTTAAATACATTTAGTGCTTTCCGGTCGTTTTGAGAACAACAGTAACTGCTGGAGCGTTTTAATATTTGTGGCTTCTGTATCCATGGGTGACCATCCTGCTTTGAAGAGGAAATGAAAGGTTTTTATGTAATTCACAATTTAACAAAGTTTAAAGAAGTATGAATGTCACTTGTGTAACTGTCTCAAGGTGATTTTAGTAGATATATGAAGCCTGTTCTCTTTTAAGTTCACACAAGTTTCCTAGAGTAACCACAGGTGTGGTTCATTATGTTAACTAGGAAGATGTTCAACAAAGCTTAGCAACCAGGACTCCAAGTGCCAAAGCACTTTCTGTCTTCATTTTGTATGACTGGAAACCAAACAAACTTCTTTTTGTGAAGCCCGTTTGAGCAATATTTCCTTACAATAAATGCCAGTTGATTTAATATTTTGTTCTTTACATAATACAGTGACATTCATGCATTTTTAGCCGTGACAAAAATGGGCTGTTTGATGTTTTAAAGATCAACCAAACTCAAACTTTACATTTACCGTTATGTAAAAACTTGTAATAATGAAAGGGGTGTAATATAAGTCTTGGGTGTCCCCAAAATGTGTCTGTGAAGTTTCAGCTCAAAATACCCCACAAATCATTTATTATATCATTTTGAAAATGTCTATTTTGAGTAGAAGCAGAAACACACTGTTTTCGTGCATGTCTCTTTAAATGCAAATGAGCTGCTGATCCCCGCCCACTTTTCCATAATATGGCTGTGCCTTTACAGCCAGTGTTGCCAAGTCTGCGGTTTTCCCGTGGAATTGGGCTACTTTAACACTGTTGTCGCGGGTTGTTTTTGATGTCCTCGGCTTGAAGTGACTCCAATAACGTCATATTTAGCCCCTGAAATACGAATTTACCAGGGGAACCCCGACAAAAAAACGACCATTTTTAATGGGGAACCCCCCTCGAAACGTGATTGGGCTAGTTTTGAGTAGCAATTGGGCGGGTTTTGTTGTGAAAACCTGGCAACCCTGTTTACAGCTCGTGCCTCAGGCCCTGTTTACACTTGGTATTAAGATGCGTTTTGGTTGATCGGATCACAAGTTGACAATGGAGACACGTAGCTGTTTACACCTGGCGTTTTAATCTGTCTCTTCTGTCCACTTTCGACCACTTCTGACACATTACCCCCCTGATTACAGCAAGAGAAGACGGATCCCTCTGTCGGCGTCAAAACAGGAGCGGGAGGGCTAAAGTGATCACGCACTTGCACTTACTGCTGCTAGTGTTATTAGCAAACATACTGCACAAAGTTTTGTTCATGTGTGTGTATGCGCTTTTTTAGATATTTCAGAGCAATGGAAGACATAAGCTAAGACTAATTTCACAATTCACAAGTTTGCAAAATTAGACAGAAGAGAAAATGTGGAGAGCAGCCGCTTTAGTTTTATTTCGTTTTGGCCTGTCAAAGTTTAAATCCCATCTGATAAGCATGCATCCTTGTATGTCTCACAGTGAATACGTATTAGGTCAGTAGGCGGAGTGTAGGTGGTCTTTAGCAGCTGTTTGAATGCATTCGACCACATGCGCGTTTACATTACAACAGCAGTCTGGATCTGGTCGAAAGTGGACAAGCTCAAAACGTTTTACACCCCATTTACACCTGTACTTAGCATTGTCCACTTGTGATCGGATCGACGAAAATGCTACAAACGTTACAAAAACTCAGTCTGTGAAGGTAAACAGCTAGGACAGAAATTACATGTTTATATTAGATCTGTGTATTAAGTGACAGTAGCGTAATATACAGGCTACGTCTACATTAATCCAGATACATTTGAAAATGACATTTTAATTTTAAAACGCTCTACATCCACACTAGCGTTTTCCAAAAGTTTCTTATCCACGCTGAAACGTCAGAAAACTTTGAATTTGCTTTACTGTGCAAGTGTAAAGCCTCAAAAAAGCTCACTGAGATGATACAGATGGAACAGACATGATACGTTTTCATGCAATTCTCCTGCCAGAATCATTTTATTTAGGAAAATATCTTACCATTCACTGACATGTCCAGTCAGTCTTTCACTCCCGATTGTATGTCTGATATATAACGCAACTGCCCTCATGTTTTGGAACAAACAGCAATCATGAGTACATTTTCTGTCATCTTTGCAAGACTGTGACATGAAGAGTATACAAAGTAACACATCTGTAGCAATAGTGTGAAAGTTAATATCACATAACAGACACAATATGGGTATAAACATAGATAACTATCAGTACAATATGTGTCACATGACTAAACATGCGTCATTTTCAAAAGCCTCCATTTTCACAATTCACACTACAATGTGAAAACACCAAAAAGCTCAGTTTTCCTTGACAAAACTGCCATCTCAGTGTGAACGGAAGGCCAAAACGGAGAGAAAAAGATGCGTTTTCAAACAAAAACATTAGTGTGGACAAGGCCTATACAGTACCTATAGACCAATTCGGTGTTTGCAAATAGTGATGACGTTTTTAGTGGGCGGAGCCTATCTGGTGACAGAAAATGTTTTCAAGTGGCAGTCTATGGAAACCATGGATTTAAAAGAATAAAAAAGGTAAATTTGAGTTTATATTTCAAAATTCTGACTTCATTCTCACAATTCTGAGATTATATCTCACAATTCTAATAAGAAAAATCAACTCGTCATTCTCTCTTTTGAGTTTATATCACACTTGATCAATGAATGAACAAACTAGCTATTGGTGAGTTGAATCGAGTTATAAAGTCCAAAACATGAGATATAAACTTGGCATTTGCTGAAAAAAGGTCAGAACTGTGAGATAAAATAAGTAAATGTAAAATGTTATAGGTTTAAATAGTATTTAATGCTGTAACTGGGGCTAATATAATATGTTCTTAATGAACAGCATATGTGAATATTATTTATACCTATTGTTTAAATCAAATTTATGCTTTAAAAGTAGAGTAATCATCCATTAGTCTGTCCGTCTAAACTTCACTGCCATCACACATTTATGTCCAAATTTTGCCTAATAGGGGTCCTTTAAATGAATATTTTACATTTTTAAATGAAATTGCAAATCTAAATGTTAAATATTCAGTTGATACATACTCAAAAAGAAAACCTTGTTTCTTGGAATATACTTCTGCATCATCTTACCGAGCCAATTACAAAGGGAAAGTCATCACACATTTAAACCTGTGTAAAGAATCATGGGAGCAACGAGTCCGTCAGTTGTACTCTTCAAAATCCTTCATTCCGAAGAGCCCTTTGAAGTGGCCAGTTTTGAGCACTTTGGTTTGGAACGGCCTTTCAATACAACGACAGTGATTGTTCTTTGGAGGCTGATGAATCCCGCTTGGAACGTAGCGACAGTCTGTGGAAAAATCTCCAGTTACGTTTGGTTACGTTTTCACTGAATTTCAATATGGGGCATCTCAAATGTGCATATTTCATAAATATTTAGCTAGAAATGTACATTTTAAATGTATATTGTGTATAACATTTAGCTGTACCATTTTGATTAATATGGACAATGTATATGCAGATTTAAGATTTATCTTTTTGTGACTTGACTTTTGAAAACTAGACTCTTTTGACATTTGTTTGACATAAATCTGGAAAATCGGGCAGTTATTTGCAATACTTTTGCAATACTCCATACAACACCCGGAGGAATGTTCAGAATAAAGCAAGCGAGAATGATGTGATTTTGCGTCAAGCAGTGTCAACTGGTTTATAGAGTAGGAATACGTGGTGCTCTGGATCACATTCAAACACATGTGGGCCTATGCAGTAACTACAGAGCTCAGAGCTGGAACTTGACAAAACCGGCACAATCGTCCCTCAAATGGAGTGTATTGTCAACAAAAACATTAGCCTGCACTACCACTACCCGTGTTGCTGTAAACACAGATCGTTTCTAGCTAATCAGTGCGGAAACAAATTTATTCCACGTGGAGGTAATCGGTTTAATAAAGCGCATTGGTCTGGAGGCCATTTATAAATGCAAACCGTGCACATCTGGAACTGATCCTGAGCTGAGATAATCCTAGTCTGACGCTTCTCTGGTCCACCTGTAGTCCGGCACGGCACAGGTTGCGCACGAACCGTCTACATGTGCACGAGTGTTTGTGAGCGAGCCCTTATACCCACGAGCATTATGTCGTTGACTTCAGTGAGTCCTCTCCAAACTATTTGCCTTTTTCACGACAATGGAGCTCTTTATGACTCTCAATAGATGTTTCTTAGCCCAGCGCTGAGTCCCCCTGTGGTTTTATGGAAAGAAAGTTTACGAAACAATGGCATATGTTTCGACTCTAAAGCTGCATTACACATGGGCAACTGCTATTACAATGATAGACACGGGGTATAGAAAATACTTTAGTATTAGTTAAATATTGACTAGCTATTCAGCAATAAGAAGTGCCTAACAAGCGCTTCTTTTGTCTCTTTGGCCAATAAAACAGATTTAAAAGGATTTCCTGAAGGTTTCAAAGTTTTACAAACCTGACAAGTATTGTTAATGGCTTTTCATGGAGAGGAAATGTGACATAGAACATAGCCGTTCAGGAACACAATTCAGCCCCTAGTTTTATATGGCAGCACACATATTATTTGTCAGGATTATAAAGAAATGCTGCCTGGAAACAAGGTTATTGCAGGTTTCAGACAAGACAAACTAATGAAACAAGGATGGGAAGGGAGCTGTTTGATTTGTGATGGCAACATCACGCAGCACATTCTTGCAGTTGAACATTACTGGAACTAAGCAGTGCAAACGCAGGGTCTTCATGTTAGTTCACAGCTAATTGCCATTCTTGTTGTCTAAGTAACCGGTCAACAACTCAGAGCGCAGTTTTTTAACATACTACACGGTCTCCTTGGAAGCAGATTTGGACAAGACTATTGGAATGTCTAAAATAACAGAAACTTTAATCTCTAAGTATATACTTATTTTAATAACCATCTTCAATCTGATAAAATAACAATATCTTTGTAGGGAACTTTATCCACATTTTCTTCAATATCGCATGAAAGTTTATAACAAGGACCTAAAAGTAACATTTTACAGAGAAAATTTACCAGCCAATAAACTGTATATGCATTATTTCATTAAAAACCAGGCAGAACAGATTAAGGAAACACATCTAATTTAAATTTTTATGCTTTGTTTTCTTTATTTATTTATTACTATTAATCAAATTATAAAAAGTAAAATCAATAAAGAAACATTGCAAATTATCACTGTCTTAATAAATGCATATATTTGCTTAATTCTTGATAAAGCAATATTATTAAACTAAAACAATTTTTATTTTACTGTAATTTAGTTATGCCTGTTGTATTATCTCACACATCATGAATCTGCATTCAAAGTTGTTTTCTTTTTTTTTGCATTGTTTTTATTATATAAATACATCTCACCACTAAACAAACAAACAAACAAACAAAAAACATTTACAAAGCCATATTATATTGCAAGCATAGACTGTTTTCAGTTCAGTCGATCTCATTTTTTTCTTATTTATAACACGCATCAAACAAACAATCCAATTATTGTTCACAGTAATAAAAACGGATTAAAGAGTACATAAGATTAAATATATTGCACAACCACCCATTTGGTGGCGATATGTACTAAGACTGTAACTCGCCATTAAAGGGTTCCTCCACCCCAAAATGAAAATTTTGTCATTAATCACTTACCCCCATGTCGTTCCAAACCCGTAAAAGCTTCGTTCGACTTTGGAACACAATTTAAGATATTTTGGATGAAAACCGGGCGGCTTGTAACTGTCCCATTGACTGCCAGGTAAATACCACTATCAAGACCCAGAAAAGTATGAAAGACATAGTCAAAATAGTCCATCTGCCATCAGTGGTTCACCTGAATTTAATGAAGCAACGAGAATACTTTTTGTACGCCAAAAGAAAAACAAAAAAACGATTTTATTCAACAATTCGTCTCCTAGCACCATTTTGGAGAATATCCGCTGGACGCAAACTGTGTACGCCGGATACGCTGTTTGCGTCCAGCGGATATTCTCCAAAATGACGCTACGCTGATGCGGAAGAGACGAATCGTTGAATAAAATCGTTATTTTTTTTTCTTTGCGTAAAGAAAGTATTCTCGTGGCTTCATACAATTCAGATTGAACCGCCGACGGCAGATGGACTATTTTGACGATGTCTTTCAAACTTGTCTGGGTCTTGACAGTGGTATTTACCTGGCAGTTCCGGTTTTTCAAAGTATTTTAAATTGTGTTCCAAAGACGAACGAAACTTTTACGGGTTTGGAACGACATTGGGGTAAGTGATCAATGACAAAATTTTCATTTTGGGGTGGAGTTACCCTTTAAACAAAAGAATTAGAAAAAAAGTTTGGCGGGTTTCTGCTTTGTGTTTTGTTATGGTGACTTTTCTATTGAAACTCTTGTGTGTGCACCGCTGGTTGACTGAAAATACTCGGTTAACACTGGGTTATTCAACCGAGAGTTCAGGGCATATGTGGCGGTAAATTAACCTTGCTTTCTGGAATACACCCCAGAATTAAGGGGTACACTACCAGTTTTTAATTTTACTCTGGTTCTCTGGCTGTTGTTAGGTTTTCGATAAACACCCTCTGGCTCATTCTGCTACAAACTCTTGCTGATTACCCTACTTTGAAGCATAAATTTAATTTAAACAGTAGGTCTACATAATATTCACATATGCAGTTCATAGAGGACATATTATATTAGCCCTACAGTTACAGCAAGAAATACTGTTCATACCTATAACATTTTACCTTTACCAGTATTTTAGCTCACAAATCTTTTTTTTTTTTTTTCTTGCAAATGCAAATTTTTATCTGGTATTTCGGGCATTATAACTCAATTTAACTTAATAGCGTCAATTCAGAGGAAAAAAATCCAGAAATGTGGGATATAAACTCATTCTGAGCCGAGGGTAAAAGAGGGAAGAGAATGCCAAGAGAATGATGAGTTGATTTTTTTTATATCAGAATTGTGAGATATAATCTCGAAAATTCCGAGAATAAAGTCTGAATTTTTAAATATAAATTCAAATTGACCTTTTTTTAATTCTTTTATTCCATGGCTTCCATAGACTGCCACTTAAAAGCTGTCATTTTCTGCCACCAGAACATGTCCTGACTGTTTGCAAACACCACATTGGTCTGTAGGCTGTCAAAATATTTTTATAATTTAGAACACTTTAATCATTCATTGCTATCAGGATGTGAAGACTCTTTCAACCAGTAGGTATAACAAAATATTTATGAAAAACATTTCCTGTCCTAGATTTAATTTTAGGCCCTGGCCATAGCTATCATTTGATTCTCTGCTCGTCACCTAAAACAATCATTCCAAACCATGTTTTACTTTACCCGAATACACTTTGAAATAAACCTGTAGTAATTATTATTATTATTATAATTATTATTATTATTATTATTATTATTATTGGATGGATTTCGCAGGAAGCGTTATATGACTGTTGTCACAACAAATGGGAAAAATTGATCATACATCATTCAAAACCACAAATCTCCTTTGAATCAGAAGTTGTAGAAATATAGAAGAACCTATTATTTTCATATCCCTCCACTCTTATAAGATGTCCTGTATCTAAGTGTACACTGGTGCCACCAACCATATTCATCCATTCAGAGAAGCAGAGCTGAAGCACATTCACAAGATGTATGTAATTTTATTTTTTAAAAGCTTGAGGGCCAAAAGTTACACAGTATAGCTTTAAATTAATACACTTTATTAATTTCACTTAAGTTTAAATACTTTTTCAAATACTTTAATCCAACAAAAACCCCTAAATTCAAGTAATTAAAAAGTACAAATTTTAAGCGGTATTGATAATTTCCTGCAAGTATGTTTTCCATTAAGTTTACAGATATTTCCTCTAACCCTGAAATGCAACAAAATATAATGCGTAATTCAAAATATGGAGAAAACACCTGTGCAAGTTCAATATGGAAAATTACTTAATAAAAGCTCATTCACACCAAGGATGATAACTATAACAATATAGCTGTAAAAATTGTTCTAAATGTAAAAAATAGCAGATTCCACACTACAACTCTAACGATAAGTTGTATAGTATTCGCTATTCCAAACATTGCTAAAGACGGTTTTATTGTCAGGAAAGAGAATAAAGAGAAGTCACTTGACTGGCTGGTCAAAGAGTCGTTTGGTATCCAAACCAGAAAGGCCACAGTCTTTCAGGCAGATGGACCTGGTTATTTTACGGTTAGATTGTTTCAACACCGATGATGTGTGACCACATAACATTCTACAGCTGGCCGAATATGTTTATATAAAAGATGTCACATTTCTTTGTTGCCGAGCGCTAAGACCATAATTCTGCTCCTCAGAAGAAAACAGACCAGAGCATCAAACACTGCAATTGTTTTCAGCTACACAATCTGTCAGCTTTTCAAGTGGGTGACAGAGTCTCATTAAATTATGTGCTTTCCTTCTCAAAGTGTCAGATATTTATTCATGCAGCTAACAAACCACTTAGAGCTAAGAGACCGTATGATTTATCTCCCTCTCATGGATATTAAGGGGATCTGGCATCATTCAGCCCTGCACATGGTCTCTCTCTAGATGATTTTCTTCAACATCGCTTTGGAACACAAGCTAAAAGCTCCCTATTTATGATTAAGATATAAATCAGCGTGGCAGCGAGGGAGATGCAGACAGTTATGTGTACAGTCATACCTGCATGTGGGCTGAATATGAAATATGACAGCTGTGTGGATACATTCTCAGTGTTATTTTTTGCTGTCCATATGCAAGTATCCGTACAGCATCTAAAGTGTGTTTTATTGGCTGAAATGCGTAAAGGGGAATACAGACAAGTTTACTTGTTAAAAATCTACTTATTGAAACACATAATGCATATCCTTTTTAAATCTAAGAAAGCTTTTTAACCATCATACACCCTCATACTTGGCTACAGTCCTTTTAGCAGGCACTTTAATCAAAAGCAATAGGACGTTCCCTCTGGAGCAACTCTAGTGTTAAGCACCTTGTTGAAAAGCATAATAGTAAGCTGCCCTGTGATTTCAGTAGCTCTCCAGTGCTCAATTCACCCATACTTGTGATTGAACCTGCAACCATAATTTATTTAATCAACAGAAGGTTTCACAGAGTAACGTCTTATTTAAAACTGGTTAACACTTTAATTAGGTAAAATTAAATAATCTTTCTTGATCAAAATGTATGTCCTTTATTTATTTATTTTCTGTCTTTCTTAATGGAACTCAGAATATTCTGTACATATATTAGGGAAGAGTTTTCCAGTTTATGAACAACTGGTGGAATATGATTTGATGAAAAGCGATTAATTAATTCAGAAAAAGTGTACATTTAAAAAAATGATTAAGATGAAATATTTTATTTGTTTACCAACCTGCGTGTCATGTGACCATTATCCGATATCAAAGAACCTTAACTATGTAAATGTGTTTTTAAATGATTGAAAAACATAAAATCAGGGGATACCGTACTTCAGGTAAACATTTTAGCTCAAAAAAGGGGTTTTCGGCTGATGATATATTTCATATAATCAGAATGATATATTATATACTACACTGATCCTGTTTAAAAATTTTTTTGGAGAATATGACAGGTTCTATCCTGTTCTGCACACTTACATACACTCATCATCTCAAGAATAATAAGGCTACTACTGTTATGGATAATGGATAGATGGATGGATGGATGAAATGACACTGCTGATAAGTGATCTTTGCTAAGACCTAATTAAACACCTGATGAAGTCCATGGAATATTTCAGTAATTCACTGTTCTTTTTTTTTCCATCTAGTTTCGTTGCTACAAAATAAATGCATGAAAAATCAAATTTATATTTTTTCAAACATTTATATATTTTTTTCCAACTGAAGCAGTGCACAAGCATGTGCATTTATGAGGTTATGTGGGAGGACACATACAGTAAAGCAGAGACAGAGAGATCCCAGAAAATGCTGTTAGCATATATGTCAGCAATCTTTCACACCTGTACCCCCTTTTTCATAAATCTGTCACCATTTGATTTTTTAATTTTTTTACTTTACAGAATGTAAATGGGAAGATTTAGAGGGCTGCGACACTTTCTGTAAGCGAGCGAGAGAGGTGAAAGAGGATTTCAGCACCTTCTGCAATTACCACCTTTTCCTGGAAGTGCTTATAGCTCTAAAGGTTGGAGAGCTCTCAGAGATGCATTAATTCTAGAGGTGAGTTTAGGTGCTTGAGTCTGGCTGTCTGTGTTAAAAGCAGCTAGAGGGTGTAAATTAAACATGAGCGCTGCTAGTCTGGCCTCAGTCCAGAAACCTGCAGGACACAAAAACCCTGCTTATGGCCTACACAGTGTCCCATGGCTAAATGACTGCTGAGCTCTTTCGAAAACCACAAATCTCAGCTGACTGATGACATTTTCTTAGAAATTTATTTGAAGGTTTCCTATCACAGTTCACAGTTGTTTCACCGATTGAGATGAGTCATATCCAGTGGCTGTTAATTGTAGTGCAGGTTATGCGCAACAAACTTCAGTTCATTTTTGATGAAATTCGAGAGCTTTCTGACCCTGCATAGACAGCAACGGAACGGAAACGTTATAGTCTAGACTCATGCGTGTGCATTCCTCTGCTTGTAAACAAGGCTGACACGAAAGAGAAGCAATTTAATAAAATTGTTATTCTTTTTGCGCACGAAAAGTATTCTTGTAACTTCATAACATTAGATTTGAAATACTGATGCCACATGGACTATTTTAACAATGTCCAACTGCATTTCTGGGCAGTTTGAATGTTTCAGGAATTATGAAAGGTAATAGATTCAATTTAGTAACATGGATTTGCTGCTTTAAGCACCAGAAAGCTGCAAGTTTAAAAGCAACTTCTGTGTGAGCTTTGCTTCATACGTTTCTATACTAGTCACGACTGACAATAGACCTTTCTTTGTGGGTGACCATGCATCATCATCTTCCCGGACACGTCCTGGCTGGGATTTCTAAATATGGTTTTTGGCTTTGTTTTTCGATTGTTTTCAAAAATAGTTTGCCCAATAGCGTGCAGATATTGTAAATAATTGGCCAATCGTGGTGTGCGAGAAGGTGTGGTCTACAGAGAGCGGTCAAAGCAATGCAGATATGCTTACATATGATGCATGGGGACTGTAGAACGCACGTCGGTAAGGCAGTCTTAGGCAGTTTAGAAATCTAGGCCAGGACATGTCTGGGAAAAAGAGAAATTTGCCCTCAAAATTTAGTTTATTTTTCACTTTAAAATGCAGTGTTCATGGTACAAAGTTATGCTTCGTTTCCATCTCTTACACTGTCGAGTGCTCTTGGCTTCGACTACTTTGTTGCTTAGTGGTTAAAATGCACTGTATATATGCATAGAAAAAAATAATCAACCCATAGCCGCTAACATTTAATCTCATTATGTTTCTTAAAAAAACATTTTCTACGAAACAATCTATGTTTACATTGTGCTTGAAATGAAGTTCCTCTGATAAATGACTTTTTGTTGTAAGTAAACACAGGGACCTGTCATAAACGTGCTAAAGGAAGAGAGCTTGAGATAGAGCTGATGGATTGCTGGCTTGTTAAACAGGAATATAGAGGAAACATGGGCCTGAAAGTTTGCTGTCTCAGGCCAGCAAGTCCTTGGTGTTTTGGCAATTTACAAGACTTCCTATTTAGACAGCAACAACCTGATTCCCCAGCTCTACACTGATTGGTCCTCTGACCTGTTTTCAGGAAGCAATTGAGATAAGACTTCTGAATGGAGCTCTTTTTTCCGTTTCCTCATCCCTGCACTTTGCCCCTAAGTGCAAGGAAATGAACAGCCCTGCGCATGTGTTGACATTATAAATGTGAGAACATCATGTGGGAAAATTCCCTGTCCAAAACGTTAGAAGTTACAAAAGTTTCTCCTAAAACATTACCAGTTTCCAACAAATCAAGGTGGCACAGGCTGTAAAACTTGAACTGCCATTACACATTGGTTTTCCTGTCAAATATAATCAGTTGCATTTTACAATGGACATTTATGCTTGGCTGTATCACATGCCATAATGGACAATTACAGAGGAAGATAAAAGACAGAGTTATGAGGTCTCTATGAACTTTCTATACAATTACCACATCCTTATCAGCTTTACAACTATTATAACTTTTACACTAAAACAAATACATTGACACTCGAAAGTATTTGAACACTTAAACCAGACTTATATCTTTGCGTTGAAGGCCTGAAACATTAAATTGAGTGTTATTTGTTTAAAAATACACATTTCTTAAATATATTTACTAAAAATATGAAAATACATTTAAATAGAATATATCATTTTAATTAAATTTATATTGTGTCTAATACAATGACATGAAGACATTTTTAGTGTCCAGATCTTTTTCTGGGTCACTGTGTGTGTTTTATGAACACCCTTTGTGGTCTATTGCGTGTTGTCCATCATTTTGGATGGTTATAAAAGTGTCCAGGCATTTCACAACACAATACACAGCTCTGTGGGGGTTTGTTGATGACACCACAACTCCCTTGAGAGAGTGCAATGAAAGATAAATTTTAACTTTCGTTCCAAGGTTAGAACTGTCAAACATAATTGAAGCTATTTTGGTGAAATAGTTTGCGTACATGCTAAATTGAAAATGGAGAAATGGTCTGTGTGTGCTTGTTTTTCATTTTGACAATTAAATTGTTCTGAACTAATTACATTTTTACCTCAGAGTCACGAAGAGCAATGCTGTCTAAATAGTGTTTCTTGCTGCAAGGTACACACTGTTAAAGGGGTCATCGGATGCCAATTTTCCACAAGTTGATATGATTCTTTAGGGTCTTAATAAAAGTCTATAATATACTTCCATTAAAAATTCTCAATGGTAGTGTAAAACAACACCCTTTTTACCTTGTCAAAATCAGCTCTGCAAAAATCATCTCATTCTGGTCGAGGCTGCTTTAAATGCAAATGAGCTCTGCTCGCCCCGCCCCTCTCTTCTCTCTGTGGAATGATGAGCTTGTTTACTTTAGCCGTGTTTAGCCGCTAAACTTGCTAACTAGCACATTATTTGGAAAGACGATCGCAAAGATTCAGAAAAAAAAAACTAATACTCACTTCTGCTGTAAGTGAAGCTGGATCACGAATGATTTGCGCAAACATAGACGGATATATTTAGATTGGGAGTCTCATTCCCTTCACAAACAAATGTAATCCACTGCATCTTCAGCGGCTCAGATGTTGGGAGTAAATGACGACCACTATGTTCATTATTACATCCAGCAACACAACACCTCAATTGCTCAATTGGAGATATTCTTGTCTAACTTACATCCCTGCTTCGGCATCGAAACAAAGAGGGCGGATTGTGACAGTGGGTCTGAGGTAAGACGCTCATGTCAATCAACTATTGTGGGAGCGGCCTCTGTCGGTGTGACGCCACAACGACAGGCATCTGATAATGGCTTGATTTGACAAAGGGAATATTATTTTTACAGATTAATTAAAAACCACTGCATTGATTATTATCATTATAGGGTAGATGTGTACATACACTGCCAACACATATTAATGTTCAAACAACATGTAAAAGTGAACTTAGCATCCGATGGCCCCTTTAGCTTTGTTTCCGAAGCAAATTACAGCATATGAACTGCTTGGTCACTCACAACCTATGGATAGTGCCGTTTCTCCAGACGTCACACAGGTAGCTCTTTCAATAATTCTCGAGTTTCTCCCATTCCTGTGTTTTTCGGGTCCAATGCAAACATATATCTTGTAACAGTATCCAATGGTATCTACATGAAAGGTGCGGTGGAATAAGTCCTGGGATTTATTATGGCCTGATGAGAGCTGGGATACTGTGTGTATTTTTTCTTTTGCTTTCACATCTGTACAAATGTCACAGCTGTGGGAGGAAATATGTCTGGCCACTGCAGGTGCTTTTCAAAGAGATTCAATGTGTACAGTCTCCATTTTTTCAGCATGAAAAGACAGAGTTTCCCGTCACAAAGACGCTGTAGCAGCAGCAGGAACTGCTTGTAAAAGACTCACTCCTGTTCAGCCTTCATCACGATCCCTGCCTGAAATATCTTGAAAGATCTCCATGGTGTATTTTCTTTTACGATGTTTAGGTTAATCTGGATTTTGTCAGCTTTGACAATTCTTGGTGATTAATAAAAAAAAAAAAAAAAAAAAAAAAAATAGATATCAATAAGATTTTCCAGAGCGAAAAGCTTGCCAAAAAAAGCAAGACCTCTTCAACATCTTTATGAAATATGTCTATCAACCAACACACGCAAATGCAGTGGAAAAAGACTTGGAAGCATTGCATGCTAAAATATACTGAGCTAATACTTTGTCAATGTTCACACGAGAACTTGTTATACTGTTTGCAGTTGTCTCAGCTAAAACCAGATGTGGAAATATTTGTTCAAAGATTATTTGTCATCAGCTTGGAAACATCTGTGGAGCAATTACACGCGCTGCTTCTGTAGCTTCTTCATTTTTCAACATTTCAGAGGTCTATACGTCATCTTGATTTGTTATGCAGCAAACACTACATAACAGATGATAATACATCTTGAAAGACTTTTATTAGGAATGTTTTATTGCATTTCAAGAGTTTAATTAGATGTGATAAACAGAATCTGTCCACAAACTGACAGAACTAATTGGTCCATTCACAAGTTTAGAGAGATAAGATAGAGAGAGTTAGCTTGCGTATTCCCCGCTAGCGCAACTACATTATAAAATTGTTGTGAGGTAAAAGTCTTACCTCAGAAAACTTGGCCTTTTTTGCGCTTTTTTGCCCCGCAAGTGGGAAATTTACACCATGTGTGCCCATTCAGAAAGTCTCTTTCATTCACAAGGTTATGAAAATGAATAATGACAATTTAGCAGGCAGTTTTGGTGTGTTGCTTGTGTGAACAAATTTGCTGTCCAATGAGTAAAAAGGTTACTAAGTATAAATATTCCCAAAGAAAACCTATACATTTCATAATGTATGCAAAAACATTTTAATTATTTATTTATTTTTAGGAAATAAGAAATATCTGTTGCCTCACAGCAAAAAAGTTTAAGTTCAAGTCCTGCGAGGCTTTTCTGTGTGGTGTTTGCATGTTCTTCTTGTGTTGGTGAGGGTTTCCTATAGGTTCTCCAGCTTCCCCCCACAATCCAGAGACATGCATGGTGATTTAGATGCTAAAATTGACCATCCTACATAGAACACAGATGTAATAAATTATGTTTTTGCAACCAAAATATGACTTTTAAAGGTTACAGCTTAGTACTGGTCATTTTGATATTTTAAATCCATAAACTGCAAAGCATTTGTCACCTAAATCCATGCAAGTAACCTAACTGCTAAATGCTTTATTTTATTGTGGATAAAAAGAATAAAACTTTCGGACATCGAATGCCCATTTTCCACAAGTTGGTATGATTCTTTAGGTTCTTCATGAGATGTGTGCAAATGGTTGTGTAAAACAACAACTTTTTGCAACCCAGGCTCATGAAAATACGTGTGTCTGTATACATTTCTGCCACATTACTGCATGTTTCACGGCAGTTTCGAAGTGAAATGTCCAGAGAGTGATGCTAAAACACACATTCAATTTGTGACCGTGGCACATTTTTATTGCATTGGTACAGGCACGTATTGCTGTGTTTTATTACGTTTAAAAATGCACCGATTACAATTTTATTGGCTGATTTCCGTTATTTTTTTTTTTGTAAGTGTGACCTGCCGATAACGATTTTTGCCGATTATGAATGGGTTTCTGAATCGTTCAAAAAGTCGTTTAATTGAAACTTCCTGTTTATTGAACTACTGTTGTATAAAATCAGTGTCACAATGCAGTCGTGTTGATATTTAGGAAATCATATTGGTCATGCAATGTTGCGTACCAAAATCACGCAAAGTTTTTCTAATTTTTTATTTTTTTTTAATATCTTGAGATGGCGGAGCACAAAGGAAAAACGCTCTGCTCACTTAAACGATCTTACTCGTCTCACCTGCTCAATCTTGGTGATGTCAGTGCGCTAAACAATGTTATAATTGACTATTTCAGATCCAGAGATTAAGAATTGGATGTTAATGCACAGTGCGTGAACAGTTGCGCTGCGCTCTCTAATTGTAAACTACAAGGTACACTATTCATGCTATTTAAACATACAGGGGGTGATCAAAAGTTCAGAGACTATGCCCATGATAAACAACGAAAAACTGTCCTCTACAGGGTAATGTTAGTCTGTTTGCGTAATGATGCAGTGTAGCACTCTGACAGACAGCTCTCGTTAAACCTTTGAAGTAAAAGAGAAATCCGTCTCACTTTAAACCTGTTTTTCTCAAAACTCCATTTCTGAAAATCATAGCTATCAGCCAACTTAACATAGCAATAACTTTTGTTACGTTTAAGCTAAACAAAATAAGAACAGTTTTGGAAAGAGCTTGAACCCAGCTTTCATATGGTATCAAAACCTAAAAAAGGTCACATTTCACCATGTGTTGTAGAGGCACGTATTTCAAATGAGCCTATATGTTGCCTTTTTACCTTGTCAAAACTGGCTCTATTCACAGTGAGCCGTTTCGGTGCATGACTCTTTAAATGATAATGAGCTACTGCTCACCCCACACATCTCTTCTGTTTTTTGTGATTTTGGTGGCACGTTACCATCAAAAACAAAACTAATCCACTGCATCCTCTGTGGCTCTGATGTCAGGAGAAAATGAATCTCTTGTGTTCACTTTTACACCCAACTACAGAAAACCTACAGTGTTTACGAGACCGTTGTCTACAAATGCTTGCACTTGGAGAAAATTGCAGACAGTATACAACTGTCTGCTATACAGGACAGTCCATCAGCGGTGGTGGGTTTGGCTTGAGCAGTATGATGTCATTCTGCTCAGAAAATTAAAACGGCTTGATATTTGAGACTGTTTAGTTTTTTGGGGGGATAAAAAAAAGGAGTGAATGGTTTTTTATCATTGTAGGGTGGTTGTGTCTACACACTGCTAATACACGTTTATATGCAAACGCCTTGTAAAAGTAAATTTAGCATCTGATGTCCCCTTTAAATATAATGGTTCTTGATTGGCATCTACCATTCCATGAAGAACCTTTAACAACCATAGAACTATTCTATTGCACTAAAGGTTCTTTATAATGGAAAGGGGTTCTTTAGATTGCTAAACTCTTTTATGAATGTTCACTTAAAGGTTCTTTAGAGAACCCGAAAGTGTTTTTTTTCTATGGCAATGCTGCAAATTCCCCCTTTATTTTCAACAGACGTGATTCAGGAGGATTTTAATTGCCAGCTGGTGCTCCCCAACATGCACTGAAAATCGCGTCCCTCACAGATTACAGTACTGCTTTTTAATTGCAGGAAAGAATGAAATGCACTAGAAAACCTGAGCCCTTGAGATGGCAGAATGGCAATTAGTGCTTTGCTCCGACGTACGTACATCTGTAGCTGACTGTGACTCACCCCTGGGGAGTTTCCTTTGTAAGGAATTTGTGTAAATATTGAACTGATACTGTGAGGTCAATGTGGTATAGACGGGGGACATGTGAGTCTACTTACGCAGTTTGTGGTCACTTTCAGATGGCTGGCAGAAGAAACGTATTTTCCCTGTCTGGAATATCTGATCAGCTCTAAGTGGTGCAATTATATCTCGTTAATCCATACAATTAATCCCCTCATATTGCTCATTTCCCTGCTCTTGGCTTAAATGATTAACTGGATGGAAGATTGTTTATTCAGGTTTTAGCCATGCTTGGCTTAGCACGTCAAGAGGAAAGCACTTGTAAGGGAGATCAAGTGAGAAACCTGGCTGTGTTTTAGCAGACTTTAACATTTAGAAGCTCAGCCAGGTTTCTCAATTATCAACAAGCTTGAAATGAACTGTAGTGAATCGCATTGTGATGTATGACGGAAAATAAACAGTCTCTAGATGGTCTTTAACGTTAATCTGCGGTAATGGTATCTTTAATAGCGTGTTTCCTACACATAACACACAGTAGACAAACACTAACACTGAAATGTTGGTTTAAACCTCTCACCCCACTTGGGTGTCCTCACGACACACCTGATCTGAAACACGCAATGAGTCGTCCTGGTGAGGGGAACCAAACATCATGCTTATCATTTTCCAATTAGCGTTCGCCGTGTTTGCTTTAGTTTCAGGGAAAAGGTGCCCTCACCAAGATGTTTTTAGTGTCGCTCACAGCTGATATTTGCTAGGAGTGGGGGAAAAATTGATTCACATTTGAATCGTGATTCAGTCAAAAATCGATTTTCTAGTTAATATAATAATACTAGCATGATGTTGTCGGAACAAAACAGCAACAGCAGTGGAGGAGGAAAAACAAATACATCCTGCCCCATTTTCAGTGAGGGCAAGTGTTTGGAAAAATATTAAATTAATTATTGATCTTCTGCTATTATGGGAAAAATTCAAAAAGAGATGGAAAACAAACAATGTGTTCTACAGAGCCACTAAAGGGACACGGTAGAGTACATAGTATATGTTTTATTTACCACATAAATAGTACACTATCAAAAACAATTTGTTAAGTCAACTTAAAATAATTTGTAACCTGGCTGCCTTAAAATTTTAAGTTCAGTCAACTCAAAAAAAGTTTATTCAACTTGAAATGTTAAATTATACTAAGTGACAAGATATTTGAGTTGAATCAACTTAAAAGGCAGCTGGGTTACTTACCCATCTGTTAAGTTTAGCAAACAAAAATATCTAAGTTGTTACTTAGTACAACTTAACATTTCAAGTTGACTAAACTTGGTTTAGTTGACTGAACTTAAAATTTTAAGGCAGCAGGGTAACAAATTATTTTACTCAACAAATTGTGTTTTTTATTTTTTACAGTGTAGGGATGGGATGATAAATCGTTGCAACACGAATAGAGAAATGATTCAGCATCAATTTGAGATTTTCCGAACACATCGCGATTCTTTCTCGAATCAATTCTGAGCTTGGTTTTAAACAGCAGACGGCACTGCTTGCTTTAGAAACAGCCATGCTCTGCTTGCTTTTTCAAAATCCTTACACGCACTTGAACCTAAAATAATCATTTATACAATTCGAAAAGGTTGAAGCGAATTACAAGGGTGTTCACAGTGGGCTGTGTTTACATTAATCTCATGCCATAAAAGCATTCTGAGCCAAGGTGAAATTACATGACTCAGTCGAACGCACAAGTGCTCTTCAGCACTCTTCTTTGTGAGTGTTTGAGTGTGCGGATAAAAACTAGATTATAGCGCCATCTGCTGTTAAAATCTAAGCTCAGAAAGAGAATCGTGACGCATTTAGAAGATCTCAGAATCGATTTGTCGTCCCATCCCTAATAAACAGAGTAAGTAGAGATGACTGATAGGACGATGGCGAATGATTTGCAGATATTGAGCA
Organism: Cirrhinus mrigala; assembly: GCA_036247105.1. Classification (NCBI taxonomy): domain Eukaryota; kingdom Metazoa; phylum Chordata; class Actinopteri; order Cypriniformes; family Cyprinidae; genus Cirrhinus; species Cirrhinus mrigala. Next base: position 22,000,802 of record CM070011.1, on the reverse strand, counting down.
CCACTGACAAACATGTAATCTTGTGAAATATGTGATAAGTAGGCCTACTGTCGCTCCGTGTGATCGTGAATCTCGAAAGTGAAAGTAAAACACAAACGCGCATGGCTCCCTAAAGTCTGCGATTTGTGTACAATATAATTACCCAAAGATATAATTGTGAGAAAAAGCATTGAAATATTCTTTCTGAAATATTCTTTTTCTTCCCATCTAGTATTTAGAAGTTTCGTAGTATGTAATTTCTTTCCTGAACACGGTGTGATCGCATTCGGACACATCCATAATGGGAAGTGTAAAGTATTTTAGATTTATTAGTAAGTTAACAGTTAATAGGAAACACTGATTTCTTGAGTCAGGACTACCTATACTATAAACTGGCGTATTTTTGTATTAAAATACTGGTGTGTTTGATATCCAGTGTGCACAAAAAAATGTATGAAAAATTGTGAATCGTGATTAAAAATCGAAAAATCGATTTTTAATCAAATTGTGACCCCAAGAATCGATTTGAATCGAATCGTGAGGTACCAAAAGATTCCCACCCATAATTTTGCATATCAGAACTCACTGTAGCATGTCGCACCCAATTTTTAATTGATTGCACCAGCCTTGATGGTTTTAAGGGACACTGGGGGGATTGTTTGCTACAATGAAGCAGCAAGCTTCCAACAAACGCTTTTATCCCTGATCTTTGATCCTCTGGTTCTGATCGTGTTAAAGCAGGATGGCTCCCAGGCCAGAGACTCTGGCACCTGTACGCAATCAAAAGGGAATTTGAGGTTGGCATAGTTTAGCTTCAGGGCAGAAAATAGTGCCTGTTTCTGTCAGTCAAAGGAAGTTTTGCATTCCTTTCCATGGAAAGGTCATTTGGACACAAAAACTCACGAGAGTGCTGTGACGAGAGCAAAGTTTGGTCAACTCTCAGCCAATAAAGTAATAACTAACTTTACATTGTTTTAAAATCTAAGTTGTTGAATTTCCTAGAAAAACCTGTGATTTATTTTATGAAAAGTGCAAATAGATGTGTTTCCAAGCAGTCCTTGTAAAAAAAATATGCTGCAGTATGCTTAAAAGTGAAGATTAAAGTGCTGTCAAATGGAAAACTTAAAATCTGAACTGACATATTTAGCCTAAAGGGATCCTAGTGCCAGTTACTGGGCAGCTAATCTTGGGAGCCAATAGGCAGACTCTCAGATATCAGGCTGGGTGTCTGACCTCTCATTTTACTACTCTCGAGATCCTTTTCGATATAAGGGGATTTGACTTTTGCGTGCGGACCATGATGAAGAGGCTGGAAAAATCTGGGCCACACATCCCTGTGGAAATAAGATGATAGGCAGATTTGCCTCTACAAATACACCTGTTATGGTTTTTCTGGAATTCTCTGTTTTAACTGAGCCGTCTAGTGGTACAGAGAATGGAAACATATTGGCCGCCGCAGTCCAAATTAACGTGCCTCCATAAACAAATACATAAGGCCTAAATGTTTTCATTTCTATACAACTTCATCAAAATAAAAAGCTAAATAGATTGCGGTTGAACTTTGAGAAAGCCCTGTCATATTTTGGTGTCTGTCCAGCACACAATGTTAGAATTAGGCTTCTTTAGAGAGAGAGAGTGAAGATGGTTAAAATGTGTCATGCAACTTGTGCAAATTAACCTCAAAATCAATAACCAAAGGAAAAGTAACATCACTGAGTAAGATTTGGATTTACTTTTTTACCTTTAATAAATTAACTGTTCTGCTCATCTTTGACTTGTTTATTGGATTTGATTCTTGTTGACTCTTGCTGACTGTTTTTCCATTTGCATCATTCACATCATTATGAACAAATACATCAAACCATTATTATGAAAACTTTTTGAATTTGAATATCAAGGTCAGTTGTACTTAATTTGTCTTCCAGGAAACATTCAAGTATCTTCTGTTGCTTCCGAAGGACAGTACTAAATGGGAAAAAATGATATTTCAACAGAATAAGAAAAATTTTGACATCTTCAGCCTGTTCAAAACTTTTCACCCCCCAGCTCTTATAGCATCGTGTTTCCTTCTGAAGCATCAGTAAATGTTTGAACCTTTTTTAATAGTCGTGTCTGAGTCCCTCAGTTGTCCTCAGTGTGAAAAGATGGATCTCAAAATCATATAGTCACTGCTGGAAAGGGTTCAAATATGCAAAAAATGCTGGAAAACTGAAGAATCTGCAGGACCTGGAGGATTTTTCTGAAAAACAGTGCTCAGTTTAACTGTTCAGAAAAAACAAGAGACTCATGAACAACCACCACAAAAAAACAAAACAAAAAACAAAAACAAAAAAAAAAACAGTCATAGATCATCCACGCACAGTAATAAGAATCAAACTTCCCAAACTTTTTAAGGGGGTTCTTTTAATAATTTCAGCTATTTTTTTTATCTTGTGGACTATATGTAAACATCTTTTATGTAAAATGTCTTACTCAGGACAGTACTAACTAAAAAATAACATGCATTTTGTATGATCTCTTATTTTGTTAAAATTATTCACATTTTCCCAGATTTTTCCCAAACTTTCGCATGCCACTGTGTGTGTGCGTGTGTGTGTGTATGTATATACATATATATATGTGTGTCACTTTCAGCCCCCATTAATTTCTTATTCTTTTTTTACTTTAACGCAATTACTGTCAAATATATATATATATATATATTTTTTGAACAAACTGATAGAGTAAATGATTCAGTGACTCACTCATGAACACTTGCATTGTTCCTGAATAAATCGGTGTTGAATCAATTGAAAATATTTGAATGAACAGTTTTTTTAATGAATTACTCATAGATGGTCTCAAACAAGCGGAATGATACAAACAGTAAAATGTCCATGTGAACAAGCTCCAACTTTCAGCAAATCATTGAAGGTAAAAAAACGTCTTTAATAAGTTGTCTTTGACTATATATAAATGTTCTTAATACATCAATGACTTGATACACAGTGGACAAAATGGTTATGCAGTCTAGTCTATTCAAGCAGATTTGCTGTAAAGTGAAATAGCTCCAGGTTGAAATGTGAGAAACATATGGTTTTGCTTTCATCCAGAAGATCTAGAACAGGTCTGAAAGGGCTGTGCGCAAGTCTCATGTTTTGAGATTGCTGATAAAAATCAGTGAAGAGAGTCAACACAGGGTTAAACTGTAACATAGTTGATTAAAGGTATCAAAATTACCCACAGTCCTCCAAGAGATTGTTGGACCACATTTGGAAGGGCATGTCTGGCATGCAAAGGCTTTGAATACTGTGTGTGATAAAGGCCATTCTCAGACATGACCAAACCCAGGCTCTGTGAATTAGAACCACATTGCATTTGAAACCATCTTTCAATCGGCTCTTGTGAATCCAACTCAAACGTTAAAAATGACAGGCTGTCCTGACTGCAACTCACTTCTGAGCATTCCCAGTTGTCTTGAATTTTGAAACATCCAGGGATCTCACGGAATGGCACCTCCCTTTTAGCATTGATATATTTGTGGAAAAGCAAGTCTTTTGATAGTTCACACAATAACATTTGTACAAAGCCTCACGCAAGCAGTGACTAATGTGTGCTTAAAAGCCTGTGAAATGCTTAGAGACACTCTTCTGTCTGCTGTGTCTTTAGGGCACATCTGTCTGAGACGAAGATATGTGGATCTGAGGGGCATAAAACAAGGAAGAAATGAATCATTTAAGTAAACTAATCAAAAGAAATATCAAATAAACAATTTCATGCAAACTCAAACCTCATGATGACTTCTTGGCATATGAAATGGAAATACATATGGTTGTGCGATCCGGACAGATTGTCAGAGTTGCACATTACATTGTTATGCCATGTTGGCGGCAGGTGACTGTCTTTATGAGTAAATCCTTGAGTCATTCATTCAACCGATATGTTCAAAACACTGCTTCATTTACGACCGTAACATCCAACTGTTTTTATATGAGAAATATTAAATCATTCGCACAAGTGATTTCTTTTTTTTTTTTTTCAAAAAACTCAAAACAAAAACTTGCTTGGAGTTGAATGATTCTGATAGATCAGAATTACCGTAAATACTTTTTTTTTTTTTTTCTAGTCGAAAATTAGACATGAATGGCCTCTCAGGTCATATTTACAACTGGGAAACTGAGTAAATTTTGATACCTTGAGTTTCTGAGTTGAGCAGGCCATAAACATGACACATGGCAGAGAGAAGATACATAGGTGTAGTACTGGAATCATTATTTATTTATTTTTTTATTTTTTATAATTTTTTTTTCTCCAGTTTTTACCCACTACGTCTATACTGTTTTCTCATCATTACAGTCATGTATATGAATAACCATTTGGTGCATATTGTATGTTTTGAATATAGCAAGAATAGCATTTATTTGACCAAAAATTTTAGAATAGCTATCAAGCTAAATAGCTAGATAGAGTGGTAAATGTTTATATGATTACCAATGAATGGGATGCTCAAAATATGTTCAACATTAACCATATATTCTCTATACCTTTTGATTACCACAAGAAATGGGTAAGAATGAGCTTGTGAGTGGGCCATCGCCCATGATTCCTGTTCATTCCGACAACAAAACATTTGAAACTCAACAAACTCAAAACATCTTATAATTCTGTTCTGATTTCATTCGAAACTGTTTGCATTCGCAAAGCAGAAATACCCCAGTTGACCCTTTGCTGGGAGTTTGATTGACAGTTGATCTGACCAGTCATAACAGTGAATCTGCCATTTTGTCTAACAAACAGAACAAACAGTTACTGTACTTAAGTACTTTTTCAAATATTTGCACTTTAATGGAGTACTTTTATTTTGAGTAACTTTTACTTTTACTTCACTACATTCCAAAGCATAAGACCGTACTTTTTACTTCAATACAGATTTCCGGCATGAAACTCTAGATGGCGCAATCCTGATACGTCTAATTCGATCTGACCTAATGACATCATTATCACATGGCACAGCTGATTGGTTCTGTCCTGTATCATTGGCCAATGAGCTCACTGCTCAACATTCAAATATGCTTCAGAAATCCTCCACTTCCCCAGCTCCACCTGTATAGATCTGCTACGAGGTGATTCATGTATGCTATTGGGGTTATTCATATGTTATATGTGCAGCAGTAATATTTCTTACATGTTTACAGCAGCATTTTGTGGATGTATTGGCAGTAGCAAGTCTCGGTACTCGCTCTGCCACAGCAGAAGCGTAGCAGATCTATTCCAAAAAAAAGAAACATAAAATAAAACAGATTAAATAAACTCATGCACGTTCATAATTATTCGTAATTATTAAAGTGGGAAGTGATTAGACCAGTGGTGTTTTTACACCAAAGAAAAGGTTTTATCTAACTTCAGGCCTTATTCTCATATCATATATAACTGTGACATTCTGCAAAAACAACAAGCTTTAAACACTTTTTTTTCTTACTGCTGAAAATTTGATGGTAAAATCTGTTTTCTCTCAGGTACATTGCAGTGTAAGCTATCAGCACTTTTTTACTTAAGTAGATAAAAAAATGTAGTACTTTTGTACTTTCACTCAAGTAAAATTGAAAAAGGAGTACTTTTACATTTACTGGAGTATTATTTTATTATACATATTTGTACTTTTACTCAAGTACTTGATTTGTGTACTTCGTCCACCACTGCTGACAAACAAACCAGACGAGAGAGGAGATTAAAGTCAGTGGACTTGTACTTGAAAAATGGTTTATACTGATGTCTTTCTTTGGTTGAAACAAGATACCTTCTGATGTTCATTCATGTTTATTTTCTGCTATAAATAGATGATCGTTTCTACAAGGCACTACAATGATCTGTTGTGACACATTAAAGAGCCACAAAACTGTTTTTATTGTTTGAATTTCTTAAAAAGTGACAAAATTAGAAAGCTGAAACTTTGTTTCATACCAAAAGTAACCTGCTCTGTCTTGTCTGTCGGCATGTTGTCAGTTTCCTCTTTGCTCTGCAGTGTATTTTTTCACTGCATGAGAAAATTATGTGTGGCGTAAGTCTTTGTGAAGGGTCAATTAGCTGGCAATATTGTATCTGAAATGTACATTTCTCAGTAATAACTTATTTTTAATAAACTGTTGTGTAATGTCACACGAAGAGTCGCAAATGAAAAACTGTTTGCTACTCTCTATACTTTTTTCTAAACTCTTTTATCCTTTCATCGCAGACACATATTTAGACATCTATTCCTACAGCTTTGACGTCAAATCGTTACATTTTACTCTGAACTTCAGCTTGTGCCAACTCATTTGTTGACGTTCCATGTAATAACACTGTGGTTTGCCCTTATGACAAATTTTAATTTCTCTGCTTACCCTGATCTCCTATTGGTTGCTTGTACAACCACAGACAACACATTCTAGAAGAAAAATTTGGTCATGTCAGTGCAGGTTTCTCACACCGTCTGTACCGATGGACCTTCCAGCATTATCGTCCCTGCTTTGAACATGCAGCTGAAATATCTTATTACTTGCAGCCCAGATCAATAAACAACATACCTGTCATCACTTCAGCTCCATGTCATTTAGCAGAAACTTTTTATCCAAAGCAATTTACAGTACATTTACCAAAGGGACAGTTCCCACCAGAGTAAACTGGGGTTAAGTGCCTTGTTCAAGGGCACAATAGAAGAACATAGCAACCCAAATCAGGGTTAAAAGCTTTATCTCGGAAGATTTTTCTATTTCTTTTTTCATTTTAATGTAATGGCAACACTGATGTTATACCTTTCCCAGTTGTTTTCCCATCTTTCCTGTGCAGACTGAATGCTGGGTGATAGTTAACTACCCAGAGGAGTTGAAAACGTCTGTCTGTTTACAAATATTATGATTTGTCTGACTGGGGGGTCCCAAATCACACAAGTACTTTTTTTTTATTCGGGCTGTGCACATTTTCCGTAGAATTGGTGTGTTCTCTAAATTTGTTTCGGTAAACTTTTATCAGCATATAAACAAAAATGACTCGTCACATGCTGTACTAAATACTGTGTGTATTAATAGGCTGCTATCTCAGCACCAGTCATCTGCTCACTATGAAATTACAGTGACAGTTTCAAAACATATCGTGAACAACGGCTATAGTATGTGAAAACTACAACGAAAAAGTCCAGACGGCATTGTTCATCACATGATGCTCACAGATGTTCAGTCCCTATTATTATTATTATTAAAAACATGTGTCAGAACACGAACAGATGATTTGTGACATTTAAATTGTGAATAAACAGCTGGTGAGATTGAAAATATTGTTTTTAAAAAAGTGTCGAAGACAAATGTGCTCATTGTTAAAGGCAAAACAAACTTTTTTAGGTTAATCTGTTTTTATACACAATACTTAGACAGTGAGCGGCGTTGCACATCAAAACCAATCACGCATGACGGCAACATCCAATCAGATGTGTTTAAATGACTCACTGACATGGAATAAATCAGAGCTCAGTCAGTGAGTGATGTTCAGTTCGGTGATTATAAAGGAAGATTATTTACAATTTAACGTTTTGTTTTGAAGTTGGTTGTGAAAGTAAATTCTTCTGATTGACATTAATTGCATTATTATGGTGGAGGAAATAACAACTGTGATTGAATACATTTATACACTTTCAGAAAAAAGTTACAGTTGTCATCACTAGGGCAGTACCTTTTTAAAAGGTACACCTCTGTACCTGATTAGTACCTTAACCCTTTAACTGTCACTACCATTTTTGAAAACAGACATAAAAATGCACTATCCAGACTTAAATTTTTATAATTCATCAATTAAAACAATTTGTAATATGATTTTGATGTACATTTTCCGTGGTAAAGCAATGTCTGATTTTAAAATGCCTTTCAAAGGATGAATTTTGAGATTTTAAGATTTGAACTGATATATAATTTATGATTTCTAAAGTGTGAGAGTTGCACTCCTGACATATATTAATCTATTACTTTTCCTACATAATTTGTAATACAAAAATACGGTAAAATATCTATTTAGGAGTCTTAGACCTTTCCAACGATGTATAGTTTGTCATGATTAGATTAGGATTTATTTGTAATACACTGTCAGAAAAAAAGGTACAGTTCTGTCGCTGGGGCGGTACCCTAAGGTACAAAGTGAAAAGGTACAAATATGTACTTTTAAAGTACTAATATGTACATTTAAGGTACCATTGTGTATTTTTAAGGTACCAATATGTACTTTCAAAGTACTAAAACGTACCTTTAAGGTACTAATATGTACTGTTTAGGGGTAGGTAAGGTACAAAGATGTACCTTTTCACTTTTGTACCTTAGGGTACCGCCCCAGCGACAGAACTGTACCTTTTTTTCTGAGAGTGTATGGTGAAGTAAACTTAGGCGTCCCACAGGGTGGATGGTGACAGTTAAAGGGTTAAAGGTGCTGTATGTACTGTAACTCTTTGACTGTGCTAATGTATATACTGTATGTACACTCTAAAAAATGCTGGGTCAAAAACAACCCAGCTTGGGTTATTTGGCAATCCAGCATTGGTTAAATATTGGACAGAACACGTGCTGGGTTATTTTGACCCAGCTGGTTGGATTAAATGTTTTTACCAAACACGCCGTGTTATTTTATTTAAGTCAGCTGTTGTTTAAAAATGATTATATTGCTGTCTTAAAATGGACTGGAACTTACAAAAACACACTCAGAATTACTAGAGGCAACAGCAATAATCAAAAGATGAACATTTATTATTAAGCAAGAACACATGGACAAAATACATAACAAATTGAATTTATTTGGGTGAATACAGCATAGTTTACAATATTCCGTACATTTAAACTTGTTTAACAAGCATTTCAGCCATAAAAAAAATGTAACATTTAAAAGTAGAATTTCAGTTTTTGTGTATTCGGCCGTTCTCTGTAATCTCCTTTTACCGAAATAGCGCTAATTCTCGTGCCGGTGTGTCGCTGAAATATGAGACGTTGAAGGGCTGCTGTTCACCAGTGTAACTGCGAACTTTAGAACGCGGCCTCACGTTTCACTCGCAGCAAAAAGATGCTTGACTCCAAAACCTGCCTATAAACAAATAGTACTGACGTTAACGAATATATTTCACCATTAAATTAAATTAAACTCAGAACTACAACGAATAAAATCCATTTATTTTATGCAAGGCAAAAGGTGTTTCCATCATGCAAAGTGACGCAGCTGACTGACATCTCGACCTTATATTGCGTTGCATAAAATACACAGCACAGAAAAGACTTTATAAATGAAATAAAATGTATACAAACCTTTATATCGCTGAAGAAGTGCACCAAATCAGCGGCACTGAGAACAGCTCTCTCCTGTTGTAACTCAGCAGCAGCTGAGATGTTTCGTCAGAGACGGGCTTAACCCAGCGGTTGGGTAAAATAAAAAAGATCCAGCAACTTAGTTACAGAAAAACTACCCAGCACCTGGGTAGAAAAATATTAAAAACAACCCAATAAAATGACCCAACAGGCTGAACCCAGCATTTGGGTTGAAAAAATACCTTTTTAATAAAAAAAATATAAAATAAAATAAGCATTTTTTGGAGTGTATACACTGTAATAAAAAAAAAAAATCAGTAACGTTTATAGTAAAATACCGGCAGGTTCGATTGCCAGACCTTTATCGTAAAAATTATGGTTAAACACCATATTTCAATAACTGCTATAATGTCAATATACCAACCTGTTGAAGTACTAATATTTGTTTTGTGCCATTGTAATACACTTGACAACCACCAAAAACAGGCAGCCATGAGAAAGTTACATGATCAAAGCTCATCACACTTATATAAATAAAGGTGCACAGTGTCATTTACAAATGCTAAACACCATCATGAGAACACATGATACTAAAATAATGCAATAAACATTCATTTAACAACATTAGATAAGATTAAACCCTACTGTACACAACTGATAAGAAAAAACTAAGAAACAACAGTTATTTCAATGAAAAAAAAACAAAATGTGAAGTGTCATGCAGGGAAATCAATTTGTTTTTCGCTGTAAATTATACAATGAGCTGTTCTTTATTACTTCCAAAAATAAAAAAGTATTTTACTGTAAAATTACATGAAATGTTATCACATTTATTCAGTATGGAAACTATACTTATTTGTATAGAAAGACATTGATGCAGCAAATCTGCTCCAGTGTCTTTGGACATAATCCATGAAACAGAAAATGGAAAAAAATAGTTATTGTAACAGTAACTAGTTCTAAGGCATGGAGTTTCTGTACTGAAATTCCTCCGAAAAGAATGTTTTTGAAGTGATTCTCAGAGAGGACTCTGGGAAATTTCATGTAGTCTGAAATATAACCAGAGATCTGAATTAAAGTGCAAAGGCTGATCTGAAAAGAAATAAATCACCAAGTTCTAAGCGAGACCAAGCACAAAAGTGGCAGTGACACTTCATTTCATTTACATGGGATTGTGTGCAATTAAGGCTGGGCCGGTGTTGTGCTTCCTCTTCCCTCTGCTATAAATATTAATAATTGGGGACAAAGAAGTGTATGGATGTAATTTAATTGAAACATCTTGACCACTCCCAGGCGGTTCCCATGCACTTTTAATAAAATCCAAACCACGGCCATCGTGGGAATGTGTCAGGTAAACCTTCCAGAACTTCAATCTACAAAAAGCACAGCCTGGCAATAAAACAGGGTGGATCAGACACATTCTTAAAGTCTGAGTACTTTTGTGGATTTTCATCCCATAATGCAGTTTTAAAGTCAGATGTTATTTGCTTTAGATGTTAAAGCTTGGGCTTTTTCCCTCAGGCTTCACTCGCAAGTATTTTAGGGGAGCAAGGGTGCACTCCTCAATGAAAATCTCAACTGATCTGAAGCAAATGGAGTTTGACATCGGAGTTGCTGTACCCACAAGATGTCTGATGGTGTGGCGTGCTGGTTGCTCTGAATTAAGATCATGTTTTAAAAGAACATTTCAAAGCCCCAAAACAGCCCGAGCTGAGTACCGAGACACGAATTGCATGACTCTCCATGGAACATTTGCGCAGAAATCGAATTACATTGCTATGAATATAATTCCCATGTTTTCTTTTCCTCGTCTGAAGTCCTTTCCATAAGAAAATAAGCCATCTGAATTTTTGTGTTTTACAAATGAAAACATGTCTGAAAGAGTTGTGCCATATTCTTTAATCTGTCCACTTTTATGTGTGCGCTTGGAATGCGTAGATCATGTTGACTGTTTCACTGAGGCCTTGCTGCTTATGTTTGGGGAAGCTGAAAGAACAGCCTCTATAGATGCTGATTTTAAACAGGGATTCTCAGAGCATCTGTACTGGAGATAAGCAGCAGTGTGACATAAAACAATTGCCTGTCCAACAGAAACAATGATAACAGCCCAAATCAGTTGTTCTTTGTCTAAATTGGTTGCCCAGCAACATGTCCACAAAGCTGGTCATCACCTGAAAATCTAGGCCATCTGTACACACACAACAAAATCAGTTCATGGCCCTAACACACTGAATATGCATGACAAATGATTTCAATATATGAATGTTGTTCTGATTCTAGTCATTTTGTCCACAAATGCCACACATCCACTACATTAACAGAGGAATGGCAATAGTTGCAGTGTTACAAATAAATAATGTCACCAGCACTACATAGTGCTGTTGATTTGCACTATAAATATATAAAAGAATAGACATGGAAACATAGCTACAGTACAGTTCCAGGATTTTTCTCCATATAGTGGACTTCAAAGGGTTAAGGTCCAAATTGCAGTTTTAATGCAGCTTCAAAGGGCTCTACACAATCCCAGTTGAGGAATAAGGGGCTTATCTAGCAAAACGATCAGTCATTTTCAAAAAAAAAAATAAATAAATAAAGGAAAAAAAATGCATATTTTTTAACCACAAATGCTCGTCTTGCACTAGTCTCAGCCTCAGACGTCACGCCCATGGAACATTGGCTAAACGTCTGATCCATAAGGTACACTTAACTGGAAACACTTCAGGAGTTTCTAAGTTGTCATCGGATTGGTTCAATTTTACAGGATTTCTGGGAGACGGGTGTCGCCTTCTTTAGCATTCCGCCTGGAAACAAAAATGCCGCGGTGCCAAACCCCCTTGCAAAAGAAGAAAGCTGTCGTGTTTACAGCTGTGACAACGAGCGTAGGGCTGCACGATTAATCGAAGGTGATTGTCATGCGTTTTTTTTCTGTCGGTTGTGTAATCAGTAGTAAATCTCCAGCAGGTGCTTTCAGATGGAGCCGCATTTAGTACACAGAGCCTTAGTTCACTCAAAAGCGCTATATCACTATGCCCTATGGCCTTCAGATGGAGATTTACCGTGCTTCACTGAAAGATACGCATGACAATGACAGCTTTTGATTATTCGCGATTGAGATTTCATTTCGATTTATCGGGCAGCCATAAATGAGCACTTGTCAGGATCGACCAGACGCTGGTTTTTCAAAAGTATGAGAAAATTTTAAAGTTCGCAGCATAGAATTTTTAGAGTTTTAGAGTCATATGCTGCGTCCGAAATCGCATACTGCTTAAGTAGGTACTACATTTAAATATGAACGTACTACCCGACTGTTAAAAAGTATGTTCTATATAATATGAATGTGGGTAGTATGAATGGAATTCGGACGTACTACATCCGCCATATTGATGTTGTCACGTGTCATGCGTCGTCACAACAGCACGAAAATTTAAAGAGACCGCTCCACTGCACGAACACCGGCACCGGCAATGTTCGGCGTTTTAACGTTGATTGGACAGACAGCTCAGAGAAGGCGTCGGTCAGCTGCTCACAGATCACGCCTTCGTAGACAGCTTCTAGATTATTTATCAAATAACGTAAGTATAATTACTTACTTAGCTAGCAAATTTTACCCCAGAATAAAAAACACCTCTGTGAACACCCTGACAGAGGCTGACTTGAAGCAACAATAAAGTAATTTATTGTTATGAATGAATACACAGGACAAAAAACAAGAATGAATAAATTTGAATGAATATATACACACTTTATTTATACATATATATATGTGTGTGTGTGTGTGTGTGTGTGTGTGTGTGTATTTATATAAATGGATAAATACAATATATACATAGTTAAAATGAATATATTATGCATAGATACACATAAATAAATATATATACATATTCTAAAAAAACATCTAAAGATGGTGAGCTGTGTGTATAAATAAATAAATGGATAAATACAATATATACATAGATAAAATGAATATATTATTATATTATGCATAGATACACAAATAAATAATATATACATATTCTAAAAAAAAAACTATATATATATATATATATAAATGCAATATATACATAGATACACATAAATAAATAAATAAATAAATAAAATATTCATATTCTAAAAAAAAAACTATATACACAGCTTGATATGTAGCCAACAAAATATCAACTAAAAATTAACACTAGTAAAAGAGGAAACAAATCGTTTTAATTTCGTTTAATTTTCTAATCTCATTAAACTGCTTAACAACGAATGTCTCCGTTAAAAAAAAAAAGCTGTGTTAACAAGCTGATGTACAAAACAACTTCTTACAGCCGATTCACGAACTCACCTCATCGATTTACAATGTTTAAACTTTCAATAAGTCATCCGTTTATTTAGATTGTGTTAAACAAGTGTAATTTAATCACAATAAACAACGTTTTTTTCCTGAGGTACTTACACTTGAAATGAACCGCGTCTCCACTTTCCGCCATTTTTCGAATATGACGCCTCCTCTCCCGGAGCCTCATGGGATAGGAAAGTGTTCATGGTATGCGTACTACAGAATTCGGGTGGAAGCAGTAGGTCATCCGGGTACTTCTCGCCTACTGAATTTCGAATACTATGAATTCGGACATACTACTCGCCTCGCGTACTATATAGTAGGGAAGTATGCGATTTCGGACACAGCAATAGAGTTTTACACTCTCAGTCTGTTATTGTGGAGACATTTCCACGCCCCTAAACATGATGCGGCACAAAATGAAGCGTGATTGGCTGCTGTACCTGTCAGTCATATGGCTTCTTGGGCGGGCCTTGGCCATTCAAAGCGGCAAGTGTTCCCAGTCTGGCTACACAAGACTAGTCTTGCACTAGCTCTGCGATGCGTCTACAACTTCCCGCATTGCGTTATCACGTTGCACTGTAAAAAAAAAAAAAAAAGTTGAGTTAACTTAAAATAATAAGGCAACCTATCGCAAGCGCTTCTTTGAGTAAACTCTAGAAACAGGGACCGAAGTCCACCCAACTTAAAAGATTACATTAAGGTTACAAGTTGACACAACATAAATAGTCATGTTTACCTAATGAATTACAGAACTAAGTAGGCCTATTATCTATCTAGGCCTACACTGATTCATTATTTAAATAGTCTAAATAAAGAAGAGACCATAACAAGGGTCAAATAACTTCTCTTTTTTTATATAAACATTTTGTGTCCAATGCACAGTATATGCAATGTACTCTCAGAAAAAAAGGTACAGTTCTGTTGCTGGGGCTGTACCCTAAGGTACAAAAGTGAAAAGGTACATCTTTGTACCTCACCTAGCCCTAAACAGTACATGTTAGTTCCTTAAAGGTACATTTTAGACCTTTGAAAGTCCATATTGGTACCTTAAAAATACATATTGTTACCTTAAAGGTACATATTAGTACTTTGAAAGTACATATTTGTACCTTTTCACTTTATACCTTAGGGTACCGCCCCAGCAACAGAACTGTACCTTTTTTTCTGACAGTGTGACATAAAAGTATCAAGTATTGCCTTTTAACTTCTTAACATTTTACACTGAACTGCACATACCAATGCATGTTAAAGAAATCCACAAAACAGGTGGTAATAATACCATAAAATGTTAGCTGTCCTATGGCATGAAGCACATTTGTAAATGTACTTAACATTTTTGGCTGATTTTTAAAGAAAAAGTTACATGAAAACTACTATTCTGCATATTTTAACAACCTAAAAGTTTCTCAAAAACAAATTACCATTATATCCATGAACCCAAAATATTTGAAAACATCTGAGTAAACACAAACCTTACTCAGCAGCTTTAAATACACTGTACTTTTTTCTTGTCAGAACATTACAACGAAACAACAATTACACTGATATCCCTGTAATCCAATCTTGACCTAAATCCTTGGATGTACCAGTGTCTACACAGAAATAAAATACAATTACTTTGTCCAGGAAGAAAAAACTCTCTAAGAGAAACTCCAGCCTGAAGAGATTGTTCACCCAGAAATGAAAGTTCTTTCATCATTTACTCGAGTTGTTCTAAACCTGAGTTTCTTTCTTCTTTTGATATAAAGATATTGTAAAGAATGCTGGTAACCAATCAGTTGAAACATGAGACATAGCAACATGAGAGTGAGTAAATGATAAAAGAACTTTCATTTTTGGGTGAACTTTTCCTTTAAGGCAAAGGCTGAAACAACAACAACAACAAAATACTTGCCATTAATTAGCACACTGAACTAAAACGAAATTTGAAATTATTCTGTAATCTTTTTCTTACCCATGTGTTGTTCTAAACCATTATGAATGCTTCACCAGGACCTCTGTGTCAGAATATGAAAATTTACAATGTTTGGATTGCGTTTTCACCTTTTTAATATTTTACTTTTTCAGCTGACATTTTTCATCAGTTGCTCCCATTTTTACAGATATTTTAACTATATAAATATATGTATATATATCAACGTCAGAATGCAGTTTATTGGAGCTGTTAAGAAGTATGAGCAAAACTAATACCTTATGATAGATGCCATTTTTCCCCCTTATTTTAACTAACTCTTTTTTGCCCCATGGACAACCATATCTCAAAATAAAAATAAGCACCCAAAATAAAATCACTTTTCCCAGCTGTTACCATTGGCAATCTCTCTCAAAATTTGAGATGTGCACAACCTTCTTGTACTTTTAAAGCAATTGCAGGAAGATATCTACATGGTCAATGCATTTTGTAAACCCATATTACATGACAAATAAAACACAGTCGATTATAAAAAAAAAAAGATATCTACATACCAGTGATTTTAAAGGAAAATTTGTTCAGGCACAACAGCACTCCTTCACATCAGCTTTGAAAAACACCATGAGACATCATAAACGCTGCGAAATAGATAGGCCGTCAGTTTGAAAAGAGCACGTTGATTATACATGGCAAACAAAATATAGTCGATTAAATAAAAAAAAAATTATAACTACTTACCAATTATTTTATAGTACATCTAGATTGATTAGGGACAACACCACTCTTCCTTCAGCGCCGGCAAGCACTCAAAAGTGCCCGAAAATAGAAACACACTGCGAAATAGACTACTAGGCCATAAGTTTGGGAAAAGCATGTCCATTTTACATGGCAAATATAATACAGTCGATCATAAAAAAAATGATAACTACATAACAGTGATTTTAAAGGAAATCTGTATCGATCCGGCACGACACCACTCCTCCTTCACATCAGCTTTGAAAAGCACCACAAAGTGCACGACATAAGAAACACGCTGCAAAATAGATTAGCCGTCAGTTTAAGAAGAGCACAATGTTAATTATACATGGCAAATACAATACAGTTGAGTATAAAAAATGATTGCTACATACCAGGCATGACACGACTCCTCATCAGCATCAACTTTTTAAAATCTGCGTCACAGCCGAAGTACATGAAGTCTCAAAGTGTGCATGCATTTAAGGTTCAAACTGCACACGCGCTAACAAGAAACGATAGATTCAATGAAAACTTAAACATCTTAGTTAGATCAACAAAATATTGCATGTTTATAACATTTAAGGAGTGAATTTGTTGAATCAACTTAGTATAATGCATGAACACTTCCAATGAAAATATTACAATTTAATTGACTGTTTTATGTTTATTAGGAGGACTTTTTGAAAGTTGGCTTTTTTACAGTGTGGAAAGGTCACACATGGTTAGTTCTTCGCCTGTGTACTTTGGTTCAAAAAGGTAGTGTAGGGCGAAAAACTCCATCTCATTTTCTTCTCCAACTTTAAAACCGTCCAACATCGTTTTACCTTTTTTGTAAAGGGCTTTCTTTGCACATTCGCATTGTAAACACAGAGTTGGTACTTCCGCCTACATCACATGTGACCTTTCCAACGTGGCTATGTAATGCGTGAAATCAAGCTAGTGCAAGATGAGCATTTGTGGTTAAAAAGTATAAACCTTTTTTTTTTTTTTTTTTTTTTTTTAAGAAAATGACCACTCACTAGACAAAACCCTTATTTCTCATCTGGGATCGTGTAGAGCCCTTTGAAGCTGCATTGAAACTGCAATTTGGACCTTCAACCCACTGATCCCCAAAAATCCTGGAATGTTTTCCTCAAAAACCTTAATTTCTTTTTGACTGAAGAAAGAGTGAGTAAATTATCAGGAGATTTTTTTTCTGGAAATGAACTAATCCTTTAACATAGGCCTACTGATAGCATCTAAAATGCATTGTAGAAATATTTATGAATCTTTTTTGGTCATATTGAATTAAAAAAAACAGTCTATACACTCTCAAAACCTGAAGAGTACTAATATGTACTTTTAAAATACTAATATGTACCTTAAACATACTAATATGTATCATTTAGGAGTAAATAAGCTACAAAGATGCGTTTTCGGTTTTAAAGCTATAAATACACGCGGATACTTTCACATATTTTAGATGCTGTCAATATATCCACATTTCATCCCAACACAAAATATGCATGTAAACACATGAATACTAATGAGTTGAGTCTGAATGTTCAAACTTCATGAAATAATAAACCCAAATCTTTATAAAACAGTCAATGGTCATATGTTATCACAGTTTGATTTGTATTCAAACTGAATGTCCAAACACATTTCCCATGGTTAGATAGCTGTAATGTGTCTTCTCTTCAAAAATGTACTACTTGGAGTCAGGATCTTTTTTGAGCCTGATGACTATATGCTCCTGTTTCTTGCCCATAACCTTACAGGGCTAATTCTTAAAACTACAAACACGTCTCGTGTGGCCTGTATTTCTCAAAGTCTATCCAGTTACTGAAATCTGTGCTGGGAGTACCTAGAGGGAATGGAAGACGGAAACACAGCTGAGAACCATCGTGGTTTGACGCGCATCCAGATCTTTTGGACACAGGCCAAATTCAAGTAAAAACGTTTCCTTTGGTTGTGTAATAGGAGCTTCAGTTTTTATAATTTCATTCTTTGTCAGGTGGGGTCCTAGATGGAAAAAAAAAAAAAGAATTAAACAAACTGTGAATTAAGCGGTTAATAAAGTAAACCATCATCCTGCCATCTGCGCATTTTTACAAAACCATACCCATGTTCAGACACTGGCGCATTGGTGGGACTTTGCTGCATTGCGAACACTGTGTTTTCTTAAATCCTTAAAGGAATAGTTCACCCAAAAATCAACATTCTGTCATTAATTACTCAATCTCATGTCGTTCCAAACCATTAAAGACTTTGTT
Organism: Cirrhinus mrigala; assembly: GCA_036247105.1. Taxonomy (NCBI): domain Eukaryota; kingdom Metazoa; phylum Chordata; class Actinopteri; order Cypriniformes; family Cyprinidae; genus Cirrhinus; species Cirrhinus mrigala. The sequence continues at coordinate 21,982,310 of CM070011.1, read as the reverse complement.
TATCTTTGGAACACAAATTAAGATGAAATCCAGAGCTCTCTGATGTCACATGGACTATTTTATCAATGTCCTTACTACCTTCCAGGGCCTTGAATGTGTCAGTTGTGTTGATGTCCGTGCAGGGTCAGAAGGGTCTTGGACTTCATCAAAAATATCTTAATTTGTGTTCCAAAGATGAACGAAGGTCTTGCAGGTTTGGAATGACTTGAAGTTAATTTTTGGCTGAACTATCCCTTTAAGAGAAGGAGTAAAGCAAACACAAATCCCATTGATTGTAACTGCAAACCTGACACTGTTATCTGTAATTCCAGATTCTCTTCCATAGATTAAGTCATATCTTCACTGTCAATGCTGTTTTTAGTCACTAAAAGAAAGTATTGTCACTTCCAGTGAGATTGCATTTTTTCTTTTAACTCCACTCCATCAGATCAAGTCTTTCTGATAAGAAAAAAAAAAAAGACTGAGATGGATTGCTGAACTGTTCGACTGTCTCTATTGCTATGGAAACAGGATCTCAAGTAGTTTTAAATGTTTGCATTACATAATGCTCCATGCTTCAGACTTCTCCAGCCAAACCTTATGTTATGAAATTTCGATTTTTGCTGTTGAACTAAAAGGTTTGCATCCTCGTGCATAAAGTCAGATCATTTTCCACGGACTGTTTGCAGGTGATTAATAGATCAACCACAGAGGATTTAATTGCAACGATTTTCAACATCATAGAAAGCGTTCAAAAAAACTCTGTCAGACCTTAGAAGGTCGGTGTAAGAAGTTCCAGCTGCAGCGGCTCTGTTCCTCTGCCTGAACATCAACAGAGTAGCAGGAAAGCGAAATTGATCAGAGCTGAACAAGACTAATGAAAAAGGAAACCCTGCATCAAGGAGGAAGGAAGACTGAAATTGCTTCAAGACTTAAATTTGTATGAATTTTAAACAGGGGGGCTCTGGGACAAAGAATCCCAACTGATAAGGAAACTCTGACGTCTCTGCGAGGACATATTAAGGCCACAGAGGTCATAAGCAGTCTGTGAGGACTGGAAGCGCAATGGGCAGTGTTGATACTGAGGCTGTTTCACTGAGCTGTATTGTTTGTAACAGCACAGATGCTAATCTGGCCACTGAGTAAATTTAATGAAAGCATCCCTCACAACATCCCGCCTGGATAATAATATTTATCCAAGATCACATGCAATTGTGCAACAAGGGAGAGCATTCCATTGAGTGCTGAAGTTTGTTGCTCTGATAAAATGTTATGTAAATGTTTTTTATGTAAAGTGTTTCTTCCACATTGAGGTTTAATTACGATTTCAGGATTATATTTTATATAGAGAGAGTTTATAAATTATAGATAAATTATATAATATATATAGAGTTTATTTTGCTGCATTGTCATCTTTAATCATTTACGCAACACCACAGCTGTAGGTAAGTGCCTGTGCTTTATCAGTGCTTTGTCATAAGATGCTTGGTAATACCTTCTGGAACAAGGTTCACAAAGAAACTGCGTTGCAGGAATCACGCGAGAGTTCTTCTTAAATCTTTTTGTGAACGTTATTATGTGCAAATCTTACAGTCTTTAAAACGTTAAAACAAAAACTAAACTGACCACTATTCTGAATATTTGTAGGTGTAATGTCTATTCTGGTTGCATGTGGTTATAATTTATAAATATCATTTTAAACGTGCTTTTATGTGCACTAGAAAAAGAGAATAGAAAAAGAATATAAGATCAGTGATTAGGCAAGTTATTTTAATGCAAGAAAATAAAGTCAGCACACTATTGCTTCTAAATCAGTTTATTTGGAATTCATTTATTTATGTCATAAGAACGAAATCATGATGTGATTCGTCTGAAATCATCTGAAACCTGAATAAATAAGATTTCCATTGATGTATGGTATGCATATTACTAAGCAAAAATAAAAAGTTTTGATAGGAAATTTACAAAATATTTTAATGGAACATGCTCTTTATTTAACATCCTTATGATTTTTGGCATAAAAGAAAAATGTATAATTCTGACCCATAAAATGTATTGTTGGCTATTGCTACAAATATACCCGTGCTACTTAAGACTGGTTTTGTGGTCCAGGGTCACATTTATTATATTTATTTCAAAGCAATTATGTGCAGATTTTAGTGCATGTTTTATTTAGCCATGCATTAAAATTGCAGTTTAAAAATGGTATTATTTATCTTCAGAATTTAACATTTTTTTGAATGTCTTCACAACTTAATGGTATAAAAGGGCCTAAATGTACAAATTGTTCACTTTCTTGGTCTGTATATTCCATGTGAGTTTCAATAATACAGGCATTAAAGAAATATTTTGTTGCATTAATTTATCGTCACTTTATTTCAAGCTTTGTTAGTGGTATTTCACAAAAGAACTGTTAAGATTTCAGGAGAAAATGCAGTGCATTTTAAGCAATAAAAAAAAAATGTTTGTTCTGGAGTAGATTTGGGTGTGGGATATTATGAGTGGGTAGCGCTTAAGACCACAACCTGTTATAACAGCCACTTACAACAATGTCAGGTTTTACATTCATAAGTCATAATATATCTCAGCATGCCACATTTAACAAAAAGCCAAAAAGATTTGGGTTTTAAAAAGAATGTTTTTCACAGAGGGGTCAAGGTTTGGCTGGTTTGAACGGTCTAGTTAGCCTCTGCTGGCAAATGCTGTAACTACACCATCTATCTGCAAAAAGCATCTTTCTCCTTCATTCAAAAGTAGACATGTATTGTGAGAAACAGTTTTGTATACTCATATTTTAAATATTTCATTATATCATAGTTTTACCAGCGACTAATTTTGTTGCTCAGGTGATTGGTTCAGAAAAATAAGCTAAACCTGTAACAGCCGAGCACCCGTGCCATTGTGATGAATGTTTATGATAACGGGTGGCTTTCTTCTTCTTGGATTTCAACAGTCCAAACAAATATGTTTGTGAATTTTGATGTGAGAGGACAACAAGGGATGAACCTTTTCACTGGAGGAACCATTATTATGTATTATGGACACCTTAAAGGATTAGATCTCTTCCAGAATTAAAATTTCCTGGTAATTTCCTCACCCCCATGTCATCCATGATGTTCATTTCTTTCTGTCTTTCTGTCTTCAGTCGAAAGGAAATGAAGGTTTTTGAGTGAAACATTCCAGGATTTTTCTCAATATAGTGGACTTCAATGGGGATCAGTGGGTTGAAGGTCCAGTTTCAAAGGGCTCTACACAATCCCAGCAGAGGAATAAGGGTCTTATCTCACAAAACAATCTGTCATTTTCTTAAAAAAAAAAAAAATGCTCGTCTTGCACTAGCTCTGCAAAGCGTATGCGTGTCTTCACATATTATGCAGTTATGTTGGAAAGGTAATTTGTGACCCTGGACCACAAAACCAGTCATAAGTGTAAATTCAGATTTAGATGTCATCAGAAAGCTGAATAAATAAGTTTTCCGTTGATGTATGGTGCAAAAAATCTAAATATTGAGAAAATCGCCTTTAAAGTTGTCCAAATGATGTCCATAGTAATGCATATTACTAATCAAAAATTAGGTTTTGATATATTTACGGTGGGAAATTTAGAAAATATCTTCATGGAACATGATCTTTACTTAATATCCTAATGATTTTTGGCATAAAAGAAAAATCGATAAATTTGACCCATCTGATGTATTTTTGGCTATTGCTACAAATATACCCATGCAACATAAGACTGGTTTTGTGGTCCAGGGTCACATTTGTCTGTGTACTCCGGTTCAAAAAGGTTGGGTAGAAGAACCTCAGAATCGTCCAACATCATTGTTTTACCTTTTTTTTTTATAAAGGGCGTTTGACTGTCTTTGCATGTTCACTTTGACAACACTGGGTCGGTACTTTGTTTGTTACGAACACGCAGCCTTTTTATGTCACAAGATGCTAACTGAATAATGTTGTTGTGTGGATTATTGTGATGTATTTAAACACTAATTCCTGCGGCACCCATTCACTACAGAGGACCCATTGGTGAGCAAGTGATGTAATGCTAAACTTCTCCAAATCTGTTCTGACAAAGCAACAAACTCATGAACTCATCTTGAATGGCCTGATGTTAAGTACAATTTCCACAAATAATAATTTTTGGGTGAGCTATTCCTTTAAGTATCCCTCTTGCTACAACAGCTGTAATGGCTGAGGCACTGAATAATGGATTCCACTTGAAAACACTTGAACACCAGATTACAGGAACTCTGATTCTGAAAAAAAAAAATGAAAAATGCATTCCATCGACGTGTGCTGAAAATAGATCTATTTTTTTTGAGTGAAAACTAGGACATTGTAACAAGATGTGTAAAAGCACATTGCATTAGCAGTTCAATTGCATATTGAGATTACAGCTGTAGTGTGTATGCGTGTATACCAACAGGTACATTTTCTTCTCTGTTTAAGGGCATGTGCTTAGTCAACAGGTTCTGCCTCATAGTCTGTTGTCTTCTGATTAAAAAGAATTCAAGGAATTTTTTCCATGTGGTTTTCCATTGCCAGATGTGAAGTCAAAGAATGACTTTGTATCAGCTGTCTTTGAAGTGCGTTTGAACTTCTACTGTACTTCAATAGGCATTCAGCATCATGACTTTGAGCTGCTGGTTCACAGTTTTGATGGTAATTTGAAGAGCGTCTGGCATGTTAAATATTTAGGAGGACCTTAAAGGGATAGTTCATCCAAAAAAAGAAATCCGCCTTTTGGGTTCCACAGACCAATTCACAGACGTTTGGAACGACATGAGGGTGAGTAAATAATGATACATTTTTAACTTTTTCACTCAGCGTTGAGGGATAGTTCACCCAAAAATACAAATTCGGTCATTAATTACTCACCTTAATTATGTTTCAATCTCCAACGCATGTCGTGGTGCTCCCATGGACCCAGGGGCGGATCTACCAGGGTGGCACAGGGTGGCAACTGCCACCCTAAGAAAAAGCTGTGCCACCCCACCTGCCACCCCAGAATTATCACAGAGTAAAATTTAAATGTAAGCAGTGTTTCACGTGCAACTTTTCAGCCACAGCGATGACAGCGTAACACAAAATAATGGCAAAAAACACGTCTTTCAATAAACTGTGCACGATGGTTGCACGCGGCACGCCCAGTGTATTCGACTTCTTTGACTCTTTGACAAATGATTCTTATGAACCGGTTCTTTTTGAGTCAAAAACACAAAGCGCGACCAAGTTCACTAACGAATTGTTTTACATTTGTTCGTGAATCAGATAATTACAGCTTCTCGGCTAACTCAGAAATCCTCTGAGAAATCTAATCCTGTCCGGATATGTCTGAAATTCATCGCGTAATTGTTTGATGATCTGATTCTCTGACTGCTCGCTCAAATATTTTTTTTGCCGTATCTGACGAAACGATAGCTAGCATGAAATCAATAAGAAGATGCGGATCATGGAAACTAATAGCAGATTTAGTTAAGCATCTGGTCGTATGGCAGTTTTCTCGATTGTTAACAAAATGTAACAGATTTTAGTTGGCTCACTTTCCCAAACTATTCGTTCAGTTCTCAAAACAAAGACACAAGTTAAACATTAAGTAGCAAAACTGACGACACACCAATCAGAATCTCTGCATTCAACAACGGAGAGAGGAGAGAAATCAACGATCATCTACATGGGTATTATACTTACACATATAGTATAATTACATAGTACATAGGCTACCAGTACATTAGATGATGGAAATTTCACTATTCTATATGTACAGTAAACTGTAGCACATAATATACACCTTCAAATATGTGACTGTCAAATTTTATTTGTAATCATTTTTTATGTGTAGCCAGTTCTGCATTTTTGCAGAACTGAGCAATGACTACCTAGCCTTGTGTCAGGAGACCGAGAAATTTCTATAGTACTGTATACCATAATGAATTTTAGCTGTGCAGAGATTGCTGAATTTACTTCTTAATTAAATTTTTTTACTGCACTGTATTGTGGTGCATTCCATGTTCATAGACAGTTCTTTGGTATTTGAACTTTTCTAGTACTTTTCATCTGCTGCAAGATTACTTTACAGTAGTAAAATTAAAATTATTTTTTCCCAAAACTTTATTGCTGAATTAGAAATCTGTAATTTAATTTATGTTTGTATGCTGTGACATTGAGCTGTGAAATAATTCCAAATAAGAGTTTTTGTTGTTGTTGTTGTTGTTAGTGATCTCACGAGTGTTCACTGGGCATGAAAGTCATTGATGTATCAGAATTGTGTGTAATCATTTAAGAACACCTGTGATAACTAGATTGAAAAGTATGAAAGACATATTTATGCTGGCTTGTCTTAAAGGGGTCATCGGATGCCCATTTTCCACAAAGTTGCTATGATTCTTTAGGGTCTTGTTATATTATATTATAGAAATGTCTATAATATACTTTGGTTAAAAATTCTTAATGGTAGTGTAAAACAACACCCTTTTTACCTTGCCAAAATCAGCTCTGCAAAATCATCCTGTTCTGGTCAAGGTTGCTTTAAATGTTAATGAGCTCTGCTTGCCTGTGCTTGCCCCTCCTCTCTCTGTGGAGTGACGAGCCTCTTTACTTCAGCCGTGTTTAGCCATGTTTAGCCGCTAAAATTGCTAACTAGCATGTTATTAAGAAAGACGATCGCAAAGATTCATTAAAAAAAACCCTTATATTCACTTCTACTGTGTGAAGCTGGATCACGAATGATTCGCGCGAACATAGACGGATATATGTAGATCGGGAGGCGCATTCCATTCATAAAAAAATGTAATCTACTGCATCTTCAGCGGCTCAGATGTCGGGAGTAAATGACGACCACTATGTTCATTATTACATCCAGCAACACAACACCTTAATCGCTCAATCTGAGATATTCTTGTCTAACTTACATCCCTGCTCCGGCATCGAAACAATGAAGGTCGGACTGTTACAGCTGATTTAAGATGGGTCTGAGGTAAGACGCTGATGTCAATCAACTATCGTGGGAGCGGCCTCTGTTGGTGTGACGCCACACCGCTCTTGCTATGTATTGCTAGATTATATGGTTGATAGTGTGTTCCGGGTGATTACAGACATTCCCACCTCTGTTAATAACAAACATTGTTTCCAAAACTGATCCAGTTTCAGTGCTTTGACATTATTATATTTCTTTCTAATGTTAGGAAATTAACAATAAATCATCAACATTACCATCTTAAACTTGCACTAAACCGTGATTTAGTAATGGTAAGAAGTAATTTAATAGAACCACACGTCCTTTTTAGTGATACAAGATCAGAAACGTGTAACCTGTTGAAGTTTTTTTTTTTTTAATAATATTGTTTATTGACTTGGTGCCATGATGGATATTGAAATGTAGTCATTTATTTTGTATGTTTTCACTACTTTTCCCGGCCTTCGAAGTGAAAGTTACTTAGGCTGTCAATGGAGGGACATAAACCTCTCAGATTTCATTTCAAATATCTTAATTTGTGTTCTGAGGATGAATGAAAGTCTTAGGGGACTGGAACAACATGAGGGTGAGTAATTAATGACAGAATTTTCATTTTTGGGTGAACCCTTTAAAATGTGTTTTAGAGGAGTTTTTCCACTAGTAGTGGAAAAATTTGGTGTGTGTGAGACACCTGTTGTGATGAGCAGCAAAGGAAGTGAGTTGTGTTTGCTTTGGCTACATGACCTGTGTTCACATAGTGTCTCTGCAGTCTGGGATCATTTGCACACACCGTCTTGGAGATCTATGAGGAATTTCTGACCACAGCTATGACAGTCCAATGGCCCACTGAATGGACACCAGCTCACGGAAAACACATCCATACGGTTGCTTCTGTAGTTTAGAAGTTACTTTACAAGAACAAGATGTGCTGCTCTTAAAGGAATAGTTCACCCAAAAATGAAAATTCTGTCATTAATTACTCACCCTCGTGTCGTTCCAAACCCGTAAGACCTTCGCTCATTTGCGGAACACAAATTAAGATATTTTTGATGAATCTTGCGAGTTTTCTGACCCTGCATAGACAGCAACGCAACGGACACGTTCAAGGCCCAGAAGGGTAGTAAGGACATCAATGGTTCAACCGTAATGTTATGAAGTCACGAGAATACTTTTTGTGTGCAATGAAAACAAAAATAATGACTTCATTCAACAATTTCTTCCCCCACGTCAGTATTCGACCCACATTCTCAAGAGTACCACAATGCATACTTGCGGTGCTGCTGATGCAGGAATTACATTTATTATTTTAATGATGCCCTTACTACCTTTTTGGGCCTTGAACGTGTCAGTTGTGTTGCTGTCTATGCAGGGTCAGAAAGCTCTCGGATTTCATCAAAAATATTTTAATTTGTGTTTCAAAGTAGAGCTGCATGGTTAAAAGATTGCAATCTCAATTCAATCCCCCCTGCGATCCAATTTCTAAATGACAAGAAATCTTTAAAAAAAAATACCGGAACATTCAAATCTGCGTTTGTGCTGCCGTTGATACAGAGAGCAGACAGTTACCATGTTTGGATAAGAAATAGCTTCACAAACAGTCTTTTCAACTACACAGGATAACTTTGGTCTTACATTCATTCATATTATCACAGAAATACTGGGATCAAAGTTTAGAGTTCAGATATAAACATTGATGTCTATGGTAGCGATAAAAATAGAACAAATCCCCTTTTGGATATAACTGGTCCTTCAAATAACGTTTGTGTCGATTACATTTACCACCTAGTGGCGAAAAGTGACTGTTAAAAATGTATTTGTCATTGAACCATTCATTCAAAAGATTTGTTCAAAAACGCTGATTCATCCAGTAATGAGTGAGTCATTGAATCATTCATTCAAAGCACTTTTTCATAATTTTAATATAAAAAATTGGTGTACTAAATATATTCATATATCATACATAGTTAAATGTTTAATAATTAATTAAATAATTAATTAAACACTTTTAAATAGACTGCAGCAATAATATTTTGTCACACATTATTTTGTTTAGTTCAGAAGTGATTCGCATTTTATCCATAATCATGCAACTCTATTCCAAAGATCTTATGGGTGTGAAACGACATGAGGGTGAGTAATTAATGACAGAATTTTCATTTTTGAGTGATGTATTCCTTTAAGGTCAGCCTGCCCAGAATAGAGACGTTACTATTCGCAAGTTGTAAGAGTCGCTAGTGGTAAACACAGAGACTGTTTAATTTCATAAATTTTTGTTTTAATTCGTCAATATGTATCAATCTAAATAAGTTACAATTCTTCTGAGTGTTTACAAAGCCTTGTAAATATACTTATCAGGTAAAATTTGCTCTGACAAGGCAGATATACTGTTTACAAAAAGGATTCTGTATATTTCACACAAGAAACAATGTTAAAATCAACACTAAGAAAAAATGAAACCTCTACAAAAATATCAATAAATAACATCACATCTTATGTTGATACATTTACTTACATCAGTATACAATTGCCATCATACCAAGCCTGAACAAGACCCTAGATTTTTTTTTTTTTTGATGCGCAAACCATCGAGATGGTTTTAAACGTGACATCTCACGTTTACATCTCATCATCATTACTGAATCATCACAAATGGTAAAAATATACTTTATATGCTATTAAACTGAGAGACTGAAAGATTATTGATAACCACCTCCTGACAAAGACAATCTAAAGACATAAAAGTTCAAAAATGTACATGTGCAATATAAACTGAACATAGCTTTTCAAAATCTGTTGTTGATAGGTAGACCGGCTTCTGTTGTGTATAAAATCATTTTGTGATGTATCTATAGCTATTACATAACTTCCTGACAACCTCCTTTTTTAGCTTTTTAAACCAAAGAAATCGCTTGCCTCTGCAGTTCACCTTCACGGATGCAGGCCGATGAAGAATCAGGCATGATTTAAGCAGAATCACCTATCTTGAAATCAAAAAGTGTAATGTTTAACAACAAAGAGTGGGCTGTACAAAACGACTGACAAAAAAAGCTAACGGTGGAGGCGGCCTATAGTAGGCATTGATGTATTTTCCTGCTATTAAAGCATAATCTTTTTCAAACATTTTGACATGAATGGACACTTTTTAAGTCAGTTTTACATTTAAAAAAAAAAAATACACCAGTCGGACAACATTTGGTCGTGAGGCAGCCAGCAGCGCATATGATACTGTACATGGCAGTGTAATTCACAAGAGCTGAAAGTATATTGGATTATTATAATTAGTGGGACTAAAACCTATGAATGAAATCACTTGTAGAAAATCTGAATTTGTAATAATAAATAAAACAGTTCAGTGTTTCAGCATGCAGCCAAATTTGATACATCAAGGCTTGCTGAGATGCGTGTTGACAGAGAGGAACGTCATTTTAAAGTTCACATCAGTTTTATATTCATCAGTGCCTCCTGACAAAGTCTACAAAGAAGAAAGCATGGATATTGATCAGTGTGTTCTACTGGACATTCTCTAAAGGAAGTAGAGGAAGGTAACATGAGTGAGAGTGTTGCGTTTAAAGTACGCTTAGGTTCTGATATCACTCTTACCGTCCTCAATATCTCATAACCGCTTCTCCCCATCGGACTCGAGTCAACTGACTATTTTCTACAAAACTGACAGGCTCCTACAGAGTTTTCCTCAAGATGAGTTTGGCAGGAAAAAGGGTCTGTAGCTAAATAAAAAAGACCCTTTTTCCTTTACAGAGAGTCAAGAAGCCTTGCGAGCACTTCTCCTCCAATAATTCTACTTTCCTGAGTTTACGAATTGAAGAGCAAGAGACATTTACAAGGAAAAAAACACTACAGCATGTCTATAAATATTTCAGGGTTCCTGGGATGGTGTTTGATGAGCTCACAGACCCATTTGAGATGCACCTTCCCCGAATTTGAACACCCCAGCAGTCGACTTACGACTACAGACTACGCTGCCGAGAAGTTGGATCTTATGGAGTCTTCCCGCAACTGACGGTGCTTCCCGATGTCACACTCTTCTCGAGGTATTCTCCGTTCAATGGTTATCCTGTAATTTTTCCTAAGGAATGATGAAGAAAAATATCATGAATGCAGATGATATTGCATGAGCAGCAATAATAATGCTTTTTTTTAGTGCTGTCAAAATCAGCGCGTTAATGCTTTTTCCAGTTCAACGGCGTTAAAAATATTTAACTGTGGGGCGAAGCTATGGTTCGCCACCCCACTCATAACTGCTGCTTCCGTTTCTTTTTTTTCTTGACAAGAATTGTGGTTTAGTCGCAAAACATCATTACAAAAAACTGATTTTTGACAACTTTGCAAATTGATTAAAATAAAACACGGAAATAAGTACATTGCATAAGTATTCATACCCTTAATGCAGTACTTAAAGGAGAATTCCACTTCCAGAACAATTTACAAATAATTTACTCACCCCCTTGTCATCCAAGATGTTCATGACTTTCTGTCTTCAGTCGTAAAGAAATTATGGTTTTTAAGGAAAGCATTTCAGTATTTTTCTCCATATAATGGACTGCTATGGTGCCCCTTATTTTGAACATCCAAAATGCTGTTTAAATGCAGCTTCAAAGGGCTCTGAATAGGGCTGTTCGATTCCGAGAATTTTGGAATCGAGTCCGATTCCGATTCCTGGTTCAAGAATCAATTCCTCACTGTTGTTTTCGATTCTTTTCGATTCATGTATTTTATAGAGTGGAGGAACCTCATTTCGCCATGACTGCAGGATATAAAGGTCTTAGAAAGTAGCCTAATCATAATATGAAGATTTATTTTTAAAAAAAATTATGACACATTTCTGTTAGGGGTGTAACAGTACGTGTATTCGCACCGGACCGTCACGGAGCAACTTTTTAAAATATACAATGAACGTTTATTTGCAACGTATGAGTACACGTACCGTTACACCCCTAATTTCTGTATTTAAATTGTAATTTTGTCGGCATTGCACATAGAATTAGTCATAGCCCACAACGCAGCGGTGGATATGCGTTTATTGCATGAATGGAACAAGGCACAGTTCAGCTGAATGATGTGTACTTCAGTGGTATGCTTTGCGCAAAATTAACAAACTGTACACTGAAACTAAATAACCAGAACAACAACACTGATATAAATAAGAGCTCTCGGCGTTTTCTTTCAGAATTATCACTGGCTGATAGAAAGGTTAAAAATAGCATTTTATTTAAGATGGTAGAATCAAGACCCTCGATCACGTCATGATCTATTCTGTCGTGCAGCACTCAAAACTGTGGACAATATAAGGCCGTTTCACCGTAAAATAACTTTTGAATCGTTTTTGAACTGGTTCATTAAAACGATCTATCCGAAAGAACGTTTTCGTGGAAACGAATCAGACTTGTAATCACTATTAGTGAGCAAGGCTGCATCCTCAAACTCAGACGTGCTTCGTACCGACTCTCTTCATTCAGTTTATTTTCGTGAATCGATGTTCAGCGACGTTTGATGACAGCAGCTGAGATATGCAGCCTTCCTATGATGCAGCCTTTCGTTTGAGAGGCGCCCATAGATAAGCTTTGTTGAACTGAAAACGGCTATGAGTGGAGAGTCGATTCCCCTTGATGGGATCGATTCCAAACTTTGGAATCGACTCTCGATTACCAACGCCTCGGAATCGAGGAATCAATTCTTTTTGGAATCGACTCCCAGCCCTAGCTCTGAACAATCCCAGCCGAGGAAGTAGAGTCTTATCTAGCGAAACAATCAGTGATTTTTTTCAAAAAAATAAAATTTGTATACTTTTTAAGCACAAAAGCTCCTGTAACACTAGCTCTGGGATACGCGCCCAAGATGCTACAAACTACAGAATCATGTTGAAAGGTCACACGCGACGTAGGTGGAACTACAGACCCTTCTTCCTCTGCTGGGATCGTTTAGAGCCCTTTGAAGCCGCATTTAAACTGCATTTTGGAAGTTCAAAATCGGGGGAACCATTGAAGTTCATTATACGGAGAAAAATCCTGAAATGTTTTTCTTAACCATAATTTCTTTACAGCTGAAGACAGAAAGACATGAACATCTTGGATGGCAAGGGGGTGAGTTAATTATTTGCATAAATTGTTGTTCTGGAAGTGGATTTCTCCTTTAAAGCACTTTTACAGCTTCAAGTCTTTTTGGGTATGATGCGACAAGCTTTGCACATCTGCATTAGGCAATTATTTGCCATTCTTCGCCTCAGCTCTTCACCTGTCAAGCTCTGTCAGCTTGGATGGGGGCTGGCAGACATTTTCAGGTTTCTCCAGAAATATTTGATTGCGTTCAAGTCCAGGTTGTGGCTGCCACTGAAAAACAGCCCCACAGCATGAGGCTGCTACCACCACACTTTACTGTTGTGATGGTACTCTGCAGGTGATGAGCAGTGCTTGGTTTCCTTCAAACATAAAGTTTGGAATTGAGGTTCATCAGACCAGAGAATCTTGTTTCTTACAATCTGAGGGTCCTTTAGGTCAAGACCGGATTGGTGGAGTGTTGCAGATCTGTGCCTTGACACAAGCCTGTTTCTGAGCTTTACATGTGGTTATTTTGACCTCAGAGCTTGGTTTTTGCTCTAATATGCATTTCAGCTATTAGACCATTTCTGAGAGGTGTGTGCCTTTCCAAATCATACTCATGCAAATGAATTTGCCACTGTTTAACTCCACTCAGAGTGTAGTAACATCTACAAGCGATTTGAAAGCTTCTGAGCTAAGTGTCCCAGAAAAGGGTATGAATACTTATGCAATGGAATCATTTCAGTTTTTTATTTCTAATAAATTTGCAAAGTTGTTACAAACCTGTTGTGTGCTTTGTCGTTATGGTGTATGGAGTGTAGTGGAAAAAAAGTAAGGTATGAAAAGTAAGGTATGAATACTTTTGCAAGCCACTGTAATAACCCAGCTACTGTGATGTCTATTAATCGAAGAACAAAAGAAAAAAAAAGAGGAAATCAATAACTTTTGTAACTTTAAGGATTCATCTGTATTTTACTATTTAGTGTTTTATAACTTTTTTCAATTTCTGTATATTTTCTACTTGCTGAAGGGCACAGGTAAATAATGGGTTTATGTGAAGATTGTTTAGATTGAAGTTCACTTAAATTATAAGTTTTTTCTATAAGTCTAATAATTGTTAAAATTGATAGCTCTCAATTAAACTAATGTTGAATGGCTATAGTTAATAGTTAAATATTAGGGAAAAATTTTTCCTAGAGACATCAGTAATATTGTGATACCTTCAGTCCAAAAAAAAAAAACAAATATTAAAAATATACTGTTTTTATGTTGTTTTTACATTAATTTGAAGATTGAATGTGAAATTACTGCAGAATAAAAGTATATTTAAAAACTTTAATGTTAGGTGGGATTAATCGCAATTAATTTCAGGAAAAAACATGCAAAATATTGACAGCACTAGATCTTTAATATTATCTTAACAAATACTAGGGCACTTGCAGATATGTCTAAAAAAAAAAAAATCACACAAGCTCACATTTAAATGCCAAGCACTCAATATCAATTAATAGATTAGGCATTTCATGAAAAAATAGTTTTCTGTGATTACCTAAAGAAGTAGAATCCCATAAGGAGAGCCGTTCCCAGAATTGCCCCTACTATTATCCCAGTCACTGCCGATACACCTAGTCCACCTGCTTAGGAAAGAAAATGAAACCATTTGTAAGGAAAGCAGCACATTTATAGTATTTAGCAAGGTTCACCCACTGTAGAGCAGGGCTTTTCAAACTGGGGTGTGTAATAAGGTGCTATTATTACTATTATAAGTAATAATAATAATAATCTGCAGTCTTAATTTTGAATATATTGTGCTGTTACAAAAGAACAAGTGTCAGGCTTGAAGCAGTAGAGGTAATTTACATGATTGGTCACTGTGTTTTGGGGGTGGAGGCTCTGGTGCAGTTCGCAAAGAAAACCATTCCCTCTTAAAGCCCGGCATGATCTGGAAACTTCTATTGTTGCCGAAGTAGCTCAAGACAGTCTGAAGGCATAAAAAAGACATTTGTCTTGGTGATTACTTAGCAATTCTTTAGTGAATTCTCTTTGCAAAATAAAGCAGAGATGACTATGTACGCATACCTCATGAGTTCCTGCCTCTGGGTCTGTCATCCTAATGACAGAGAAATCCCCATTTCGGTCACCATTGGCATCTAGAGACACCTGGCCAGCGATGCCTGAATAACGGCATGTGAGGAATGAGAAAATTAATTAGTTTGAAGAGTCAAACATTCCAAGGAAAACACCCGCAAGAGTCGACAAATTCCGGGTGGGCAATACAACAGGAAATCTCATCCGCCTCCTGCCGTTTTTGTTGGCTTTGACTGCAGAAATGGTAATTTCATCTGTACATCTGTGTTCCTGAATTCTTGAGATTTTTAAAATATTATTTCATTTTACAGGAAAACATGACCCTGTTCCTGATGATTCTGGCCGAGCGAAACATTGTTATTTCACGTTTAGTTGTCTTGCTGCGGTCACTGAGACGGGTCTGAGCCGCAGACATGTCTGAGCACTTATTTTGTAAGGGAAGTTTAATGAATTACAGTGGCAAGAACCCTCTGTTCACAGCTACAATAATGAGAATCAAATGTGGTCAATAATAATAGGAATAAAATGGGACTTGGTCAGTGTTAGGATTCCAGTGTTCTCTTTGCACAAAATATGCATTATTATTTTCCTAATAATAAGCTTAGAGTGTAAAGTATCATTTAAAGAGGTCATGAAATGCATTTTTTAAATTATTTTATAATGTTTCCTGAGGTGCACTTACAATCTTATGTTTTTTTTTTGTTTTTTTTTTCACCAAAATGGCCATAATTTATAGTCTGTTGGAGGGGCGTGTCTGCTACGAGGCTGCGAAGTAACGCCCACTGCTATGATTGGCTAACATCTTTGCATATGAAATGAGCATTACATGTGGAACTCTCTTGAAAGCTTTTACTGTGCTTTTACTACAACAGTTGCCAAGATGAACACGTCATAAAAACTGTTGAGTATAGCATTATACTTAAAACTACTCCTGTTGCATCAAAGGTTGCATTGCTGCACTGCAGCCAAACAGTCATGTCTACTAAGCACATGACGCAGTGCTCTCATTATTGCAACATGATTTCTGCAATCTCACCAATACTTTCATCATAACTTACACAATGAAACCACAATGTTCTTTGAGACTTGTTGAGCAGTGTAAACTGTGTCATTGATTATGTCAGAATTGGTTTACACACAATGACATACAATGATGCTGTATGTTCAGTGACGTCTTTCATGATGTCTTGATTCTCTTGATTTCATTGACTGCATTTCAAAAGGGTAAAAACCAGTTGTTTTAAACCTGGGGAGTTAGTTTTGAGTTTTGAAATTTGCAGTGTGTTTTTATTGTAGAGTAACCTGACTGATATGTGTAAATATCAGGAAAATAATGATTCTCCATTCGTGAACCATTGCATAGCACAAAAGTGTTACTACCAACCAATTTTACATTTGTTTTCAGAATAATTTCTATATACACAAAGTTTAAAAATTTTGGGTGGGCAAGATTTTTTTAATGTTTTTGAAAGAAGTCTCTGTGAAATATTATTACAATTAAAAACAATGGTTTTCTATTTGAATACATTCTAAAATGTATATTATCCTTGTAATGGCAAAGCTACATTTTTAGCATTATTATTCCAGTCTTCGGAAATCATTTTAATATGCTGATTTGGGGCTCAAAAAACATTTTTTTTTAATTATTATTAATGCTGAAAACAGTTCACCTACTTATTTTTTTATTTATTTATTTTTTTGTGGAAACCATAATAAAATCTTTGCAGGATTCTTTGATGAATTGAATGTTTAAAAGAACAGCATTTATTTGAAAAATATAGAATTTACATGATAAATGTCTTTACTGTCACTTTTGATCAATTCCTTGCATCTTAGCCAGGGTTGCCAGGTTTTCACAACAAAACCACCCCAAACCTAGCCCAATCGTGTTTCGAGGGGGGTCCCCCGTTAAAAATCGTCTTCTAGGGGGTTAAAATACATGTTTTTTGTCTGGGTTCCCCTGGTAAATTCCTATTTCTGGGGCTAAATATGACGTTATTGGGGTTGCTTCAACCCACAGACATTAAAAACAACCTTAAAGTATCCAGATTCCACGGGAAAACCACAGACTTGGCAACACTGACCCTTGCTAAATAAATGTAAGAATTTCTTTCAAAAAATAGTACGCTGAACTGGTGATGATTTTATTTCACAATTCTTAATTTTTTTCTCACAATCGCAAGTTGACATCTTGCAATTCTGACTTTTTTTCTCAGAATTGTGAGTTTACATCTTGCCGCTGTGACACTTTTTCTCAGAATTGTGAGATAAAAAATCTCAATTCTGAGAGCATATCAGTCTTTTTTCCCCTCAAAATTGGACTTTATAACTCAATTGTGAGTTGTGAGAAAAAAGTCAGAATTGCAAGTTTTTATGATGCAATTCTGACTTTAGAACTTGTCATTGTGAGTTTATGTCATGCAATTCTGAGAAAAAAGTCAGAATAGTGAGATAAAAAGTTGCAATAACTTTTTTTTTATTTATTCAGTGGCGGATACTGGCTTCCATAGGTGAATAGAGTGGTTAAAATATGGTTAAAATAAAGTGGTTGCAGCTATTATGACTAATGAAAGAGTACTTTAGACAATTTGTGTAGCCTCATTTGTATAGTTTAAATAAACAGGTCTTGAATCATACTACAAACTGATTGTGCATCTTTCATACAAAGAACTCTCTCCGTTATGCAGAGAACACATTTAGGGCCTTAAATGTTAATTTAATGCTACACCCCTACTAGAGATGCACACATGCAAAATCAGCCTGATTAACACAAGTGTAATGTTTATTTTCTCATGTAATCATCCTATTCCGACACCGTCTGGCTGGTGCATCATCCAGTCATGCTAATTAGGAGGTTTGGCTTGATTACTGATGAGTTTGCTTCCACTGTTTACTTTCTCAGCTGCTGAACTTTAACACAGAATTGAACCAGTCAGCCCTCATGCTTCTCTGAGTATATATTTGCATTTCAGAACTGCAGCTGCTGATTAATTGTTGTTATAAAATGCAAATGATGTCCACCACAAAGCCGTGTCCATAGCACTTCGGCGGCCTGATTTCAAAACATTAGGTACAGGGAAAAAAAACCCAGCACTTTTTGTGAATTACCTTCAAATGTTCTGTTCCACATGCTCTGCGTGATTTCCAGTCCGTTCTTTTTCGTCAGACCAGAGCTCATCGCCTCACGCAAGGTAGTTGCGTACAGAATCAAAGCATCATGGAATCCCTCCATAAACATATTGACCTGCAATGTAAAAAAAAAAAAAAAAAAGGGAAAGATCAATAAAAACTCTATCAGTGAAAAAGGTCATTTTCATGCTTTAACCTTCCATTGTTATATTGGAGAAAGAAATAAAAAAGTAATATAAGATCATTTATTTTCATCACATATATTCAACAAATCATATTCTTCATAAAAATAATAAATAATTCTGAGTAAATTAATATAATACATTTTATGACTAAATTGTTACAAAAAATAGAATAGAATTACAGCAGGTAATTTATAAGTAAAGGTTATTGTGAGAGAATTCAGAAGCAGCTTATCTATTAATATCATACTTTCTTTAAACTGCAAATGAATGAACAACTGCATACAGTGTTTTCTAACCTCAAGAGTGAATAAGGTGGAGAGGATCCATAAACAGCACTGCGTTGTTCAACGAAATGTTAAGCAATTAAAAAATAATACGGGCTACCCAGCCGCCATGAATACTGAAAAGCGCGTACTAATAGATGCTCATGTTTTGATACGGATTAATGGTCCGTTCCTGCCGCAGAGCCGTATGCTGCGTGTGCGCAGCCCAAGGCAAACAATAGTAAAACCTGGGGCTTAGTCAGTCTGCGGCCTGGGGGAGATTCGATAACCGGCTGCCAAGATTACTGTATATTTACATTCACCCTCAACTGCCTAATAAGAGTGAAACAGCAGGAAAAGCTGATATAGTCATATGACTGTTTATATACATATTCATTTTTGGAAGCGTGAACAGAGGTGAAATCTCCAAGCATTCGGAGCATAACAAACCCCGCCGTGTTTTCATACAGAGCGCAGCTTGTGATTCAGCAACACAATGTATCGGACAGAACATTCCTCGTGCAAAAAAAAATGTCATGCTTTCTCATTGCGAAACAAACCCTGCTGATATTTAAGATCAGGCACTATTGCTGACAGTTTATGTAAAACTGATGCCATCTCAGTTCAAGAATGCGATATGAAAGGGATATAGAGGAGATTTTGATTAAATTTCTATTATTTTAACTCAGAAGTTAAAGGAGAGGTCTCGGGGCCTGTCACCCACGTTGAGATCTGTGGTTTTCCATCATAGTTTGCAGCACCTTTAATTGAGGAAGTGATTTCTTATGTAACAAAAATAAATACATCCACTGTAAGTATTTATTTATTTATTTTTTTTGCTTTGCCCATTTCGTTTTTTTGGTTAATTAAAAAATAACATTTGACTAAAGTCAGACTGTTTAGAACTGTCACTAACGCTTATTTTGGTAAGCGAGTAATCTGACGATTATTCTGATGATTAATCGAGTAATTTTTTTGTAGTAATAAAAATAGACCTAAGTGAACAACAGCCTTTAAAAATGACTTAAAATACATATAATAGCAATGAGGCAATAATTATAGATCAAATAAAGTATAATAAACAAAGTAAAAAGAAAGTATCAATAATTAGTTCAAATAAACTATCAAAAGCAAGATTTAATATGGTTTTACTGAACAAAACTGTTAAAATACATAATGTATTATAAACAATAAAGCTAATTACATTACGAATGATAACAAATGCCTGCAGTGGGCGCAAACGGCCTGACCAGTGTTGCCAAGTCTGTGGTTTTTCCCATGGAATTGGGCTACTTTAACACTGTTGCCACGGGTTGTTTTTGATGCCTGTCATATTTACCCCCTGAAATGCGAATTTACCAGGGGAACCCCGATAAAAAAATGTGTATTTTCAAAACGATTGGGCTAGTTTTGAGCAGCTATTGGGTGGGTTTTATTGTGAAAACCTGGCAACCCTGGGCCTGATGATTGTTTTTACACTTTACTGGGAGATATAATCCTTTTTTAATATTGACTAAACAACATTTAATTCAAATGTCCACTTAATCTTTAATATTTGGCCATTTCTTTAGCATAGAAAAGCTACTGTATTTCTGAAATATGCCCCTACGAAAATTAACCATGGTTTTATTATAGTAAAAGTGTAGTAACCATGGTTTTGCTACAAATACCATGATTAAACTATGGTTAGTACAGCAAGACCATGGTTAATTTGCAGTTACCATGGTTTACCTATGGTAACCACGTTTTTTGGTATTATCTGTAGTCAAACCATGGTTCATTTTCATAAAGGTGTGGACATCAAAACATGTAAACTCAGAGAGAGGGGTTTAACTTTTATTTTAAAATCGCAATGAACAGTTAGCAAATTGAGAAAGATACTGATCTGTTCGCTTGTGTTTGCGTAGGTTTATAAATGATTTACTTTACAAATCTGATGAAATAGCGCACATTGCATTCCCAGATGGACATTATAATAAACCCAAACTCACAACAACATGCAGAGATGGAGTTTGAGACGCTCCACACATGTAAACGGTAACTTTTTATCTTTATTTTTACTCCTGCATGGCATATATTTATTTGATTGAATCATAGCGTTTGTGAGTTCTTAATATCATTATGCTTTATTATGATTTTTAAATGGGTTTAATATGTGGAATGTGCCACTTTCAGTATTTTGCTGATTAATCGACACGGGCAATCGAGGATTTTTAAAAATAGAATACTCGAATAGAATCGAGGAATCGTTGTAGCCCTAAGACTGTTACTTATAAAGCATATTCCTTGTCATGTATCATTTAGTACGCAACAATTCGTTTCACTTTTCATTTACTAAATTCTTATATATAAAGTTTAATAAATAATGTTTTTACTGTTAAATTCCTCCATAGATTTCAGAAGGGGAGAGAAAACTGCATAACAGCAGTATTTCATAGTTAGCTCAGCTACAGTGATTAAACCAAAACAAGCCGTACATCATTAGAGTGAACGTAACTCATCCTCAGGGCTCACTGGACTCACTGTTTTTACCAATAAGCCTGTTTCTTGTTTATTTGGGCTGATTAACTTCAGGCTCTGGCATGAAAAGGTGCAACCGCATGTCAGTTTCCTCACCCCGGTGAAAAATTACCCAGTGGAGTCTTACTGTCACTACCAGCTGTACTGCAATGACAGAAAGGACAGAACAGAACTTTAAAATGCCATCTATGAAGAAACAAATATGAAATATGAAAAATAAATAATGTTAATAATGTTCATTTCACACTTTTATCCTATTTATTTCCATAATTGTTTTTTTTTCTTGACCTATTTCCTCCAAACGGAATGCATTTTGTTTCTTCCATTGTGTACGTGAAGAGCTTTTAGTCGTTTTAGAATTCAGTCGCTGCGGTAGGACATTTTCTCGTCGATTGAAGACCACTCAAATCCTTTCAGATGTGTGATATAACTTCGTCAAATGATGAGAATCAAAGTCCAGTTGCAATGGCTGAGTCATATATTCTGATGACCTGATAAGAAAACCTTCACAGAAATACAAGGATCTTATTCTTTACCCTTGTACCATGATTAAACTACACTGCTCAGTTTATATATAAATAAATCATTTACTGCTATTAAATTTCTAAAAATAATTTCTAAATTAATTTAAAAAAATTAAACGAAATCATATAAGAATAATGTATTTGTTTTTCCATTTTATGTAAAAAAAAAAAAAAATCATGTTTCCTCATTTATATGTTTATTATAAAAATTTAGTCCTCCATAGCTGAAGAAGACTGAAGGAGAATGAACTGAAGAAGAACGAACTGTCTGTAATAAGTCTGTGACTTCCTTTGTTTGTCTCAGTTTGGCCATTCAGCCACAGTGTGTTCAGATCCTGTGAGATGACTTTAGGGTCACTTAATTGTTAGCTAAGCGGTTGACTGCATATCTTGTTCTAGATAAGAGTTGTTAAAGGAAGGAAATGAAAGAAGCAACCATGGGTGGCATTAAATTCATTTGCGGTCTAGTGTATTGAGTTTGTTCATCTCTAATGAATGTTCCTAGTCGCTTCACTGATCCTCCATCTAAGATTGAACTGTTTTTTTTTAACTTTGTAGCACTTTTGCTCAAGGACAGACAGATATATATATATATATTTATATATATATATATATATATATATATATATATATTTTTTTTTTTTAAATAGTATGAGAAAAACTTTATACAAAAATAAAACAATGCAAATATTACTAAATATTATATAAAAAAGGGTATAAATCACTCGTTTTTGTAAAGAAACATTGTAGAACAGCAACACTAGCACGTAAAGTTACAGTGGGAATCTGTCTTTCTCGCCTCCCCTGAGCCCACTGAGTTTTAACAGACCCCCTAAAGCGTGCTGTGGGTTTGATCGGGGGTAATTAAGAATGAATAGAGGAAATTCATGTGAGAGAAGACAATGCCTCCATCAGGATATGACTGGATTGGTTATCGGCTGTGATTCGTTCATATGATAAATCCCGCCTCTTGTGTTTATGCATTCGTGAATCAGTCTGAATGAACAATATAATATGATATAATATAATGGTGACTAATAAAATGTAAGTAAATAGCACACACCTAGATATTACCACTTTGTCAAGTCAAAATCAAACTTCAAATAGCCTGAAAACATAATCTGTGTTTTTTTTAGTCAGCAATCAGCTTGTTGAAATTAAATGTACATCTCCGTGACTGTGACCAGTGTTTACTGAGCTCTGATGACTGATGATGCGAAATAAGTTCGTTATTAAAAAGAACAGCTGAACATCATTTCATAAATATTAATGTATTTATATAAAATATAAATAAAATTGTTTAAATAAAGTATATTGTTTAAAATGTGAAACACTAAACTGATGAGATTTATACTTGGTTTCATTAATTACGTTGTTAATGTACAAATACTCTCTCTTAGAGCCAGTTGCCAAGCATTAAAACCTCATTAGTTGAAACATGACCCTGAATTGACTGGAGTTTAACTCTGATTATATTATAAACACCTGAGGAGATCCGTATTTTAGAAATGCTAAATCTGTGCGAAAACAATTTTTGGGAATTAATTGAGCCTCAGCGGTTTTGTCATGCTGGAACTTGATAACCTGCGGTGACGCACAGCGAAGGGCGAGCCGAGGTAAGAGGAAAATAAGTAACAGATAAACCTGAGGGCCAACATATGACAACTATTACTAAGCAAGATAAAATACATGTCAGTCTGACACAATTCATACTTTGCATCTTTTGAAGAGATGATGTTTCTCAGCTAGAAAGCAAAAAAATATTTCATGATTCTGAGGAATGTTGCCTGTTTTTAGGATCATTTCAAAACCTTTTCTTCCAAGAGTATTTTTCAAGTGGAAAATATAGAAGAAACTTTGGATAAATCCAATCAAGCACATAAAACATGAAATACATTATATTGTAAACCATAAAACATGTTCCTAATGACTGTGGTAATCCAACACACCCACCTACTGGTCATCAGTGCATAAAAATGCTTAGCATTTTTCACAGACTCAGTCATTTTAGAGTCGCTAAGGATTTACGGTTGACGGCGCCTTTGGATCTAAAACAGCACTTTTTAAATGTCCGTATTTTAGGTCTTACTTTGTAGCTGGATTGTACTGTAGAGTCGACCTTCCAGAATGTTAAGAGGTGGAAACTGTCATTTCTCCAGCAGATTTACGTTCTGCATATGGGGGGCTCTTTGCAAATGAGTATGGCTGCATTTCCTGGCAGCTAGTATGAATTGCAAAAATCTGTGCGGATGCTCATAAGAACACCACTCACTGTAAGCCAATTCCCAAAAATGTATCACCTTCTTTAATGAATAAAGTGAGCATTCTTCATCCAGCTCATTAATTCAGCATGAACACCGCTGTCAGTGAAAAACGGAGCAGATACAAGCGGCAGCTACAAGGAGAAGGCCAAGTTGTGAAACATCACATTAGCCTGTGCTTCTGTCAGGTAACGCTTCTGCTACTCTGGGAAGTGTACTTGTACAATGAACTAATTGTGCTCGGCACACTGAAGTCTTGACATTCGTATTTGGAACGAGAATGGGCTTTGTCTGAATGCTGCTCTTTCTATACGATGGTGGTCCCCCGCAAAGGTCCAGCTCCAGTCTTTTGTGGCTCCTGTTGATACAGCAATTGAGCCAGTCAAAAGTGGCAGGGCCCCCACTGAGGTTATTAACCTTGGCACTTCGATTCGTCCACAACTGTTTGTTTCAGAAAGACAGTTCCCGCTGTCTTCCTTAGAAAAGCTTTGACGGCTTTTCAAAGGAAGCTGACATGATGGGGACAAAGAGCCAGACCAAAATATGGGGCCTGTATGGAACGCCAAGTCACCCCATTGAAAAGCACTTAAAGTGTGAATGCACTGTATTTGGACTTTAAACTGGGTGAATAAATGAATCAGCTGCTCTTTGAACATTGCAGGCCACAAAATGGATGGAATTGCAGGAAGGGGGCTTATGGTTGATTGATTGAGTGACTGATTTGCCTGTTCATAGGGGACAATGAGGATGGTGTACAGGGCTCACAAAATTTCAAAATCCATGGTAACTTAAGTGACTGTATTTTTTCTCCACATAACAAATCAAAAGGTAGGGCCGCAGCGGATTAAAAAATTCATGGTTTGGATCATATTACAGGTTTTGAGTCACAGATTCGATAAAAAAAATGGTTCTTTATTATTTAAAGAACATTTCTATGATACCACAGCAAAAACTATTATCATTTTTAAAGACAAGTGAACCGTCAGTAATAAAATAAGAACAAATAAAGAAATTTCAAGCATAGCCTAAATAAATAGTTAAAATAGTTAACAACACTTACAGTAAATGTTTAAATTGGCAGGACTTATGGGCGGATCAGATACGCAACTTTTTTTTTTCTGTTTTGCCATCAGAAAAACCAAAAAATTCTGTGACACAATTCGATTGCATGAAGAGGACAGTATGGACTGTCAAAGAGAACTGAGGTAAAACAGTTTTTATTTGACCTTTTTGTCACGGTAGTCCCTCAAAGAAACATCAAAAATGCAGGAGTATTGTTGCCATAGCTCTGTAAACATTTCCTTCATTCTAAAATTCCACCTAGCAGGACTGATACGATTGTTGTTCTTTCATTTTGGTATGCTTGAAAGAATGTACAAAGGTGCTTCTGGCTAAACTCAAATCAGTTTAGTTAGTGTAATGCATTTAAGCATTTCTCTAAATTACCATAGGTTTGTAAAGGTTTGATATTAAGGCTTTATCAAGATAAACACTGATTTAACTGCTGTGACACGCAACATGCTTTTATATTAAAAGTGAAATGAAACCACTTCTCATAAAGAAACAAGAACATGGTCTTCTTTTCAATGAAATACCAATGGTTATATAGGCTAATTATGCATTCTTTGTAACAACTTTTTTACCACATTCTTCATTCTTTCAAGCAGACGCATTTATTTCCATAATAAATTGAGATGAATCTTTATTAGGGCTACTAAAGTGATTCAGTCAAGAGCAGTGAGTGATTTTCTGTCTTTTGTTGGATGATTAACATCAATGCCACAGACAATAGCAACTAAATTAGGCTGCTGTCCCTTTAAAACCGAACGCACGAATGCAGTGTACTAACACATCTGATATTCTCCCAACTGTTTACGTTCACCTAAGACACAACCAAGTGTGTTTACGTAAATACTCCTTAAAAACTGACAATTTGCCATCATTTTGTGTTTATTTCTCCATTCATCTGACGTGAAAGTACTTGTGTGCCGTGTGAGAGGCGCCGCTTCGGTGTCTGCGCTCAGAAAACCAGACCGAATTGAGTTCTCTTTTGCGTCATCAAATTTATCCATATGCCTGCTCTTCTCTTACTCCCAGATATTTACATTTTTAAACATTTTGAGAGGTGCAGCAAGTGTATGCTAGCTTCTGTCCTGCCTGATAGAACAATAGGCTATGATACAGTTCAAATGTGCACATCTAAACTCCTAACCACACAGCAGATTCGTTCTGAATGAATCTCTTTCCAAATTGTCCCTTTCTAACATTTTTGTCTCATTTTTATTCATTGACAAAAATGTCAATATATTTTTGTCATAGTTTTTGCCATTCAAAACTAGTTTTTGTTTTGTTATAGTCTCGTTATAATCTCGACGGCGAAAAAAACAAAACATGCTAGTCTTTCTGTGGTGCCTTCGTAAAGCGTCGCAGACGTGGACTTGGTCGTCATCCACTATGGCACACCACAAGAGATGAAACAATTGAATGTTGCATCCAGATTAAAACTGTTTACGAATCCCCACAACACCCTACGTCAAGCAAATCGTGCTTATATCAGGATGGAGATATATTTAGTATGAGGTTAGTACAATGCCAAGGGCCCGACGAGGGGAGGGGGGGGGGGGTTGTAGGAATTTAGATCTGCAAAGGATTGACCAAATTAATCTGAAATCCAATAAAATTCTGAAATACATTTGGCAGTATACACTATTATACATTTTTATCATTATATTCAGTGATTTTGTTTCAAAGACTCACGTACAGCACTGCAGTCATTGCAAACATTGATGCCCGATTGCTGTAGTGACTTTCTCATTTCCATGGAGAAATCTTCAAACTCTGGCTTGGTGGACCTAAGCAACGTTACTGTGTTGAGAAAGCTGTAGGCAGCCTTGGCCTCATTGTCATATTTGTCTCCTCTCCTCCAGGATCCATCCCCTGTAAAATAGTGTTGTATTTTTATTGTATATCATGTTCACATGAGCACACATTGCAAGATTTGTCATAGAAAAGTATGTCTCCTAGGGGGACATTATACAAGCCTGTTTCTGCTGATAAAACCTCAATGACAATGGCTGAAATATCTACTCTCTCACATTTGCTGCTACAATGGGGCTTTTAGATATGCTCAAGAACATCAGTGGAACATCCTGGACCTGCACACCAGACAGTATCCAGGCACTATTGTGTTGAGCCAAATGTCTCTTGAATGTAATCTCTATCAAGCAGAAGAGCTAGGCCTCTTTTGCAGTTCAGTGTAGATAGCTTCATTGTGCTAGAGGGACAATCTTGTCTGGCTACGGCTCATCTTGGGAATAGAGATAAGCTCTGTAATCACTGCACAACAACCATAAGTACAGCAGTGGAGCTTTACCATAGGAAGAGGAGTTGAAAAGCTCGATGTTGAAGAAAATGTTGCTGTCGCTGGTTAATTTTCGTCGATGGGCTGCCAGCATGAGTTCTCGTACTGTGTCCGCCTTGGCACACATGATCACAACTGCAAAACAAGAAAGAACAGAATGTTATTTGTCATTTGAAACAACAAATTCAGGGTAACACCCTACTAACGCCACCTGGTTGACATTTATAATGTTATGTAATGTAGGGTTGCAAACCAAGATAATTATGAAAAATAATACAGTAACCAAATGATTTTCCTTTTTTTTTTTTTTTTGTTCTGTTCCACCATTGAGGAACAAACACCATACTGAAATACTCTGAAAGTGTTTCCTGTGTTACTAATTAGCACAAGCATGCAACACACACAGTAAAGTTAGATTCTCGAACGAATGATTCTTTTGAGCCAATTCTAATGTATAATGTCATTCTAAAGTAATGTCTGATTCCGGAGTGAAAGACTCTTCTTAAGCCAGCTGTTTTTAATGAATCACAACTTATGAATCAGTTGGTGTAGTTCTCAATTAATCTTACTCACTTACTGAGCTTAATTTCGCCATTTACGACTCAATTAAACTGATACAATCTTATGGTGTGCTTAAAGGGGTCATCGGATGCAAAATTCACTTTTACATGTTGAACATAAATGTGTGTGTGCTCATCCACCCTATAATGATAAAAATCCACCCATTGTTTTTTAATCCCTATAAATAATATCCCCTTTTCCAAATCACGCCATTCTCAGCTTTTTGGCTGTGACGTCACACAGACCAAGGCCGCTCCCAAGGTTGATTGACACTGGTGTTTTACCTTAGACCCACCCTGAGTAAGCTGTGAAGAGTCCGCGCTCCATTGTTTCGATGCCGGAGCAGGTGCAGACGAGAATATCTCCTAAGCGATTGAGGTATTTTGTTGGATGTAATAATGAACATAGCAATAGTCATTTACTCCTGACATCTGAGTCGCTGAAGATGCAGTGGATTACGTTTGTTTTTGAAGGGCATGCACCCCTGATCTACCTTTAATGTGTGTATGTTCACACAAATCATTCGTGATCCAGCTTCGCCTACAGGAGAAGCGAGTATAGGATTCTTTTATTAATTTTTGCAATCCGCCTTTCCTAATAATGTGCTACTTAGCAAGGTCCACAGCTAAAGTAAATAGTACGGCTCGTCACCCCATGGAAAAAAGAGAAGGTGTGAGCAGAGCTCATTAGCATTTAAAGGGACAGGGAACAAAACAGGTTGCTGTGAACAGAGCTGATTTTGACAAGGTGAAAAGGGTGTTTTTAATGCTACCATTGAGAAATTTTAACCAAAGCATGTTAAAGACATGTAAGACCCTAAAGAATCATATCAACTTGTGGAAAATGGGCCTTTGATGACCCCTTTAAAGTCCCATGAAATCAAAATTTAAATGGGACATCAGTTGCTTATTTTCGAAAATGTGGTATGATTCCTAAGGGTATTCATGAAAAGTCTGCAATATAATTTGGTTAAAATTTCTCATTGGTCATGTAAAACACCTTTTTGCCTTCTCAAAAACAGCTCTGTTAACAGCAACCCATTTTGGTGACCGTCTCTTTAAATGATAACCAGCTACTGCTCACCCTATCAAAAACTGCGTTACCATTAAAAACAAAAATAATCTACTGCGTCCTCAGTGGGTCTAGTGTTGTAGGAAAATGAAATATGCTAATACAGGACAGCCTGTCAGTCAATGTGGGCGGGGCCAAAGCAGTATGACGTCATAATGCTCAGAAAATCAATGTGGCTTCATAATTGAGATTTTTTAAGGAGTGAATGGATTTTTATCATTGTAAGGTGGTTTGTTTCACACACTACTAAGACACATGTATATGCAAACATCACGTGAAAGTGAATTTTGTGTTCAATTTCACCTTTAGGTTTTTGTGCTTTCAGTATGAACATGTCAGACTGTTGGATATCTATAAGCTTGTATGTTCCAGAACATTGACAAAATTCACATTTAAAAGACATAAGGATTTAAAATGTAGTCTCTCACTTTAACAAATCAATGATTTTGACGATATCATTCTAAAAGTGTAAGCTTCTCATCAGATTTTCTGACCAATCAAATGCCCTCAAGAATCTAAAGAATCATGGCCTTTGCACTACAAAAGACATTAAGGGTGTGTTCACACTTGTAGTTCGTTTGGTTTATTTTGTTTTGGATACACCACTTGTTCCCTTCGTGAAATCATGTCGCATAGCATGGCATCTTGCCATTACTTCCTGTTTTTAGTTTGTTTGGAAGTATTTGGTCTGTTTTACGTTCATATATCATTCGAACCACACCAGAGTTCAGTCTCGGTCCGCTTGTTTGGTGCGCACCAGGGTTCGGATGGCAGCATTCACACTTGCTCAAATGAACCGCACTAACAGAGCAATCGCACCAGCATTTAAATCGAACCAAACATGACAAGTGTGAACACACCCTCAAACTGCAACTAAAATGGTTATTTGTTTATACATTTATCATGTTATATATAGCATTGTATAGGGGATAGGGACCCATTCAGACAGTTTAACCTCTTAGCGTTCCTGTCAAACTTAACTCAATGCAAAAAGTTCTGCGGGTGGAACGTTGGAACACTAAGGGGTTAAACATGCTTTCTATTGGGGAGAATAGTTTTCACGTCAGTGTCACACAAACCTCCACAATTTGGGTCCAACCCATTTGAATTCTACACAGAAATCTGTATTTTAAAGCACAATGGAAGAGATCAAACATCGTACATGGTTAGACATCCTCAGCACTATAAACATGAACAGCAATGAACAGATGGCGATGAGCCATATTATTTATACGATAAGCCATCTGTTATTCAGTGTGTTGACGAAATTTCCGCTAAAACAGGAGTTTTACAAAACATTGAAAAACACTGTTTGTATAATAATACTGTATGTACCAGAACCAGAATTGTTCATTTCCTTCCGATTCCCATTTCTATTTTCGGCAGACAAAATTAAGCACCATGTTCTCGTAAGAGTTTTACAGACCACTAATCCAACACGCACATTAAGTTATTATCGTCTCAATTCTGAGAAACATGCTCAGTGTTGTTAATTTAAGATTAATTATGACCTTTCTGCTACCGGCCAGCTTTACAAGAACATGTGGCATTGATTCAATTATGTAAGCACGGGCCTATAAGTACCATAGAATAACTTCTTTTTGACCTGTTCTAACAGAAACACAGTCTGAGGTACAAAATATTTTCCCATGGAGCAAGGAGGTCAAAAATAAATAAACAAATAAGCAAGCAAACAGAGGTTTTTTTTTTTTTTTTTTTTAAGTTGCAAAGTGTCCCATAAATAGGAAGATTCAGAGGATTGGAACTTTCCCCACAGCTCATTCAGTGTAATGCGCTGCTTGAAATATCCTCAGCTGAGTGGGACAAACTTCACCTCAGTATTCCTGCACTATAGCACCCTTTAATTACAGAGCGCACAGTACACTACAGGCCCTGTGTTGGCTCTCCAGTGATTCCATGGGGTACAGCTCCAGCCAGCAATATTTCAAAAATCTGGATTTTCCCACTGACACTAGTTACAAATGAGCTGAGGAATGCAAAGAGGCAACACATGGCACACTTACCGTTGGTTGCGCCGCATTTAATGCACCTGGGGGTCTATATAGAAGCATAGTGTGAACGTGCACATGGAAATAATATCGCTGTGCAAACTCGTGCTATATCGCTACCGAGCATAAGGGTTTACTGTCTCTCCCCTCTGTCCGACTTTGGCAGCATGGCACAGAATGCAAAATAAGCAGCGCTATAATGACATATCTCTGGCTTAGTAAATTCACTCCCTGAGGACCACTCTGCAGGTTTCCAACATGCTGTGCTCACGTCATTCACTGTCAAAACACTGCAACACCCTATGCCGTTCTCATTAAAGTGCCTTATCGTCTGACATTTAGCCTCGGCGGGGATCATAACTTGGAATTTTATGTGTTTATGTGCAGTCAACAGCCAGATGTGTCATTCTTATCTGCTTGTTAAGTCTGACGTCACACGTCACACTTTCCAGGTCCAAACGCTCTATCAGATGCCAAAAGCAAACAACAAACAGTGCTAATATTCTACCCAAACATCATGATCCTAAAGCCTTGAGAGAGCACTCTCAGTTGAGGCTTGGACATTCATCTAACGCGAAGCCCTAAAGTTGATTCTGATAATAATCTGTCATAAAACAGACGCTAAACCATACTTATAAATCAACGCTCATGTGCAGGCTTAGCCATGTCATTAAAGTTATCTGTATTTTATTACATTCGCCTCAGCTCTGCCAGTCGACACGCCGTGGCCTTGTGCAACAGGTTGAAAACCGCTTAACGAAGACTGACAACAACAAAAACAAGGGCATCGCAATGGCCAAATGAATCAAATCAGGCGTCACAGGCGCTGGAGAATGTCCCAATGACGTCCTCCAAAGATGACTGCAGGCAAAGAAAAACTATTTGGCAATCTGCACTGGCTTCCGATTATGAGAAACTGTGTGAGAGAGTAGATAATGATGAATGCTGTTATTATAAGCAGCCGCATAAATCAACTTGCTTACATGCTTGTGTCACTGACCACTTCAGGGATAGAAAATGAGTACCGTAGCAGTACGCTTTTTAAAATTCAAATGACATCTTAATAAAGTGAGCAAACAGTAGGTGTAAAAACATCTACAAACTTGTCTGATCTGTAAATTTTGCTATCTGTATTGTATCAATACTCACTCCTACAGTACATGCACCACTCCAGCCTTTTATGGGGCCCTGAAAACAAAACAATGAAGTGTCTACCATGCCTGGAATACTAATTCTGATGCCAGCAATCTACCTCATGGAACAGGCTGCACCGTTTAGCATTCAAAATATATGCTAATTTATACAGTGGCTACGTCTATAATATATGGTAATATAAACACAAACTTTTATGACCAGTGCAACGGCCATCTATCTGGTCATTGGTCTGGTCTTGAAGCAGACAAATTCTGATCAACTTTATGTTGGAAAAACGTCTGCCTTGGTACTAATCACAAGCTCCTCAAATAATATTGAACTGCTGCTTTATGGCTGTGTTCTCAACTGGTGGGCTGCAGGTTTTGATAACAATGCTAAATGCAAATGTGATGGGATTAACGGCGTTATAAATTAACGGCATTACTAAGGGCATTATTTTTTAGTAACGAATAATCAAACTAATTACTGTGTCCCCTGTAACAACAACGTTACCCTTACTGAAAATTAAATTCGGTGTTACAAGTTTTGTGTTGCGTTCTTCTTCTGAGGTAAATTCTGGCTTATTCCTCTTAGCGCGTCTTCTTCCAGAAACGAAAAGTAGCCAAGGTGAACTTGATGAATGTTTACGTTTGTTTATGGAGGTGATGTGGGTGTTTACCTACATGTCCGCGCGTCTCATGCGGATCTTTAAAATTTGAAAAGCGGAGACACTCGTGGGCGCGACTACATTAGAGATGAGTTTAGACGTGAAAAACCGGAGTGTTGGTATCTTACGGATTACTTCATTAGAGAATAATTTCTTCATTTAAAAGTAGACATTTCAAGGTTTCTATACATATATTTCTTGTCTGTGAAGCACGTATTCACTGAGATTCGGGTTGTTTTATTTACGTGTCTGTGAAGAGAGGTGATGGAGACCGAGACGGCAGAAAGTGCATCCTGTTCATTTTATTTATTTTACAAAAGCACAGTGTTTTCTTGTTATTATACTGTTTTTCATGTCCGCAGGTTGAAGTGATCCCAGTAACGTGAAATTTAGCCCCTGGAAGGTGTTTCTCACATTGTCCCACAGCAGCATTAAAGTAGTGTAGATTACTGTACAATGTTTTATTCATTTACCATATTTATTATTGGTTATTTGACATTTGAACATTTTTTAAAAAAGTAACACAAAAGTTACTTTTCCTGGCAGTTAGTTACTTTTATAATGATGTAACTCAGTTACTAACTTGTAGTAGTAACTAGTAACTATAACTAATTACTTTTTTTAAAGTAACATGCCCAACACTGCTAACCATATAAGCATGTGTAGTTAGGAAAGCTCAATAAATAGGCACATCAGCTTTTGAACAGGAGGAGAAAAGCTTCCCATAACTTTTGATGTTGACGTCAAATCAGTCTGTACAGTATTTAGCCACCAATTCAACTGTCAGATGGTAGAATGCAGATGCCAACAAGGATCAGTGTTGCCAAGTCCACAGTTTTCCCGCGGAATTGGGCTATTTTAACATTGTTGCCGCAGGGGGGTTTTTGATGTCCGCAGGTTGAAATGACCCCAGTAACATCATACTTAGCCCCTGAAATACGAATTTACCAGGGGAACCCTGACAAAAAAATGTGTATTTTATCCTCCGGAATGCCGATTTTTAATGTGGGAAGCCTTTTTTGTTGGAATGTCTACTTTTTACTTTTTGTCTACTTTAAACAATATAAAAATGTGTAATTTCTTATAAAACACTCTTATATTTCAGAAGGAGCTTGAAAGAGGTGTCAAATTTTGCCCTGAGTGTTTGGGTGGTGACCTGAAAAATGCATCCCGTCAGTGAAATTCCACATTCAGATCTCTGCATGGCCTGTGATGGGCAGATCAAAGTCGGTATACATGTCATCATACGAGGAGCATTCCATACTTGTACCTTTATAGTTGCTTTGGGGGACCGCAACATGTCGAGGACCTTTAGCTGCTGTGAACTAGTAGAAAAGGGAAAGAATTATAAAAAGCCTCGAGAGGTGTAACCCTGGCATTGTTAGTGTCAAAACAGCCCCAAGACAGCATTAACCTCCTACCCCGTTTCAGTCATTCCATACTGACATTTTCAGAACTGATGGAACATTCCTTTAATGACCAGCGTTCACGCAATATGCTTTAGCTTAAGAAACCCAAGATGTTCGTTTTGAAGCACACGACTGTCTTAGGAAAGCGAAACAGGGGACTGGGCCTTCAGCAGGGCCCCTGTATTGAGGCATATCTGTATATTTTCTAAAATCGACAACATTCTTGCTAGGAATGTAAGAAATGCACTGTTTATGAAACAGGATCAGTAAGGAGGTGCACGGTCAGACTTTCTGAAACGGCATTTGGGGCAGACGGATATGATGTTTGAAAGCAGGCTGAAACAGCAGACAGTTCATAGTTTTGACAGCAGGCATATCTTTTAGCGCCACAATGTGTCCAACACCAATAGTAGCAGAGGGTGTATCCTCTCTGGTTATTAAGAATCAGCCAGGCAGACAGCGCATGACTTTACTTGCCATGAGAAAAGCTGTTAAAAAGTGCTCGAGGATGTCTAGAGGAGTGCTAAAGCCTACAATTGCTCCCCAAAATTCCACCAGCTCTTGCTCAGTGTTGACCGGCTGTCAAAATTCTGATAATTTTTTCCACAAGCTTTCTTATGGACTGCAACTGACCTCTTGTCTATCTTTACAGACGGGAAGCCCTAGGAGATCAGGAGAGAATCAAAACAGCCCTGCTTAGAGAAATTTCTGCAATTGTATGTTCTATATTTGTCTGATGCACCAACCTTGGCAGTTTAACATGCTGTGGATTAGGATTGCTGTTCCCTTTAATGCATTATTATTTGTTGCAAATACCACATCCAGAAAAACGAATTTCCAGTTTGAACTAAAAATGAATTAATAATAAATGTGCTGACCAGGGGCAATACATAGCAAATCCACCCTCTTGACCTCTGAATACCTAAGGTGAGTCACTGCTGGTGGAGAAAAAAATCTGACTTCCATGGAATCTGAAAATACTAAATAACAAAAATTAAGCCACATTTGAAGTGTTATTGCCCTTAATCGTTATTGACAGGTAATCAGTAATTTTCACATACAGCGGTTGTTTGTGTTTGATGCCTAAATGAAGGTAATGCTGCTTAGAATGATATACTGTAGGTAGTTTTGACACATCTGATCCCAAGGCTCATGCCCACTCCCATGTTCCTCTTAATACAATCATTCATTTGCAATAGGAAAAGGTTATCCTGTATTTTCAGTGGGGAATGTGTCATTTCATCTATTCAGTATCAGTGTGGATTGCTACCACTTGAGAAATGAAAGGTAATGGGCTCAAACCCAGCAAGATGCCATCCATTCCACTTGCGCAAACTATCACATTCTGGCAAGAAACTTTGCCAGGGATTGTTCTTTTAACAAGTGCACTGTAATACACTTTTGACATCTATGGCAAGCTATTTTATTTCTTTAAAAAATGCTCATTAAAGCCTGAGTATATACTTTTTACTAGTGAGTGAGAAGAAACCACAACTAGCACCTAATGAATAGTTAGCCTACTAGTAAAACTTAAACAGGTACCAGCAACGACTGGAATATACTAATCTGAACTAAATGGTTGATAACCAAATGACAGATTTAATGCAATTATTGGCAAAAACGTACAATTTGTTAGCGACTAATTAAATTCTGTAATTAAGTATTTATAAGCATTAACGTCAAATACATTAATACTAGTATCAAATGAAAAAAAAAAAAAAAAAAAAAAAACGAGTACTCGAAGCAAAATAGATAGTTTTAAAATAGATTGTTTTAAGGAATATATGTTAAAACGGCTTGCCATAAAGCGTTTGATAAATGACAGACAAGTAAACGAGTACCTTCGCTCCCGTAGACGGACGCGATGATCCCGTCGACATCTACTCTCTCCTCGTTGGAGTTAAACACAGCGTAATCTGTGACGATGTGGTACTCTGAGAGCACCGTATAAACCCCCTCTATCGTAAAGTAACAGTTTCTCTGGTCTTTATCGTCGTCGTATATCAAAGATGCAGTTCTCCAACCGAAACGTCCGAACATCGCCAGAAACGTCTCGGCCATTTTCAGGTAAGTTGGAGCGATTCTTGTGAGATGCGAGTACTCGGTGGTTTTGACGCTGAAGCCGGTGGCCAGAGCACCTGCTGTGATCACTGGGATGTTCCAGTGCGATGCCACTCTAACCACCGATGCGGCGGTGTACTCGCACACCGGACCGAGGATCAGGTCAGGACGCTTGTCTCTCTGCTTGTCCACTAGCGCGTACAGAGCCTCCATCCCACACGCGGAGTTCTCATACTCCACATTGAATTTCAATCCTGCGAACAGCTCTGCACTGCCGAGTTTTTTTTTCGCGTACTCAATAGCCGGAGAAACTCTCTGGTAAGAGAACAGGTATGTGTTGTTGCGAGGCAACATGACCATCACGTCGATGTTAGTCTGTGCACTTGTCCTGCCAGGCATCATGAGTACTACCCAAATGGACAGACATAGTGACAAACATGACATCTTTAACACCAATGAACGAAGTAGCCTAACTGATGATTGCTTTTTTTTTTTGTCTTTTTGCAAAAGATTTTGAAAGTTTTTTCCCCCCCAAGTAGATTGTTATAGAAATTAAGACGTATCCTTAATTGAACTTAGTATGGCAAAATCCCACTCTTTCTGTTTATAAGTGAGTTGTGTCGTGTGTGTCTCTCCTGTGAGTCTCTCCAGAGCCCCTCTCTCTTCCCCTGTTTGGAGTCTTCTTTGGGTCTCTGTCTAACTCTCCGCTTCCCTGTGTAATTACTCTTGTTAGGATGTGTGAAGTGTGCGGCTCGGCTGGTCACCACACACGCTGCAGTCTAGGAGGAATTTTCAAGCATCCTTTCATTATTATTCCTGCGTCATCGCTGCGCAGCCCGCCCCCTCCTTAAAGCTGCAGGGTCGCAATACAAGACGCTCCACAACTTCAGTCGAGATTTACGTTGATGTAAAAATTACATTTTTTTACTTTTGATTTACATTTTTAAATAATAACATTACCCCAACAATAAAGTCAGAGGGCTATTCAATATTTGTGACACTGGACCACAAAACCAGTCATAAGGGTCATTTTTTTCAGCATCTGAAAGCTGAATAAATAAGCTTTCCATTGATGTATGGTTTGTTGGGTAGGACAGTACTTGGCTGAGATACAACTATTTGAAAATCTGGAATCTGAGGGTGCAAAAAAAAAGAAAAATATTGAGAGAATCACCTTTAAAGTTGTCTGAATGAAGTTCTTAGCAATGCATATCACTAATCTAAAATTAAGTTTTGATATATTTATGGTAGGACATTTACAAAATTTCTTCATGGAACATGGAACATATCCTAATGATTTTTGGCATAAAAGACCCACACAATGTATTGTTGGCTATTGCTACAAATATACCTGTGCTACTTAAGATGGGTTTTGTGGTCCAGGGTCACAATTGAAGCCACAGAATAATAGTAAGTTTTAAGTTCAGGTTTAACTGAGCAAAGAAAAATAAAATCAGAAATCTAGCCATAGCATTTACAGTGTGTTACAGTAATCTAATACTCATTGCCTTACAGTGCAGTGACACAAATCAAAAACACTTTATAGTATCAAAAACAAGTGACGTATTTGTCTAAATAGTATTTCTCATGGAAGTTAACAAAATAATCCATATTGTCTATATTGTAAACTATGTGGCTTTCTCTGTACAAGGAATAGTGAGCGAGTCAATGATTATGTGCACATCAAATCTTCCCCCAACTCTCACATTTCCGTTTTTTTTGTTTTGATTTTGTTACCCTGTAATTTTATGGAGAAATTACCCTTTTGTTTACTGTGACCCTTGACCACAAAAGCAGTCATAAGGATCAATTTTTCGAAATTAAGATTTATAAATCAGTTGAAAGCTGAATAAATAAGGTTTGTTGTATAGAAGAATCTGAGGGTGCGAAAAAAAATCTAAATATTGAGACTTTAAAGTTGTTCAAATGAAGTTCTTAGCAATGCATATTACTAAAAAATTAAGCTTTGATATTTTTACGGTAGGAAATTTATAAAATATCTTCATGAAACATGATCTTTACTTAATATCCTAATGAATTTTGTCATAAAAGAAAAAACAATAATTTTGACCCATACAATGTATTGTTGGCTATTGCTGCAAATATACCTGTGCTACTTATGACTGATTTTGCGGTCCAGGGTCACAATTGTATTTGCTTCCACTTTACCAACACTGATTGCAATTTTACAGTAAATGGCTCATTCAGAGACGCAGCATGTTGGAGCTGAAGCAGTAGTGAGCATTGTTGCACCAACATTTTCACTGTCTACGCTATGAAAACGCCTGAGCACAGGAATGACAGCATGAACACAAGCAAGACATCCCGCTTATTATGTAACATTCTTAATATCAACTTCTAACTAGTGTCATCAACCAATAATATTATCTCATGTCACATTTTTAATAGTGAACTGTTCACCGGTAGCACTGTATTTTCGTCCATACAGTCGTTGCGCTTTATTCAACAATTCAAACATCAGAGTGACATCTAGTGGTAGACATACAGCAACACAGATTTCAATCACAGCTTTGCCAACTTGTATGTACGTTTTTGAAAATGGATATAATGTAGTTTGGAATGCTAGTTATATGAACAGAATAGGCTATACTTTGCTCTAGTATAGTCATATTAATCTCTATAACAATATTGCAATGTAGAATTATAATATTGTAAAATAATGCAACATTATACGGTGTCATTTTAATAGTAGGCTAAGACTCAAAGTAAAAGCAAGCACATTTCAGAAAAAGAAGGCATTATAGCAGGACAGATTTAGCGGCAGATTAAAAATGACTCAGCCAAGCTCTCCAGACAAAATATTTCTTATTCGCGTCACTGCTAAATGGTGCGCTGAGTCTGTGGCTTCAGTCAATGAGACTGTTCTGACTCCCAGCTCTTTTGATTGCCCCCATAGGTATTACACATTCAGACTGGATAAACAAAATCGATATAAAGATAACAGCAACTAAAAGATCCGTTCAGAGAACTGCAGTGAAGTACGTCCCTGCAATTATCTAATGGCCAAAGTACAGCGACAGCCCTGGCAGACCTACTGTACTCCCACATAAATATCAGACTCCCTATTTCCTGAGATGCAATATGCTGAGAGTGTCTTTTATTCCGTGGTGCTGGGTGTAGCTGATGGGGCTGATATGCTTACTGAATCACAAAATTAGTCCAAAATGCTCCCTAGCCATTAAAACAGATAATTATGTTTATGTTTTTATCCTTTTGCACTCCCAAGTCAAGCTGTCTTCTCTAAAGTTTTAAAGTCTGTTGAGAGTTTTCAGATGACTATTTCTTTTTTTCCCCCTAAGGAATTGTATTAATTTTTCTGCAATTCCTGGAACAGACCTGCACTTGTTTTGGGTTTTGCTAATCTAATCGATGAGTTTATGACTCGTGCTCTCTTAAATGTATTAAAGTGCTCACGTAATTGAAGCCATCTGTCAGTACGAGTAAGAGGGCTGTGTTCTGCATTAATCCTGATTATGCTAGATTAATGTCTCCAGCTTGTGGCCGGGAAAGTCATGGTTTCCAATAGTCAAGAGATCTCATGCATGAAGTGCCACCTCATCCCTTGGTTTCTAGAGGTAACTGTAACCTCAGAGTGGACGGGTTGATGTTTACTCACGCTTCCTTTGGTCATGTTTTGGAACATTTAGCAAAAGCAAATTGCACTTGCTTCATTAATTTGCACTGGCGTAAAAATGTTTGTCACCTTACGTATTTCCTGCATGCCAGCTTTAACTGCAATCTCATTTTAGACTAAAAGAACCTGAGTCAATTAATGATGCATTATTAAAGAGTATTCCAGTTATTTACTATGTAAAGTTATTAGACACCAACAGACACTATACGAAAGGTTAATTACTCTGTCATTACATTAATTCAATATAAACATCTTCTATCTGTACTCTCACAGTTAATTTGCCTGCACAAACTCTCAGAAAGTAAATTATGCCACAATCAAAGGGGAAAAAAAGCACTTAAGAAAAGAATCAAAACTACAAATTCAGAACCAGAGTGAGATTAGCTAGTGAGCTACACTGTAAAAAACAATTTGTTGAGTCATCTTAAAATAATTTGTAACCTGGCTGCCTTAAAAATGTAAGTTCAGTTAACTCAAAAAAAGTTTATTCAACTTGAAATGTTAAATTATACTAAGTGACAACTTAGATATTTGAGTTGAATCAACGTACGATTTTAAGGCAGCTGAATTACCCATCTGTTAAGTTTAGCAAACACAAATATCAAAGTTGTTACTTTGTACAACTTAACATTTCAAGTTGACTAAACTTATTTTAGTTAGCTGAACTTAAAATTTTAAGGCAGCAGGGTAACAAATTATTTTAAGCTGACTCAACAAATTGTTTTTTATTTTTTACAGTGTAGTTTGCAGTGAGCTACACTGTAAAAAACAAGCGCAACAAAACACAATTTGTTAAGTCAACTTAAAATAATTTGTTACCCAGATGCCTTAAATTTTTAAGTTGAGTCAACTCAAATACGTTTAGTCAACTTGAAGTGACAAATTAGACATTTAAGTTGACTTAACAAAAAAATGGGTTTGTTAAGCTTAAAAGCTGGGTAAGTTACCCAGCTGCCTTAACATTTTAAGTTAAAGCAACTCAAATATATAAGTTGCCACTTGGTACAACTTAACATTTCAAGTTGACTAAACGTTTTTAAGTTGACTGAACTTACAATTTTAAGGCAGCTGGGTAACAAATTATTTTAAGTTGACTCAACTTGTTTTTTACAGTGTAATGTTTTAGCTAGTAAGTATTATAAATTCATTTTATCACATTGTATTTGTAACAGTAACAAGGCAGAAAATTTTATATGTAAGTTTGTGTGTAAGGGACTTTACTAATCTAATCTAATCGCTTCTTAAAGTGATAGTTCACCCAAAAATGAAAATTCTGTCATACTCACCCTCATGTCGTTCCAAACTCTTAAGACATTTGTTCATCTTGAGAACACAAATTAAGATATTTTTGATAAAATTCGAAAGCTTTCTGACCCTGCATAGACGGCAACGCAATATCGTGTTCAAGGCCCAGAAAGGTAGTAAGGACATCAATAAAATAGTCCATGTGACATCAGTGGTTCAATCTTAATTTTATGAAACTATGAGAATACGGACACGGAAGAGATTAAATTGTTGAATAAAGTTATTTTTGTCTTCTCATAGCTTCTCAAAGTATTCTCATAGCTTTATAAAATTAAGATTGAACCACTGATGTCACATGGACTGTTTTAAAGATGTCTTTACTACCTTTCTGGGCCTCTGGGTTTCAGTTGCGTTGCTGTCTATGCAGGGTCAGAAAGCTCTCGGATTTCATCAAAAATATCTTAATTTGTGTTCTGAAGATGAACAAAGATCTT
This sequence comes from Cirrhinus mrigala, assembly GCA_036247105.1. Taxonomy (NCBI): domain Eukaryota; kingdom Metazoa; phylum Chordata; class Actinopteri; order Cypriniformes; family Cyprinidae; genus Cirrhinus; species Cirrhinus mrigala. Next base: position 21,940,687 of record CM070011.1, on the reverse strand, counting down.
ACGGGTTTGGAACGACATGAGGGTGAGTAATTAATGACAGAGTTTTCATTTTTGGGTGAACTATCCCTTCAAGCAGCAGTTTATAATACAACCCTCATGTACCTGCTGACTTGTTGCTGAACTACAGTTGTGTTTTTGGAGACACCTACTGGCTGTTTCACTCAGAGAGTATATAAGAAAACAGCAATACTTCACAGTTTGCTTCAAAGCAGCTTCAAAACACAAAAACTGGCAGTGTCAACAAATGGGATTAATTAATCATTCATTGCTATAGAGAGGCTCTACGTAACATAATACAGTAGTAGTTTTCAGATCAGTTCAGTTCAATTATTCAGTGACCTTGTTTGTTGGAATCAATACATTTTACTGAAATATAATTGTCTTTACACCCTTTTGAACTCATTCAATTTTTGTGCGTTACCTAAGGATTGACATGTTGAAATCAGTCTTCTATTATTCCCCTGTAATCCCCCTTTTAGTAGAAATGTTTGCTTGTGGAATTTATTTATCATAAGTGACTCACAGTTTAAGCCATGCAGTACAAAATAAATGATCAGTGAAATGTAAATTACACCTTTGCACCTTTAGGCCTTGGTGATTTTCCCTCAGTGTTCCAGTCAACAGTGTGCATGACCAAGGTATTTTCCAGATCTTCATTCAAAGATCTTCACTCTTACTTATTCATTCAGTCTCAGGCTTAACTTTCAGTTTTGCAATAAGCACATAGGTGCTGAATAGAATAAGCTCATTTGGCCTGCACAAGGCAAACCTGTACACACATGCACCCTGATGACAGGTTTAATTCTTTAAAACATTTTCATTAATTTTAATATAGCTTTGGTTGCATTTCCCAACATACCAGCTCAATAATGGTCTCCTCTCAAAGCATCACCTGCCTGTGTTAACACTGATAAATACCTAGAGAATGGTTTAAAATAAGATGCTACAGCAGTCATGAGTCATGAGGGGGAGAATAATTAGCCAAAATGCACTCAGATAGAGAGCAGGAGATGTAATTACAGTAGCTAGCCTTCCTTTTAACCCACAGACTTTTCAACACAATGACATCAATACTGTCTAATTACAAGTGTGTTCCAGACATTTGTAGGCCTACCTTTACACACACACATACACTCAAACACACCAGTGTATTACAGTAGGTACATATGATAACTGTCTTATTGTGGAACAAGTTATTGCATGTATCATTATAGAGGACCACATCAGCTGATTTGAACAACATTTCAAAAACTTACCGCATAAATAAAATGGATTTTTGTACTTGCTTTCCATTCAATGCAAAAGAATAATTGGAACACATTGGAAAAAGTAACGTCCACAATAATTCTTACACTGACCCAAGTTTTCAGGGATCAATAATCCTGATCAGTATTGATTTAATCATCTGCTGTTCCATTTTCAGCTGTTAACTTAAATATGCAGGTCTTGGTCAACATATTGACTTCCGCTCCTATTTATGTCAATCACAAAATTCATATAATTTTGGTCTCTGTATGGTGGTTTAATGCAAATATTCTGTCTTTGGATCAAGTCCATTGGGTTGCTAAAAGTACTATCTATCTATAAAAACATCTAACATATTTATAACAATAACAATAAACATTGTTTAAATTTCTGTAAAATCAGTTGGAACTCACTCACTCACTCTGTTCACTTCATTTGCATGCATGTATTTGTAATTAATGCTATAGCACCATTATGGTTCATTACTCAGTAACTTTTAAAGAATAAATTTCGAAATCTTAATCATGTGACTACTGTGATTGCCTAGTTACTTGAGAAAGTTCAGAGCTCACCTGCTCAACGTGAATGCAGCAGCTCAACAAACCAAAACTGTGATGTGGAGTAGATAATATTAACGTGATATGTTCGGTAGTGTTACCACCCACACTTATTTTTAATATACTTAAAAAAAAAATTTAAAAAATAATCGTTTAAGTTGAAACTAAGAATTTTGCAGTTTCAAAATGTTTCAGCTATAAAACTAAATCCACACGATCAGTTATTTTTGTCTTTATGTAACTACCATGTGCCTAAACAGATGATAGAAAACTGATAGAAATGATAGAAAACTGTCTAAACACCTGAAACAGTTGTCTGTGAAGATCGCTGTATGTTTCTAAATCTACAGTCAAAAGTTTGCAGAATCTGCAAAATGTTGATTATTTAAGCAAAATAAAAGGGTTCATATAAAAAATAGTCTATAAGAAAAAATAATAGTTGAATTTCTAAAAAAAAAAACCTGTTCAAAAGTTTACATACACTTGATTCTTAATACTGTGCTGTTCCCTGAATGATCCACATCTGTTTTTTTTTTTTTTTTTAGTGATAGTTGCTCATTTTGTCCTGAACAGTTAAACTGCCTGCTGTTCTTCAGAAAAATCCTTCAGATTCTGTTTTTTTCAACATTTTTGTGTATTTGAACCCTTCCCAACAATGATTGTATGATTTTGCATCTTTTCACACTGAGGACAGCTGAGGGACTCATATGCAACTATTACAGAAGGTTCAAATGCTCACTGATGATTCTGAAGGAAATATGATGCATTACAACTACCACTAAACAAACAAACAAACAAACAAATAAATACACTGTGGATAATTCAGGCAACAACACAATATTAAGAATCAAGTGTATGTAAACACTTTTTGACGGGGGTCATTTTTATAAACTATTATTTTCTCTTGTGGACTAAACATTTTTTATGTGAAATATCTTATTCAGGTCAGTACTAAATAAAAAATAACATGCATTTTGCGTGATCCTTCTTATTTTGGTAAAATAATTAACATTTTGCAGATTCTGCAAGGTGTATGTAAACTTTTGACCTCAACTGTATACGTCCCTCAGCACTGTAATGCTGATTATTTCCCATTAGAAACCATATGAGCCATCAAATTCCTTCCTCATCCTTATTAGGATGCTTCATAAATGCTTATTTCTTCCTGCCCTCTACTCATGACCTCATCCACTTGTTCCTGTTCTCTTTTTCTTTCACTTAACATTAAACTTGATTTTAACAAATTAGATTTTCACTAAAGCCAAACCAAGGTCAGGTAGGGTAGAATTTCAAGAATTTGCATCTTTTGTACAAATTTCTGATCCTGCGTTACAGTTTTTGATCAAATTTGACCTGAAAATTGTTTTTACTATTATTATTATTATTATTTTATATAATTAAATTATTAATTATTTTTAAAATGTATGCATTAATTTCTTACTAAAATAAAAGAAACAGAGCTCTCACTCAAGGCTTTAAATTATAGTATTTTTGGTGTATTTGCCGATGCTGAACAACAGGTGGCGATGTTAATCAACACATTACTTACACCGTTATTGTTCATTTTGTTCATTTCAGTTCACTGAGATGTTTGTTACCCCACCTTGTTGCAAGAGAGTTTTCGTTTACATAACCTTGGCAACAATTACCTCAGTCTGATAGACAAATTATTATTTTTTCTTTTAATCATTGCATTGGATCTCTGGCATCCTAGTTGTAACTAAAACGTCTCACAGTTGTTCTGCAAACATTATAATTGAATTACTGTGTAAAGTGTAAATTCAAACCTGTTATTAAGAAATTCCTCTGAGCACAGCTCATTGTGTCAAACATATTAACCATCATTCTAGCCTAATCAGTGTCAGTTCAAGACCTTAGCCTTGCATTAACTTGAATGGATTGTAACTGTGGAATGATTATCAATTTTGCTCAACGGTTCGAGGGCATAAAGCAACACAGGATTCTTGCAGGAGTTATTGGGGTCAAAAGATAATAGGTTATTTCATCATAATCAGAGAGCAAGGGGTCATGGGAGAAATTACCTGCTGTTTAGTGTTATCTGGACTAATTCAGATATTAAAACTATGACAGTCAAACTATCTATCTATCTATACATTTTTCTATCAGCCTTAACTCTGAGGATGCTGCAAAGCAAAAGCCTTTGGTTTCATTACCGTAAAAATAGTTTAAAACCCTAAGAACTGTGGTATTGGCTAATATACTTTCTGAAATTATATGGAATTCAATCATAAGTCTGTTTATCGGTTCATATAATTACAAATCTTGGATAATTGCAGGGTGAATGGCAATTACATGTTCTGCAGTTCCTAGGGTGTGTTTACAGAAGACCAACACTCATAGTGATATTTATCTGTACTATATAAGTCATCTACATGCTGGTGTAATGCAGTGGATTCACCTTTTTCTGTACGATGAGAGAACATTGGTTGCAGATTATACATTAAAAAAGATCATTTTACTTTAGTGCCTAAATTGCACATCTTAAAATCAAATCTGGAGTTTTAGCATTTTCAGTGACATACTTTAATGCATGGTTAATAGAGAGTGTGGGGATTCTGTTTCAAAGAATCAAAAGAGAAAAATGTCAATTAAAAAAATGATAAGGAATGAATATCGTTTTAACCAGTAAGCAGATTTAAATATTATTTTAGCGTATATATCATATAAAAAGAAATGTTTTCAACAAACGTAAAATCTTTGACCTATTACCAACTGTCCTTCGCTGCTCTCGTTTAGAAACATATAAATAGTGGGTATAAATATATGCGTACATTTGTTTTGAGGAACAACTCGTGAGTAAGATTAAGCCATAATTACTAGCCTACTTTATCATCTGCCTTTCACACACGAAAAGCTAAAACCCTCTACAACTGTTAAACAGCTCTTTCTACATTTTCTACACCTCGAAGTCTCGAAGTCGAAGGCGGAGGATTCATTTTAAGTTAAAATGTATAGAATGTCAACGCGTTCGATTAGTTCCAAATAAAGTTTAAAGCGCTGCATTTGAAGAGAAGCGCGCTCAGGAAGCTGATCGTGTTCGCTGCTCAGCTGTATTTCTGTTGGCTGACTGCAGACCCTGCCCTGATTGCCTTATATCCATGTCTATTGACGTGTAGAGAGCAGATGGAGGCAGAGGGACTGATCTGATCTCTAGTCCTCAGAGGTCATTCTCGCTACAGTTACAGCCACTTGTTGCCAAATCGCTCAGAGACGGCGAGCGCGTCGCGAAACCGTTTTCATAAAGAGCTATTTCTTTGCTTTCACGACACACATCTAGATGTTGAGACGGGAATACAACCACTTCTGACTCTGTTTGGGGAAAAAGGTCACTTTTGAGCAAATTCGTCGCATTTGACGGGAGAAGCATGGTTGACAACACAAGCATAGCAACTAAATCTGCACTGGTAAGCACGCGCTTTTGCTCCTCCGGTAGAACGGAGATATCGTTATGCTTAGCTTGTCACTTTATTTTATGTACTTAAATTCAATATTTAATGCACTTATCAGATGTTTATAGACTAGCGCATGTTGCGTTACGCTACACACGCTGCCCTTCGACCTATAGCTAGCAACACAGCGTATACAATGTACATACATTGTCATGTTTCTGTCACTAAATAATTACAATTTCAAGGTTGTTTATTTTAACATCACATTAGAAATGTGACATTTCGTGCCTTTACAACTTTACTGATGCTGACCGTCAGGTAGTTGATCCTGTTAGTGGAATCATTTCCATAGGAAACCACGATTCTTGCCTAAACCAATGCAAAGCTCTTTTTTTATCCTATGAACTGTACTGCACTGATTTGATCGGTAATATTATTTGAACATTTTGATCTAAGAAAAAAAAAAAAGCTTAAAAACATAATAAAACTTAAAGTGTGGCATTAAATAAAGTAAAAGTTGTGCCGAAGTTACCTGCAGTGATAAGTTCACTTTTTTTGGACTGCTTTAATTAGCTTACTGATAACTGATAAGGAAAATTGAGTAAAAATAACAAATTAGCTTTGGCAAGTTTAGTGGGTGGGAATAAAGTTATGACAGCGATAAGATTTTTTTGCAGCGTTCATCGGTTATACGTTTTGCTATCTTTAGTTAAGTAAATAAGGCTACCTAATTATTGACAGCTAGTATGTGACATACACTTACGTTTCGACATATAGGCCTACTTTTTAAGGAATTTTGACATATAGCCTACTTTCGACTGTAAATGTAGGCTAATTTTCATGAGTCAGGCGGGCCCTTCTTGCTTAGCGCAATTGTAATTTGGCGCCACTATTTTATCATTAGCTAAACATCAATTATCTAAAATACTTTTAAACAAAAGAAAGTTTTTGTGATTATAGTTCTGATATGTAAAAGTACAAGTATTACATAGGCCTACTGTTTTTATGCTTTATTGTACCGCCTGAATCTGAGTTGTTATGGTTACCTCCTCTGACGAACTTTTCTGTTCGCTACCGCCTTTTTGATGCTAGCTACAATGTGCTCCGACTAAGTGTAAATGTAACCTTTATACTTACTAAAAAAAGCCAACTGTTTGTATTAAAAATAATATTTACTTTGCACCCCCACCTTCCCTCCAAACTACCTTGGGGTTTTTTGGGGGGAGGGGGTTTAAGTGTTAATTAAGGGGGTCTGACTTCACGAAATCAGCCGTAATTTTGCTTCCAGGTAAAATTTGTAGTGACATTTGCTTTCTGTTGCCAACAGCAAGCCGCTTTTTCGTCGGCGAGCACTCTTCCTCTGTTGGTCAGCTCCTCCGGCGCTCACAGTCACTCCAGCGGCGGCAGCGGGATGAAGCTGGAAGCGGTCATGGAGAACCTGCAGCGACAGCAAGCGGCTCGAATCGCCCTGGAAGAGAAACTCCGCCAAGCCGAAAAGGAGAAAGATATCAGGTCTATGGTGGAGTCGCAAATTCAACAGCAAGCTATCGCTTTCCGCCACTATCAAGCAGCTGTGAGGGGGGCGTTCGCTCCGGGAGTCCCGAACCCGAGCTCCGGCCACCCACTTGAGCGCACAGCCGACTCTGACATCGATGATGATGATGACGACCAAGACCTGGACCGCGGCATGGATGATGAAGACCGCGACTTGGAGGAAGATGACAGTATGAATGAGGCTGCAGGGGATGAAGATTTAGAAGGACCCCTGGCTCATTACCCACCGCGCCATGCTGTTTATCCCGGTGCCGGCCAGTCTCCAAAAAGTACTCCCATACATCTGTCCAGAGTCCAGCCAGCCTATCCAGCTCCTAGACAGGCTGAATCACCGAGTGGTTTGGCACCACAAGCACAATCGCAGCACCACGAATGGACTTATGAGGAACAGTTCAAACAGGTACGTTGATGAGTGAGATCTGTAGATAGATTTGTAGTAATGCGCTCTCATAACCGTCGAATGTGCACTCTGGTGAACCCTGTGGTGATTACTAATGTGTAAAGTTTGAAAGCATGAAGTGAGATTGGGTTCAGTCTTGTGTGGAACTACTTGCATAAGCCCCAGTGTCATTAGCCAATTGTCATCATAATCAAAAAACTGAATTATTAAATGGAAATAACAGGCTTTTAGGCAGTGCTGAAACTTTAATGGTTCATCTTAATGTAAACTATACTGTCCAGACACTTGCATCATGCATTGACATTATATATTAAGTTAGACTGTATCAGGTTTAATCCCTGCTTCAGTTTCTAGTTTCATCATTAGCACATACACTCTGCACTAAAAATTGCTCCAGTACAGTTTTATGCAAAATCAAACTTACAACCTGCACTTTTTGAACTACTTTGAATTTAATAATGATGCAAAAATTCTTAAATAATTGCTTAAATCATCACTATTTCATAATTAAGGTCTAAAGCTTGTATTTGCAGAGCATATAATGAACAAATATGTTTTATTAAAATCTTTTCTGTTGATGTGTACGATTGCTCTATTGGAAATTATTTTGGTATAGGTACTTCTTAGTTATTCAAGGTGGCTTGCACTTGCACACTGTAAATTCAGGGTTATGCGCAAGAATGTTTCATAGTTATGCTGCAGCGGATTTGCTCCACTGTATTCTCAGGGGATAATTTAGAGTGATACACTGAGAGTGAGGCTCTTAAGCAAACACAGATCTATACAGAATGAGCCTGGATGGACTTGTCATTCCTTATTTATGATAGATCATTCAGAAACCTGGCCAAATGAGACATGCACATTAGCGGCTGCATTAGTGTAAGCACTGGCTTAACGTAAGGGTTTCTATGCTGTTTGAATAAGGACAGCTGTTTTGATTTAACGTTATGAAATGGAGAATAACAATGCCTCAGAATGATCTCAAATAAATGTAGCATTATTTTAATAATGTGATGTATATGTTTATGGATAGTTTACTTTTTCTATTCCAGAATTTGTGCACTATTCTTAGATTTATAAAGTAGTTTGAACAAGAAATACAAATTAGTATGTACTGTAGTTTTTTGATCATATAAGAATAATACCAACTGCAACGTCTGCTTTGGAAAAGAAACTAAGGACAGTGTTACACAACACAATTAATGTTGTTTTGCAGAAGTCGAGGACATGCATTTTGTAATCGCTGTTGAGCTATTCGGACAAATCAAGTGAAATGCAGAAACAATGAAAGGATGCCGATGGCATTTAGCAGACTGGCTGGAGCCACTGTACTGCCTGTTTTCAACACTTTAAAAAACTAAATGCTATAAATGGCTTTTTAAAATAAGAAAGTCTTTTTAGAGGAATCTAAAAATAGGCTGCCATTAAATTTACTTGTGACCAAATTCCTGGTGTTTGTATTTGCGAAAGTAATTAAAACAGTAAATACAGACTACAGCTTAGCTTGGAAAAAAACTTTATAGGCCAGCTCAAATGATCTTTCATTTATGTTTCCGTAAAATACTGTTTAATTAAAACTAAACCCAATAAAATAAAAATCTAAATAACTCTTAATTTGAATGAATTTCTCTTCTAGTCAAGTCTAAGCTGGATGTGTTAAAACTATTTACACATATATTAGAAATGAGTCATTTATTAAAGGACAACAGAACAGATAGGAGAGAGAGCCAGACAGGGAAGGATCGGAAGAGACAAAGTTAAACCGGTTGCCATATGGCCATTTATTGTCAAAGAAACAGTGAGGGGAGAGAAAAAAAAGCAAGTAGTTGCGTAGAGTTTTGGCAGGAATGCAGGAAACTAGACCTGGTGGCATTCCAACCTGGCTCCCTCCCAATAACGCTGGGATATCCCTCTCAGGCTGCGTATGGGTCGGCTCAAAGCCAAGCCATTACGAAATAGGAACAAACTGCATACTTCACTACAGTCTAGCCAGACAAACATATTTGTGTGCGTGTGCGTGTGCATGTGTGTCCACAAAGAGAATCACATTCTGGACCAACATTGTTGTACATTTAAATATTTACTGGTGCTTTCACTTTTGTTTATGTAGTATTTGTTAGATGTGTGCATTGAAATACCAGAAGGTTTTTTTTTCTTTGCACTGAACAAATGTTTTTATTGCTTTCTGTAGCAAAGTTTTTAAATGTGTATTTTTTTCTAATTACGTTATGATTAAATAATTAACATTTGAGTTTATAATCAAGGTTTGGGGTTAGTACAATTTTTAAAATATTTAGAGTCTCTCATGCTCACCAAGGTTGGATTTACTTGATCAAAAATACAGTGAAAATGGTAATATTGTGAAATATTGTTACAGTTTGCTATTTTAACATATTTTGAAATGTAATTTATTTCTGTGATGGCGAAGCTGAATTTTCATTACTCCAGTTGTCATTACTTCAGTTTTCAGTGTCACATGATTCTTCAGAAATCATTCTAAAATTGGTGCTGAAGAAATATTTCTTATTATAATCATTGCTGAAAACAGTTTAAATTGCTTAATATTTGTGTGAGATATGTGATGCATTTTTTCAAGAATTTTTTTTTGCTGTCACTTTTGATCAATTAAATCATTAATTTAAAGAAACTTTTAAATAATAGTTTATGTATTAATAAACAGACTCTGAATCAGCAGCCTGTATATCTCAACCTATTTGAAGCACATATCAAATGTTCACTAAAATACAGAGTGTACTTTCTCCCCTCAGCAAATATCATCTTTTGATTGCTCAGGCTCACCTCCACTTTGGTTTCGGGGCATATGTTTGATCCCCCCCTCTGTCTCTCTCTGCCATGTTTTGCAAACATAAAAAACTCACAGAATGGCTTTTTCCCATAACAAGGCTTTTACAGGGCTATAGAGGGGGCTGGGCAGGGCTGAACGGGGTGGAGGAAACCCAGCAGTGGTGTTCGGTTTCACTACATAAGCTTGTGGAAAAGGTTTGTCTTTGCCTCTTCAGTCCACTTTAGTAAAATTAGTCTACTAATGTATTGTCTTTTGACTTAGAGAGCATTAGCACTCTCTAAACTTTGAACTCTGTTTGTTCTGAGTCTGGAAGAGACAGTTTGGATACTTAATCCTTTAGAAATAACAGTTAGAAACCTGTGTAAATTCAGAATAATTATTTTGGATTGTTCAAAATGTGGTTCAGAAGAGATTAATGAGTATCAAGGCACCCAGCAATGACCTAATTGACTTGAAAACACTCACGATTAAGTAAAACATCTCTGGAGAAAATAGGAAATGAGGCAATTGTGAAATCACTGAAAGGAAGACAAAGTTCCCCCCCAGACAGGAAGGCAAAATAGTCTTTGTGGTTAAACAAACGTTGTCATTGGGCAGGGGTTTAAAGATATGCACCTCTTTGTTTTGCTGGACACTTTTGTGAAAAGGAAAAAAAAAACTTGTGGAAGTGAGAGACGGAGGCTTTGTGCGGCCAAAACAGCTCTAACCCATGATCCTCTGCGGTTAGTCTGTTGATATATTTAAATGGCCTGTCCTAAAGTCTTCTCAAGTAACACACTTCAATTCAAGCCCATTAATACCTTCATAAAAATGCTTGGAGCCCCTTCTTTGAAATCGACACACATACACACACACATACTCCAGTGTCAACACAAGACATTCCTTGACTTTACAGGCCTGCTCCACCCCTACGGTATCCCCTTCTGTTTGATTGCACTGCTTTGCTCATATGTTTTTGGGTCCTGAGAGCCATTAAGTTCCCCAGCATGCAGTCTCAAGCTAAAACACATATGGCACAGAGGTTGTGATTTTTACCCAGCAGCATTATCGTTAGCCTTCTGTGGTATGAGCAAACCCAGGCCTTCTGACAGCTGGGGCAGGTTCATTTTGGACGTGTGCTGTCAGTGGAAATATTTAATAGAATTCCTGTCGTATCAGTTTTAGGTTGCCTTATAAATAAGAGCCTGCATTAGCTGTGTTCAATTGGTGGCCTGTTATAAAATCCATGTTGAACGTGTCATCAGCAGGTGATCTGATAAAGCTGCTCCGAACATTAACCATACTGAACATTCAGAACTGGTAACAGACCCACAGCTCCAGCAACGTCAGTGTCTTACTCACCGACTGTAATAACGAAAACAGTCACGCGTCAAAATGAGAACGTTCCATTTTAATCCTGTTTGTCGCTGCCTCGGGCATCACACAAACTCTGAATGTAGGAAACTTTTTTACTATAGTTTAAGCAAGAGGCTGATAAATGTGCATAAAAGTTTTTAATTTTTACATTTTTGCTGTGATATGTTACACTTGACCAGTATGTATAAATCTCAGGCAGTTGTAGACCATATAACACATTACTTTTGCCGTTATCTAATCCACCTTATTTTTCAATGCGGAAGTAAGCTGTTTTCTGGTAATGTGTTAGACGTCCGGTTCAATCCACAATAGGGAAATAACAAGAAGAATATCGAAGTGCAGTAAACGGCAAAACAGTTTGCACTACAAACCAGTGTGTTCATAATTAAGATAATACATTAAAATAATATGGCAAGACACACCAGTTTGCAATATCAAGCAGCAGAACAAGCTTTTTGTGCAGCTAAAATAGATGAGACCAGAAGCCAGACACAAAAAATGTACAAATGGCTGCACCCACTCTTATGGTAAAAATAAGGTGGATAGGGGTGGGCGATAAAATGATAATTATCGCGATATACTTTTCCTCGAGAAATCAATATCAGGAGTTCAATAAAAGTTCAGTGTAATGTTTATGTGTCAAAAGCGGAAGAAACAGCGTTTGAAGCACGCCACAAGAATCGTTTATCCTTTTTATCGGCTAAAATTTCGAACAGCAGCACAAGCTTACAAGAGCAGATGCGTTTTCTTACTGATGATTCCCAAATATGAGACTAGTAAACAGCACTGTAAGATCCAGTGTGAAGTGTTTGAATTCAGCAAAGAACACAAATGATTTGCTGATTTAAACTGAAAGTTTAAGAACAGGCAACAACCAGGAGACACACTGTGTGCAACGATGCAGTCAAAAGGCTTAATCTACAAATCACCATAATTTACAGCGGATTTACTGTAGTAACACTACCTGCACCATGGTATTGTGGCTGAAATGTGGGATATTTATATCGAATTTTATTATATTATTAATGTAGATATGTATTAAATGTATTAAAGGAGTAATATAATATAATTACAATAGTTTGTTAGGATTAAGCATTTATACTAAATGTATTTAGACTACTGTTTTTCATACAAATAGCCTACCTGGAAACCATATAGTTAAATTTTTACCATGGTATTGTTGTGTAATTTAAACTGTGGTTATCATGATCTAAAGCACATATGCTACCATGGAAGAACAATGTTTAATTTTAATAAAACTCAAACAGTCAGAATAATTAAATTTCACCATATAAAAAAAGGTTGTTACAATTTTTACAGACGTTACTGTTTTTGATTATGAACATAAATATACATCTCAAGCAACTGTCAAATGTGGATTTCTAAGAGACAAAAAAAAAAAAAAAAAAAATGGTAACAAACCCACAGCTCCAGCTACGTCAGTGCCTTACTCAACAGAAAACAGTCACACGTCAAAGTGAGAGCGTTCTATTTTAATCCTGTTTGTCGCTGCCTCGGTCAGTCAAAAGGCTTTCTAATCTGCAAATCGCCATCATTTACAGTGGTAACTAACACTAACAGTAACACTAACTGCACAATGGTAATGTGGCTGAAATGTGGGATATTCATATCTAATTTTATTATATTGTTAATGGAGATATGTATTAAATGTATTAAAGGAGTAATAGAATATAATTACAATATTTTTTTGTGATTAAGCTATAATGTTTGTGCATTTATACTAAATGTATTAAGACTATTGTTTTTCATACAAATCGCCTACCTGGAATTCATATAGTTACATTTTTACCATGGCATTGAGGTGCTATGTGTAGTTTAAACTGTGGTTATCATGATTTAAAGCATGTATGCTACCATGGAAGACCAATGGTTAATTTTAATAAAAGTCAAAGACACAGAATAATTACATTTCACCATATAAAAATAGGTGAATACAATATTTACAGATGTTACCGTTTCATGATTTGAAACAATATCACTCATTAGAACATGCAGAAACTAAGAAATACATTTTTCTATGAAGATATTTTGTTAAGGGAAGATGACTGGAAAAGTGTAAAAAAAAAGACATGTTTGTCATGTTCTGACTGTAAAGAGTAGTTTAAAACCACAATTAACCATCTGTTTTCTAGAAATTTCACTCAATATCTTTATAAATGTAAAATTTATTGTGATAATTATTGATATCGACTGATATAAAAATTGTATCGTGATAATTTTTTGGACATGTCGCCCAGCCCTATTATCTAATATATACTTAATAATGATAATAATTTAATTACACTATTAAATGTGATCTTTAGCAAATAAATGTTCAGTTTTCATAATGTACATTATAATGTTGTGATTCCTATATTTCCTAGCATTTACAGTGATTCATTTTAGTTATAGTGTGTTTTACCTTTTACACTTTATATATAGCTGAAGCACATTTTTTAAAGTTACTTAACAACTTTTTTTTTTTTTTTTACCATGCAGGGAGATTGATTAGTTTGGCTTGCCTCTTTAATGTAGATGTCACATTTTCAGAACAAGAAACTAAAAGTTTGTAGCTTGCAAAAGTCAAAGGGTAATGAACAAACTCAGCAAATACATATATGACAACTTCCTCCCCCAACATACTTACAGTGCATTTAAAAGAAGTAACACCTTTTCGGAGCAAGCATATACTTTGTTTTGCATGGCACTGTAATACATACCATTACCCTGTTAATGATCTCCATAGCTCTTCAACACTTTACCCTTAATCTGAAGAATGAGGTGTGATTTCAAGCAGTTGTAGACCACATGGCATCATTTAGACACACAATTTAGAGTGTATGTGCCCTGCGTGATTTCCTGTATGCTGAAGTTAAGTGATGAGAAAAGGAACAGTGGATTTTGCAACTAGCTGAGCGCGTAAAATGTGTTTTTGTGTACTTTTTTTTATCAGTTCTAGATCAGGAACATACTGATAAGCACACCTAGCTTCATTAAGAAAGCATTCAATCGCTCTTGTCTAAAACATGGGAATATCATTTATTAGTAGTGAGTCATTGTAGATTGATTTCACAATACACTTTGTGATCATGGTTACCAGGCATAGTCTATGCAAACATTATGTTCAGGATATAAACAAAATGTTCTGTTCACTACAGTTCCTGAGCCAGTAAAAACATTCTCAGACTGACAGGGACTAACCTTTGATATGCTTGAATATAATGCAGTAATTGTGCAGTTTTGTGTCCTGTATGATCATCAGTGCTGCATGTGATGTATTGTTTTAAGGTCATTACGGCACACTCTGTGCATAGTTCGTCGTATATTTCTCTTGGTACTTGAAGTAAATTAGCTATTAATGGACATACAGAGCCGTTTTACCCTCAGTTCAAGAGTAATGGTCAGTGAAGGAATGCCTAATCTTTAGCATTGCGTTTAGGCTAAGCTGAAGCTTTAGATCGTATTGCATTATTTTTGCATTTTGGTTTTTGCTGCTACTTAAAGCATCTTAATTTCTCCTTCTGTCAGTATCAGTAAGACACATGCAGCAAATGTGTTACATGGCAGCAGGCAGCAGCTGAGCTCTCATGTCATCAGTCTTGGCCCTTATGGCCTCATGTGTCAGCGTTCATTAAAGTGAAGAGTTGTAATGAAAGATAGGGAGGAATCAAGCATTGAGTGTCTTAGGCTTACAGTCAGAATCAGATACTCTCCTTACAGGATTAACTTCTTCTGCACATCCCCCCTTCCTTAATGATCTCCCACACAACACACACACATTCTTTGTGTTTATATGAGTTTATTACTGTTTGATTGGTTTGGTCAAGTACTTAGACATGTCCATACAGCACGCAATCGTATAACACTGTGCTCTAACTAGGTGTGATGCAACAAGTTTCAAGTGACAAGCAATTTGTCTGACCGCACTGCGCACGAAACAGTTGTGTGATGTAACACAATAACATTCAAGATGTGTTTTAATGTTAGGGATCTACAGAACTGGCTGGTTGGTGGTTTGCCTGAAAGACTAGTTGACTAATCTCTCTCAAGGAAATGTTGTATAATTTGACTGTTTGCCCATACTTGTAATGAGAAGCGGTTATAAACCGGCTGTTGTAAACAAAATAAAAGGTTTTCTTTTGAGTTTTCCGAACAGAATCAAACATTGATGGTTTAGTGTTTGAAAATGAATAAATCAAGACTAATAGTGAACAAATTAACATTTTAATTTATTAATTTAACAATTTAACAAGTTAAATTCATGTAAAAATTAAAGGATTAGTTCTCTTCCAGAATAAAAATTTCCTGATAATTACTCACCCCGATGTCATCCAAGATGTTCATGTCTTTCTTTCCTCAGTTGAAAAGAAATTAAGGTTTTTGAGAAAAACATTTTTTTTTTTTAACTTTTTTTTTTTTTTTTTTCATATAATGGACTTCAACGGGGACCAATGGGTTAAAGGTCCAAATTGCAGTGCAGCTTCAAACATGATCCCAGTCAAGGAAAAATTTTCTAAAAAAAAAATGTGATTAATACACTTTTTAACCACAAATGCTCATCTTGTACTAGCTCTGCCATGCTTATGTGTGTCTTCACACATTGCGAAATCACACTGGAAGTCATAGGCAGTTAGTTCTTCGTCTGTGTACTTTGGTTCAGAAAAGGAAGGGTAGGGTGAGGTAGAATCTAATTTTCTCCTCCAACTATAAAATTGTCCAAAACTGTGTTTTACCCTTTTTTTTTGTAAAGGGCATTTGACTGTCTTTGCACATTTGCTTTGTAAACACTGAGTCGGTACTTCCACCTATGTGTCACGCATGAACTTTCCACTGTGTCTATGTAATGTGTGAAGTCGAGCTCGTGCAAGATGAGCATTTGTGGTTAAAAAGTATCGAAATTTTATTATCTTTTGACCTTTATTAATAAGATGGGATCATGTAGAGCCCTCTGAAGCTGCACTAAAACTGCAATTTGGTTGGTCCCCATTGAAGTCCACTATATGAAGAAAAATCCTGAAATGTTTGCTCAAAAACCTTAAAAAAAAGTTCAACTTAAGAAAAGAAAGACATGAACATCTTAAATGACATAGTCAATAATTGTGCAATTGTGCATTGTCAATCTCTTCAAACAAGCACAGAAAACCTGCAATTTCATTGGGAATCACCTTTTTTATATTTGAAATGAGAAAAATCACAATTAGATTTTTTTAAAAATTGTTTAGCCCTATCAGATATACAAAAATTATAAGTTTATCGCTTCTTATG
Organism: Cirrhinus mrigala; assembly: GCA_036247105.1. Lineage (NCBI taxonomy): Eukaryota > Metazoa > Chordata > Actinopteri > Cypriniformes > Cyprinidae > Cirrhinus > Cirrhinus mrigala. The sequence goes on along the minus strand of CM070011.1, from coordinate 21,924,094 downwards.
GTTTATGAGGACAAAATTGACATGGAAAGGTTTTTTTTTATTCTACTGAACTTTGATTAGCTAGGAATGTCTTTAAAAATGTACAGTTATAATTGATGATTGTGCACTCTAAACTTAACCCTTGTCATCCAAGATGTATGTCTTTCTTTCTTCAGTCGTAAAGAAATTATGTTTTTTGAGGAAAACATTTCAGAATTTCTCTCCTATAGTGGACGTCTATGGTGCCCCTGAGTTTGAACTTCCAAAATGCAGTTTAAATGTGGCTTCAAACGATCCCAACTACGGTGTAAATGATCCCAGCTGAAGAAGGAGGGTCTTATTTATCTAAATGATTGGTTATTTTCATAAAAATAATACAATTTATATACTTTTTAATGTCAAACGTCCATCTTGTCTTACTCTACCTGAACTCTGTTTTTTTTTCCGGTTCATGACAGTTAGGGTATGTCGAAAAACTTCCATCTCATGTTCTCCCTCAACTTCAAAATCGCCCTATATCGCAGTTTTACCTTTTTTGTTAAGGGTGTTTGATCTTTTATTGCATGTTCACTTTGCGAAGACTGGGTCGGTACTTCTGCAGCGATGTAGGATGATTTTGAAATTATTTTTTAAGTTGAGGGAGAAAATACGATTGGAGTCTTGAACTAGAATACATAGAGTTCAGGCAAGACAACACATTTCAGATTAAAAAGTTTAAATTTCCTTTTTTTTTTAATGAAAATAACTGAACATTTTGCTAGATAAGAACTTACTTCATCGGCTGGGATTGTTTACTAGTGCATTTGGGATCGTTTGAAGCTGCATTTAAACTGAATTTTAGAAGTTCAAACTCGGGGCACCATAGCAGTTCATTATATGGAGAAAAATACAAATGTTTTCCTCAAAAAACATAATTTCTTTACGACTGCAGAAAGAAAGACATGAACACCTTGGATGACACGGGGGTAAGTACATTATCTGTAAATTTTTGTTCTGGAAGTGGACTTCTCCTTTAAGTCAAATCTATTTATTTAGCTAAGCCTGTTTAATATCTTTGTGTTAGTTTTGTCTCTTTGTGTAAAAGTGTAACGCTAGTAGTAACACCCTCAGCACCTGAATTATTTATAAGATGGAGGGTAATCTCAGCCTAACCCATGCAGTCTGATTCAGAGACACACACAGGGCTAAAGATCACATGTAACATTAGTAAATTAGCTTGTTGCTCAATCCCACAGGAGATTTTTGGATAATGGAGCCTAGAGGGCAGATTTTTGGGTTGAAAAGATGGATTTATAAAGTGAATAGAAATGGAGAAGAATGTAAAACTAAAATGGGGGTGGAAGAAAAAAAAAAGAACAAGAGCCTGTGTGTCTGTGAATGCAAATATCAAATGTTTATGTATAATTCAACTCACTTGCCTGTTAGTACAACGTCTGCTACTAAAGCAACTAACACCAGAATGTTTTGTGTTATGACCTTTACTTTGTTTAAAACAAATGCTGTCTTTCTTTGCCGGCTTCATTAGCATGAGTCAAATGTAGTTCTTTGTACGTCTCAGCCCGTGATTTCAGTTGTGCCCTTGACATGTGTTCAGTCAGGCCAAGGCAGCGGGCCAGGGAGGAAGCTGAAAGATTCGAGTGTTGCTTTCGGTGGCGGTGGCTCTTCGTCTCTGATTCAGGAGGTCAGTAATCACCCCCACCCCCCATTCCTCATTTCTGCTCTCTTTCTGCTTCGTTCAAATTGCACTCACACCCCCTTTTACTGGCCCCAGGCCTCTCTGTAACAACCCCTCCACCCAAACAGTAGTGACAGTCTGGAGAACTCACGCCTGTATTGATGGTAGCGTTAAAGACAAAGACCATTTTTCTGCCAGATGAAGCGATAGCTTGGAATCTTTGTCCAAGCTCTCGTGAGTCGTTTAAAGGGGCAGTTCTCCCAAATAAAAAAGTGTTTGGGGTTTTTTGTCTGTACAATGAAAGTCTGAACCATTTTGGCTTTCATTGTGCGGACGAAAAAAAAAATGTCCAAGATATCTTGAGAAATGGCCTCATACAGGTTTTGAAAGACACAACGTTTTCATATTTGGGTGAACTGTCCCTTTAAATTTCTTAAATCAGCCAAGCTGTTAACTAGTGTAGTAGTACTGTAATCACAAAATGAAAAATAATATTCTACTGTCAACAGAGGTAGATTTAAAACACATGCATGAACGCAAACATTTTCTTTAAACCATGTGAAAACATTTAATGTAACCCGATTCATTTATATGAGTGAAGAATTCATTCAGCAGCTGAAGCATCAATAAGCCACTTGTGAGACAAAGTAATGTCTGTCCTTACTCCAAAGTTTGATACCATCAATGTCCAATTTAATCCAGTGCTGAATTCATGAATAAGTGCTACTCAACTGACCGACCAGTGCCCTACATAGCTCACAACCCACATGCGGCATAGAAGGCCTGCTTTGTTTTTAATGGCCGGCAATGAATTCACAGGTCAATTAGAGCCTGAATTCCACAGGCATGTGATACAACATTCCCCACCTTCATGAAAGAAAGCTCAATTACAGCGGACGCTGTAATGCAGAAGACAGCTCCGTTTTAAAGCCGTTGATCATTTCGCTCATTTAAGAAGAGCAATTTCCAGTACTACTGCCATGGATGTCATTGACTGCCAACTGACTTCCACACCTCCATGCTAAAAGATTTGCAGGTCAGTAAAAGAGACTTCTGCTTGCTGGTGCCATGGCAGTGGAGAAACAGGGAACACTTAATAGTTGAAACAGCATCAGACGCCTCTGGATCCCAGGGATTGTTTATTTTACAGATTTGCCCTGCACCCAATTCCTTTCCTGCTGCTGTAAAGAAGATTTATCAGGTCTGAAGGGAACTATGAAATATTTGAAATGAAACAAGCTTGTGTTGCGTTTTGCTCAGAGGGTTTGTGTTTTTTCCGTCTGGTTCAGCTGTTAAAGAAGGCCGTAACCTAAAATATTTACACTCTAAAATAAAAAGCAACAGTGAATATTGAGAGAAAGAAAAAAAATAGCCATTGAAATGTGGTTTGTAAAGAAATGTGAAGAAACGGAGCGGCAGGGGGTATTTTTAAATTCATCTTAAATGTCTGGAGTTTTGATGTTTTTTTACTTTATTTCTCAAGCACATATGTGACCCTGGACCACAAAACCAGTCATAAGGGTCCGTTTTTTCGAAATTGAGATTTATAGCTTTCCATTGATGTATGGTTTGTTAGGATTGGACAATATTTGACCGAGATACAGCTATTTGAATATATGGAATCTGAGGGTGCAAAAAAAAAATCAAAATATTGAGAAAATCGCCTTTAAATTTGTCCAAATGAAGTTCTTAATAATGCACATTACTAATCAAAAATTAAGTTTTGATATATTTACAGTAGGAATTTTACAAAATATCTTCATGGAATATGATCTTTACTCTTTACTTCTAATGATTTTTGGCATAAAAGAAAAATCAATAATTTTGACCCATACAATGTATTTTTGGCTATTGCTACAAATATAACCCAGCGATTTAAGACTTAAGGTTTCTCTAGTTTGGCCGTTGCAGTAAATGCATTGTTTCACATGCTTTTTAAAAAAGAAAAACATTTGCAAGGTCATTTATTATGTTTTCATAATAAATAAACCAGAAATAAGTTTATGCTGTTTGTAAGAAATGTTAAGTTTTGATTGTTCATATTTTTTATCCGGTTTAAGAATTAAATTTGTAGGTGTTTTTAAGATGTACTGGTTATTTTAGTGTATTCTATCTTTAAAGAATATATCATTATCACTTGGACGGAATCACGGAAACCAGTCATAAAAACGGAATTCAAGGTATAATGCGGAATGTCACAGAATTTGCCAAATTTCGGATGAATAAATCAAAAGTATGTCAGTACACTTCAATCAAAAACATGATATGGACTTGTGTCTGTGAATATACAGCCACAAAAATACTATTTAAATATGAATCCTGCATGTTCTGTGTGTCTCTGTGTGAATGAATGGCGCAGGCGCACGGTTTCGTTTACTACAAACATACTGATGCACGCGATGTTTTCAACGTCTGCTAATATATAATTACATGAATATATAAGTACATGAACACATAAACATAATCTGTAGAACTGCTGTTAGAGTCACTTCATGGGCATTTTACCGTTTCTTTTGAGAAAAACTATCATATCATATACAAACAGAAACTTAAAGGTCTTTACAGCAACCCGTCAAAATAGAAGTCTGGTATAACTTAAAGAAACGGTGACAACAAATATATTCCTTAATGTACACTGTTACAAATAAATTCTGTAAAATTCACAGTAAAAAAAAACTGGCTGGCAGCTGTGGTTGCCAGAAGTTTACTGTATAAAATAAGGTAGCAACATTTTAGCTTTTACAGATTTAACTTAAATTTACATTTAAATACCGTGATTTCATTAACTGATATAATTTTAATATACCAACATATTGAAGTACTGAAATCTGTTTTGTACCTTTGTAATACACTGATAACCACCAAAAGCAGATAGTGATGAGAAACTCACATGATGTACCAAAGCTCATCACAAGCAGCTTTTAAATAATAACATAAATAAAAGCTGTCATTCACAAAACACTAAAGACCATCATGGTTACACACATGAAATTGAAATAAAGCAATAAAATACAATAATTAATAGCAATAAAATTACATGTAGTGTCCAGTACAGTTTTTCACCGTATATAGTATGGGTACTTACCGTTAACCAATTATAGGTTTTTATAAAAATTTAAGTCTGGATAGTGGACTTTTATGCCTGTGTTCAAAAATGGGAGTGACAGTTAAAGGGTTAAAATTTAATGAAACCATTAAAATGGAATCCAGAAAATTAATGGAAACACATAATTTGGTCAAAATAAAACTGAATTTCACAGGGCTGTAAAAGTGTAATGTTTGGTAAACTTTTAATAAATTGCTGTTAAATTGTGTAAGTTTAATGATTTCGGCTAATTAGACATTCTTTGGAATTTGGAAAAAAATAAAATGAAATATGGGAAAAAATAAAATGTATTTTATAGTGCCCTTATCACAGAATGCAGGTTCTCAGTGTTTTATTCAGAAAAAAAGATTCAAAAATATTTATTTCTAAAGTGAGATGTGTTTATCACGCTATAAATATATGACATCATAGAAACATATCCGTATTTAAGAAATGTCGATATTTTCTACTGTATAGCATCAAAGGCTAAGTTACTCCAGCAGGAAATCAAGGAACACAAATGGATTCCAAGAAAATAATAATTTTTTGCTTTATTTATATGAATTATAGTAACAACAGACAGTGTTGAACCAATCAAATGCCAGCTGTCAGCAGAGCAAAAAGTAAATGGACTCTGACCTTCAGTGCACAATAAAGTAAAGAGCAGAGGCTGCTTTTATCCACGCCATTTGTGGAAGATTTCAATATTGTGTAAGAGCGTACTGGGATCTTCTTTTAGCGTCTATTGAATGTTTGTACGCCTGTGTTTACCAATCACACTTCTTTTTGTATATCACTCCTAACTCGGTTCCATTCATTCGTCGTAAATAACAACACTTCCACAGAAGAAGAGCTTAAAATGGACTCCTTCCGTAGATACGGATTTGATATTTTTCCATGTGAAGAAAAAAACATTCAGTTTCTGCATTAAAATGCGTATGTTCAATTCATTGAAAAAAAAAGAGTAATGTTTTATTTTTAAATTAATTTATTTTCCTCAGATTTTGTCTCCATCTTTCTTGTTTCACAGGTGAGATTTATTTTCCTAAAATAGCTAGGCGCTCCAGCTAGCGTCTGGTTTATATATAGTTGAACACAATTGGATTAATAGAGCTAAAAGTCATATCCGTGTAATACTCTAGATCCCGTCTTGTCCCTTCCTCCCTCAAAGGGGTACAGGGAAGCAATCAGTAAATTCTGATTGAAGTCCTCACTAAATCAATACAAACCAGATATATCCCGTAATGCCACAGATCCACAGCTGACCTAGAGCGTTGTACATCCCCACTCTGGTTTACCCTGCCTATCTTTAACCAAATGGCACATTAAATTGGGTGACAGAGCAAGAACTCATCACTTACATATAGTATATGTCAACCATCCAATGAACAAAAAGCAGTTAAAGTTGCCCAGCTGAAATCACAGATAATGTAAGATGATTTTTCCGTGTACAAATAAAAGTGCAGCCATGCATAATTTTTGTGTATTGATGAAGTTGTTGAGGTCGAAACATGTCCAATCATGATTGACCGCACTGTTAAAAAGCAGCCAATGTTATCAACAGAGGACATTATCCACTTCTCCTAGGATGAGGCCTAATGAAGTTAAATAGAATTTTGACAAGATAATGGATTTGTTTTCCTTCCTTGATTCCATTCTCTCCCCCTCAGCGCTCATGATAAACTGTGTAGAAAAGAACTGAGAGGGAAACGGATTATTCAAGGCTGCTCGCAAGGGGGACCAAAGATCAATAACGAACCTTTTTAAGAAAAAAGAGAAACATCCAGCGAAGGCCTCTACAATTTGGGTTCGCGTTAGTGCTTAGCTGTAGAAGCTAAATTCTTAGCGTCAGAGAAAACCGTAAGTCTCGGCACTGGATCTGTCCCCTCCTCAGGGGCTGATCACCAACCAATAAAAATTTACAGCACATAGGAAGTAGCTCGTACAGTGACCGTGCTTGAGTGTACCATTCAGTTTGGAATTTGTACGATTTGTTAATGTTTTAAGGGAAAAAAAAGTCTCTTATGCACACCAAGGTTGCATCTATTTGATCAGATATACAGTAAAACCAAAAAAGTTTGTGAAATATTATTAAAATTTAAATACCTTTCTGTCTTTAAAATCTAATTTATTCCTGTAATGGTAAAGTTGAATTTTTTTAGTGTCACATGATCCTTCAGAAATCATTCTAATATGCTGATTTGCTGCTCAAGAAACATTTCTTATTATTATCAAATTTGTGGAAACCGTAATATGTTTTTACTATGTGTTTTTTCAGGATTCTTGATGCTTAGAAAGTTCAAAAGAACAATCAGAAATCTTTCGTAATACTGTCATTTTTGACCAGCTTAATGCAACCTTTCTGAATATACGTTTAATTTCTTTCAAAAAAGAACTTTAGCATGTATTTTGTCACGCTTTAAATATCATTAAACTATAATGTCATTCCATGTTTTATTATTAATGTTAGGTCAGTACATTAACACACTCCCAAATCAAGCAAATAATACGTTACTGTCACTTTAAGATGGCTCCCAGAGAAACATGATCCTCTCTAATCAGCATTTGCCTCTGTGAAATCTAACATGGGCTTGCTGACTCTTCGTTTCTGTTTAGCATAAGCAGAATCTGATGACCTTTGACCTATTTGTAGACCTCACCCCCTCTCATCGCCATAAAACTAGGCTTGCTCCGCATAGATTCCTCACTCTGTCATTGATCATTAAGGAGATCAAAGGGTTAGTGAAACGATCAGTCGTGGCACACACTATCCCGTGAAGCGATCGGTAGAACAACCCTCTCGTTCTTAAAACCTATACGCTAGTGTGGCATTTGACAATGAAAATATATCGAGGATATAATATCGAATAACGCAGCGCGCATTTCTTAGGAAGGTGCGATGTCTGTCGTTGGCGTGTTGTGTGTGTGGATGTGTGTATATATAGTGCTCACCTTTCACCTCTCATCACTCACTGCTCAACTGTGACTTTATGCAGCTTCAGTGTAGTGTGTTTCTGACTAGCTTGTGTTTGTTCCACTTCTTTGTCGAATGCTGGAGAAATGTGCCGTATTCCTCAGAGCTGACCACGACTCATATTCCCTCTCTTCAATAATTCAGAGCCAGCGTCGTAAAGCTGTTACTTAAAGGCCTCTTCCGTCAGTGTCATTTTGTTGGCTTATACATTGTGTTCCTGCTGTGTATCATCTGCTTAGACAAATGTTTTATGATCAACAGTAAATTTGACAGGCCAATGCTGTTCAGCAGATCATTTCCAGATGGGCTTTACAAGCAGAAGCGAGCGTGACAAGGATTTTAAAGATATATTTATTCAAGAATATAACAAGTAATTGCATGGCTTACATTTCAGCTACTGTGTAGTGTTAAAAACTACTCTCTATAGTGTTATTGTTTAAAATTTGAGGTCAGTAGGTTTTTTTTTTAAAGGAATTAATACTTTTATTGTCCAAGGATGTATGAAATTTTTCAAAAGTAACAGTAAAGACAATACATTTGTTGAAAAAGATTTCTAGACTTATTTATAATATTAAGCAACATTTTTTTTTTTAAAGATTGATAGTAAGAAGAAATGATTCTTGGGCACAAACTCAGTATTTAAGAATGCTTTCTGTTGGATCATGTGACAATATGAGACCCTGGAACACAAAACCAGTCATAAGGGTCAATTTTGTGAAATTGAGATTTATACATCACCTGAAATTTGAAAATCGGGGTGCAGAAAAATCTAAATATTGAGCAAATCGCCTTTAAAGTTGTCCAAATGAAGTTCTTAGCAATGCATATTACCAATCAAAAATTAAGTTTTGATATATTTATGGTAGAAAATTTACAAAATATCTTCATGGAACATGATTTTTCCTTAATATCCTAATGATTCTTGACATAAAAAATGATATAATAATAATAATTTTGAGCCATACACTGTATTGTTGGCTATTGCTACAAATATACTCGTGCTATTTATGACTGGTTTTGTGGTCCAGGGTCACATATGTGTTATGTGAAAATATATTCAAATGAAAACAAAACATTCAAAATTGTAATAATATAATTTTTCTTTAAATACAATCTTACTGAGCATAAGAGACTTAAAAAAAAAAAAAAAAACATCTTGCTGACCCCAAATTTTCAAACAGTAGTGTATAAACGATCAAAATAAAATTTTTACAATTAATTGAAATTATATTAGAAAAGCAATAGTAGTGTAGAACAGACCAGCTACGATGGGTGTTGGCAATGTTTTCAAATAAGAGTTACGGTAATTACACTTCTCCTTTTTGTCCAAATAAGCCTAAATAAGATATGCTAAAAAAGTTGTGATACTATTGGTTTTAACACTAAATATTTCAGTTTTGCCTGTGGCATCATGATTCCACTGATATCAGCATATTTACAATATGAGAAATGGGCTGTTTTGGGTGTTCAAACTTATTAGATGAACAACATAGATAATATATAACAGTTATACTGGGAAGAAACAAACAAGAAAACACAGCAATTTCTCTCTAAAACATTGTGCATAATGTTTTTATGGCATATTTGTCTTCTACATTATTCATAAATGATAATGTTACAGTACATGTCATTACTCATACATTATGTCATACGTTCTACTAATGCATTTAGCAGACACTCGTGATTTTGTTTTTGATGTGATAATGTAGCACTTTAAAAAATAATAACCAAGTATGTTTTTGATATGTCTATACATCTTTTTGCATAAATAAGAGTTTTGTTGTTATGTTCAGGAGGTAATACTTGAGTTGTGTTTGAAGGTATAATTTGTGGTGATATCTTCACCATCTGCTTTTGCAATGCTAGTTTGACCCCCTCCTCTGGCAGGAAATGGCATCCCCCACTGATGATGTGGCACTTTGAGTCATAAATTTAATAGCCTGACCACCACCCCCCCGCCTCCCCTCCTGCTCCTCCATCCCTTCATAGTCCCCTTCCTCTCTCTTTTTCTCTCTCAGGACTGACCTTATTCCTTTAATTATTTATCCATCTTACTTGTATGGCAAGAATTTGTTACAAAAGAGCCCAGTGGATGTGTTGGTTGAAGCCCCGCCCCCTCAGCCGTACGCTGTGATGTGACAGTGCAATACACCCTTTGTGATCGGTGACAGGTGAAGAGAATTGATGAGATGAAGCCAGCGATTTCCTGCCATTTAAAGACTGGCTCCATATGTCCGTTGATTTATGGTGTGCTTCGTGATCATCTGTTATATAAATTAGGTTATTATAATGAAGTTAAACTATTGCAAAAGCAGGTTAAGTACAGATTTGGAAACTAGATAGCAATTAGATGAGTTGCGTGCCTTTCTAATAGAGCTTATAGAATGATGGAATACACCCTCATGTCGTTCCAAAGCTGTATGACTTTTGTCTTCTGTGGAAAACAAAAGAATGTATTTTGAAAAATGTGAGCCTGGATCACAAAACCAGTCATAAGTAGCACAGGTGTATTTGTAGCGATAGTCAAAAATACATTGTATGGGTCAAAATAATCAATTTTTCTTTTATGCCAAAAAATCATGTTCCATGAAGATATTTTGTACATTTTCTACCATAAATATATCAAAACTTAATTTTTGATTAGTAATATGCATTGCTAGGAACTTCATTTGGACTTTAAAAGCGATTTTCTCAATATTTAGATTTTTTGCACCCTCAGATTTCCGATTTTCAAATAGTTGAATCTCAGCCAAATATTGTCCTATCCTAACAACATACATCAATGGAAAGCTTATTTATTCAGCTTTCATACGATATATAAATCTCAGTTTCAAAAAAATCGACCTTTATGACTGTTTTTTTGATCCAGGGACACAAATGTCTAAATGTTTTTTTTTTTTTTTTTTTCATACAACGAAAGCCAGTGGGTTCCAATGTTGTTTGACTCTAATGTTATTCAGAATATTTTTTTTTGTTTTCCATAGAAGAAAAAGTCATATAGGTTTGGAACAAGATGTGGATAAGTAAATGATGACAGATTTGACAGGTGAACTAACCTTTTAAATAAGAAAAATACTGTGGGGTGCACGAAGAATCTGAATCACTATTGTCATGTTTAAAGAATTTATTTCACTCCAGAATTAAAGTTTACTGATAAATTACTCACCCCCATGTCATCTAAGATGTCCATGTCTTTCTTTTTTCAGCCAAGAAGAAGTTAAGGTTTTTGGGGGAAACTATTTTTCTCCATACAGTGGACTTTAATGAGGATCAACGGGTTGACGGTCCAAATTACAGTTTCAATGCAGCTTTAAAGGGCTCTACATGATCCCAGCCAAGGAATAAGGGTCTTATCTAGTGAAACGATCGTCCATTTCTGTGCTCGATGATCGTCTTGCAATAGCTCAGCCTCACGCATTACATAATCATGCATGCGTGACGTAGGCGGAAGTACTCACCCAGTGTTTACAAAGTGAAAGTGCAAAGAAAGTCAAATGCCCTTTACAAAAAAAGGTAAAACAACGTGTTGGACGATTTTAAAGTTGGAGGAGAAAATGTGACCCTGGACCACAAAACCAGTCTTAGTAGCACGGGTCAAAATGATCTATTTTTCTTTTATGACAAAAATCATTAGGATATTAAATAAAGATCATGTTTCGTGAAGATATTTTGTAAATTTCCTACCGTAAATATATCAAAACTGAATTTTTGATTAGTAATATACATTGCTAAGAACTTCATTTGGACAACATAAAGGCAATTTTCTCAATATTTAGATTTTATTGCACCCTCAGATTATGAAATTTCAAAAAATTGACTCTTACAACTGGTTTTGTGGTCCAGGGTTACAAATGAGATGAAGTTTTGAACCAGAGTACACAGACGAATAACTTAACCATACGTGACTTTTCTAACATGATTACGTAATGCATAAAGTCATAGACGTGGATTGCAGAGCTAGTGCAAAACGAGCATTTGTTGTTAAAAATATATATACATTTGTATTTGTTTTTATAAAATGACCAATCATTTAACTAGATAAGACACTTATTCTTCGGGCTGGGATTGTGTCGAGCCCTTTGAAGCTGCATTGAGACTGCAATTCAGCCCACTGATCCCCATTGAAGTCCACTATATGGAGAAAAATCCTGGAATGTTTTCCTCAAAAACCTTCATTTCTTTTCGACTGAAGAAAGAAAGACATGAACATCTTGGATGACATTGGGTGAGTAAATTATTAGGAAATTTTAATTCAAAAGTGAACTAATCCTTTAAAGGGGTCATCGGATGCAAAGTTCACTTTTACATGTTGTTTGAACATTAATGTGTGTTGGCAGTGTATGTACACATCTACCCTATAATGATAAAAATTCATGCAGTGTTTTTTTTATTAATATGTAAAAATAATATCCCCTTTTTCAAATCGAGCCATTCTCAGAGGCCGCTCCCACGATAGTTCATTGACATGAGCGTCTTACCTCAGACCCGCCTTAAATCAGCTGTAACAGTCCGACCTCCATTGTTTCGATGCCGGAGCAGGGATATAAGTTAGACAAGAATATCTCTGATTGTGCGTCATTTACTCCCGACATCTGAGCCGCTGAAGAGGGGTGGGGTGAGCAGAGCTCATTTGCATTTAAATGAACAATCCATCAGAGTGGGATGAGTTTTGCAGAGCTGATTTTGACAAGGTGAAAAGGATGTTGTTTTACACTACCATTGAGAATTTTTAACCAAAGTATATTAGAGACTTTTTATTAAGACCCTAAAGAATCATATCAACTTGTGGAAAATGGGCATCCGATGACCCTTTAATGCAGATCTCATGTCAGTACAGTATATACTCAAAAATATGTCTTGATACACAGCTTTAAATTAAAATTACTGATTAACAAATTAGACTTACAATTTAGTTTGGGATTTCGAAGGATGCAACATGAGGAGTCGTCATTTTTAGACTAGACGGATTGTAGACAGTCATGTGCCTCGTCATCTTTTACCCTACTAGCATAGTGTTAACGTCAGCACAGTTTTATGAATTGCAGAGCTTACAATGTTCACGCACAAACACACTGCCATCGGTCACACATTTCGTCCACTTACAAAGTCTGCTAAGCCAGACAAGACGTGACCGTGGGATATACACTGTAGCCTACATGAAAAATGTGTCTGTTGGAGCTGACAATACAAACAATAAGCCTTGCGTGAACAGAAATGAAACTCCAAATCCTTTAAACCAAACAAACAGGTTATTAGAAAGTTAGATAGCATGTAGTGTAGGACAGGCTTAGATTTGTTACCTCTGTGTGTAGCGTCTACATGTAATGCTAATACCGCTAATGTCCAGAAACGTAAAAGTCACTCATGGTTTCTGTTGGATTGGTTGTTTGGCTAATGTAATGAAGTTTGCTTTAGCATTTGGTTAATAAAGACGGCTCTGTGTGGTATGGTAGCCATCTTGAGCCTGCCTGTCAAAGACCATAAAAGGTTAGCTCACACAGGAGCTGCACTGTTGATATGACAGAACCCCTTGCCTTCAGTGCACACAAGCTGTGGGAAACACCAGCCCCTCCTGACAAGCTCATACATATACAAAACACACACACTTTCTCTCTCCCTGTAATACACACACACACCAAATCTTATAGCGAGGAGTAGTCAACATGAGCTCATCCATCACAGATCTATTCAGAGCTCCAGCTCCCTCTTTGTTCACTAGTGTTGGCCGCAACCCAACTTTACTCTGGGTGAAAGTGATATGAACTTACTGCTGGTGGTCTTAGGCAATAATTCTACCAAAGCAGGTATGCTGCTGCTCACTTCTAAACGGCCACCAGTATCACTGTCCAAGTACTGGCTACTGACATCACTCGGTTTCCCAGAATACGAGGGCAAATGAATAAAGATGACGCTGTAACCGAAATCAAAGATTTACATAACTAGTCCTGCCCCTCCTTTGGCTCAGAGCATGTCACGCAAACTAAATCGCACGTAGCCTCCCCTGCTTGGCTTTATCTAGTCAGACATCTGAAATTAGTGAGTACACTGTAGTACTAGTGAAAATCACTGTTTTTGTCATTCCACTGCTGTTTTAATTATGATTGAGAACTTGAACAAGGAAATTTAAATTGTTCCAAGTAACTAAAATGTTTACAATGTTAGGACCTCATTTATATTAGGCGTGTGCTAATATAAACTACTATGTACTTACATTTAAATTAATCATTTGATAAGGATGTAATGATATCAAAATCTCACGATACGATATATCGCAATATGAAGGCCATGATAAGATTTTTTTTTTTATTTAAAAAAATAAAAAAAGACAAATGAAGAATTGGAAAAATTTTAAAAATTTGTACATTTTAAAGTTAAATTATTCTATCTAATGCACTTTGAGAGTTCAAAATTAAGAGCTCCAACCCATTTTCTTAAGAAAACTTAAGTCAGAAAAAAGTCAGTGAATTGACTTGTACCAGAACTTTAAAGGGGACTCAACCTTCTTTTTATTTGTAATATACTTTCTCAGTCTAATTTACATTCACTTTGGTGTTTTAGGAAGCAAAACAAATTAGAATATAATAATAATAACAACAATGACAGTAATAGCCCTATATTGTAAAACAATTGCACTGCAAAAAAAATGAATATTAATATTTCAAAGGTATATTGTTTTTGCTTTACACTACAGTAGGGAAATTACAATACTTCTTTCCAAATTTCTACATTTGATAGAGATATTTTGAATTTGGACTGCAGTAACGTTACCCATTTAGACCGCTAGCTGTAAGCAATTCATACTGCACTTTTAAGTTTTTATTTTTACGTAAACGGCAGGAGAGCTTTTATTTCGAAGGAAAACTCCAGCTTCAGTCAGTGAAAACAGGCTTACAAAAACACGACTGACTACAAATTTAGTGAAATCCTGTAATCATCTGCTGCGAAAATAAAGCACAACTGGTGGCCGTTGCATTCCCAAACACGCTCTAAACTCACATCACATGCAATAAATAAATTCACCGCATTCGTTCACTGTGAACTGAGACATTCTGAGGCATGGATAACACCAGATCACGAGCTGATAGACTGAATGAAATGCGCACCTGGCTATGAAACACGCAATGAAAACAGACCTGATGAAGGAATTTAGCTATAGTGTGCTTTCAGTTTTAGTTCACTTGACAGATACTCTGTCAAAGCATAATGGCCCAAAACACAACTTTAAAGACCTTTAATGTTAGAATAAGAAGTTTAAATATATTTTAAAAACTACAGTTTTTGCCCGGAAGACCTATCGTTTCATATCGTCATGTGACCACGATAATAGCGAGTCAGTTTTGCTATCGCGATAGCAAGATATTGATAATATCCCTACATTCCCTAACATCCCTACATTTGATACAATGCACAATGTACATACATGTTTTTACATTGTATTTATATTTGAAAAAAATATCTGCATTTAATTACATCTGTAATTAATTTCTGTAATTACATTTATAATTGACCCATCTCTTCCACCTTAACAAGTGTTGCCAGGTCTGTGGTTTTCCTGAGGAAATGGGCTACTTTATTACTGTTTCCACGAGTTGTTTTTCGTGTCCACGGGTTGTGATATTTAGCCCTTCGAATGCACATTTTACCAATGTTTTGGGCTAGTTTTGAGTAGCAATTAGGTGGGTTTCGTTGTGAAAACCTGGCAACCCTGGTGTGATATTTAGCCCCTGGAATGCACATTTTACCAGGGGAACCCCACCAAAAAAATGTGTATTTTACCCACTGGAACGTGATTTTAACTGGTGGAGCACCCCAAAACGTGGCTAGGCAAGTTTTGGGCTAGTTTTGAGTAGCAATTGGGTGGGTTTTGTTGTGAAACCCTGATTTTAACCCACACTTAAACCTATCCATACCACCAAACCGGTCCCTAACCGTACCCGTATCCCACCTCAATAGCAGGAATAGGAAAATAGGAAATTAAAGGTTGCTCTCTAATTTTGATCTCCACTGTACATATAATGTAAAGCTATACCGTAATCATGTATTTGATGTCCCTGAGGAACTAAAAGAACATCCTGTTTGTTTGGAGTACTTTATTAGATCTGTGCTAGAACTGCTCCACCAAGTTGCATATTGTTTGTTGAATTTTACAGAAGAGTGCAGTTCCTCAAACAGTATAGAAATGTATTTTTTTGAGAAAGAGAGAGAGAGACAGAGAGAGAGAGAGAGAGGCACCATGCAGGGCTCCCTTGATCTTTTGAATATGTCTGGATTTCTTAGTTTTACTGCTTGGTCATGTTGCTTTGCATTATTTATTTGTACAGAGAGAACCGTTTCCAACTGCCTCACATTGGTTACCTATGATTTATTCACGCAGCTTTGAATTGGTTTAGAGGCGGATATGTGCATTTCCATCTGCGGGGTTTGAGTTATACTACCATTTTGATTAACTGTTCATGGACCCAGGAGTATTAGAGCCATATGCCGCTCAGGAAGAGAAAATCTAATGACTAATCCACTCTAAGTGCTGAATTGAGAAATCAGTTCTTGCTAATAACCTACAGATCTCAGAGAGATATTGTTTCAATAATGGATTTTAAAGACCACAATTTCTTGTCAAGAATTGTATTTTTACAGCATTACAGAACAAATGGGGGTTTTCACAGATTTGAGAAGCTCTCAAACCATCAACACATTTCCACAGCACCTCCTGATTAACAGAGTCTTCACTGATGTTCCTACCGTCCACCAACATCATTTATTTCCACTACACAGCTCTATTTAGTGTGGTCCCAAAGAATGCATTGAAATCTGGGATTAAAAATGTAATCTAATTTAAACCTTAAAGCCTTAAAACATAAAGTTCAAGGATTTGTAAGGATTTTTTATACTTTTGGACCCAGTGTATTTAATAGTGCCACTAATCTATATTTCAATTCTGCAGTAACCAATTTTTTCCACAATCAAAAACTGAATTAGCTTTATGGGGTTTTCAAATATTTGTATGTGATTTAATTTTTTGGATTAACAACCCTGGTTTTACAATAAACAGTCAAATTTTGTTCAGGTTCAACTGTAAAGAAATGCCATCCAGTGAACATTTACATATGTGCTCTTGTCATACACCTTCATTTCGATCTGGCTTTAAGTAGTGTCCAACAGAGTGGTAAGATAACCGTAATTCCGCGCTCCTTGTTTTTTCAGGCTGTTATCTCAGTCGGTCCTCTTCAATAGTGTCATGTTTGCTCAGCTTCTACAAAAGCAGCTGCAGCTGCCGTCGTATGAAGAAGCCATCCGTCATAATGGGGGAAATAAAGCAGGCTCATGTGCCGAGAGTCTCTGTCATCCCCCCCCTCCCGCCCTTCGATCCCCCTCTTTTTCCAAGGTCTGCGTCACACAACACTTTCTCTGACCTCTTCCCATACTGTTTGTTCACACGCGTGGCCTGCTGACTTTTCTGGCAGCGTTTACTTGGCCTGGCTCCAGCTGGCTGAGGGTGCTGCAGCAGCACGCAGACAATCTCTTACAGATGTCTGGAGACGTGGAGTAAGATTCATGATTTAGAAACGAAGAAAGCAAGAATGGAGGAAGTAAATAAAGAAGCACGAGCAAGGTGCACTACTTCAGTGGTGTAGCCAATGTGAAGTTTTGTGTTTTCCAAAATTCTGTATGTCCAAATCCTCTTTTGCACAGCATAAAGTTGGATATATAATATTTTCAACTTTATCAGCATACATATAGTACACTCGTGTTGTTCCTTCGGAACACAAAGTAAGATATTTTTGATGAAATCCAAGAACTTTCTGACCCTGCATAAACAGCAGTGCAACTTACAAGTTAAAGGCCCAGAAACATACTAAAGACTTTGACAAAATATTCTGTTGTATCAGTGTTTCAACCGTAATGTTATGAAAGGAGAAGTTCACTTCCAGAACGAAAATTTACTGACCCCATTGTCATCCAATGTTTATGCCTTTCTTTCTTCAGTCGTAAAAAAATAATGTTTTTTGAGGAAAACATTTCAAGATTTCTTTCCATATAGTGAACTTCAACGGTGCCCGCAAGTTTGAGCGTCCAAAATGTAGTTTAAATCCAGCTGCGAAGGGCTCTAAACGATCCCAGCTGAGGAATTAAGGGTCTTGTCTAGCGAAACATTTTGTCATTTTCTAAAAATGAATTAAAATGTATATACTTTTTAACCTCAAATGCTCATCTTGTCTAGCTCTGCGATGCATATGCATATTCTGTGTAATCCGGGTCAGTACAGTTAGGGTAAGTAGAAAAACTCCCATCTTATTTTCTCCTCCAACTTTAAAATCGTCCTATATTGCTGCAGAAGTACCAACCCAGTGTTTACAAAGTGAACATGCAAAGAAGGTCAAACGTCCTTTACAAAAAAAGGTAAAACAGCAATGTAGGACACAGCATACGCATGCGCATTACATAGCTAGACAAGACGAATATTTAAGGTTAAAAAGTATATACATTTTTATTTTTTTTTAGAAAATGACTGAATGTTTCACTAGGTAAGACCCTTCTTCCTCGGCTGGGATCGTTTAGAGCCCTTTGAAGCTGCATTTAAACTACATTTTGGATGTTTAAACTCGTGGGCACCATTGAAATCCAATATATGGAGATAAATCCTGAAATGTTTTCCTCAAAAAACATAATTTCTTTACGACTGAAGAATGAAAGGCATGAACATCTTGGATGACAACAGGGTGAATACATTATCTGTAAATTTTTGTTCTGGAAGTGAACTACTCCATGAAGCTAAAAAAATACTTTTTGTGCACAGGAAAGGTCAGCAGCACCACACGAAGCGCCGTTGTATTCTCGTGAACGCAAGACTGACACAAATAAGAAGAAATTGTTGAATAAAGTCAATATTTTTGTTTTCTTACACACAAATTATTCTCATAGCTTCTTAAAATGACGCTTGAACCACTGATGTCACATGGACTATTTTAACGATGTCCTTACTACCTTTATAGGCCTTGAACATAGTAGTTGCATTGCTGTCTATGCAGGGTCCGAAAGCCTCAGAATTTCATCCAAAAAAATTTAATTTGTATTCCAAACATGAACGAAGGTCTTACGGGTTTGGAATGACATGAAAGTGAGTAATATAGTGACAAGATTTAAATTTTTGGTTGAATGATCCTTCTAAGATATAAACATTAACATCATGATTTTCTGAAAAGCTTTGAAACAATATGTTATTGTGGAAAGCGCTATACCAAAAAAAAAAAAATTTGACTTAAAATTTGACTGAGAAGTAGGGGACAAGTTTGCAGATTTGTTTTGTCTTACTCAGAACAGTAGTTTGTTTAGGCAGATTATGCTGCAAAGTCACACAACCGTTCAAAAGTTTGATGTCAGTATATTTTTTTAAAGAAATAGCTTTTATTCAGCAAGGATGTATAAAATGATTAAAGTG
The DNA here is from genome assembly GCA_036247105.1 of Cirrhinus mrigala. Classification (NCBI taxonomy): domain Eukaryota; kingdom Metazoa; phylum Chordata; class Actinopteri; order Cypriniformes; family Cyprinidae; genus Cirrhinus; species Cirrhinus mrigala. Next base: position 21,904,944 of record CM070011.1, on the reverse strand, counting down.
TTTAAAGATTTCTATTTCAAATAAATGCTGCTCTACTTTCTAATTATAAAAGAATCCTGAACATTTGAATCTTGGTTTCCACAAAAATCCTAAACAGCATGTTAGAATTAGCATGTCAGCATGTCAGGAATTAGTTAAATTTTAAAATATATTGAAATAGAAAACAGTTTACTGTTCTCTTGTACTGTATTTTGATCAAATGAATGCTGAAAATCCTGCCCTCGAGCTGTTAACTGATTTGACCGGATTAATGAGTCACTGAGTTCAGTCTGATTTGTGATAGTGAGTCATACAGGTCACAACATGAGGGCGAGTAAATAATGACAGTTCTTGTGAACTGTTCCTTTATTTAACATGTAGTATGCCCGTTTTTCTGGTCCTCTCATTCAGTTTCTTTAATTCTCCTCACCATTTTCCATTTTCTGTCTGCTCTTGCCATCTCCTGTATTTTTTTCCCCCTCTTTATTTCTTTCTTCTGCCTTCTCTGTTCCTGTCCCCATGTAGCTGCTTAGCACGAGAGGGAAGGGTCTGCCTGACAGATTGAAGGGCCGAACGGGGTCAGAGGGGTTAAATTGAACAAATCTGCCCATTGACGTCCTGTCTCCTCCACCCTCCACTAATATCATTATTCCCGGTGTCAGGGGGCGAGCGGACGTGTCGCTAAGGCTGACAGCACAGAGGCGAGGGCAGCCACTTACCACAGTAGACCTCCCACCATGGCAGGCTCCTTTTGTCGAAGGACCTGTCAGCAGAGGCAGAAAAAGAAAAACATTGAGTCTGTGGTGTTCATCTGAGTAAATACATGCAGAGACTCACAGGGGTGGAGGGTTATGGATTGCTGGTCTTTGTCTTTACTAGAAGCAAGTGAAGAGAGGCGCTTTGAAGGCGTGGCTTGGGAATGTTTGTCATCAATTCAAAGTTCAGTTTTTCATCAAATGCCGTGAAATGCTTGAACTTTCCCTCAGACTTTTTTTGGTCTAGTATAGTATTCAGTGTAGGCGAAGCATGCAAACAAATCAAAGGTTGCACAAAGCGACTATGCGAAACTGAAAAAAACACAAAAAGCATCAACAAAAGTGAGTTTTATTATTACTGATATTTTCAGTAATTAATTTAAATCACATTTTAGAGAATATCTGTGACACCGGACCGGATAAATAAGTTTTCCATTGATATATGGTTTGTTAGGATAGGACAATATTTGGTCGAGATACTACTATTTGAAAATCTAAAATCCGAGGGTTCAAAAAAATCTAAATATTTAGAAAATGGCTTTTAAAGTTCTTAGCAAGGCATATTACTAATCAGAAATTAAGTTTTGATACATTTATGGTAGGAAATTTACAAAATATCTTCATGGAACATGATCTTTACTTAATATCCTAATGATTTTTGGCATAAAGGAAAAATTGATAATTTTGACACATAGAATGTATTTTTGGCTATTGCTACAAATCTACCCGCGCTGCTTAAGACTGGTTTTGTGGCCCAGGGTCACATTTATCAGAAATTAAGACAAACATGACTGTGTTGGTTATTACCATAAGGAAATGTGGCTAATTATGTACTAGAATTGTTGGAACTGAAGCGACAAACTTGAGTTCGTGGGCCAGAACTGACAAGTCAAGTTGTTTGTTTTTAGATTTGCTTTCGGTGTTTTGTGATTTGTTTGCACGCCTGTCAGTTTGCATTCCTGCTTCGGAGATTTGTTTGTCTGCTTTTGGATTTGGGTGAGTTTTCTGATATGTTTGCATGCTTTAAACATCTCAGGCATTATACTAGTATAAACCGGATCGCTAGGACATGATTGTGGCGTGGAAAAGCCCTGCACATTTTCTTAATTACGACTCTGACATTTATTGGATTTACACACAAATTTTAAGGCCCCAACAGCACAGGTCTTAAAGTCACTCCTGAGGCCCTTAAATGGGATGTGGTGGGTTTGTAATCTAATTCTACATGGGACTAGCAGGATTTATTTTTATGTGTAAAACCTTCCCAGCGAATAATCCACTTTCCATCAAACTGCTGTTTGTGAATTGCACTCTATCTTTGCACTTCTGAAGAAGTGGTCTGCTCAATTTGGTTAGCGGTTACAGAAGTTGAGGGCTGATGACACCATCTAAACCACAGAGCAGCTCAGAAGAAAACTTGACTTCTATAGCTTTTACATGCCAGAAGTTTCGGTGTCAGGCCCTCAATGGGATGCAACTAAATGACCGTTCAATTTGTTGTTCTACCCGCGCCGTTTTCCAACCTGCATTGCTCTGCCAACTTTTGTGTTACAAATGAGCCGGTAACTCACCTTTTGCCATGGTGGAGCATCAAAGACCAAGACCTAATTATCTGGTCTCCATCTCCAGGGCTTTGAGTGCTCTTTTGGGTGAGGGGAGGCCTCCCATTCCATTCCTGTCTTTTATTGTGTTCTAATAAGGAGCAGTGAGAGCATGTTCAAACAAGCAAGCTGAAGAGCCAGACAAGGGAGGAAGACCTGAGTGTTTCTGCGATTCGAGTGGAACCTTTCAAGGTGTTCGGGTATCATTTAAAACTTCAGAAAGCTTTTTACAATGTGACAAGTAACTTTCATTCGCTATTAATTTTAAAGCCCCAACCTTACAATCACCTGTCAGCGTACGTATTGCAAGTATCAGGATAGTTTTACAAGATCCAGACGTAGTTTGTTAATTCAAGGTCTGAGGTGGGTCACAGCAGCTGACATTTTGCAGCCAGCATCATAAGTCTTCATTAAAGAAGGGAATTACGTTGAGCTTTACCAAAAAAACAACCGTAAACATCAAAGCCATGAAATAAAAACCACTGGTAGCCAGCAGTCTGATAGGATTCCTTCTTTCTCCATACCAACTCTCAGACACACACAAACATCCCCCGCTTGCACCTCCAGACTAGACACCTCCATTATCACTGCTAAGTTAAGTATTCACTGAGAAGCAATCAAGCATGTGGGGCATGTTTATGGTTGTAGCTGGGAGCATTTGACTCGCCTGGGTGTGGTTCCTGGAGAATTGGGGAAAACTGACCAAATCCCCGGTCTGGATTGTTGCTTTGGGCTTTTATAGCAGTGCAATTAGCCACAGCCTCATCCTGTAGCCTCAATTTACATCCTCCATTTGCAGTTGTTCCCATTTCAGATTTCATTTAAAATCAGATTTCATCAGAAGATGCATATTAGGGGTTGAAGAAAGGTCCCTTTTGCTTTCCTGAACTTGAGCGTGTTAATTTTTAATGCGCTGAGCATTTCTCTCAGATGGATATTAAAGCTGTTTTCTCTTTAGACAGCTCATTGTCTCCTCTGTCTGGCTAACTGCCACCCTAAACTTCTTTATTATGTACACACAGAGCTCAGTCTGCCTCGAGAAGGCCATAAAATTATGTGTATTGTGGTAACAGAATTGCTCTCGTTATTATAGAGGCACGCACAGTGTGTTGCTTGTGGGACATCATGTTAGCAGCTTTTCGTGAGCTAACATGGCCAACGCGGTGCTAGGCTGAAGTAAATTACTGTTGCTCACATTCCAGCGCTGACAGAAGGATATTGACTGGTTTCCATCCTTTGCACAGCCACAGAAGACATTATCTAGGCTGCTGATAAGGAATTCGTATGTCCAGCCTTTCCTGTGTAGACATGAATGGTAAATAGTTTAAGAGCACAGAGCATTGATCATAAACCACAAAGTTAAAACACTCTCGGCAGTGGTAATGAATACAATCCTTTACTGACTGATCTGGAGTCATGCTAAAGGGTAAAATTCTTTTTGCACAATAAATACAAAATAAAGCAACTAAAAACATAAATACATTCGAAAAATCATTATTGAATAACGTTTTATCAGTTAATCTCGGTTGAATGACACCTTGTTTGGAACATTTTAGTTGCGTGAGTATTTGTTTTATTAAGTCCTTTTTAGTTTTTTAAAGGAGAACTCCACTTTCAGAACAACAATTTACAGATAATTTGCTCACCCCCTTGTCATCCAGGATGTTCATGTCTGAAAGTGTAAATGTTCATGGCAAAATTTAAATGTATTAAACATATACTTAATAAAAAAAATAAAATATATGCCAATATTTTCTGTAAGATAAGCAAATTAGCCAATTTTGTTTAAAAGAAGGATTGCAGAAATGAGTACACCCTAGATTTGATTCAGCAAATGTATAATATTCTAGTGCTTAGTATGTCCTACAGAACTTGAAGTATACTGCTTTGACCCTTCTTGGCACTGAGAGTACAAGTTCATGACAAATTGTCACATCTGTCCTGTTTAACTCCTGGAGGACGACCTCCTTAAATGGCCTGGTCTTTATTGGGGAGTTTTGCTGAGCTTGTCTCTACAGAATCCCCCACAGCTGCTCAAGAGTGTTAAGATTGAGTGAAATACATGTCCACTGAAGGATTTTCACCTTGTCGTGCTGAAAAAAATGCCCAATAATGCAGGGAATGAGGGGAGGGTAACATCTTTAGTTTCAGTTTTTTGTATTACATCACACAGTGGTGTGTGAATTCAAGACAGCACTGATAAAGCACAACTCCTTCAGCACTCATACATCCCTATATAAGAGCTTTACTACCACTGAACATCACTGTGGGAACCAGGCACTTCTCACTGTACTCCTCCTCCAGCAACACTAGAACATTTTGGATGCTTTTGGATCCAAAATGATTGACTTGGTCTCTTGAGACCAGAGTATGGATTCCCAGAAGTCTGTATTTGGTAAATATGGACCTTGGGAGAGGTTGAATGAGTTTATTGTGCTTTGGCTACAGTAGGTATTTTTAGTGGTGACAACAACCATCCATGTCACTTCTGCAGGCTGCGTCGTACTCTGTGAGATGAAGTGTCACTCTTTTCATAGCTTTTGCCGGTTCTGAGACACTTGCATGGTATTTCTCTGGCTCTTTTTCTAGCAAAAAGTCACTCATCACTAAATGAAAACTTAAAGTGAAGACCTGATTATTTCAGGAGCCTTGTCACAAGTCCAATGTTTTTGAATGTCGGTGCTACTTATATATTTTCACACTTCAAACAATAATTTGGTATTCCTTTTGTACCATTGTCCTCTTTTATGCTAAGAAATAAATCAGTTTTCTCCCAAGTGGTTCCATTGCTGCCAACAGTAAGTCTGAGTATGATTCAGTAGGCTATATAACACTTTTCTTGGATAAGTGTCAGGAAATTACTTGTCTTTAAAAGTTTTGGTTCAATATATTTAGACCCGATTTGTCCTGAAATGCTAGCAGCTAGACTGTCTGTTAATTTGTACTGATTTGTAATCATTGTCATTTCACTTTGAAATCTTCTCCTGTCACACAAAATGAAAATTAATATGCATGGTGAGGTCATGCAGAGTTCCCTTTTGATAAAATTGTTACGTGACAGGCTAAGAAAAAGGCCCTGTCTCTTATCAGGTAATGATGTAAGGCTTGCCAGAGAGCAACATGTATAATGAGAAGTGATTGTGATGGGGTGAGGCATGTTTTATAGTGATTTGATTCTGTATACAGACGTAATGGGGTGAGGCGTGTTTTATAATGATGTGATTCTGTATACTGACATTATAAAACACAAACATCTGTCTCAGAAATGCACAAAACAGCTTTACTGTCCTTGCTGCTCTGCTGCAGTTCAGTTTCAAAGCAACTAAAGTGTATTAGATAAACCAACAAGTTTATTAGCTTCTATCAGTACCATTCTATCAGATGACATGTTTTTTTTTTCTTCTATGAAATGTGCTTTAATTATAATGAAGTGTATTGCTGTTCTTATTATTGATTACAGCATTTTAGGGCGTAGATACAGTATCTCATGCCTTCTGAAGCAAACGAATTTCCATGAATTTTTTGTTTAGCATTGAAATAAGAAAAAGTGACCTTCTATTTGTTATTCAAAGGCCTGATTCACAAAGCAGGAAGACTTAATTGTTGTCTTAAGCCAGTAGTATCAAATGAAAGGCGTTCTGCTTGTCCCTGCATAGATTTACATTCATTCAGTGCATAATACGTCAAAAGTCTCCTTATTTATGTTAAGCCAGGTTAATATTTGAGTATAAATTATGGGTGTTATTAGGTGAAGCAGAGGTCGCTGTGTACTTCAGATAAAGACATACAGTGTTTTTCTTAGGTTTAATGGTCTGTATGAAGCACATGAATGAATATTTTATCACAGCACATTAAACCACCCTTCCTAATTTACAGGAGTTAAAACATTAGACATGTTAAAGCAGAGCCTGCTGAAGCAATGGCCCCACTCACACACAATGGGCTGTTGACTTTTATACCAGGCTGGAGGGAATAAATTACATGTGTGATGTAAATGTGTAAACTAAGGGGCTGAATTATCTTTATCTGAAAATTCATTAAAAAAATTGAGTGATTGCATTTCAAGTAGTGCTTTCAAACCGATTAATCGTGATTAATCGCATTCAAAATAAAAGTTTGCGTTTACATAATATATGTGTGCGTACTGTGTATATTTCTATGCATATATAGATATACATGTATGTGTGTGTGTATATATATATATATATATACAGAGTACGCACATATATAAACAAACTTATTTTGGATGCGATTAATCGCAATTAATTGATTTGACAGCGCTAATTTCAAGATAACTTTTGTTGTGCTTATTTAGTCTGAAATATTTGGAAAGTGAAGTACAAGGTATTTGATTCCTAGCTGAGTTGCATGAGAGCTACGCTGCATGTGAACCTAAAAAAAAGGTATGGGGCAGGCTGGATGAATGCTTTAGCTGTGCTGTCATGTTACTGGCCTCAAAAACACATGTATGTACAGCAAGCGGAAAGCTTTGATGTTACTAATCATGCCTAGAGTCACTGGGTTTAAGCAGCAGCGAATGATCTTTGAGCGCCTGGGCTCTCATTAGTAAAAACTTAATTAAAACATTAGTGGAGCAGAACATATTTGCTCTGGGATCATGTTTTAATAGGGAATGTTCAATTATAGAGTGATTCAGTGCTTTATAAGTTGCTGACTGTTATTTTAGCAGAAGATAAGTGATTGTGATTATGCAGTCAGAGTGGTGGAATGCACAGTTTTGATATACATTTCAGTTGTAAAAATAATTTGTTACCCTGCTTAAAATAATTTGAGGGTAAAATAATTTGTTACTTAAAATAATTTGTTACCCTGCTGCCTTAAAATTTTAAGTTCAGTCAACTAAAGTAAGTTTATTCAACTTGAAATGTTAAGTTGTACTAAGTTACAACTTAGATATTTGTGTTTGCTAAACTTAACAGATGGGTAAGTAACCCAGCTGCCTTAAAATTTTAAGTTGATTCAACTCAAATATCTAAGTTGTCACTTAGTATAATTTAACATTTCAAGTTGAATAAACTTTTTTTGAGTTGACTGAACTTAAAATTTTAAGGCAGCCAGGTTACAAATTATTTTAAGTTGACTCAACAAATTGTTTTTTACAGTGTAGGTCTATTTTTAGTACCTCAGAAAAAAAAAAAAAAAGATTACTCGATTAATCGTTAGAATAATCAACAGATTACGGAATTTCCAAAATAATCGTTAGTTACAGTTAGTTGTAATGTTTTGATACCTAAATTTACTTGCATACTTGTAGCAAAATTATTCATTTTAGTATTCTGGGATTAATATTAGATACAGTATTTAAAAAAAAAAAAAATAAATAAAAAAAAAGCATTTATCAGGCCATGCACAGTTTTGATATACACTATTTCAGTTATTCTGTTCAACAAGGGTGATGCAGGGCCTCGTAGGCCATTGAACATTGGGGCCTTTCCCCATGAGTATTTATATTATATGAAAGGGGCCCAGCTGAAGTGTTTCAGTGTTAAAACCTCATGCGTCTGCTCTATTGGTTGTATCATATAGACATATGACGTGTTACATATCTCTGGTGGGGGATGGGTGGCTTTTAGGCTCCTGTTTGGGCACAAAATGTTCCCGTAGCTAAAGGACAGAGAAGAGCTTTTCTTTTGTGTTTACGAAGAAAACCTGTCATGCATCATGTTATCGTTTATGTGATAACAGCAATCAAAAATTGTCTATCTGTTAACACCTATTGAAAGAAAAATGCCAAATTGGTCATAACTGCTGCTCCCTTATCAACTGAAGCATGTGATGTAGCCATGGCTGCAATGACACTTTCTTACCCACTTCTTCATTTTGCAACCGTTATTTATAATTGCCGTTATCATGGTTTCACATGACTGTAATGCTTGTCAACATAAATGTTGAAAAACATATCACAGTGGTTTCTCACATTATCCTCTCAGTTGCTACTTTAAGGAGACTGAGTAATCAAACAGGGTGACCACAGACTAAAGTGTTTATCTCGCTCATGCAGTATCCTTTTTAATACTTTTGCAACAAAAACAAGTCATCTTTTTCAAAATAAATGGCATTTTATCCACAAAAATGAAGAATCATGCATTTTCGTTTGCATCTGTTAACAGAGGGCCTTTATAAAGCAGGAAGAGTGAGTGCATAATTGCATGTTCCTTCAATATGTTTCATTTTTTTAGCAACGTTTTAGGAAGTTCTGTACATGCACAGAAAAAACTGAAAGTTGAAGGAACTCTAATGTGAGGTCAAAAGCGTGTTTTAACATCCTCACTGTTCTTGGAAAGCCATTAACACTAACTATGCATTTTCCGCACTTGTCCAGACATCACATGCTTTTCATTTAGCGTTAACCTTTTTTTTTTGTCCCAACACATTCATTCAGGACAGGAAGCATTTCGGGGGGGAAACAGAATTAGCCGAGGACATTAAGCACAGCCTGCATTCTTTACAGGCAGCTAGCGTGAAGCAACATCACAATATCAAATGCTTAATTGTTGATTCTCTGACACTTATTAACATTTTAATTTGGTCAGGGTGTTCTTTGTGCCTGCTCAGGTTAGTCATTCAGAGAAATTGGCTTTAATTTAGCTTGTGGTTTAGGTTTTAGTTGCTCAAGTCTTACGCATATTTATGAAAAGCAATGTCGATAGGCTCTTCTTGAAGTATTTTCGATACTGTAATTAAAAAATAGTGATGAATATTAAATATTACAGTTGTTTTGTAATTGTAACTAGGGCTGTCATGATTCCTTGATTACAATTCGAGTATTTGATTTTAAAAAACCCTTGACTGCAATTTGCCCGTGTACCAAAATACCAGAAGTGGCACATTCCACGGACGAGAATCCATGGCATGCATTTTTAGACTGTTTTCCAAGGCTGCATGATATATTAAACCCATTTAAAAAATCATCATAAAGCCTAATGCTATTGTGAATTTAGGTTACGTACGTGCATCTCAGAGCAGCTCAGTTTCCAGAAAATGCATCTCCACACAAACAGTTATCATTTACAGATAAGTGAAGTGTCTCAAACTCCATCTCTGCATATTAAAACGTTCATCTGGAAACACAACTTGCGCCACTTCATCAGATTTGTAAAGGAAATCATTTAAAACCTACACAAACACAGGAGAATACATCATTATCGTTCTCAATATGCTAACTGTTAATCGCGATTCCAAAATAAAAGCTTAAACCCTCACTTTTGATGTCCACATAGTCAAGAAATTACAATGGCTGTGGCATTTTTGTCGGCCAGAAATGGCCAAATATTAAACATTAAGTGGACATTTGAATTAAATGTTGTTTAGTCAGTATTAAACAAGGATTAGATTATGCTGTAATGTGTAAAAACATTCGTCAGGCCGTTGACGCCCTCTGCAAGCCTTTGGTATAATGCATAATGTACATTAGTTCTATTGTTTGTAACACATTATGTATTTTCAAGGTTTTTTTAAATGAAAATAGTGCTGGGCAGCGATTAATTGCATCCAAAATAAAAGTTTTTGTATACATAATATATGTTTGTGTACTGTATATATGTATATATAAATACAGACACATGCATGTATATATTTAAGAAAAATATGTTTATATATTAGATATATTTATATATAATATAAATTATAAGAATATAAATATATACATGTCAATACTTGTAAATATTTTCAGAATATATACTGTATGTGTGTGTCTTTATATATATATATATACGTAAAAAATATACATAGTACACACGCATATATTATATAAACAAAAACCTTTATTTTGGATGCGATTAATCGCTATAAAACCACAGTTCATGCATTAGGCCTGTGACAGTGGACAGATCCCATAACATACAATGAAAGGAAGATCCAGCTCCGGGGGGCTCATGTGAATCAGACCTGACCCCTGTGCATCAGCAAAACTGAAATATGGAGCAGCTTCCATGCAGCCTGGAGCCGAAAGGCCTCATTGTTTGGGCCATTGAGTGCTCTTGCTGAGGTTGCATTTGCACTGTTCTGTGGATGTGGCCCCGTTCTGCCATTTGTGTTGTATGCAATGATTAAACATTTGTCTGCATCGTTAGTCTAAGCATTCGACATGTGTAATTAACCTGAGCTGGCAGGAACTCTCTCCTGGCATACAGCACAAGTTAGCATCACAAACTTACTTAAAATGACGAATGTATGGGAAGATTAACATAATTTTTTTGTACTTGACCCCACAGTGGAGTGTGAAGTTAAATAGGAAAGGAATCGGGGTTTGGTCATAACGATCACACCTGTTTTTGCTGCTAGTGGGGCTCTGGGTATTAGCTCTATTTTTAATGACAGTGCTGGACATTCCAGTTTTCATGTGGGGATAATTAGAGACATGGCCTTGGGCTTGGAGGGTAAACATCACACAATTACAACAGGATGGAGGAGGGGCCCCAGTCACTGGACGAAAGAAATGATGAGGGACAGAAAATGCTTAATGACGGGATGGTGTGGGAAACTGCCATAGAGATTCAAAATCCTGTGAGCTTACGCCACTGCTAACCGCCAACTCCAAAATGAACCCTACACAAACATAGAGAGTTACTCAGAATGTTCTTATCAGTTGTAGGATGGGATTCTCTGTGGCAAAATGACACTCAGGCATTCTCTACATTGTTTTCTTATGTTGTCATTGGACACAGAGTTGGGTGTGGCCTATTAGTGTCAGCCGATCAAACTGTGTCTTTTTTATCGATTGTCATGCAGATGATCAAACGTGTGGTGGAAGGCAGTGTTTGAAATGCTGGGACGAGAAGAGGCAGTCCAACCACATTTTAGATTGTCAATAACATTTTTTTATCAAAGCTGGAGATTGACACCTCTGTGACATCTGACAGAGATTTAACGAAGCATTAAAATCAAAAATAATGACTTCAAATAACATAGCTGCACTGCTGTGTTCGGCAAGGCATTATATACTGTGGGTGTGATTCATGTTTTTGGATAAAGTCTAGAGAGAGTTCATATAAATTTTTGGTTATTTTATTAATTTGTTTGTTTGCCTATAAGACTGCAGTGGAAACCAAAAGGCAATACCTGTTGAGTCACGCATCTGCAGCTTAGGTCAAAAGTTTACATACACCTTGCAGAATCTGATAAATGTGAATTATTTTACCAAAATAAGAGAGATCATACAAAATGCATATTATTCTTAGGTACTGACCTGAATAAGATATCTCCCATAAAAGATGCCTACATATAGCCAACAAGAGAAAATAATAGTTGAATTTATAAAAATGACCCCGTTCAAAAATTTACATACACTTGATTCTTAGTACTGTGTTGTTACCTAAATGATCCACAGCTGTGTTTTTTTTAGTGATAGTTGTTCATGAGTCTCTTGTTTGTCCTGAACAGTTAAACTGCCTGCTGTTCTTCACAAAAGTCCTTCAGGTCCCACAAATTCTTTGGTTTTTCAGCATTTTTGTGTATTTGAACACTTTCCAACAATGACTGCATGTTTTTGAGATCCATCTTTTCACCTTGAGAACAACTGAGGGACTCATATGCAACTATTACAGAAGGTTCAAACGCTCACTGATGGACCAGAAGGAAATATGATGCATTAAGAGCCAATAAAAGCCAAAAAAATGTTAAATTTGAAGATCAGGGTAAATTTAACTTATTTTGTCTTCTGGGAAACGTGTAAGTGTGTTCTGTAGCTTATGAAGGGCAGTACTAAATGACAAAAAAAGACATTTAGGCAAAATAAGAAAAATGTAAACATTGTCGTTGTGTTCAAAAGTTTTCACCCCTGGCACTTAATGCATTGTTTTTCCATCTGAAGCATCAGTGAGCATTTGAACCTTCTGTAGTAGTTGCATATGAGTCTCTCAGTTGTCCTCAGTGTGAAAAGATGGATCTCAAAATCACACAGTCATTGTTGGAAAGGGTTCAAATACACAAAAATGCTGAAAAACCAAAGAATTTTTGGGACCTGAAGGATTTTTCTGAACAACAGCGGGCAGTTTAACTGTTCAGGACAAACAAGCGACTGATGAACAAAAAAAAAAAAAAAACAGCTGAACATCATTCAGGTAACAACACAGTATTAAACTTTTGAACAGGGTAATTTTTATAAATTCAACAATTATTTTCTCTTGTGGACTATATGTAAATGTCTTTTATGTGAAATATCTTATTCAGGTCAGTACTAAATAAAAAATACCATGCATTTTGTATAATCCCTCTTATTTTGGTCAAATAATTAACATTTTGCAGATTCTATTAGAGGTAAAATAAATAAGAAAACTGGGTGTGATGGGATTGTTTCCCACCACAGTATACCACAATTAAGATGCTCACTGTAACTGTGTATAACTTGTATTCACTAAATAAAGCTTGACTTGACTTAGCTGTGAGACAGATGAAAGCTGTGTGTACACACACACACAGCTTTTAACTGTCTTGTAGTCGAGTCAAGCTTTGTGTGTGCGTATAGCATGTATTATATTTGATAAAATGTGTTATTTATCTTCTTTATTTATATCTACTTCATTATATTTTTAAGAATTTTTACTGTTTTGATGTTCATTGTTTTGAATATGTGGACTGAGCAAACAGAATACTAACAGAACAGAATAACAGAACATTGTAGGACATTGTAAATATGTCGTTTTTATTTTATTTTATTTTATTTTCAAATACCAAGAAGACATTTGGTCTCAACTGAACACTAATGAAAGGTGGTAACTTAATATTCTTCCATGATAAAGCATGTTTATTATTTATTAAAAAAGGGTCTGAAAAATTCTCTGGTAGTACTGACCAATATTAGAGCTTGCTTAATTTATGTGACATCTTCGTTCTGATTTCTGCAAATGCAGGCAGCAGAGAGACTCCTTGCATCCTCATTACTTTTTATTGCATAAATCATGCCTGACCCTTGTCTTGGCTCAAACACAGGTGAAGGCCAGAGATGTAGCTTTTCTTCCTCTTGTGTCATGTCTGCATTAGAGATCATGACGCTCCCCCATCTCATGCACGCAAACACAAATCACTAGCCCTTTATTTCCCTTGAAGACCTTGAAGACCAGGAGGGGAGCAGATGACATTATTATCACTACAGAGCCCTACCTCCTCCCCTCAGCTCCAGAGTAAAACAAAGCCCTTGTCTCTTACAAGCACCTTATTGTACAAGGCTGTGCTGAGTGTATTTTTCCATAAATTAATGATTGGGGGAGGTGATCAATATATCAATGGTACAGTCTTTATGTCAGCAGCCTCTCTTTGTGTGGATGCTGTGTGGGTCATCGCTACAGCATAATGATGCAATTATTGATTAGCATTTAAAGGCTAATCCATATGATATATTTTCTCATGAGTTTGCATCTGTAGGCTAATTTTTTTCTAACTTGTGGACAAGTACTATAAATTTGTTAATCAGCATGACAATGGTTTGTGTTTCAGCCAAATTCACATAAATAAACATTACAAATCTTTAATATTCATGATTTTAATAATATACCTTTACACCGATTATATATCGTCATCTATAATTATAAACCTTTACGTAGTGCCATGTTTTTTTAACCTGAATGTGGTGATGGCTTTTTCATTTCTAACAGCAAATGATTTAAGTTTGCATCATTTTATTTATGTTATAGTGTTTTTTTGTTCTTCTTCTATTGGTATTGTTGTAATTTTCAAACATGAGTCATCCACTTAATGTTTTTTTTGGGGGACAGTTCTTTTTTGTAGCTCTATTTGTCAGTGTCATTCTTCTAGTGTCGTCCCAACCTGTGATTTCTAATTTATCATCAGATTTCCTGATGTGTTATGAGCCATTTAATCTGAAAGCATGACTTCTATCTGCATTTCTTTTTCATGTAAAGAAAGTGTTTGGGAGTGGATGCCATCTATCATACACACGCCCAACACGTTTGTCACATGAATTGTGCTCAAAAGACGCTCTTTAGCCCATTTATGGGGACACATTGAATAACTGAATTAACTGAGAGTTGGATTAATTGCGTGGAAACTTGCTTATCTATCATGATTAGATGTCCCATTTTTATAGGTAATGAGAGACAGGTGGAATGTCATGTTGTAAAACCTGGTTTCATAAGAGCTTATGATATGTTGGCGTGGGTCGTAATTAATTATGAGGGAGTGACGAGAAATGACATGTGAAAGCAGTCTGTTTTGTTGCTAATTACAACGGGAGACAGTAGACAGGATATCTCTCATGTTAAAAGATAATCAGTGATAATAAGCTGATTCGGCCGAACGATTTTATGTATGACTGAATCTGAATTTTATAGGACCAGAGGGCATGTGGCTTTGAAGAAGCAAAAATAAAAAGGAAAGCTTACAGGGCTGAGTCATCATATAACAACTGAAGGCAACACTAGATAAAAGAAAATAATGAATGAGTAGGAGAGGTGTATTCTTCACTAACCTTTATTAACCTTTCCAGACACAGCTCACACACGCCTTTCATACACGTGCGTGCAAACGGAAAGCTCTTTTATACACTTAAATTGTAAATTACTGAAAAGGAAAAAGTGTATGTGTGTCCCCTATAAATATATATATAACTTTTGGAGGTTTTTATTAATGGCGTTCACTTAGATAGGCTCACAGCATAATTTGCATAAACTCATTGTAGACACTGGTGTCATAGGTACAGGTATTCCTATCCTAGCTGTTAGCAACCTCTGCATAAAAACCGAAGCTTGATGTTTGACTAGCAAGATAAAGTCAATCCCATGTTGCTTATTATTTAACAGTCCAGAAAGACACATCTGACCAATAAAAATAAAACCACATAAATCGAGCAATCACAATTCGTTTTGTTTTTACATATAATTTAAGGACAGATAAATCAAATTCGATTAATGGTGTGACACAATTAACAGGGATACTCTGGGCCAATCATAACATTCTGACACAGATGACACATTTTCTCTGCACTGTGAAGTTCGGTTTGCTGAATGTGAACGTTTGACACAAAAATGAAAACAATAACAAAATCACTGACCATGTATACCCCTACGTGTTTACAAACACAATTTTTAAAAATGGAGGGTATTTTGAAATTGATGTGTGAATGGTGCTTTACCGGTAAAAAGATGAAACGGCATTGCCTGTGTGAACAGCATTTTTGTATTTACCGGTAAAGTTGTTCCTGTAAATCGCGTTCCGATACTTTCCTCCCATAAATTTTGCATCTGAAAGGGAAATTCCTACAAATGCATATTCAATAAAGTCAGGCACAATAATAATAACTGTCCACGTCTTTTCAGCACTAATTCTTTACTGTGCGTTTTTAGTAAATCCTGACAGTACTATTTTAACACCAAAAGACGGTTTGTGCTGGTGCCAGCTGTTAGTAAATCCGGCCTTTAAGTGGCACAAGAAACTCTTAAATATGATTTTGAAAGGTTTTAAATTTGGAGATGGAAAGACAAGAATTGCGATAACGCATAATGTGACGATTCACTTAAAAAGGCATTAAAAAGGCACGTTTCAAAGTCCGGTGTTCCACTAATTTGTGTACTGTGGTTACCAGGGAAATTGCTATATTTGTGCTGTTCTGAAAGCGAATTGAATGAATTTACATTGTCAGTAAACACACAGTTGTAAATGTGAAACCAGTGGATCGACAAGAAGCTAATGCTAATGCATTATAGAAATCTAAACAATTAAGGCACTAAGATTAATTTATGTATTATTAAATGAATATAATTTATCGATAACAGTTGTTAAAATTAATATAATAATTGATACTTTTGATACATATTTTAAAAAGTTTATTATTTTATAAAACGTTTTGTTTTTGTGAAAATCTGAACTGTAATTCATGCTTTTTACAGTCATTTTACAGTTTAATATGTTACCATAGACATTGCCCTACCCTGCTCATATGCTGTTCATTTTATTTGTGCAGGTCTTAAAAAGTCTTAAATTTGATTAAAAAAAATCCCTGATTAAGATTGCTGATACTACTGTACATATTGAGCTAAAGCTACATTAGCATAAGGATTCAAAAGACTTGAGAGATAAGATTGATCTGTCAAAATGCCGTATTTGGTAGACATGTGCCATATTTGATAATATGACATGGTAATGAACATGCACATATTATTACATTAATAATTCTATAATATGTTTAGTATCTGTATATATTTTTTTTTCTAACAAATATATGTTACATTATTTGTGTTTAAGTGAACGCTTTTTATTTTTATATACTCTTTGTTTTGGCATATATACATATATGTGTAAATCAATAT
Source organism: Cirrhinus mrigala (assembly GCA_036247105.1). NCBI lineage: Eukaryota > Metazoa > Chordata > Actinopteri > Cypriniformes > Cyprinidae > Cirrhinus > Cirrhinus mrigala. The sequence goes on along the minus strand of CM070011.1, from coordinate 21,888,327 downwards.
TTTGGGAAAATGTACTTATCTCTTTCTCATGTTTCAATTCCAGTCTACTTTCTGTAGCCAAATGCTGTGAGAAATGTCTAGTGAATAATACTTCTTTCTGTAGTCAAGGTCAGTAGGCCTTTGGAGATTCTAGGGAGTCAGATGAAATGTTTCCAGTTTGAAATATTTACAAGCATGTGGGTAGGCATATTTTGGGATGTTCAGGAAGATGAAGGTGGATGAAGATGAAGTGGAAGTAGCAAAAGAATAGACAGTCTTATGATAATCTATTCATTTGTTTATCCAATCAGTTTTTAAAGTCTTTGTTTAATGATAAAATATTAATTTTGCTGAATAACTGCTTTGCATTTTAGAGCTCACTTTTGATAGCTATATAAGAAAGACTACCTTACATTGCAAACATAGACAAATAAATCTTGTGGTCTGATTTCATCTTATAGGTCAATCAGTTCCACATCGATAGATAGATAGATAGATAGATAGATAGATAGATAGATAGATAGAAACGCAACGGTAAAACCTTGTTTTGTAAGCTTGATATGTTGTCAAAATATCCTAATATGCTAAGTACTGATTATTTCACAGCCATAACTTAGATTAGATGCCTCTAATCTAATAAACTTTGGCAAATCCAATGATTAGTTCTTCCTCAAAAGCATCTTATTTTATCAGTTCAGTACCTTGTAAATGCGTCTTAGTTTCTAGGAGGACTGATAAAACAGATGTGTTCATAAAGCCAGTCAGATTAGAGCTTGCCAGATCATGCAAGCTTTGTAGTTTTCTGTGTATAATCCATCAGACTTTCATTAAACAGACTGTCTGTGGCTGTGACTAGCATACAATCCACTCTCACCACCATATCGAAACCTACACCTTTTTATTTTACGAATTTAACACCGGAAAGAGAGATACACCACAAAAGGCCTGTAAAACTTTGTGATATTTCAAAAACATCTTTTATTGCTTTATATAGTTAATGAGTAATCAAGAATGCAATGTACAGTTGGGTTACTATGGTACATGCTCGATTCAGATTTTATTCTGTATAATAAAGCTTTATCAGCTGCTCCTCTGTCATCAGAGTTTATGGACCTATCGCTTTTAATAGTTTTAAGAAAAAGCCAACAGTCACCCCTGTCTGTACTGTATGTGTAAGCTGATAAATCCAGTACGTAGCGGCCGTCAGTTCAGGCCTTTACATTCTCTCAAAGGTCAGGTTAGAAAATAGACATAAAGCCACTGACTGTAATCCTGGACCTGTGTACTGCAACGAGAAAAGACAAAACTTTGATGGATGGATACATGCTTTTACATTAAATTATTGATGGAAAACACATGCAGAAACCGTCCTGGTCAGATGATGTATAATTCATAGGGCTTCCGCTTGAGTGACTATGAAGATTTGCAGTGTTTTTCACTTGTAATTAAAGAGCGAAATGTGAGTGCTGAGCAGTTTTCAGTCTAATCCCTTAATTGCACTATGGGGGTTTGCCATTAAAGTGTCTTAAATTCTGTCAAACAACCCACATTACCTTTTTTCTTTCTTTTAGCCCTACATGAATGAGGTCAAACCGTGGCTCTAGCGCTGTGAATTTCATTCATGTCAAAGGTAAAATTATCAAAAGCAGATGTGATGAAATAGCAGATGCAAAGCCTGAAAAAGGGTCTTATTCAGTTGCCTTTTTACATCCGATAATCTCTGTGGAACTTGAGGTCAGGCAGAGCAGCTTCAGGCGTCTTTTGCAATCTCATGGACAAAGCGTTTGTCCTCAGATCACACAGTAAAACACAATGGTGAAGGACGGTTGATGGACCATCCCCACATTCTCCCTTGTGGCACCTCACCATCCTGATGAAAGCAGAAGCGGTGGTTGATTTCTGAGCTAGGATTGCGTGGTATGACGCCTTATATTGACCAATCCATGTGAATGTGAACGGGTCATTTTATTTTATGTTTTCATTACACACCAAATTAAATATATTGTATATTTATACAATTTAAAAAAAGGATGAATAGATGTAGGGATAAATTGTCATTCATGATTTCGATCCACGCATACTAGAATGTTGTGAAGGCTTTAAAGAGATAACTGTTCAACAGTTGACGGCAGACAGCCTCTCTAAATCAAGAGCACCTTTAAAAGATAAAAGACTGACTAAACCCAGTGTGAATGTTTTTGGTGGCCATGTTTGAACATGATTAATGTGTGATAGAACAGCAGACATCTCTCTGCTGAAGTTTTCCCTTGGGAATGTGATGGTTTTTACGATTCAATCTGCTTGATTGAATAAAAAATACCTTATTTTATACATCACAGATCTTATTTGTCCATCCAGTATTTCACACAATTCATTATTTAGTGATACTGAAACAAAATTAGAAAAATGAAAAAAAAAATAATAATAATAATAATAATTATAAAATCGAATAAAATCATTTTATATAATATTATTGTGACAGTATTTGAACAGATAATTTGAACCTAAACCACACCTAAGATCTTACACTCTTTGTCAAAAACATTAATTGATTAAGAGCAGCATTTATAATAAATATTATGGTAACACTTTATTTTAATGACCAGTTCTCAGTATTAAAGGGATAGTTCATCCAAAAAAGAAAATTACCCAATGATTTACTCACCCTCAAGCCATCCTAGGTGTATATGACTTTCTTCTTTCAGATGTTATCCAATCAGAGTTATATTAAAACATGATGCTCTTCCCAGCTTTATAATGGAAGTGAGTGGGTGTTATTTTTCAATAGTCCAAAAAGTCATAAAAAGTATTCCACTCCAGGGGGTTTATAAAGGCCTCCTGAAGCGAATCGATGCATTTTTGTAAGAACAATATCCATATTTACAACTTTATAAACCGTAATCTCTAGCTGTCTGGCTGTCGTATGCATGACGTAGACATAGCATAGATGACGAGAAGTGACAAACGCGGAAGCGCAGGGGAGAGAGCAATACAAAACACCAGTCATGAATTAGAAGTACAAAACGAGGATTTGTAAAGAAAAATGTCCGAGGATTTCTATATAAGCCAAGACTTTACTAAACAAATGAAACTTTGCTTCCTTTGCTCCTGTAAACAAACCTTGGTTCTCACAAGTCTAGCACATTCTCACTGGAGCTTATGCTACGCCTACATGCTACTTCATCTGCTGGGCACCACTCTTGTGAACATGGATACGACAGTTAGCGGAGGCTAGAGATTATGTTTTATAAAGTTGTAAATATGGATATTTTTCTTACAAAAACACATCGATTCACTTCAGGATCCCCTGGAGCCATGTGGAGTATACGTTATGATGGATGGATGCACTTTATTATACTTCTTTTGTACTATTGAAAAATAACACCCACTCACTTCCATTATAAAGCTTGGAAGAGCCAGGATATTTTTTAATATAACTCTGATTGTATTCGTCTGAAAGAAGAAAGTCATACGCACCTAGGACGCATTGAGGGTGAGTAAATCATGGGGTAATTTTCATTTTTGGGTGAACTATCTCTTTAACTAGTTGCTTATTACCATGCATATCACTAACATACTGGCTGTTTTTTAGTACGTATGAAGCCCATATTAATGCCTTATTCTGCATGACCATATTCTGGATCCCTTAAAGGGACAGTTCACCCAAAAAATGAAAATTCTGTCATTATTACTCACCCTCATGTGGTTCCAAACCCGTAAAACCTTCGTTCATCTTCTGAACACAAATTAAGATATTTTTGATGAAATCTAAGAAAAGAAATCATTGAAAAGTTGTTATTTTGGTTTTGTTTCACACAAAAAGTATTCTTGTAGCTTGATAAAATTATGTTTGAACGTCTATGCAGGGTCAGAAAGCTGTCTGCTTTTTATCAAAAATATCTTAATTTGTGTTCGGAAGATGAACGAAAGTCTTACAGGTTTGGAACGACATAAGCAAAAATAATTAATGACAGAATTTTCATTTTTGGGTAAGCTAACTAAATTGTTGTTGTAATTTTGACCTATTATTTTATTATAAACATAAAATAGTAATTAACATTAATATCATGGGAATTTGAATTATTACCATTTGATTCACTTAAGTTTTGTTTTAGTCTCTAATACAACCATGGCTATATGATGACATCATGTTAATATCAGGTGATACACAGATCTTTGAATTCCCACAGTGGTGTTGTACAGTGTGATTTAGTCTGGGCAAAGGTCCATGCTAAACGCAGACGGGCCTTTCTCACACCTCCCACGTGGGAGTTAAAGGGGCACCTTGCACTGGCCCTGTAAAATAACACTTAGCTCTGCCAGTACATGCTCAACTCACTGCCACTTAATCCAGTCCGTCAGCTCAAGTACCCGGGCAAATCCCATTAGGAGGAACTCCATCAAGGAAAGACAAAGATCAGCTCTTCATATTAGCTTACACATCTCATTATGTCAGCTGAGCTCGCTGCAGAGCTGCACACTGTTGCGAGGATGAGGGTGTGTGTGTGTGTGTGTGTGTAATGGAATGGAAGCAGCACTGGCAGTCGGCCAGTTTGGACCAGTGCCAGCGTGACCAGTCGTGTTGTTCTCTAATTAACTCCTGCTCCCTTGCGCCGGTGCTTCTCACACACTCACACTCACATTCAAACACACAAGCACATTAAGCCCAGCAGTTTCCCAGGAGCTCTGGGACCCGGTGTGTGAGTGCGCGCACACGTCCACACACACTATCAGTGCCACACACAATGACAAAGCTTCTTGTGATCGATTCTGTTGTCATGGGATTTTTTTCCCCAGTATTGATGCTTGTTAATTAGTGGTTTGTTAGCACAGACGGTGATTGTTACCATCAAAATTATTTATTCCACTAACTTTTTTTTCTTAATCTCACAACACCAGTCATTAAAAAAAAATATACAGCACTGAAGAAGAAACAAATTCTGACTTTCAGTCTTAGTTTAACCTTACATTAGAGACAATGTACAACCAGTCATTATCACAAAATACACCCTCACTAGGCAATCAGATGATCCTGAAGGGATTATTTTGCAATAATGGCCATCTTACTGTATATGATCTTGCTTTTTACACAGCTATTTACCAAATTAATGAATAAATTGACATGAAATATTGATTTTGATTTAAAGTATTTTATAACATGAGAATAAAGAGAGTGCAAAGTGCTTTTAGAGCCATGAAAGTGGCCCAGCATAAAAAAGATGATAGTGAATTATAGTTTATACAGTAATTATACAGTAACAATCTTCTTGTTGTGGACAATGTGGGCCTTGGAGCCAAAAATGTTGAGAACAGCTGTTTTAGTGGCCCATTATATATCAGAATTCCACAATTGACCAACCGTATTGTGGTTACTTGACTTTTTGCAAAGATCATAATTAAAATATGCCCACTAATATTTTCGCTTAAAGTTATTTTACTTAGCCTTTCTAAATGATAATACCTTGCATTTTTGCCTTTCATCTGTGCTGTTAGCCAGACGTTTGAATGAGCACACCCACGAGTATAACACCGGGTGTGTATTATTTGCAAGGTCAGAGAGGTTACGAGGTGTAGAACTAAAAGCATTTCCAAACTTTTAGGTCAATACTCAGTCCCTCTGTTGAGCCTCCAGGTTTTGGTATGACATGTAGCAGCTCTAGACTGCCTGAAGCTCCACTTTAACTAGGTTCAAAGTCATAGCCCAACTCCCCCTTCACTGCTTTTGACAAAACGAGCAGTGTGTGTGTGTGTGTGTGTGTGTGTGTGTGTGTGTTTTCAGTCACAAAGAATGTCACCCTGTCACTGGCCCACCTACCTGATTTGAGGATTGTGAAACAATGTCTATAGCAATGTCTCTCTTGGACATTGTTTATATAAACACGAGAAAAGTGTGTGTTTTCTTTTCCTACTCCCAGTCTCAGATTTGTTGGTCTGGTTTTGTTCTGAACAAGCTGGTAGAAATGTCGTGATAGAAGTGAAACATTTCAGTCATATTGTATTGTGAAGAGCTCCCTCTACTGAAATCCTGGCGAGATACTTCTTTCATGCACACTTAAAATACAGGGATGCATTGAGATCTGGATTAAAAGTGTTTTACTTTGTATTCTAAAAAATAATAATGTGTAAGTATTAAGAAAGATTTAAACAAAAAATCTTAAGTATGTGAATGCCATAATTCATAAATTACTCAAACATATTTATCATCGTCCATTCATACATTATTTTGCCTATACATGTTGCTGAAGGTTGAGTCAGAGTGGGATCATATAGTGCTGCAGTAGCCTTGCGGGTTTGACGCTACAAGCGGCTTGTGTCATCCGAAACTACGAGGAATCATTGAGACAATTCATAAGAATCACACATACATGTGCTCAGCTACTAAGGAATAACAGACCAGACTGGCTTACAAATGACGTAGATATGTGTGCACAAAGTGAGGTTTTAATTAATAAATGGTCAGTTTAATTCTATAATATATATATATTTTATTTATGACAGATTTTTCTGAAAATACAAAACAAAACAAAATTCCACAAACTGTATATATTAAAAAAAAAAAAAAAAAACATACCTGAACATGTACCAGATACAGTGAAAGATACACACCTTAATCAAAGCCATATTAATCAGACTTAAACATAATATTAAACATATCAACTCTTAAAAAGATAAGTGAGGAAAGGGCCCCAAATTGTATCAAATTTTTTATAAGTGTCAATCTTAGAGAAATGAATCCTTTCAAGCTTGAGAGCAGCAACCATTTCAGCCAACCATTTATGAAAAGTGGGTGGTAAAGCGGACTTCCAATGCATTGAAATCACCCTTATAGCCACCACCATACCAAACATAAGAGACAGTTGCTGAGAATGTGTCAAACCTAATGTATGGTCAGAACATCCAAACAAAGCTAATTCAAGATCTGGACTGATATCTTCTCCAAAAACATTTGAGTACCACTGAAAAATATTCTTCCAAAACTCTTAGGGCAGAACCAAAAAGTATGAGCATGCGTCTATCACATTGTGGGGAAACTGAAGGGTAAATTTTATTGAGTTTAGATTTGGTATAATGTAACCTATGCAGCACTTTAAACTGTATAAGTTGTAATCTTGCATTAACAGAGCAGGAATGAATTCGTTTCAGTCCCTCCTCCCAAATCTCTTTTGAAATATTAAGTCCAGTATCACTTTCCCATGCTACTTTAAGGTGATCTGCAGACACTGCAAAATGGGAGACAAACAAAGAAACAAACTGTGTCACCAACTGTTTGGCCATGGGAGATTGCCCCAAAAAATTATACAAATCAGGATCTTGTAGTAACTCCTGAAACTCAATAAAATAATGTTTTATAAAATGACGGAAAAATTGTGAGAGGGAAAGATCAAAGAGTTTATACAGGTGTTCAAAAGTGGCAAATTTTCCGTCTATATAGAAGTACTTAACTGTGGACAGTCCTTTGCCTTTCCACAGTGAGAATACCTTGTCCGACTGGCCAGGCAAAAAATTATCATTATCGCAAATGGGCAGGTGCATGTAATATGACGTAATATTCAAAGCAGTCTTAATTTGTTTCAGAATTCTAATGGAGTTGAGCATAACAAAGTTTTTACATTGTGAGTTCTTTAACAATGCAATTTTAGAGAAAAGAATAGAGGCTAAGGAGCCAACAACTGACCGAGCCTCCATATACAACCACTTGGGTAGCGAGTCCATCAAACTGTCAACAGCTTGATCGCTCATCTGCCAAAACATCATAGCCCTGGCATTAGTGGCCCAATAATAATGATGGAACACTGGTAGCGCTAGACCACCTAACTCTTTCGGGTTCTGCAAATGGGCCTTAGAAACTCTATGCGCTTTGTATCCCCAGATAAATGGCAAAATGACAGAATCTAATTGTTTAAAAAAAGAATGTGGCAGACACACAGGCAAATTCTGAAAAAGATAAACAAAGTGAGGCAGAGAGACCATTTTAATGGCATTGACCCGACTGATTAAAGATAACAGAAGAACCCTCCTTTTATCAATGGATAATTTTAACTTATTAATGGCTTCTGTGAAATTTAAACTGAAAATATGTTTACAATTTTTGGGGATGACTAACCCCAAATAAGTAAAGTGATTCTCTGAAATTCTAAAAGGTAATGAGCACCCAAAGGCATGAATACACTTTTCTCCCAATTGACAGAATAACTAAAGAAAGAACCAAAAACCTCAAGTGATTCCTTAAAAAATGGCAAGGTAGAAGAAGGATCACCTAAATATAAAAGTAGATCATCCGCATATTTGGACACTTTAACCTCAGAATGACCACATGTAATACCCCTAATCTCAGAATGATTACGAAGATGCATAGCCAGGGGTTCTAGGGCTAAATCAAATAACAGTGGGCTTAAACAACATCCCTGACGTGTGCCACGCTGAAGAGGAAAGAAAGCAGACTTATCTGAATTAGTAAGTATCGCAGATTTAGGGGAAGAATAGAGCATTTTTATCAATAGTTTAAAATTCTCACCAAAGCGATCCAACACAGAAAACATATAGCTATATTCAATTCGGTCAAAAGCCTTTTCAGTGTCTATAGAAAGAACAGCTGCCTTAGAACTCTTACTCTGATTACTGTACAAAATATTTAACAGATGACATGAATTAAAAAATGAAAATCTTCCTGGGACAAAGCCAGTTTGGTCTGAGTGAATTAGTGAAGCCACATGTTTATTCAAACGAGTAGCCAAAATCTTGGCAATCACTTTTTGATCGCAATTGAGAAGACTTATCTTTTTTCTTCAGAATGCATATATGTGCCTCATACAAAGAATCTGGAAATTTTTTCTTCTCAATCGAATGATTTATCATTCTAAGCAACAAGGGGGCGATTGCATTTGCATTAGCCTTATAAAATTCAACACTGAACCCATCAGGGCCTGTGGCTTTCCCATTAGAGAAGGAATTTATCGCCTCCAAAATTTCACAAAGAGATAACATTAGCTCCTCTAATTCCTCTCTGGCGCATTCATTAAGTTTTGGAAAGTCTACAAAATTCAGCAAAATTTCTTTAGGATGTGTTAACAAAGTTCCATTCTGAGATTTAAGTTTCTGTTTAAGTTCAATTAACAAATTAAAAACCTGATCATTCAAAATAGAGTTATAGTCATATTTCAACTTAAGAATAGTGTTAAGGTCAGTCTGAGATTTAGATGCACCAAATACTTGTTCTGAGGACAGCAATATAGATTCTATCTCAGACAGACGCCTGCGCTTCTCCCTCCTCAACGAAGATTCATATGCAATATTGTGACCCCTTAGCACTACTTTACAGGTTTCCAAAAGACAAGAGTCTGAAACATCCCCCTTGTCATTGGTCTCCACAACTGGCCTAAATACTCAGACATGTAAGATTGAAATTATTTATCCATTAATAATTGAGGATTGAAACGCCAGCAATACCGCGCCTTTGTTAGCAAAATTTTCAGACCCATAGAAATAGGGCAATGATCAGAAATGAGAATATTTTGATATTTAGAATAAGTCACCCCCTGAATGAGTTTCGAGTCAATGATAAAGTAGTCAATACGTGTATACGATTTATGAACACAGTTAAAAAAAGAATAATCACGACCAGTCAGGTTGAGTAATCTCCATACATCCACAAGATTCATGGATTTTATTAAATTATTTAAAACACCTACAGATTGAATAGAAGGAGGAGCTTGGGAGTTTTACACCTAGGATGTCTTGAGGGTTAGTAAATCATGGTAATTTTCATTTTTTGGTGAACTATCCCTTTAAAACCTGATGATCACGTTCTCCTGCTTTGAGAAATGATTTAAGAACATCTGTTATTTGATTAGTGACCAAGAAATAGAATCTTATATTTCTTATCGTAATTCCCATCATCTTATTCCTAACATTTCAAAATTTATAATCTTTCTGATTATAATCTTTTTTTTTTTCAAATTTTAATTAGATTTTGAATTAGTGCAGTCACAGACTTTTGGATGTGATTGTATGTAATTTAACAACTTCGATTATATCATATAAGCAGTGATTTCAAACTGCGAATCATTCCAGTCACACCAAGATTTCAATTCATGGCAGTCTTGTGAGACTACATGCATCAGTGCTCTGCATTCCTGCAGTCATAATGCTGGGAATAGAAATAATATGAGCATAATGGAGCACTCAAAGGTGAAGCAGAGCTCTAATGTATTTTCCATCTGTTAATATTTAATGCAGTGTTGTAGACGTCATTACACTTTTGACTTAATTACCCCTTTACTGGTCACCCCAGCTTAGTGATGACCTCTGCGACTGACAGTGTCACAATTACATCACCGCTTAATGAATCTTAATGAATCGCTAATTTACTCTTATGACTGCTGCCACTTCAGCTGAAGTAGGGAGAGCGTTGGATAGATGAAGGTTATCAGTGTATTTAGGATTTTTTTTGCGTTTTTAAAATCAGTTTGTTTTTTAGAATGTTTAGAAATAATTTAATTTGATATCATAAAAGTTCCAATTTATCTCAGAATGTTTTGTCTAATTTACAGAATGTCTGTATTTAAATCTGCGTACATCAAGAGAAGCAGGATTCTCGTGTTACACATGCTGTTCTTCAGGGTTTACATTCTATCGCTCTACAACTTGCCAGGCAGTTGATCATATGTCATATCTTATGCATCGATACCTGCACAAACACATTAAATGTCCACACATACGGACAACCGTTTCGCAAGGGTAGATTTGTTTAAATTAACTTTGATTGAAATGTCACGTTTGTTGCCACACGTCATGAAAGTATGAAGCATACTGTCTTTGTCAGATATCATCTGTGCAGGTGACTTGACAGGCTTTTCTGCATTTTAGAGCTTCATTCCCGATTAGAGATTTTCTTTGCTCGTCGTATTTCGAACAGAACGTGTTTCATTTGTGCTGTACGCCTTGGAAATGTCACATATGGGTAAAAGCCTGTTGTGTCTTATTCACACTTTGAACCCACTGTACCTTTTTCTGAGACATTGATTGCATTGGTCCTTTAATATTGGTGACAGCTAATACACTCCTAAATGATCGGTTATTATCTCCGGGGCCTTGTTGCATGTGCCCCGCTGTTTCCAAAGGTCATCCCTCTGTCTTCCTGTATCGACCTGCTCGCCTGTTAACGTAGCCTAAGACTTATTGAAAGTGAAGGTTGAGGAGCATATTTCCATCAGGTTGCAGTCTTCTCCTTCACGAGACGGCTTTTAAAAGGCTCTTTTGAGCATGTCCATTCAGAGAGAGGGGACAGGATGAGAAAACATAATGGATATGCCAATAAAGGGAAAAGCGCCCTTAAAATGCATGCGGTTTTCCACTAGTGTGAGTGTATCAGCATCCAACCGTAATATAATATATTTAACTACTGAAAGGGTGTGCTACATGCGTTTCGCATTTATAGCTTCATAACTCTAATAACGTACAGCAGAATCCTCAAGATACTAACGAAGCATCTTCTTTATCGTTCACAGCTGTACGAACTAGACGATGACGAGAAAAGGAAGGAGTTTCTTGATGATCTCTTCAGTTTCATGCAAAAAAGAGGTGAGTCTTGTTATGTGCAGCTATTCAGATTGCAAATGTCAGAAGAAGCACACACCCTTTCACACCCACATTGCAAAACCGTATGTTGCTTTTAGATGATAACATTCAGATATGGGTAATTATAGGCCTTGCTGACACTATTTTGAGCATATTCCAGGTGAAATTGTATTTGCTCTTCTTCATAGCAAAGTAAATGAGAAAAGAAGCTTTTTCCGTATAATAGGTTTTCCGTATTTTTTTAAGAATGTAACAAGGGACTTATTTCAAAGGAACAATTAAGTAGGTTTGATTCTAATTGTTTGCCACCTGTGGTTGAAAACAAAACATCATAAACGTCCAACCACCCATCTGCAGTCTTGCCAACAATAGAAATGCAGGGTTTATTGTTTTGGTAAAGGCTGAGAATGTGTAGATACTATTGTGATAGGCTTTTTCAGGTTTCCTGCTTGAACCGTCCATTTCTCTGAAGTGTTGCTGCCACTGTGGCGTGTTTCTGCCCCTGATGCTATCTGACACAACGGCTTCTGCTGTTTGTTTTATAATTACTCTCAGATTATGTGAAAACATCCCTGAGGGGATGACCTTGCCACGGTAGGGAAGCCAGCATCCTGGTATTATGTTAGCCAGGCGTAGCATAATGAATTTTCAGCTTTATTGAAGAGGGAGGTGCATCATCTGAGAAGCTGTTCCCACCGAGATGTTTCAGCAGACATCAGCCACTGATATTTTATAGAGGAAATAGAGGAACGGCCTTGCATAATATGAGGAAGTTTGCAGCCTTTGATGACTTTCCAAGAGAGGACAGAGCTTTTTTAAGTACACAGGACTGTTTTTGTTGTTTTGAAAATACGGTGTATTTTCACTGTCATTTTGGTTTACTCAAGTTGATTTTTTTTTCTAAGCAATTAAAAAAAAACTTGTTACACTTTTGTAGTACTGTGAGCAAAAGTTTTCTTCATTTTCTCAGCTCATTCTAAGCATACACTACAGATAAAATAAAATATAATAATAATATGAATAATCTAAGATAAAATATCCCAAATAGAAAAGTTATTTTATTTATGTGGCGGGAGGAGCATAACGACAGACACAGTGGGCGTGACGTCAGGCCTCGGAGAGGCTTTTATTAAACATAATGAAACAAAAGTGTCCAAAGGGGGAATAAAAGTGTCCAAAATAAAGAGGGAGTCTGGTGTCCTCGACGTGCAGGGGTTCCGTGAAGGAGGGGCAGTGTTCGGAAAGGAAGGGTCCAGGTAAGGGGCGGAGTCCGGCGGCCGCACTCACTCCCCGCCGAGGTCCACGGCACGAGGGGCAGCGGCTTCCTTTAGCGCCTTCGTCCACTTTGGCCACGGCACTTCCTGAGGCGGGTAAATTGGCCCGGCATGTTGGCGAAGTGGCCGTCTGGGTGCGGTTCACGTCCGGCAGCTCGTTAATTTCGGCGGCGCTCAATACACCAACACTCCCTTCCTGGACCCACGAGGACACCAGCGTGCATGCACGGGGAAGAGACCGTTCTCCCAGGGGGAGAGGAGCATTTGGCATTATAACAGTGGCGGTGATGAGGCTTCATTCATTTCAGCGCCCCTCCTCTCTTCGCAAGCCCACTCTCGTCGGGAGCCTGGTGAAGGGCGGCGATTACCAGACGGGGTGAAGATGATAAGCAGGGGGAGGCAGCTGACTTGTCACATTTATTATTTGTGACCCTGTATTAAACCACAAAACCAGTCTTAAGTAGCACTGGTATATTTGTAGCAATAGCCAAAAATATATTGTATGGGTCAAAACTGTGGATTTTTCTGTTATGCCAAAAATCATTAGGATATTAAGTAAAGATTACATGTTCCATGAAGATATTTTGTAAATTTCCTACCGTAAATATATCCAAATGTCATTTTTAATTAGTAATATGCATTGCTAAGAACTTCATTTGGACAACTATAAGGCGATTTTCTCAATATTTAGAATTTTTTGCACCCTCAGATTCCAGATTTTCAAATAGTTGTATCTTGGCCAAATATTGTTATGTATATAAATCTCAATTTCAAAAAATTGACCAATTATGACTGGTTTTGTGGTCCAGGGTCACATTTTATCTTTTATTTTGGGGTTTACTGTGCATGAAAACCAGAGCTAGTGACCTATTTCATATAAAATATACTTTGAGCTTGATTGACTTAAAAGTTTTATCATGAACTTATGTGCAGTTGTCTGCAGGGCAAACAGAAAGTGGATCAGATTAGAGGTCTTCACAGGTCCAAAAATTCGAACCCGGAGAGACCCATTAATTCGTTGTACGGAACTGACCCAGACCCGTATTTAATTTGAAAGTGGAACCCGAATCCGTGCAGACCTGAGAAATGCCTTAAATTTACTACCCGGGACCGACGCGGACCCAACCGTTATTCGTAAATTGGACCCGAACCCGGCTGGAAAGACACAGAACCGACTGCACCCGGTCGGCACATATTGCACAGCAAACTGCTGTTAACAGGTCAATAAACAAGTTGCGAAAAAACTTTTTGGGTTACCTACTCTTAGTAGCCCTGACTGCGATCAATCCTCCTTGACGCTAACATTTCCGTCCATGTTAGGCTGTTCCTCTCTCTTGCAGAGTGAAAGAACCTTCTTAATCTATTCATTATTCCAGCTCGGAAGTGCTTTACACTTTACTGCATGCACAGTGGTGTAGTGGTGTCTGGAGAAGTGGGTATACTCTTAATTTATTTAAGGTATTGTTTTCGTTATAATGTACTGATTCAAATTAGTAATCAACAATTAATGTTACCACTCTGCGCGCTTCCCCTGACATGCTCTTGCGCATGCAGGCGGCATTTCTGTCATGAAGCAGGATGAAGCGGGCGCAATCATATTATTTGCATTTATTTACATGCAGTTGCATTAGATATCATGTGGTGGACTGTCATGATTTTGGCTAATGCAAGACACTACTGAATGATGCGCATCAGAGTGGATTTAGAAGTGGGTATACGCAAAGCCGACTGAAGTGGGAACGCGTATACCTGCGTATACCCTGCACTGCACCATGGGGCGTGTTCAATAACAGGTGCGTCTCTTCTTCAGTAAAAGAAAACAATACAAAACATGCTTAAAGCTCCACCTAATTAATCTTATGAAGCTTAAAGGAGGAATTCACATGAGACAGCTTGATACCGTCCGGTTGCAGTACTAACATTAACTTTGCGTCACGCATGTTTTTTTTCCCCACCTTATTTCCCTCTCACACTTTTGTCATCCTAATTTTGCAAGTTGCAAGTTACAAAACACACGCAAAGTGCTGACTGACACTGATCACTGGCGGGTGTGGTGTTCTCTGATCGATTCGGGTATTACACACAAATGTTTAGCAGACCCGTGTCCTCCGTGAAGACCTCTACATCAGATTTCTTCTGAGAAAGAAGAATTGGGCAAGACGCTCCTTCCATGTAATCCATGTACGACGACAGATATGCCTTTATAACAATTGTGACATTGGCTTTCTTACACATTACACTAAAAGAACCTGGCAGTATCTCAACAAAATTTATGTGTAAATGTATTGTGGACTATTTAGAGCTCATTTCATGCTTTTGTCATTACATGCTATATATCAGTGCTATGATGTAGTTACATTCAGGTTTTAAAGGGGAGATTCAGCTGAAAATGTATAGTTTTAGATTATGCAGCTGCTTCTGTCTTTTTTTTTTTCTTAACAAGATTTGCGTTTATTTAGTCACAGAACGTCTTTATAACCACATCAAACGGGAGACTTTTCAGACGCACACTCACTTCACTTCAGGACCAGGCACTAGTCAAATGAGCATGGGAACGGTACAGGTGACAAAGCAGCTTTAGTAGAACAACTGTGAACTGTGGTCAGATGAGATATTGTCAGGCCGTATGTCAGTAAAAACGAATTTACCTGTCCTGTAAGCCGTTATACTGTGATCTAAGCATGCACGCTTCAGCTGCACGCACAAATGCGTCAGTTCGCGCTGTAGCCTGTATCATTTCATATTAAAGCGTGAATGAAACTACGAGCATGCGTGTCAGATCCGTGTCGCGTTTAGCAGCGGCAGCTCTTCAAGTAATAGCAGCCAAATAACCTAATAACCCAGCTGCTGCGATGTCTATTAATTAAAGAGCAAAAGAAAAAAAAAGGACATCAAGTTTTGTAGCTTTAAGGATTAATCTATATTTACTTTAGAACTTAGTGTTGGATAACTTTATTCAATTTCTGTGTATTTCCTACTTGCTGAAGGGCACAGGTAAATAATAGGTGTATGTGAAGACTGTTTTATCAAATTGATAGCTCTCAATTATACTGTAATGTTGAATGGCTCTAGTCAATGGTTAAATATTAAGACAAAAAGAACAATTTCCTAGAGACATCAGTAATATTGGTATCAGTGGTACTCACATTCAGTCATAAAAAAATAACAAATATTAAATATACACTGTCTTTATGTTGTTTCTACATTAATTTGAAGATTGAATGTGAAATGATTGCAATATAAAAGCATATTTAAAAACTTTAATGTTAGGTGGGGTTAATTTTAGAAAAAAATGATTAATTAGCACTACTAATTCTATAATTTTATAAATGATGTTTCTCTTTTAAAAGTGCCACATTAAAATGTACATGAATTAATATAATTAAAAAAAATGAAAATAAAGTCATAAATATGCCAAAAATAATAATAAGCCAAGAATGAGAGCTTCATTAAAGTCATACTACTTTGAAAATAAAGTCAAAATTACTAGTAATAATATGAAAATGGAAGTCGTAGTCATAGTATTAATTATAATCTGCACATGTAAATAATTCAATAAAACATTAATCAACTTCTTTATTCCCAGTCTTTATTCCACATCATTTGTGCTACATTACACACGGTATGTTACGCGAGTATCTTTTCCGAAGCTTTCCATACAAGCGACACATTTTTTGTATGTGTTTATTTTTTTTGCATTTGTTTACATGGCCATTTTTGACTAGTCAAACCATCTTTGCAGCAGATTTTTGCGTTTTAAGCAGAACTCCACCTTGGTGGTTTGGGTTAGTGTTTGAGGCGGTTACAGGTCACAGGATATCTGATTTATTCTCCCTGAGAGGCAACAGATGACAGAGAGGCCTGAGTTGTCATTTAGCTCTTTCTCATCTGTTTGAATTTGTGATGACAGGAATGCAGGGCAGGTTTTATCGCGGTTCATGCTGTTGTTATTGCGCCATGGGCTAATCCATCCGAGACAGCCAGCGAGGAGTCACCCAGTCTGCTGATGCCATGACATAAAAATGCCTGAATGCAGCGAAGTGAAGCTCTTCCCGTCAGCTCAGGCATGAGATCAAATATAATTAAATCCCCGCTGCCTCTGTTCTTATGCTTGATGTCTAAATCTATATTGACTTCATCGCTCGGAATATCAGAACGCCCTGTGCGCATCAAGAGTTCACTTACACAGATGTTTAAAAGGCGTTTCATGCAAACGTGTATTTTAGCTATCAGCGATAATCGTTAAACCAAAACCCCTTTTGTTTTAGAATAAAGCTTTTTTACATTGTCTGCTATGGATTTTCCTGTCATACATGACTCTTTCAAGCACACCATCCAGGTTACCTGCCGTACTTGTTTTACTTTTGTGTTGTCAATCATGTCTCCATGGTGTTAAATGACTGAGTGGCTTTTATAACTGTGTTATCATACTGTAGAACTGACAGCATGAATAGAATGGGAACTCCCATTTAACTTCCACCATATTAAGTTTTGTCACTCAATATGGTGGTTTGTGACTGACAGTTGGAACTGTTCATCACCTGGGATGAGACTATTGTGACAGAGGATTCACAATACCTTCCAGTGATACATGCATACATTTGGTGGTGAAACATTCATTTAGAAATTGAAACAAATAGTTACAAAGAAAGAAGTACCACATTGAATTCCGTGTGAAATTTTGAAGCTGAAAGACTGAAATAGTATTTTCTAGTAATCTTTATTTACACTTTTGAAAAATCGTTTTTATCAGCGTAGATGCTAATAGACAGGGGTGATTCTGGGGTCACTGTATCTGTCTGAAGTATAGAGAAAAAATGCACCTCTGAAAGTCTATACCCACCATCTAAACATAGATTTAGCTTGTGCTTGTGTATTTTTCGCCAGACAGAAAGTCAAAGTTACAGTAGTAATATGAGATGTTTTGTCGAAGACTGGAGTAATATTCCTCACATCGGATTCCACGTTCTTGTAACACATGGTTGCTGCAGGTCTGTTTTTCCTTCAGTTAGCAATATCAGACATCTGTGTGTGTTCCAGGAGTGACAGGTGATAATTCGATAATCCTCAATTCTACGTTTTTTTCATACTGGAGCGAAACCGCTTGAGATCTTGAAACGTGCTGCCCCCACTGAAATAAAGGTGTTCATAGCAGCACACCGTTAGTGGTTTTTCTTGTTTGAAACTTGGTGAGGATCATATTACGAATGACATACGGCATATTATAAATGAGATTTCAAGACATATTTGGATTGAATAAGATTAATGCCATGTTGCAATTTGAGATGGAAGCACAAACAGCTGATATCACGTTACAGCTCTTATTAAAAGCCACATTTGCTGAGAGTGTTTTCTCGACTTTCTTAAACGTTGTTATTGCAGCTCTTTGACAACAGATATTTGTTCCCTGGAAATACTATCTGTACCGCTGTACTTTCTTTATCAAACAGGTTTTGTTGTGTTTATGATTAATGAGAAAATGTCATTTTTTTTTAAAGCTTTCTTTTTTTTAAGAAATCTCTTATGGTCACCAAGACTGCATTTGTTTGTTTAAAAGTACAGAAACAACTGTAATATTGTGAAATATTATTACAATTTAATAAAATGGTTTTGTTTTTTAATATACTTTAAAATATTAATTTGTTGCATTCATGCAAAGCTGAATTTTCATCAGCCATTACACAATTATTCAGTGTCACACAGTCCTTCAGAAATCATTCTAATATGCTGATTTGATACTCAGTTATTATCAGTGTTGGAACCGGTGTGCTTCTTAATATTTTTAGGAACCTGTGATGATTTTCAGGATACTTTGATGAATAAAAAGTTAAAAAGTATTGTAAGTCTTTATTATCACTTAATTGTCAATTTAACATGTCCTTGCTGAATAAAAGTATTTATTTATTATTATAATTTTTTTTTTCCAAAATTTACTGACCTCACACTTTTGAATGGTTGTGTATAATGTTACAAATGATTTCTATTTTGATTAAATTCTGTTCTTTTTGACTTTTTATTTATCAAAGTATCCTGAAAAAAGTATCACAGTTTCCAAAAAAATATTAAGCAGCAAAAACTGTTTTCAACATTGATAATAAATCAATGTATTAGGATCATGTGACACTGAAGGCTGGAGTAATGAAAATAGAGGAAAATTCACCTTTGATCAAAGGAATAAATTATATTTTAAAATATATTCAAATACAACACTATTATTTTCAATTGTAATATTATATCACAACATTACTGTTTTTTTTCTTTATTTTTGATCAAATGGTTTGATGAGCATAAGAGACTTCTTCAAAAAATGTTAAAAATCACACTTTTAAATTGGCAGTGTAAATATCTGGGGGTGACAGTTATGCTTTATGGCTTCATGACTATAAAAATTGTTTGTCAAATAATAAATGGTAACATTTAAATGTACTATTTATATTATTTATTGTAATAATCGTAATTGTGTAATTTTTCATTTTGTTTTTATCACTAAGGGTTTTCTCAACTTGGGAAAATTTGCAACTTCCTGCTAGATCTACAACTGCACATATTCATTTTGTTTTCAGTTCTCTCTTAAATTTACATATTAACCGAACGTCTGATGTTAGATGATCATTTACCTTATTTTGATGTGTTTGACATCAGTAAGACAAATGACAGGATCCAAACGATCCACCTGCATTTATTTTGGTAGGCAAATTTAAGCAGTACACTATAATAGAGGAAAGGTCAGTGATCAGTGATACCAAGTTCATATTTAGATCTTTGACGAGTATTGGTTACACTGCAATCTGAGCTTCAACCTAGTAAAGATTTCAGAATGCAATTAGGACACACTGTCTTACATGTATTTTGAACTGCTGTGTGTTTTCCACATGTCTCTGAGAATAAATGACTTATTTGGTGACTGGAACAGAATGTTGTGCGCATACTGTATCTGTAACGCTAGAAATGAGTTTTAATATTTGGCTTTGTGCAGTTAAAAAAAAAAAAAATCTTAAAGCAAGCCAAAATAGCACCAAAATAAAAAATCTAACATCGTTTACCCTCATGTTGAGAACAAAAAGGAAGATATAAAGTTTGGAATTCCAGTCTTCGTACTTTACAGTTGCTTGGAAGAAAAATGAACAATGCGATCTTCAAAATTTCTTTTTTTGTGAATTGCAAAAGTAAGTGATAGTTCATTTCGGATAGTCGCGATACAGAATGTTTCCCTCCACATCAGTTGAGCCACAGGATCAAATAACAGTTTGACGATAGGAAGAAAATGAAAACTTTGGCTGAAATCTTCTCAGCTTCACTATGTGTCCGGAACACATTAAAAACCAATAGACGAAAGGTTCTCCCCCGCTGTGAGTGAATTCGTGCCAGGACTGTTGTCCCCTGTAGGCCTGGCCTGGGACCAGAGGTCACTGGCCTTCGCAGTGTCCCCCGAACCTTGCCATCATCAATCATAACCTGTCAAATACAAATCGTCTGTCGCAAGCTCCTCTGTGTACCGAGATGGCCGTATCTTTTTTCACATCAAAATGGCTGCCACTATTTCACAGCTCAACACAAACAGTCCTGTGTTTAACTCCACTCGTGGAAGAATGTCGATGATATTCCCTGCTCCCCCAGAGAGCTTTATATAGAGAGAAGTATTTATGACCAGCTGTTTGAGACCTGTAAATGAAACGTGTACTGCAAATTACACCTCTGTCAAAACGAAGATATCACGTGAATCCAGGGAAGGTTTTCAGAAACGTGGAGTGTTGTATTATGGTGGTTCGGTGAAAACTTTCTTTGTTTGACTCTATGCTGGTCTCATTATATGAAGAGAAATGAGATTTAAACAACTCATGTAAATCACTTAATTGTATCCTTTTCTTTTAAGTTGCCTTGATGGCTTCTAAAGAATAAATACGTCCATCGCGGAAGAGACTTGGAGTGATGGGCTCATTTACGACCCCTAATCTTTAAGCAATAGGAACAATGCGAGTGTTATTGCCCATTGTAAACTGATAAATTCCCACTTTGATTCATGATTCCCACAGGGAGGCAACAATAAATTGATTAATCTTGGGGCAGCATCAGCACTTTCTTTTGAATAAATCAATATTTGACGCTTTCATAATTACCTGAAATACTAATGAAGAGAATGAAAGGCCATGAGTGGCCAGTAAGAATGAGTCTTTTAGTTTAGTTTTCCATAGGACGGAAGTCAGGCTGTTAGCACAACCAAAGCACACCCTTGAAATGTGTGGAAATGGCAAAAAATAAATAAATAAATAATATGATGGCACTTATTTACTACAATTGGCTGCTCCACAAAATGCTTTTTTTCATTTGTTTGTTTGTTTTTTTAAAACATGGACTAAATGTATGTCTTTGATTGTTGTGTTGCATCTCATTGCTTTTTCAGTTATTAAAAAAAATGTTTAAGTTGTATAGAACCATATTAATCAAAATATGTATGTAATAAAAAGTAAAAATATATGGTTAATCATAACTATCAGTATATATATGTATATACACTGCTGTTCAAAATGTTGGGATCAAAAAGATTTTTAATGTTTTTTTTTTAAGGCTGCATTTATTTGATCAAACGTACAGAAAACAACAGTAATATTGTGAAATATTATTACCATTTTAAATAATGATTTTGTATTTTAATATACTTTAAAATATGATTTATTTCTGTGATGCAAAGCTGAATTTTCAGCATTATTACTCCATTCTTCAGTGTCACATGATCATTCAGAAATCAGTCTAATATGCTTATTTATTATCAACGTTGGAAACAGTTGTTCTGCTGAAAATCTTTCAGGATTCTTTGATGAATAAAAAGATAAAAAGAATAGCATTTATTCAAAATAGCAATCTTTTCTAACAGTAAAAGTCTTTATTATCACTTCTTATCAATTTAACACATATAAAGTAAAGGCATTTATTTTAAGTAGACATTTTTCTAACAATATAAGTCTTTACTGTTTCTTTTTTTATCAATTTAAAACATCCTTCCTGAATAAAAGTATTAATTTCTATCGCAAATAAAAAGAAAGAAAAAAATACTGACCCCAAACATTTAAAAAATAGTGTATATTGTTAAAAAGGATTTCTGTTTTAAATAAATGGTGTTCTTTTTAACTTGTTATTCATAAAAGATTCCTGAAAAAAGTTTGACCAATATTAAGCAACACAACTGTTTTCAACATTGATAATAAATTAGCATATTAGAATGATTTATGAAGGATCATGTGACACTGAAGACTGGAGTAAAGACTGAGGAAAATTCAGCTTTGCAACACAGAAATTAATTATATTTTAAAGTATATTAACATAGAAAACAATTATATTAAATTGCAATAATATTTCACAACATTACTGTTTTTTTCTGTATTTTTGATCAAATAAATGCAGCCTTGATGAGCATAAGAATCTTCTTTAAAAACATTAAAACACACATACACACTTTTTTTTGTAACTAAAGTTGGTTGCCTTTTTCAGCTCAGTGTTTATACATATACTACATTTTTAACCCAGGCAGAGCAGAAATTTTTGCAGTAAAATGGAAACCATGTAGGCAAACCTGTTACTAGCTCATTAGGAAGAATTGCCTTTATAGCATTTCTTAAAAGTCACTTAAACGTCAAATGAATAAATGTAATGTAAAGCTACCTGGTGTTCCTGACAAATACATCACAGAGGACTTACTCAGGCTTGTTGGTCAGTGCAATTTGCCTTTTTTATACACATGGATAAAGTTTTTTTCTAGCGTTGTGTTTACAAATTAGCCCTTCATTTCATGCTTCGGAAGACCAGGCAATCGCAGGCACATTGTCCTTCCATTATCTGGCTGAAGTGAATGATTAAAACGCAGACTGCTGATGAAGGCAGCCACATAGATGATTGGCCCCAACACCAGCTTATTCCCTTCAGCACATTTTCAATTAAACCTTTTTAGCCAGTGAGCAATTAACAGCAGGCGGCTATGTGAGCTCGGCGAAACGCGTTTCTCTGCACTCCACAATCACTCATTGTCATAATGATGCATGACCAGATCAAATTGTTTGGGATGACAAAAGCTTGTACTGGCCTTTATTCACTGCATCTTATTCAGGGAGCTAGAGGAGATGAATACATCAGCTCAGAAATCGAGCGCTCGTAAATCTTGTTTTAAAGACGCTTATCCAGGTTCAGATTCAGTCCAAAGGTGGCTTTTGTGGAGTCAGGTTTTATTTATTGCTCCAGCCTCATTTCACTTGGCCTTTTGTAAAGGGGAATAAATAATTATTTGTGCATTATTGTGTTTTAACTTTGTACATTATAAGCTATGTTAAGTACAGAGTGAGTTAGGAGGGAAGGTTTTACATTTAGAAAAACACATTCAATTATTTCCTGAACCACCAACAATGAAAGGATTAGTTCACTTGCAGAATAAAAATTTCCTGATAATTTACTCACCCCCATGTCATCCAAAAAATTCATCCTTCTTTCTTCAGTTGGAAAGAACTTAAGGTTTTTGAGGAAAACATTCCAGGATTTTTCTCTTCAAGGCTCTTCACAGGGATCCCAGGCGATTAATAAGGGTCTTATCTAGTGAAACGATCAGCCATTTTCTTAAAAAAATAACATTTTTATACATACTTAACCACAAATGCGCGGTTATCTCTTTTGTCTGTGTACTTTGGTTCAAAAAGTTAGGGTACGGCTAACTTGTTTTACCTTTGAAACTGCAATTTGGAAGTTCAAACTATTGGCTCCCATTTAAGTAGTAAATTATAAGAAATTTTTTATTCTGGAAGTGAACTAATCCTTTAATATATATACATATACACACACACACATGCAAATGTCTATACAGTGCACCGAAGTGATATCCGGAGGGGATATTTGCATAAAATTAGCTTTTAATTACCCTAAAAGTTTGATTTAAACAGGAATATGTTACATTGTGAAGGAGAAAACATGAAGTTTAAGGTATTTAACTGAAAATAATTAAATGGGAAAAAAGGCAAACAACAGCTTACCACGGAATAACTATTTTACATGCCAAAAAAAAAAAAAAAAAGCACACATTGATTACAGTACAGTCAGTTAATAATACAGATATTTCATTAGTGTTCGTTGTTTTTGATTATAGCAGCCATATTACTGGTTTTGCACATATGTCGTATAATTTCTTGCAAAGTCTCTATGAAGTCTTCCAGAAACTTAAGGAGATTAATTCAACAGCTTCAATTCAAGTTTATGATTTTCCAATGATTTTCAGTTGGATCATGCCTCTACTGCACACCTTGTTGTGTGAACAATAAATATAGTGAAATGTATATGAGATACATTTATTTCATGCTAAAAATGCTACAAATAAATGTACATATTTATGTGCTTAATAAAAATACCTTGCAATTAAACCTTTTGCTATACTAAACTGGTATACTTAAATTCTGCTGAATTGGACCAACTAATTTTGCCCTTAATGCAGTTTAATTGAGTGGAAGTAGTGCTGAGGTCAAACTATACTGAAGTAAACCTGATTGTGCTAAAGTGGAACTACTGCAAGAATACTCCAGGTACACTTTAAATATCTTGCATTTAAAGACCGATCATACAGTCCTGACATGACAACATTTTAGGCTTAATATTAAGAAATTTGCATTGTGCACAAGTAGTACACCAGATAAAGTTTAATTAAAAGTTTTATATTAGTAAGTCTCAAACGATATGTCAGTAAATAGATTTAAACTATACCTAGTATGAAATAAACATATTTTAAACTTTATGTTTTTTTACTAGGGAAGACTGATGTGAAATTAGACATTCAGACAACAGCCTTGCAGAGTGAGATATCTTTTATCTCAGTTTTATATCTTATTCATGATTTAGAAGTTATTTTGAAGCAGTCACACAGTGAGGTGATTTTCAACCTACAAAACGCTCACTAGTCTTCTTTGACTGGCCTGGTCTGCATAGTACCTGTTTCACAGTGTTTTTCAATAAATCTGCGGACATTGCAACCATTCAAATTCAGCAAATGAGCTATATCCAAAGTCAGCTGACCAGATTTAGCCATTATGACAAAATCCTTTTTGGTTGCAGAGGACAGCTCCTTTCTCTTTGCCATCTTCACTAAAGCCTTGTTCTTAGACTGTCAGCCCAAATCTGATTTCTGTGCAAATCCAACTGAAAACAGATCATATTTAGATATTTGTCTCAATGGCAACAAACTACATGAAATCCGATTTTTACAAATCTGCTTGGAGCTATGTTTCATATGTGGTTTGGAATCCTATTCAAATTGCATTCCTAGAAATCCATTTCAGTCTGACCGGTCACGTCAGATTTAGCATAGCTTTTTCATATCCTCACGCCACATAAAATGTAAACACGTCAGACGTTTTTGTAGAAAACAATAAACGTCTTTGCAGAAACAAACTTGTGCTGTTGCAAACTGCAAGTTGAGTGGAAAAAGACAATATACTGCTATTATATGTAACTAAAAGCATCGTAACAGCAACACGTAATGTCATAAGACAACATCTGTGCAAACTGTATTCATGTTGTTGTTTTAGCGTAGGCATAACAACACAACATTGCCATAGAAACCAATGCAGGTATTCAGTAAAATGAAAGAGCACTACGGGACACAAAAACGGATTTGAACAGTTGCTATACAACTGTGTGAACAGTCAGTCATCTAGATCGGATTCCAATTGACCCTTCGGTAAGCCACACCCCTCATAGTTACTGTCGCTCTCTTGGACAAACAAACATAGTTGCTAACTGTCTCACAATGGCAGCTGTCAGTGTAAAAGCCTTGTTCCAAGATGTTTTTGATACATTTTGGACAAGGACTACGATGCAAGTGGGACATAAATATGCCATGGAGGGATATATAAAAGATATTAAAATAAATATGTAAAAATACAGATCACGATGCAAACGGGAGAAGACTCAAGTTACGATCACCACGATCGCAATGACAACATCCCGGATCAACACTGTTCATGTACCGCAGTGTAAGATTCAATTCATTTACATTTAACCAGTTTAATATGGAGAGGCACTGACATGTAGACCTTCGTTTATGTGTTTTTGACCTACTCTGTACATGACGTGAGAACAGTTCGCTATTTCGATTTCTGTGTTAGCATGGACTCGCTAACTTTAACGTTAGCTAGTTTCAGCCAGAGATACCTTGCTGAAACACAAGATGACATTAACATTCTGCTTGAGCAGATGAAAATGGTAATAATAAATATGACAACCAGAAAATGAACGTTTGGGGTTAAATGCTTAGGGACATTTTGCTCTGTTTAGGAAATGGAATAAACTAAATTACATTGCCTATCCTCTCAGGATACCTGGAATAAGTGTAACAAGTACCCCAAGCACAAAGTTTCGGACCTTCCAGTGCTTCTCAATGGCACTGAAACCTAAAGATGTCCAAGTTCCGTTCCCCGTGCAAATGATACTCAACTGCCATTGGCTCATCTGCGTTCGAGGGGAGGGTCTTACCGAAAGGTCAACTGGATATGCACAAAAATTGAATTTGGGCTGACAGTCTGAACGAGGCTTAAAACCCACAAAAATTGTGTCTAATAAAATAGCTAATACATGCTACAGTGATTTATTGAAATGCAGGCTACGAATAATAGGCTTTGTAAAAAAAAAACAATGTCCACACACTTTGACATTTCATGGCCTGATATCATTTTGGCTTATATGTCTCAAAATGTCACTTGCAACAGATAAAGGGATGGAAATTGTTTGCCAACAGTGTGTTTTATGCCAAGATTCATTTATTTAAATTATTTATTTTATTTAATACATTTCAGAGTGTTGTTTTTCAGACAGTTTCTTTGTTTTTGTATAATTAAAAATACTGGTACTGTGTTTGGTCATTACTTGATTTCCAGTCCAAGTGCTCTGAATCAAATCCAAGTTGAGAACTAGCACTCTAAACCATTTCAGGTTTTTCAAATCAAGACCCTTGCTGCTTACTTTTACTTCAGTGACTTGTGTGGTCAGTTTGAGGAGAAGTTAGAAACATCAATCGATTGTTTTAGACATTTGTGCTACTTTAGATCTAATGCCAGCATTGTCTTAGAGAGAAGGCAGATAAATCTTTAGTTTTAATAGTGTCTCTTAGTTCACATGCCAGAGAGGCAAAATGAAGCCGTAATTACAAGTCTTAATTGATGTGTTTTTACCTTGATAGACCATAGCTCTGCTCTCCTTGCTCTTTTCAGACCGTGGCTCTGCTTGCTGTTGTTTGCTCTATATTTCTCTGCGTATTGATTGCTATTATGGCAAATCCAATGGGCACAATAGAACTCTATCAGCAAAATACAGGTTAATTATCTTGAGGTCAGGCGGTCTCAGATGCACACAAAGGGCTTATCCTCTTCGCACATTACAACCTAACATTAAATCGTGAGCACAAATTATCACCAAGGTTTTTTTCCATTCAACAAATGAACTGGCTGAGGGAAGAAGAGCGCTGTTTAAGCATCGACATCCGAGAGTTTAGATGTTTAGATGCGACTTTTGTTCTCTTTTCGAAAGCCAATTGCTCTTTATAGTCAAAATGATTATCTCCAACTGCTATTCAGGCTTTATGGTGCATATTAGATCATGATAAATAATTTCCACTTTGACTATACTATATATATTTCACTCCGCTCATTCTCCAAATAAGAAGCAAACAGGTCTTTTCACCAGAGGCGAAACAGACAGTGCAGACCTTTGACTGAAGGCAAAAAGTGATATTTTTGCTAAGTGGAGTGGGAAGCTGTCGGACGTTTTACTTATGCTTGACTGATTGGCCTTATAAGCGGCCGAGAGGCCCGTCAATGAGCTTGAGTTAATGGCATTGATTGTGGATATTGTGCTTTTTTCCCCGGCTCCTGCAGGGACTCCAGTGAATCGGATTCCTATCATGGCCAAGCAGGTGTTGGATCTCTACACTCTCTACAAGCTTGTCACCGAAAAAGGCGGCTTAGTGGAAGTCATCAATAAGAAAATATGGCGCGAGATTACCAAAGGCCTGAACCTCCCTACCTCCATCACCAGTGCGGCTTTCACCCTCCGAACACAGTGAGTGCGATAACTTCAGACAGGAACAACCTGTTGATAACTGCCAGTTGATTCTTGTCTATCTTGTCCAATTCAATTACCTGCTTTTAAAATATAGAGGGTGAAGAGAAGAGTGTGTTTGACGGCGTTTGCTAGAAGTAAGAAAGAGTTTTAAAGGGATAAATTTGCACAGAAAAAATGGAGACCCATAAAAAGCAAACAATAATGCTGTTCAAGCATTGTACATTATTGAATCGGCACACGGCTAGGGCTTGCTATTTAACTTAATATTGTACTATTAATTATGGCTTTTATGGTGAAAGAAACTAAAACAGTAAGACACAACGTAATGGCCAAAGACATTTTGCATATATAGCCTAGTAATATTTTTAAAATACATTAATTACATACTAAGTATGGTTCAAATCTATTAACATATATAATTATATATCGCTCGAGACTTACTGACATAAAAATCATAATTAAACTTAATTTAGAGTACTACTTGTGCACAATACAAATTTCTTAATATTATGCTTAAATGTGTTTAATGTCACTATTGTATGATCTATGTATAATATCAGTCTTTCAAATCAAGATTAAGCACAAAAATTATTTGGTCCAATTTAGCAGACTTTAAGTATACTGTACTATTGCAGGGCATTTTCATCAAGTACATAAAAATTCAAATGTATTTGTAGTATACTTAGCATGAAATAAATGTATTTCAAA
This sequence comes from Cirrhinus mrigala, assembly GCA_036247105.1. Taxonomy (NCBI): domain Eukaryota; kingdom Metazoa; phylum Chordata; class Actinopteri; order Cypriniformes; family Cyprinidae; genus Cirrhinus; species Cirrhinus mrigala. The sequence goes on along the minus strand of CM070011.1, from coordinate 21,859,708 downwards.
TACATTTCAGTATATTTATTGTTTACTAGGGTATAAAGGTTTCGAACAAAAGAATGCATCCTGTGTGAACAACCGCTAAGACACATTGACAAACTTGATTGCAAAATGGATTGCTGTGGACAATATATTGATTTCTAAAGCTGATTTTTGACTAAAGTTCTAATACAATATGTAAAACAAAGTATTGTGTTTGAATTATCTGCAGTTGGTTTTTTTTTTGGGTTGAGTTTTTTCAGTAAAATGTTTATATACTACCGTTCAAAAGTTGGGGTAGGAAAGCTTTTTTTGCTCTCAGAAGCTGCATTTATTTGATCAAAATACAGTAAAAAGAGTAATATTGTGGAAAAATTATTACAATTTAATTTAACTGTTTCATATTTTAATACGTTTTAAAATTGTAATTTATTCCTGTGATAGCAAAACTGAATTTTCAGCAGCTGTTATATCAGTCTTGAGAGTCACATGACATGAATCATTTTTTCTTAATATTAGTGCTGAAAATCTTGATACTTTTTTCAGAATTGCTAGATTTTTTTTTGTTTAGTCCAAAAGAACATTTATTTTAAATAAATCATATTTATAGAATCTTTTTATAACAATTTAAATGTCTTTACTGTCACTTTTGATCAATTTAATCTACAGTATCCTTGATAAATAAAAGTATTTATTTATTTCAAAAAAAAAAACCTTTGAATGGTAGTGTATATGTGAGTAACTGTAGTTAATCTGATTAATTAATTGTCATATAATTAATTTGATTACTTTTTTGCAACCTTAATAAACAGATTTCAACTTTCTGCATTTTAAATAATATATATAAAAATAAATTTTACATTTGACTCGAATATTTAACTCTTCATGAAGCCATGTGTTTCAGAAATATAGTACTGATTCTGTTTCTACTTTCTGTGTAAATTGTTGACGTACTTGGAGAACACATGAACTTGTTTGTGCATGTCTACTCTCAGCACTGTCATTTTACACAATTATATTACTCTCCAAGACATCCAGTTCTCCTGTAGCCCTGTAGGCTGTCATAAACACAATGGAATTTGAAAGCAGGCATTATTAGGTTGATCATGAACCCTGGTTAAAAAAAAAAAAAAAGGCTTTTTATGTAGACAGTTGAACAGATGGTCTCTCGTCCAGGTCATGTAAAAAGAGGAATGCAAGAAATCTGGATTTCACAGCACCGCTGAGGGGAAGAATGTGCACTCACTACATTGTAGTGTAATGTTTCTGTTTTTTTTTTTTTCACCAGAAAAAATGTGAATGATGTAGTTTGTCTATGCATTGAAAAGTCATTAAATATACGATAGGGTGACTATTAAAACAAGTTGTACAGTTCAAAATAAAGTCAAAGGGGTTTTTGATATTTAGGTTTGATATTTACTTTTTCAGTGTAACTTTAGTATCCAAACACTTTTTAGGGCAATAGTGTCTTGTGATAAGGTTGTATATTACAGAATGAGCTTAATGTTCTGTTTTTTCTTGTCTGCAGGTATATGAAGTACCTCTATCCTTATGAATGTGAAAAGCGGGGACTGAGCTCTCCCGGGGAGCTTCAGGCAGCTATCGACAGCAACCGTCGTGAAGGGCGAAGACAGAGTTATGGCTCCACGCTCTTCAACTACTCCCCTGTCGGAACCCCCACACTGCTGGCTTCCCCAAAACTCCAGATGCCCCACATCAGCATGCCCACTCCCAACGGCGGGCACATGACTCAGACCCCTGTTATCAAGAAAGGTATGTGTTTGTATTTCCTTTTCTCACAACATCACAAAATACTTTAATATCAAGATATATTTTAATGTCTTACAGCTGAGTATACAACATTTGACCTCTGTTGCACAATAATTAAACGCTGTATCAAAGAGAAATAGCTCAAATAATAAAAATTAAATTTTAATTATGTATAATATAGCAATTTAAAAAACTCTAAAAAGCAATAACATTATATTGATTGCTGATTTTTAAAAAAAAAAAAAAGTGTTATCAGGAAATTGAATGTTATTGCAGACCATGTTAATTACAACCTAGATCCTCCAAAGAAGAAGTCATCTCTCTTACACAATAACATTGCCATGTCTTACTCACGCTTATTCCATGCTGTGGCCTGAATGGTCATCAGAGCAGACAGGAAACAGCTTGCAGGACTTCCTCTTGCCCACTCTGCCAGTTTCCGCATCACACCAGCAGGAGCAATGAAACACAAAGAGACCTGGGCTGCTTCATGATTCAGTAATGTGCCCATATGGAAAAAGACAAGTCACGCAACTTTAAGGATCAAAGAGCCTTACGAATCTGACAGTATTTATAGTGTTTACAAAGCAGCTTTAAATAGACCTCGTGACTTGTGTTTCATACTCATACTTCCCTGTGAGGATGTTATTGCAGCTTATTTCTAAACCTAAATGTGTAGAATAAAATGGTGCATTTGTTTGTTTATTTATTCCACAAAAAAAGGGACAGTGTACATTAATCAACATTCGTGAATGTAAATGTACCCAAATAAGCCTGAAGGCTAGTTTTCATTGGTAGTCCCTTTGCCAGATGTTATTAGGCCAAAAAAACTAAAGAAAGAAAAGTGCTAAAATAGAAAAATAATAACAGCGAAATTCTAACAATTATAAACAACTCTCTAAAATACAGTTAAACAACAAATAATGCAAAATGACAATAAAGTATAAAGAAATAAGTAATAAAAAAGAAATTATAAAAAGCAGCTATTTATATTTTTGTAATAATTATATAATAAATATAAAAAGCAGTATTGCGATTACTGAAAATGTTCTTTTCATTTACAATACCATTTTACAATATAAAATATAAAGTGTCGATTTTAAGTGAATCAGGTCCACAGTATGAAAATAATACATAAAAAAGAATAAAATACACTAACCGTTCAATACATTCAAAAATTTGAGGTCAGTGAGATTTGTTTAATGAAAAAAAGTGTTTTTTTCAGGAAGGATGCATTAAATTAATCAAAAGTGAGAGTAAAGACATTTATAATAGGACAGAGATTTCAGTTTGAAATAAATGCTGTTCTTTTGAATTTTCTATTCATCAAAGAATATTACTCATTTATTATAATAATAATAATAATAATAATAAATGTTTCTTGAGCACCACATCAGCAAGTTAGAATGATTTCTGAAGGATCATGTAACACTGAAAACTGGAGTAATGATGCTGAAAATTCAGCTTTGCCATCACAGGAGCAAATTAATTGATTGAATATTTCACGACATTTCTGTATTTATTCAAAAACATGAAACTAAATTACAGACCACAAACTGTTGAACAGCAGTGTAAGTATGATCACAAAAATCTCCAACTTGAAATCAATCAACTAATTAATCTACACATAACAAAAATGTAAAAAAAAAAAAAAAAAAAGTTTGAGAAGTACTGCTTTACACACAGACTTCATGATGCTCTCTTTCTCCACAGAGGACTCCATGCTGTCCAACTGCCTGACTAACAGGGTGGGCATCCCTGTCTCTTTGGCCAGCCACCACAGTGCAGCCCAGGCGGCTGCGGCTCAGGCTGCAGCTGCAGCAGCTGTGCAGGCGGCCGCGTTGGAGCAGCTGCGGGAGAAGCTGGAGTCTGGAGAGCCGCCGGAGAAGAAAGTGATGCTCATGGCAGAAGAGCAGCAGAGGATAATGCAACATGCATTACAGCAGAATCTCTTCGCCATGGCAACCCAGCTACCCATGAACATCAAACTGAACAATAGAGGTGGGTGCAAAAAATGCAGAAATGATTCTCCAGTATATGTTTCACAAACATCTCTTTATTGTAATGTAAAGTGAAAATTAAACTTTTTAAAAGGATAGTTCACCCAAAAATGAAAATTTTGTCATTAATTACTTATGTCATTACAAACCTGTAGGACCTTCATTCAACTTCATAACACAAATTAAGATATTTATGATAAAATCCGAGAGCTTATGACCTGCATAAACAGCAGTGTAATTACCACATTCAAGGACCAGAATGGGAGTAAGGACATCGATAAAATAGTCCATGTGACATCAGTGGTTCAACCGTAAATTTATGAAGCTACGAGAATACCTTTTGTGCCGGTTCCTGCGTCAGCAGCATCACACGCATGTGTCGTGGTACTCTCGTGAACGCATGGTGAAGACTGACAAAAATTTGTTGAATGAAGTCATTATTTTTGTTTTCTTTGCACACGAAAAGTGTGCTTTCTAACATTATGGTTGAATCACTGATGTCGCATGGACTATTTTATCGATGTCCTCGCTACCTTTCTGGGCCTTAAACATGGTAGTTATGTTTCCATCTATTGAGGGTCAGAAAGCTCTCGGATTTCATCAAAAATATCTAAATTTGTGTTCCGAAGATGAACAAAGGTCTTACAGGTTTGGAACAACATGATGGTGAGTAATTAATGACAGACTTTTCATTTTTGAGTGAACCGTCCCTTAAAGATAGTTCACCCAAAAATGAAAAATGAAACGTCTGTCATCAATTCTGTTGAACATATAACAGCAACTTATGGTGACACTTTGTAGACTTGTATGTAAATATAATATAAATGGCAGTAAAGTAAAGCGTTTCTCTAGAATGACCTATAAAGTTAGTAGTGAGACGAGCGAGGGAATTATGGGTCAAATAACGTAGATTAGGGCAGAGGCGTTTAGCCAGCGGCAGCTCAGAAAGCCTTGTGAAAATTCTTTTATTAATGAGTAATTAATTTTATTTTATTTTATTAGTGTCACCAGTGAGAGAATACTGAAAGAATTAAAACAACATTTATGTATGTTTATGAATGACATTTTCTTTTCTTTTATAACACTATAATAAGTTGTTTCCTGTGTCATAGAGAATAAGGGATTAAAAAATAAAGAATAAAACATCTAATTTAGTGTAAACGAATGGTGAAACTTTCCTGAGGAAGAAAAGTGATCTGTGTGGAGCCGTTTGTCTAATGTTAATGATTTCAGTGCACCTTCATTCACGTAATGACAGAGCATGTGTCATGATTGCAGGCTGCTCATGAGTAATGTGTTTTGTTGTCTTCTGCAAGACTGTTTCTCTTATACCACCCATCAAACAAGAGCTTCTTTATATGGTGGGACAAAATGTAGCATAATTGTATAACGCTGAGCAGGACTTTCACACAGAAACACTCTGCAATTTAAAGATTATATTAAATGTTATTTTATCCACAGTAATGACAGAGTGAAAGCTAGAAGTCCTGACAGTCGCTGACTTCTTGGAAGCATGAATCCTCACGTGTGATTTATACCACACGAATATATAAATCTAATGGTCTCCTACTTAATGTGTTTCTGATGAATAAACGTTGTGTTAACAGTTTAATTGCAGTAAAGAAACGTTGTATTTACGATACAGACGCCCGTGCCGTTCTCTATCTGGAGAAGTGAAAGCCCCATCTTTTTGACAGAAGTGGCCTCCCTCTCCCCCCTGCGACTCTTTTAATAAACCCCTCCTTATCCTGTCACTCATGAGTTATCACCGATAGTTGGTGGCACGCTTCTCTTGCTTCTTGTGTTCCTTTTATAAATGCTCATATTGAGTTTTTCTCTTCCTCGCTCTCTGGCTCCTCTCTTGACAGATGATAGACAAGAGACTGCATTGAACCTGTCTACCAACGGCATTAGCAGCATCAACATGTCAATAGAAATAAATGGGGTTGTCTACACAGGTAAATAGAGCGCCGTTTGCTGATGTAATTGCAGGCAGGAAATTCAATAAGTTATAGCAGCACCCCCTCGCTTAGTCCTCCACACAATTTGATGTCTTTGCTATAAAATCCATCGTAATGAAGTGGCAAGTCCAATAGAGTTAAAAAAGTTAAATATCTTAAAATTGGGCCCGGGCGCCAGGAGGTCGATGGAGCTTATTGTCTTTCGTGCCCGAGAGAAAGGCCCTCCGCCTTAGCTAGATACAGTGCTTGTGCCTGATGTGCGAGAGACAGTAATTACTAGAAGATGGCTCATAAGCTTGCTGGGAACAATTCAGGAGAAGTTGAAGTGGCATCTGTTTTTTACTGGTTTTTCCCTCCAAAGCTGTACAGCCCTAGAACATACAGCTTTGAGAGGTTTTTTTCTAAGACAGATGACTTTAGCATAATTTATTATATAAGAAATAACGAAATAAAAAGGATGAATTTAATTTGTTCATATTCTTTGTATATTATGTTAAAAACCTAAACTAAAATAATAGCACAGAAAGAGAAAAAAGAAAGGATGCATTTTTGTTGGTAAAAAGAGCAAGATGGAGCTGAAAAGAATAGAAGCAAATGCAGGGGTCTTGAGACACTGAAAAAAGATTATAGACGAGAAATGAAAGATCTGTGTAAATGGTACACACGTCTACTTCAGACAGATTGATGAAATGGATTGCCACTGACAGGCTTATGTTCAAAGACATGAAAATGAAACAACCTATTATCCTAGATTCAGGAGATATTCTCAGAAAATGTTTGATATATGTGATTAATTTAATTCATGAGAATTTCATGTAATTTATTGAAATAAAATGTTTAATTAACTGTCTTCATGTCCTGTAAAATTCTTAGTGCGCATGTGGATTTTAACAAAAGTTAGATACTTAATCAAAGTTCTTCGGCTACTGCGTCTCCAGTATTGTGCAAATGAAAAAGTCACCAAATTGTAAAACGGCTTGCGCAAGGGGGTGCTGATCAAATATGAAAGGTGTTTTAATTTCACCTTTTCTTGGACTATGGTAGTATTACTGCATGAATTTCTTTGTGATCATAATAATGTGGAAGCCTGTTTCCGCCACTGAATAAAAAATGAAAAAAAAAAAGAAAAAAATGTTATTGCAACTTTTTGTCTTACAATTCTTTTTTTCTCAGAATTGCTTGATTCATACTCCCAATTGTGAATTATAAAGTCAGAATAGCATGATATAAACTCGCAATCAGAATTGCAGAATTGCAAGTCAGAATTGTAAGATATAACCTTGCAAATCTGACTTTTTTCTCAGAATTTCTTGATTCAGACTCGCAATTCTGACCTTTTTCTCAGGAATTGCGTGATATAAACTCACAATTGCGAATTATAAAGTCAGAATTGCGAGATATAAACTCAAAATTCTGACTTTTTTCTCAGAATTGCTTGATACAAACTTGCAATTCTGACATCATAAACTCACAATTGCAAGTTCTAAAGTCAAAATTGCAAGATAACTTGCAATTGTGACTTTTTTCTCATAATTGCATTCATATCTCGCAATTGTAAATTTTTTCTCAGAATTGAGAGATATAAACTTGCAATTGTGGGTTATAAAGTCCAATTTGAGGTGGAAAAAAACTCTGGTATGTTCTCAGAAGTGCGAGTTTATATCTTACAATTCTGACTTAACTCGCTATTGCGTGTTATAAAGTCAGTGTTATGCGAGATATAAACTCGCAATTCTGAGAAAAAAGTCACAATTGCGAAATATAAGCTGGCAATTCTAAGAAAAAAAGTCACAATTGTGAGAAATAAACTTGCAATTCTGACTATTTCTCAGAATTGTGACTTTATTTCTCTGAATTGCGAGTTTATATCTCACAGTTCTGACTTTATAACTCGCAATTGCGAGTTTATATCACAATTTTGAGAAAACAGTCAGAATTGCGAGATGAAAAGTCGCAATTACCTTTTTACATTTTTTATTCAGTGGCAGAAACAGGCTTCCATATAATAATACCATTTGTTGCTTAAAGAATAGTTTTTAACTAAACTTAAATTGATACAGTAACTGAACTGCTGATGTTGTGTTATGTAGAGAATTTGGTTTGCACGTTCATATGCTTTGAAACTAACTTTAAACATGTGTCTGCTGACTGCAGGGGTCCTGTTTGCCCGTAAGCCAGCCATAGGTTTCATGCCAGGCAGCCAGCGAGTCCATCACCAACACAGCTCTCAGGGAAAGAGCAGCAGCCCAGGGCTCAGCACCCAGATGCAGCCGTCCTCCTCTTCCTCCTCCACCGCCTCCTCACACGGACCAGCCACCTCCCCTTGAGCTTTTCCCCAGCCCACAACACCTCACTCAAATCTCCCCCGACGTCAGACGAGGCAGGGTCTTTAGGTCATTCTGCTGGACCAGTTTTTTTTTCTGTCTCCTTCAATGTACAATGTACACTTTTTACCGTTTTTTCTAACCCTCCTCCTGCAATCAGGACAGGAGCATCCATCACTTCCATTAAAACGAAAGGCTGAGCACCAACAGCTGATAGCCGCACATTTGACGTGTGGTACATTTACATATGCAGCAAGATGCAGCTTGTAATTTTGTTCTTCTTTTGAGGATGCGTTATTCAGTGTGGAGCGACTTAAACGTACTGCGTGACAATGCCACGAACACGAGGAGTACGGGATGTTCCTCAGCCAGAGCGCCGGCCTGCTTGAATGTTGCATCAAAGCAAGATTCTACACTTTCCTACACAGATCTTGACGTTTTGGCATCTTGAATCAAACCACAAGAGCTACTATCAGCTATTACCAAAGAGAATATTAGTTTTATCACCACCATCTGACGCCAATTACCAAAATGAATTATCAAGCCGAATTATTAATATCTTGGTTTTAAGCAAAGCACATCCCATTTAACTTGGGCATCAAATTGTCAGGGAGAAAAAGTTATTTACTGTATCACTGCATAAATATATGTTTGTAAAGAAAATATATCGTTACATCCATCAAAGCAGTACACAATCTTAAAAAGACTGGGAGAATCATAAATGCTCGCGTATAGCTTGATACGGAGGAAAGCAGACAGGATTATGTCTACTATATTCTCTCGTGACCGGTTTTGGCCTGCGGCCGTGGCGAAATATATTCCATTGATTAGTGAGTTATTTGGGGAACACTTGTCGACAGTGTTTAATGATTTTCCACCACCTCAGCCCGTGTTTTATAGCAAAGAGTTTTAAGTGTTCATTAAACGGTTTAGTAGACGGAAAAACGGGTCACGCCGGTTAATACAGGTTTCAGAGGTCAAGGGTCAAATGATATTGCGACACGTGACTGTGAGCCGGACGTCAATCATTAAAAAAAACGGTTGAGTACTTCAACCAGAAATGAGAGGCTCTTGAAAAGAAAATTATGTGCCGTGAACAGGCTGAATGTGGCTCATCTTAGGCATCAGTTCATGAGGTGAGATCTCTGTTGTGAATAGAATCCAATTTTCATTACGTTTTAAACAATGCACTTGCATTTGAGAGGTCACCTCTCGTCCTTTATTCCATTCTCCATTTTTTTTGCTCACACTCTTATTTCTTTTTCTTCTCTTTTCTGTGGTAAAGGAAATGGGAGGATATTATTGTGTCATTTTTTTTTTAGAATTCAGTAGATTTCAAGTTGTATTTATTATTACTTCTATTCTCTTCCTTTCGTGTTGAAACTTGGGCTGTTTCAGTGCTTTTAGCAACATCGCTTTTTATTTAAAGAGAAAAGTCATATTGCAGCCCGATACCTCACAAATCCTGCAAACCTGTACACAGATAATAGATTTTGAAAACAAGAAATACCTCATTTATTTCATTTCTATTATTTTTATTGTGAAGCCACTTGAAAATGTTTTTTCAACAAATCACTGGATTTTTTTTCTATTTTGTATTGTTTTACCAAAGAAGGGAATATATGATGAACACACATCTACCTCATTTGTTATAGACTGTGCCAACAACATAATCACAGCAGCCAGTTTTTAATCATAGCCTTTCTGGTCCAAATTCACTTTTGCCTGCGTGATTTGTGCTGCTGGACCACACAGGGCTCGACGCGGCATCGTTTGCTTTGCTTGTACGTTTTTTTTTTTGTCAGTGGCATTTTTTTTTAATGCACGGGGAGAAATAAAATACTAGAAGGACTGTATTTTATGAATACAACTGTTCTGATCTGATCGAGCTTATTCTTTACAGTATCAGTAGATGCATCTTATGAAACATATCTTAAGTTAAGCTGCAACCTTTGGCGTTTAGTTAATTAAGTGTTTTAGCTTTACGGATTGCGGCAGTTCCATTGATGCCAGTGTTTGAGTCATCATTTCTGTCAACATAATGTGGCTTTCATAAAATATCTAATCTAAATCAAAATGAACTAAAAACTAAAAAAAAAAATCATTGTTTTCTTTTATACTCTCTTTAATGGGATCTGAATGTGGAGACGTGCTCAGAAAGGGACTTATTTTTACAAATACCAAAGATCTGATATTGCTGGGTTGACAGTTTCTAACCCGATACTGTCAACTTTTAATCTGAAGCAGCGGAAACATGTTTTTATTTGATCCTGCTGCGGCAAAACTTGATTTTAAGCACTTGGATCAAAATGTTCTCAAAAAAAGGCCAAGCTGTATATTCAGTTAGTTTCAGTGCACGGATGGCAATCTAAGAATGTAGTAACAGTTTCCAGAGTTTTAGCACAACTAACGATTACTGAAACGAGTAAACCTGACCATCATTTTGTTGTTGTATAGGTGCAAGGATTAATGGAAATATATAGTCTATATTTATGTGGAATTACCGAGGGCACAATCAATGCACAATTGTCTGATTCCTGTTGTTCGATGTGATTTACCTCTTGAAGAGACTTTGCTCTTATTTTTTCACAGCAGTGGCACAGTCTGTTTCTTCACATGGCTGTTTGTTCTCTCTTCAGCTCATGTCACTAGAGCTTTCTAGAGCAAATCCTGGATGAACTCTGGAGTGCTTGTTGACTGTAAAGCAAAAAAACACCAATCAGAGTGATTCCATAACCAAAGCTTTTACGAAAACCACGTTCACAGGCTTACTGATGACAATGTTGGAACATTTGTTCATAAAAAGACTATCGTTTTAATAATGGTTAAGAAAGAAAAAAAAAGATTCACTCATGTGCTTAAAGAATAACATGTTGTTTACCTTGTTTAGCTATGTCAACAATGCTATGCTGGTAGATTTTAGATCCTATTATACGCTGTGTATGAAGCTTATTTTCCTTTTATTCACTTTGGATAAATCCAGTGCATTATGGGAAAGCTGGATTGTGGTGCTCAGGGGTTAAAAAAAAAGAAGAAAAAAAACTGGTGAAAGATTTTTTTGTTTTGTTTGTTTTGCCATTGACTTGTAGCATAATTAGAAATAAAGTACTGCTTTCCACTTTAATGTCTATTTGAGTATTTCTTTGCGTTTTAAATGTTCATAAGTGCTGTAATGAAAGTATTATTGGAAAAAAAGTTTAATATTGATTTAATATTTAACATCGGATGTCCATTTTCCATAAGTTGGTATGATTCTTTAGGGTCTTCATGAAATGTCTGCGACATACTTTGCTTACAATTTCTCAGTTGTCATGTAAAACAGCACCCTTTTTACCTTGTGAAAAACAGCTCTGTTCACACCGACCTGTTTTGGTGCATGTCTCTTTAAATGATAATGAGCTACTGCTCACCCTGCCCCTCTCTTTCCTGAAAGAGGAAAGTCAATTTGCAAATAATCATAAAAAAAATGATGATGTGTTTTGTGGGCGGAGCCTATTTGGTGCCAGAAAATTACAGTTTTAAAGTAGTAGTCTATGGAGTCCATGGAATAAAATAAATAAAAAGGTTCTTTTTTTCTTGCAATTCTGAGATTATATCTCAATTCTAATAGGAAAAATTAACTCATTCTCTATTAAGCTATATCCCACCCGTTTTTATAAGTTGTAAGTTATTTGTAAGTTATATTTATTAAGTTATTTTCACACTTTTTTCCTCAGAATTAACAAATTCACGATTTTTGAGTCAAATCGAGTCATAAAGTCTGAACTAAATTTGCATTTGGAAGAAAGAAAGTCAGAATTGTGAGATAAAAGAGGTAAACGTTTGACAAAATGTTAAAGGTTTAAATAGTATTTCATGCTGTAACTGTAGGGCTAATACCATATGTCCCCTATGACCTGCATATTTGAATAATATGTAGACCAATTGTTTAGATCAAAGGTATGCTTTAAAAGTAGGGTAATCGTAGCAGGTTTCATCCATAGTCTGTTCGTTTAAACATCTGCGTTTAGATTCAAATGGCATCTTTGACGACAGTGTCCTATAAAAGTTCAGAGACTTAGACAAGACCAGCATTTGAGGTTAAAAAGTATATAATTGTCAATTTGTTTCGAAAATGACTGATTGTTTAGCTAGATAAGACCCTTCTTCCTCGGCTGCGATCCTTTAGAGCCATTTGAAGCTGCATTTAAACTGCATTTTGGAAGTTCAAACTTGGGGGCACCATTTAAATCCACTATATGGAGATAATTTCTGAAATATTTTCCTCAAGAAACGTATTTTCTTATCGACTGAAGAAAGAAAGACACGAACATCTTGGATGACAAGAGAGTGAGTAAATTATCTGTAAATAAATTTTTGTTCTGAAAGTGAACTTCTCTTTTAACCCTTTGAGCGATACGGTCTCACATATGAGATTCTTATTTCTGTGCCCCTGGGAGTACGGTCCCGTTCGGTGACGTCACACAACTGCCAAATTCAAACTGCGTTTTCGAGGGTTTGGCTGAGAGAGAGAGAGAGAGAGACGTGCTGCGCTTGTCATATAATCACAATTATGCAGTGTTTTCAACCACATAACGTTTATTTTACGTTTCAGACATTTAAGTACACATAAGTACTAGTAAAACAATACATTTAGAGTTTGTAAAATACACACGGATGTCTATGGAAGCAGCAATAACAATCCATTCAAGTATAATTTGCCGACGTGTTTGATTCATATCAGATACACATGGTGTAAGTAACGATATAATTCGCTCCATTCCTTTCCCAGTTCACCAGCCACTTACTTGCATGTATTTCGGGAGAAACGCGAATTTACGTGCTGTAAATCTGGCTGACAGGACTCTCTGAACGGCAGCGCGAACAAACATGGCGGCGCCCATCTCACGTTATAGATCACGATCCAGATAATTTATAAAGGTTTTAAAACGGCAAAATACACTCACTTAAACGTTTTCGTGAATCGGAATCTCAGATAGTTGAAGACATGGTAAGCAAGTGTGTGAATATTTTGAATTTTAAAAAAAAATGAGAAACGAAATAAAAGCGATGCGTCTGTCATACAGCGCTATAGACCAGAAGCACTTCCTGATTTTTTGTTTTTTATTTTTTATTTTATTTCACATATACAGATACATCTTAAAGGTGCTAATGTAACATTTTCATCCAGTCAAATGTTATGTTGGTTGTATATTTTGTGATGTTTGTGTAAAGTTAAAAAAAAAAAAAAAAAAGATACAGGAAGTGTGTTTACATCTAAAGGAAATTGCGGTGTGTCACGTGACAATCATAACGCGTTGCCATGGAAACAAAGTGAACGTTCTGAAATAACGGTTGCCTAAATAAAACTTACTCTGGGGGTCAGATAGAATATTTTAAGCTCACCGGTGAAAGGGTTAACTGTGATGTCTAGTCCAAATTGGTCTATGAAAAATGAGTCTTACTTCTTTTGGAGATGCAGCTGGATCACGAACAGAGGGTACTGAGTCTTCCTTGAGTTGTAACTTTATAGTAAAACCTGCCTTGAATTGTTCTTCATTTAAAAAGCAGTCTGGAGTAAAATGATTTGCGCAGATATAACAATAGAAAATAAAAACCATCAAAAACAAAACTAATCCACTGCATCCTCAGTGGTTCTGATGTCAGGAAAATGAAGAGAAAAAATGAAGAGAAAATGGCAGATAGCGTACAACTGGCTGAGGGCGGAAATATGCTGATACAGGACAGCCCATTAGCGGTTGTGGACGTCATACTGCTCAGAAAATGAAAACAGCTTGATAATTGAGACTGTTTAGGTTTTTTGGGGATTGAAAAAAAAGGTGAATAGATTTTTTTTCATTGTAGGGTGGTTGTGTCCACACTGCTAAGACACATTTATATGCAAACACCATGTAAAAGTGAATTTTGTATCCGATGTCCCTTTAATACTGGTTATGAAAGGTTTTGGATAGAAAGAAATGGCTAAACATAATATGCAACATATATTTCCTTCAGAAATCATTCTAATACTGATTTGCATTTCTGATTATTAATGCTGAAAGCAGTAGTGTCTCTTAATATTTTTGTGGAAACTGATACTTTTTTCTTTGATTAAAAGAAAAAACAGCATTTATTTGAAATAGAAAAATATAAAGCTACAGGTATTAGCTACAGGTTTGTATACACCAAACTAATGATTTTAACATGAATTCAACAGAAACCACAATTTAATTCAGAGCTGAGCTATAAAAAAAAATTGAAGAAGATTGGAATGCCAATGATAGGTCACTTAATTGTTGATCAGACCATGTTTACTGGCAAAGGATTGTGTTAAAAAGCTGTCCACTCAAAAGGCAAATTAAGCGATAAGTGTTCAATAAATGACAAGATGTATACAACAACAAAACAGCCGCCAGTCTCATTATGTTCATATTAAAACATAATGAGATTGTGTGGAAAGAGCAGATGGTCGAGATTTTAAACACAGCTTAGCATTATAGAGCGAATATCAGCAATTCGATTCCACAGTAACCACAAAGACAGAGACAAAAAAAAGTTGACTTGGCTGGACAAAGGTCAAAATCCCGCACTGCAAACGCAGGCAATTAAACTAATGATGCCAGGGGTGTGTGCAGCATTAAGCAGCTAAAATGGAGTAAAGATCGCTTCATTAAGACCCAAGAACCTGATGTAATTAGGAGTAGGCCAAGATTAGTGTCTGTCAATGGTTTTGCCTGGGATTTGCGGGTAATAGAGTTATCATTGAGGCTCAAGGAGTGTTACATTACACTTCGGAATAAACAAAAACAAATTAGCAGCGTCGTCCAATAATGGGTTATCTTGTCAGAGCCTGACAGAAATCCATGCCCTATAACACAGTGTTAATTTTATGCATCACTGACAAGCACCTTCACGATCAATGGAGGTACTATAAAGTCAGGGAGACCATCAATTCAACTTCAGGACAGGTAGACGAGGAGTTTTGTGAACCAAAAGTATTCTTTGTTAAAATCCTGTTTTTAAACTTTTCTGACCAATAAAATGCATTAAATACCTCAATAAATATATTACAGCATCAGAATGAAATAAAGAACTTGGGATTATTTGAATACACCTATGAAATAGACAAAAATATAAGAGAATATACTGGAAAGTATAATGCAATATTACAATATATATTTTCTCACAATTGTGTACATATATTGTACATACATGTTCCCAACTGTGAATCTATATAGTACATGTATTTATATATACACATAATTTTCATGAAAAGAAGCAATTCCTTATGGATAATAACACGATATATTTTAAATATATACCAAATAATTAAACATATTGATTGGTAATATATAAAGAAAATAATTTCACTGCGTAAGGGTCTGTTTTTCAGTATTACTGACAGGCATTATAAAGGTCATGTGTCAGATCAGGGTCAGATTACTCGGCCGGGGTTCATGTGAGAACATTTAATCCGACTGCATATTAACTGTAGTCTAATTTAATTTTAGCGCATGAACTTCTGCTCCAGCAAGAGAACAACCTCAGTTAACAAGCTTAATTATTGATATGCCGATTCATTGTTCATGGGCAGCACAGTAAAATAAAGATGTTTGTAAGTAGGTGTACTTGATCATGATGTGCATCAAGTTTTCCTCATTAATAAAAAAGAAAACATGCCCACCTAAATCAGTTGAAGTCATGTCAATACATGTTGGGTTGTTTTCTCTGATTTTACACTCTTATTCACTGGCTGGTATCGATAAGAGAAATAACAACAAAGGTGCTGTTTTGATCCCCTGCTGTCTTGGTGACCATTGATTGAGCGCTGAACTTTGACCTCAGGAGCAGGATTCCACACTAGAATCAACTCATGGCTGCCAGAGATGATTAGCTCAGCTGATGTAAGAGCACAGGCTTTGTGCTGTCAATACCAATTAGCAACCACAGCATATACCAGTGATGCTATCATGTTCTGAATACTAATTAATTAGGTGTAACTCTGTGATTTCATATAAGAAAAAAACTTGAGAACTTTTTTCAATTACATTTTATGTTAAAGGGATAGCTCACTTCAAAATGAAGATTCTGTCATTAATTACTCACCCTCATGTTGTTCCAAACCTGTAAGACCTTCGTTCATCTTCAGAACATTGATTAAGATATTTTTGATGAAATCTGAAAGCTTTTTGACCCTGCATAGACAGCAACGCAACTACCACGTTCAAGAACCAGAAAGGTAGTAAAGACATTGTTAAAATAGTCCATGTGACATCAATGATTCAACCCTTTTTTATGAAGCTACGAGAATACTTTTTGTGCACAAAGGAAATAGAAATAATGACTTTATTTAACAATTTCTTCTTGTTGCTGTCTATGCAGAGTCATAAGGCTCTCAGATTTCATCAAAAATATCTTAATTTGTGTTCCAAAGATAAACAAAGCTATTACGGGTTGGGAATGACAGTAATTAATGACAGAATTTTCATTTTTGGTTGAACTATCCTTTTAATGCAGAACAACAGAATAGTAGGCTATTTGTATGTCATTATGTATTGTTATCTGAAACTGTACTGTAACATATTTACTGTCATCATTGTTATTAGCAGAGACATATTTTATTTTTATTTGACTCTTTTTATCTACGTGAATGAACAGGTAAAGGTAAATATAAATAACTTCTACTGATTGTTTTCATGACCCATCATCAATTAGCCATATTGGCGGCACTGAAAGTAAACAATGCCACTGAACCGAACGAAATTTGCATATTTTGCTGAATATTGCTGCTGAAAATGGTCAATTATTGTCATGTTTTGGGCTGTACTAATCAGTCGGACCGGGAACAACATCTGGAGCACTATAGTCTGTCGAATCAAGTAGAAGAGTGCAAAAACTGTCTGAGGAACTAAAGGTGTTTGTGGTTGGCCAAACTGAACCAGGATTTCCAGGACAAGAATCTTGACAACATTTGTGTTTGTTCTTATCATTTCTGGTCAGGTAGGTGAAATATTAGGTTGATATCTTAATTAATACTGCTCGTACATATCTTTACTACCTATTGACTTTAGTTTGTCAAACCCTTTCCAGCTTACTAAGTCTTTCTCTATATGATTTAGCAGCTTCCACACATTTTTTCAGTGGTTTAGACAGCATAAATTAGCAGAGCAACGTATTCAGTAGTACATTAACCGTGCAATCCATGCTGTTGTTTACACCTGAGTATCTCCAATATGGCCACACATCCGGGTAACTGAACAAACCGTGATGTAAGTGCAAACCCTCTATATCAGGGGTGCTCAACCTGGAGATCTACCTTCCTGCAGAGTTCAGCTCCAACCCTGATCAAACACACCTGAACCAACTAACTAGGATCTGTTTGATCAGGGTTGGAACTAAACTCTGCAGGAAGGTAGATCTCCAGGAACAGGGTTGGGCACCCCTGCTCTATATAGACCATTTTATATCCTGTAAAACATACACTGATGATCTCAAAAACATTTGAGAGATTTGTTTCTAAATGTAACATATCTGTTCTGTGTCCTGTTTTGCACTATATGTTGAAGTTTTGGCTCATTAGTTTCATTACCTCTCTTAGTTGTAGTGTGTTTCTTTGTTGATTTATTTATTGTGGTGTTTCCTTATTTTCCCCTGTAGGCTATCCACCATTTTCCTGAACGCAGAAGTCTCGCCCAACTGGAACGATGCTTTACATTTCCAGTATCTGGTGTTCAAATTAAGGTATTTTCTGAACTTATAACGTTAACGTTTTTAAAAGCACATGGCGCCATAGTTTCATCACCTTACAGTGTCGCAATGGCCGTCTTTTTGCAGTAACTCACCTGTCATAGTTTGTTAAACGAGTAGATGACATGAAGCGACGCGAGGTTAGCTGCATTGAAAACGCATTACATACGCACATATCCGTTATACAGCTCACGATCTAAGTTTGTCCACAAAATAATAAGAACACGCATTACTTATTTATTTTATTATTATCACACACAGTATTTGAATATAAGCGCCGCAAGCAATGCACATTTTCTACCGTCATTGTTTATGCAAGGCGCCGGACACGGACAGATTTGCTGGTACGCAAAACAACTACTTTACAGGAATTCCTTAAGCTTATTGCGGTTATTGTGGCAGCCAACGACAGCACAACTTAACCCTGCGCAGGTTTTTTTTATTATTATTATTGAAAAAGTTTTAGTGTAATTATTTCAGTCGATCTTTTTACTCCGTTTTGGCATGGATTTCTATGAAGACCGCACGAGAGCATTCAAATAGAAGGTAGAATCCATCATGCGGGCGCTCATCGGTTACTCAGGAAAACGTGGATAAACAGCCCTTGTGTATTCATACTTTAAGTCTTGATTGTTGTCACTAATATTTAGCTGGTGTTTTCCTTTCTTTTAGGTTTCGCTTAGTTTTCTTGTGTTTTCTGTCAAAAGTAGTTCATTTTGCAATTTTCCACCTTCGTCACACTGAAGTCCATGTTGAATTTGTGTCTGCTGCATTCAAATGAGATAGACTGACAGCTGTAAGTGGATCCTGAAGGATCATGAATGTGGTGACTGCGCTCTCTCTCATCCAACTGTAATGTCAATGTAAGGAGGTGCGTTGTCCTAATGAATATGACTTAAATAAAATAAAAATGACCAACTGCAAATATCAGTTTCTATAAATGTGATAGTCATCCTTGTGCACCAGACCAGTTTTACCAAATATCTCTGGGAATGTATTCATTCCTTTTTAAATATCAATAGCGTTGTACCTTAAAGACAAAAACCTTTAGGCAAAGTGATATTTTGTATCAGTTTTTTGCTGAACCTGGATCAAATGGCTTTTATCTTTTGCCAGGTTTGCCTAAGGGTGTGGTAAGATGAAGTCAGCAATGAAATTTATTGGGCTACTCAAAGGCTCAAAGGGAGTGTCACTTCAAAAGCAACCTGAGAAGAACCATCCATTATGTGCAATATACTAAACACTTCCGCCTCTGAGGTGGTATGGAAATCAGTATATGAATATATAACTTTAAAATACTCATAAAATGTAGTACTAAAATAAGTAATAAAATGTACAGTTCCATTTGTGATTTGATTTTTGTAAAACTCCTTGTCTATGCAAGTCTAGGTTGTTTAATGAGATTTTCTGTTACACTTTCTCTCCCTATTTGTATGAAATGCTCAGATGTTTTTCTTCATCTGACAGACCTTTTCAACTAGGAAGAACGGTGATGGGATGTCCATCTGTTTGTTGGTTGACATGGTGAGAATGAAAGAATGAAAGTTAGTGGGGGGAAGGGTTGTGCATTCCTCTTATTAAGTAGGGGGTTCATCGGGCACTAATGCATTATGATGGGAATATTTTTCTCCGGCAGTTATCTAGGTCACGGTCCAAGACCAGCCTTATAAAATGGACCGTGCGATTGTTAGGAAAGGCACTTTAAAAGCCATCAGAAATATTCTATGTAAAAGGAAATTGTAGTTTTGCCACAAAACCACTGGTTGCCATAGGGATTAAAGCTATGGAAACTGAATAGGCCTATCTAGTCAATACACAAATCATGTATTGATTACCATAGTTCCACAGATAATAATCTGTGGTTAATTTTACTGACCAAACATGCTTTTTGACAGTAAAACGCCAGGCTGTATTCGTCCTCATCATATCCATGTCATTTTATTTTTGTGCATTTTCTGGTTTAGTAAATCAGTAAGTAAAGTTTAGATAAACACACACACACACACATAAAGAAACAGTACTTTATGACAGCGTTGATAGTTTTTGTTGTCATGTTTACACCGAGTTGATTTATCAGAGCACTACCGCAGCTCAGCAATACAACAACAGACTTTTCACGGCTAATTGATAAAGTCAGTGGCTGTTTAGAGTAGACCAAATATTATTTTGAAACAAAGAGAAAAGCCTGTTGATGTTGTCAATGTGGATATTTGTATGTACAGCTCTGCTTTCCATTTTGTGTCATCTGGATTTTCACGCACCACATCAGGAGCCAATGACTATCGCACTGTTTCTGGGTGCCAAATCAACAGAGATAAATCACTGAATAGGCTCTCAGGCAACGTCTTTTTTGTCCGTGAGACTAGGTGTTCAAATCCTACCAAGCCTGCACCTGCCTTTGTGAAGATAATATGAAACATTTAGAATGCAAATTCACCAAAACACACAAAGCAATGCCAAAGCTATGCAGCACAATGATGAATGTGCTGCCACTAACATGCTGACATCCCAACAAACACAGCTGGCCCACGCTAGTCTTTTGCTTATTTTTCTGTTTTGCCTTACAAATGGAGTCCTGTGCAACATTACTGACCCATTACTGCAATACAAAAGAGCCATTTTAATGGTTTTATTGTCAGTCCGTTTGGGTTTACAGCAGCTGACGTCAATGCGTAATATCACTTAGCATTTAATAAGACAGTTTATACTCATCTTTATGAAATGGATAGTTCTGGTCCTGACTTCCGATTGGTCGACGCAGCGTTTCAGGCGCAGAACCTGTTTATCAAATCCCCGTGAAGCTCCAATAGCGGATCCTCATTTTTGCTGTAACATTTTGTCAAGGACTATATATATTCTAGCTCAATAAGTGTCATCCTGAAAAGGTCTACTTTGCTTGTTTTCTCCCATTAAATATAAAAATAAAAATATAATTGGGTATAATATAAACTCGCAATTCTGACATAACTCGTAAGTGCGATTTAATATCTCGCAATTCTGTGAAAAAAAGTTGGGAATTCTCAAGAAAAAGTCAAAATTGCAGGATATAAATGCTAAATTGTGAGATATTAACTCAGAATTGCAGGGAAAAGGGCAGAATTGTGAGTTTATATCTCGCAATTCTGAATTGCAAGATATAAAAAAGGTTAAAAAATGTAAGTTAAAAATTTGCAATGTACTCTTTTTTTCTGTGGTGAAAACGGGCTTCCAAAATTTTGCAACAATGACTGGCCAGTACTGCACATTATCCCGCTTATTACATGGCTATAGGTGAGTTCACACCATATCGGAATTCCCCTAATTACGAGATTCCAACTTGTAAAAAGCGTTCACGTCCTCGTAGAACTCGTAATTACAACTTGTGAACTGGGAGTCTTCTAGTCTCAGCCTCAGACGTCACGCCCACGGAACGTTGGCTAAACGTCTGATGCATATGGTACACTTAACTGGAAACACTTCAGGAATGTCGAAGTCGTCATCTGATTGGTTGAATTTTATCGGATTTCCGGGGGACGCGAGTGTCGCGATTATTTCGGTCCGCCGGGAAACAAAGCGCAGACGTGTGATTACAGAAGAAAAACTGTCGTATTTACATGAGTGACAGTGAGCATTTATCAAGATCAGCTAAACGTAGGATTCTCAAAAGTATGCAAGGTTCACGGCATAGACTCTTTAAGAGATGTCCAGGAGTTTTGTTTGAGGCACTTAGTGGAGACAAAAAGAGATATAATGCAGACGCCATTGTTGTTATACGTGCACGAACAGATCAGTGACTTACTGCTTGTTTTCTTCTCCTTCTTTGATTTTCTATGCTGACTGACTTGTTGCACACCGGTCTGTTGTTGTGGGGACATTTCTACGCCCCGAAACGTGACGCCGAACGAATCGAACTGTGAATGGTTGTTTGACATGTCGGTCAAACGGCCTTATGGGCGGGCCTTGGCCAAAGAAAGCTGCTATGAATTCCAGACCTTCAGCCGTCAGTCTGAAGGTCTGGCTACGCGAGACTAGGAGTCTTCTGAGAGCTACGACTTGTACCACATGACCGCTGTACCACCTGACCAACGTAGGCTCTGTTTAGGCGTTGATAGTGTTGCCATAAAAAAAAGCATAATTCCGAATCTGAGGACGTGAACAGCTCCGAGTAGAACATCACATGTTGTCATCTAGAAATTACGGTAATTACGATATGGCGTGAACGCAGCATATGTATTAAGAAAATAAACACGTGAATATATATATTTGAATATAAAATATTTGATCATTTTACCTACTGTCCATCCCAAATAGGGCTCAGTATTTTGGTAATCGGTCAATTATTCTGACGATTAATCAAGTAATCATTTCATTATAATGCCATTTTTTGTAGCTATAAAAATAAACCTAAGCGAACAATGGCCTTTAATATTATTTAAAATATATATATAATAGCAATGAGGCAATAATAATTAGTTAAAATAAAATATCAAAGGCACGTAATCTTATGGTTTTATTAAACAAAACTGTTAAAATACATAATGTATTATAAACAATGGAGCTAATGTACATTACCCATTGTAACAAATGACTGCAGAGGGCGCCAACGGCCTAAAGATTGTTTGTACACTTTTACTGCGCGATCTAATCTTTGTTTGTTGTTGATGAAACGTTTAAAGCAAATGTCCACTTAATCTTTAATATTTAATACAACAGAAATGCTACAGCCACTGCAATTTCATATATATGCGGACATCAAAACATGAAAATGATTCTCCTGTTTTTGCGTAGGTTTATAAATGATTTACCTTACAAATCTGATTAAATGGCACACGTTGCGTTCCCAGATAAACGTTAAAATAAACTCAAACTCACAACAATATGCAAAGATGGAGTCTGAGATGCTCAACACATGAAAATGAAAACAGTTTGTGTAGCAGCATTTACTGTGAATAGAGACAATCTGACACGCACATACAAACCTACATGCATGTAAATAATTAAAGCGCATATATTAAACCTGCATCTCCTATATTTAATTAAATTGTAGCATGTGTGAATTAGCATCACAATAGCATCGTGCTTTATTTTGAAATGGGTTTTATATATCATGCAGCCAACAGTCTAATAATGCATTTCATGGATTCTCGTCCACTCCCGGTAGTTTGCCGGTTACTGGACACCTGCAAAATACAGTCAAGGATTTAAAAAAAATTGAGTATTGTTTAAAGGGGTCATCGGATGCCCGTTTTCCACAAGTTGATATGATTCTTTAGGGTCTTAATGAGAAGTCTATAACATACTTTGGGTAAAATTTTTCAGTGGTAGTGTAAAAAATTTCCTTTCCCTTTACCTTGTCAAAATCAGCCCTTTTACAATCAGCCCTTTTTAGAGCAAGCTGTTCTGTTGCATGTTCCTTTAAATGCTAATGAGCTCTGCTCACCCTGCCCCTCTCTTCTGTGGGGTGACAAGCCACAATGTTTACTCTACCCACATTTAGCCAGGAAACCAGCTAACTAGAACATTACTCAGAAAGGCAATTTGCAAAGATGCATAAAAAACCCTTATACTCACTTCTGCTGTAGGTGAAGCTGGATCATGAGTGATTTGCACGAACCTAGCATTTATGTAGATCACCGGGCGCATTTCCATCAAAAACAAAAGTAAAAGTAACCTCTGCATCTTCAGCGACTCAGATGTTGAGAGCAAACAATGACTGCTATGTTCATTACTATATGTAACAACATAACACCTCAATCGCTCAATCGGAATTCATGTCTTCCCCTGAGTCGACACAATGGCGGTCAGACTGTTACAGCTTATCAGGGCAGGTCTAAGGTAGACAGGTCATGTCAATCAACTATCGTGGGGGCGGCCTACACTTGGATACAGGACATCATATCAGAGTGGATAAATAAATAAATAACGTTTATTGTTTGTTTTTACAGTCCATGATTCGACTGCTTTCCATGAACAAAATGTTCTCGTTAGTTGTGACAACAAACTTTCAGCTTCATGCTACTCACAACCACAGCTACTTTTCTCTGTGCATGAATAGGTTTATGACATTACACACACGGTTGAATGTCATATTAATGCAATTTCCCGCAAAATCTGTCCCAACAGCTCTAAAAATATAAATCAATATTACAGGTTGTCAAAGCGTATTTGGGTAAAGTTTGGAAGATATATATTTTCACACTCTCATTAATAGCATAGTTATTTCTATTTAAAAAAAAATAATAAATAATAAAATAATGTTTTACAGAAAAGCGTATCTTTAATATTTTTAATTTATGGAAAAATTACAAAAGCCACAATGACCTGCTGTTTTATGAATCCTGGCTAAAGGCATTGCACTATGCTATTTGCACAATACAGCTCACTCCCACTCGTATCATATTATCAAATTAAGCACACTTCAGACCGTTAAAGTTTGGAAGGGTGAAATAACCTGCCGCTGTTTTGGAAGATTATAATCCTTGTAGTCTACACTTAAGCCATGTTTGTTTTGTTTAAAATTTGTTTTGGTTTTGTTTAAGCTTAGCTGTTACTACAAACGAATGTCTAATAGGTATAAAGAAAATCCTTAATGCATCTCTTGTCAAACACAAGACTCTTACCCATCTTATGTAGGTATTAATTCCTAAAGCAATATTACAAATCAGCCAGAAACAGTCTAAAATATGTCTCATCTTGTCTTCATCATGACATAACTATGCTTTACTATGTGCTTTTTAAGTTTGGAAACATCAGATTAATGCATCACATTTGCTTTTGAGATAAAGGCAGAGCTTAATATGATTTGTAGTAGCCTAGTCTTTTTTCTTTTTTCTTTTACTCAACAGCTCAACAGATGGCATAAACTAATGTAATAATGTTCTGTGTGTCTGTATGATCAGTGGGCAATTAGACAAAGTCAACTTAAGTTTTTATAACTAATTAACATGTGATGAAGCCACGCTGTCCAAGACTATGAGGCAAATGTACAAATGGTGTTATGTCTGAACTTGACTCTAAATTACAATTTACTGTTAACCATTGCCTACAGCATGGTGTGTACTTGACAGAATGACCAGAGCAACACTGGGCCGTTCGATTTTCCGTTTGAATAACAATGCTCTGAGAGACAGGTATTTGAAACGGAGAGTCCCAATGGACGCGCACTAAGCGGACTAACAAGCCACTCCAGCACTCTGAACCTCCACACGCTTCCACCGCAGCTTTAACGGTAGCAACTTTGATTTCAACAGTAATTGGGGTCTTGTCTCTGTCTAGTACTGCCAATAACACGAGCTAAGGTTAATAAAGGCTAAGGTGTTTGTGCGCCTGTATGTGTGTTTTTTCTATGGCAGGTCTTTATGTGTCTGTATGTGCGAGTGTTTTCTTATGGCAGGTTGCTCAAGTGGGAAAGGCTGGGTAATTAGATGCCATGGGCGCTTTACCTAGGTCATGCACTTCAACACACTTCAACCTCTTCAATCACAAATATATAGGCTAACCTTGTAACTGCACAAAGCTGTCAAAACTATCCATAAATCACAAAATAAGATTTACTTATAATTTAATTAGTGAACGGTTGTTTATGCCAATGTGTCATCAAACAAACAATGTAATGACAATTCACATCAGCATTCTGACAGCTTCTTATTAAAAATTATCATCTGTTTTGTATTTATTCTTTAATTCAAACCAGTTGAGCTGTCACCTACTGATGACTTTGAAGTGAAGCATAAAAACTCAGTGTCACTGTGGTGCAAAACAGGCCCAATTGCAAGTTCAAAAATGTAATTTGATGTCAAAACAACATTGGCAACTTATTTTAGTTGTAGTTAGAAGGATGAATCAATAGAAATTTGAAATCATACTACTTTATTTCATAGATGAAGGAGGAGAACTCTTGTGATAACCTGAAAGAGGATGTGTGTATAAAGAAGTTCACAAATAAGTGTTCCATTATTAAACTTACAGATTAAAGAAAATAAAAAAAAATTATATTTGCCACCTGAATGCAAACTCTAATACATGTGAAGGTGCTTTGAATCTGATTTTCAAATAGAAATTCCATCATATGCTTAAAGCAAGTATGTATGGTATTATTTATACATATTTTTGACCCTGGACCATAAAACCTTAATGTCTTAAGTAGCATGGGTATATTTGTAGCAATAGCCAAAAATACATTGAATGGGTCAAAATGATCATTTTTCTTTTATGCCAGAAATCATTAGGATATTAAGTAAAGGACAACTTTAAAGGCAATTTTCTCAATATTTTGATTTTTTATTTTATGCTATTATTATTATTATTTTTTTTTTTTGCATCCAGATTTTCAAATACGTGTATCTCGGACAAATATTGTCTTAACAAACCATACATCAATGGAAAGCTTTTTTATTCAGCTTTCAGATGATGTATAAATCTTAATTTAAAAAAGTGACCGTTATGACTGGTTTTGTGGTCCAGGGTCACATTTGTGGTACATTTGAATTTTGGTTGAAGTTATGCACGTCACTACAGGGGAAATGGTTTTTTAGAGTATCTCCTTCTCCTTCATCATTTGTTTATTTATGAGTCAAACTGTACTAGTTAACCTGTTTTCAGCACCTAAATACACTTCTACAAACTTCTCTGGGAACCTGTCCAGAGGTAGTTTTCATTGATGTGGCAGTTGAATTGACCATGGGGAAAAGACATGTAAATGTCTAAAGGATTAATCTCTTGAGCAATGATATTGAGGTTAGACCACAGGTATGCAATTAAATAACATTTGAAAGTTGAAACTGTGAGGCCACCACGCTAATCTAAACATGATGATTTGCAAATGTTTTGATAATTTTTTAATTATTAAAAGTTAAGGACCCATTTCAGACATGGCAATTTAAGCCATCTCTTCTTCACTACATATATAATATCTCAGAAATATTACAAAGATATTATGTTTCTAATATCTTTCTGCCAGCAAATAGATTTTTTAGAAAGTACAGTAGATATTCAAAAGGGTTTTTGTAATTCTAATCACATAATATGGAACATGGCCTAAAACAAATGTACAGTGATTCAAAAGTAAAGAAATGGAATACAACAATCCTGAAACCAGCTTTAAATGTCAACATAGCAGTAATACGACTTTTTAAATATGACAACGCTTTCTGATTTTAAAGGCAAGCTTTGTAGACTACTTACCAGTTTATAGCTTACTCTAGACATAAGGTAGTTTCTTATGCTGGTCCAGGACCAGATCTAGCAGCAGAATCTGGAGTTTAAGCATTAAAGGAAAAACAGAAGACTGATCAGGAACAAAGAACAAGAAAATCCCTATGATAGTCAACAGCTGGTTCTCATAGATTTGCTTTGAGCCCCACCTGCTGGACAACAGCATGAAACTGTCAAACAGAAAATCGGCGTTTAATGATCAATGGTTCACTAAAAAAAGGAGATCCTTGTAAAACTCAGATCCTGAAATCTTTTCATCGATTATCTTTAAATGCTATATCATGTGTAATTCTATGGAATAACTATATTGATGCGTTCTCACATTTCTGAATAAAATCTTTGAATCTATTGCTGAAAAATGATACAACCAGTCAGTTGTAATTATTTTCTTTTTTGTGTTTCACTGGTCTTTTTTAATCTTGATCAGGTATGTAAAGATGTCCATTGCTCAAAAACGG
This sequence comes from Cirrhinus mrigala, assembly GCA_036247105.1. NCBI lineage: Eukaryota > Metazoa > Chordata > Actinopteri > Cypriniformes > Cyprinidae > Cirrhinus > Cirrhinus mrigala. The sequence continues at coordinate 21,832,304 of CM070011.1, read as the reverse complement.
TAACAATCAAGTAAATAAACCAAATTCCATTTCAAATTCTCATTTCTTTTTAGTTACTCTTCTTTGTGTCAAGATTATCATGAAGAATAGCAATAAAGCTGGTTAAAAAACACTTATAATCTGGCCTGTGAGGCAAATTTCTTTTCCCATCATTCTTTGTGCATGATATTACGCATAAATAGCTGAACCTTTTTGATTCCACTGTCTACAACAATATGCAAAGGCCCCATGACTATTCCAGTTTGTGATTTTGTGAGAAAGATATTTTAGAAAAATGTATACATAGGGACCTATTCATAAAATGTACCAAAATCTTTATATTATAAAAATGTAGATTTTATTCATTTTCATTACTTTTCCAGGTCTAGAAATTACACTATTATAATTAGGCTGCCTCATATCCAGGAAAGAATGAACCTTGGTTCTTCAACTAATCAGCTAACTAACTAAATAAATGAGAGGGTGAATTAAAAAAATATATATTTTTAATTATTATTATTTGTTGTAGCTTTTTAATGCTTGTTTTGTCTTAATTTTAATCATTTTAAATCAACTAAGGTGACCAGATTTCTGAAATGAAAACCAGAGACTTTTCCTAGTTGAGTGGTCAAAATATCACTGAAATCTCACTTGTGATGATCTATGAATTAAAAAACAGGGACAATAGGTTTTCGTTTTTTAATTGTTGTATATTCCATATATTAATATCATAATTGATAATTAGTTATGTTTGAGGATCAGACTTACTGTAGTTTTTAATACAATAGTAAATAGTAACTATTGCAAATAGCAAACATATCAAAACAGTAGTATTCTAACAAAATTATGGCTTTAGAAAAACACATACATAAATAAAACTGTATTTAAAAGATATTTTCAAACTGTATTTAACATTTTCACAACTGTGAGTAGGCCACAATAATTACAACTTTTCAAGTTTTATGTTTATGCTTTTGGAAATGGATCTGTGGACCTGTGTATCCTCGGTCATGACTCTTCACGAAGGCTCCTCACCTCACTCGCGGTGTAATAGGCCTTTTTCACGGTCCGCGTTCGAAAACCGGAAGCGTCGAGTAGTTGTGTTAAATAACTTCCGCTGTAGTCAGTATGAATGGTAGTGCCCATAGTACGGGATGGTTGTGATTTATGAATGAACAATTCATCATAGATGTTTCATCAAATTATATTAAACACAGTTTCCAATCATTAATCGGGTATGACGAAACGAGGAAAAATGTTGGTCCGACGCACATTTTATGATCTAAATGGGAGCGCACAAGCTGCACAATACTTCAGAGACAGACCAGCTTTTTATTTAAAAAATGCAAGAATAGCATACCCGATTAATGATTGGAAACTGTGTTTAATATGTTTTGATGAAACATGATGAATTGTTTATTCATAAATTACAACCATCCCGTGCTATGGGCATTGCCATTCATACAGGCTACAGCGGAAGCTATTTTACGCAACTACTCGACGCTTCCGGTTTCCGAACGCGGACCGTGAAAAAGGCCAATTAGAGAATTGAGATGTTCTGCAAGATGGCTGAGCTCGATCGGTTTCCGGGTCATAGGATGGAGGACGGAGGAGCGAGGAGACAAGGCGGGATATTGAGAAGCACCCCAGGAATGTCCCCGGAAAACGGGGATGGTTACGCTAGCATAGAAGTTCGCTGAGGCCACAAGAACCACTGGCATTAAAAATACACAGCAAATGTGCAGCCGTTGCACTTCATTTTGTTTACCTTGGTGCAAAAATAGTTTGATGGGAGGTGAACATCACACCGAAATCACTGTAATTCACATATTTACTATTATTAATTAACATTTACTATTATACGAACTTTCTACGAGAACTTCTTAAAGGCACAGCAATCCAAAAAAACCGTTTAATTCGATTGGTGGGAATTGAAAGCGTGGGAAATGGTGATAGAAAACTAAATATGGCTCTTTTGACGAATAAAGAGTTTACTTACATTATAAGTGGACCTCAAGGCCATAAATTAAAATACAAAAATGAATAATATGACCCCTTTAACCCAGGCGGTGTCACGTGACCCGACATCTCCGGACTGGCCAGGATGAGCGCAGCCAGAAAATGGCGGATATTGAGGAGTTACGGGTAGGCGAAAGTGCAATGATAGCTGGCTACTTCTTTGCGTCTTTCACATTTTAAAAAATTATTTTGCAGTTACCGTTTCTTATTCCATTTTACCGGTCGGTTTGCTACCCATGGGTTTGTTTGTTTATAGATAATACAGAAGCGTCCCATCACTCCGTAAGACGGTTTGTGTTTAGCTTGTTAGCCACCAACCAGCTACTCTTTTAGCTGTCGATCTGCTACACAAACATTGAAGATCAGCCTCAATATGACACTGCTTTTATTACCATCTTTCACTGCATGAAAACGCTTTATTATAATGCCTAACTGAACTGACGACTGTTCGCTGCAGGTAAAAAGTTTTTTACGTTACAATTTCTTTACTGCTCGAATTGTTTTGGCTGGTCTTTTGTTAGCTAGCGTCCGACAGCAGTTGACAATGTTTACATGTACCCACAGGTGTAATATGATTTATGACTTGTGTTTGCACGGGTAAACGATGCAACGTTATAGGCCAGTGTGTCCGAAGTGTGTGTGTGTAAATATAAGTGAACATTTTATACTAAAATAGCCAAATAAATATTAAAGAGGGACACCTTGAAAATGTTGTTTACAAGCCTGCAAGTGGGTCGCCAGCAAACTAGACAAACTTGATTCCTGTCACTGTGAGCGTTTTCTCCCTCACATTTGTCTTAAGATAGCAGTTTTGACTAACTTAGTGCACAAATCATCTTTCTAAAGTTTAATTGAATGCGTTGCAATTCAGCATCAGCACCAAAACAATAACAAATCGACTGTGTGTTGGACTCAGCAAAGTTAGACATCTGCTTTGTGTGCTTTTATACTTGCCATTGTAAGACTAATTCATGTTGTCTTGTAAATTGTTCAGAAACATCCTGCTTTACTGTCAACTACACTTTTTTCCCCCCAGCAGTTCTGTTAATGGATCAAAGTGAACATCTGTGTTTTGTCCTTTGTCATTCTCTTGATGTTCGTCTAATTGGTCTTGGAATTATTCTCAACATTTTAGATGCATTTCGGTCATTTGTTAAGGATTTTTAAAGAAAAAAGGATTAACACGTAAGAACAATCAAGCATGGACCATGTAATGAAGGGTCAGTTGAGATTTTCTTATTTCTCTGGGGTTTCTGGAATGGGTGTATTTGGGTGGGTTGTCACCTCACTTCACGCATATTTCTTTATTAATTAAGCTGCTTTCAAATGACACCTTTTAGTTCTTTAAAAATCTATTATAACCATATTCCACCATCTTATGCCATGTTAATTATTAATCCACACATTTTTATTATGATATTATAAATGCAAAACTTGACAGCATGGCATAGAGGGTGGTTTCTCTTACTAACTTGTGTTCATTTGCTTTATCAGGCCATTTGCTTTTATATGTTTGTTATCTCAAAGTGTTTTATTGCTCGTCTCGATTTGTTGTTTGTTTTTTTTTTTTTCCAGAATATGGTATCAAGTTTCCGTGTCTCAGAGCTCCAGGTACTGTTAGGTTTTGCTGGAAGGAATAAGAGCGGCCGAAAGCATGAACTTTTGCTGAGGGCTTTGCATTTACTCAGGAGTGGTTGTAGTCCTGCTGTGCAGATCAAAATAAAGGAACTGTATCGTCGGAGATACCCGCGGACATTTGATAGTCTTCAGGATTTGGTGGCTTTGAAGTCAAGCATTAAATCCTACTTTCAAATAGACAGCGGTACCACGGTTGTGAGCTCAGATCTTCCTCTGCAAACCGGCCATTCAGACCTCCTGCAGCAGCAGCAGCAGCACCTGGTGAGCTGCGATTCACCCGTGTTTCATGAATCGAAGCCCATGATGAATATGCAGCAGCCCACGCAACTTATGGCCCCCGTCCACCCGGACGTGCAGATGAAGTCCCTACCGTTTTACGATGTACTGGATGTCTTAATCAAGCCTTCAAGCTTAGGTAATTTTACATGTTTGGATTTTCCATGCTTGGTGGGGAAAAAACTAACTTTTGATTGGAGTTTTGAAGAGAGATTAAGGGTTTTAGTTTATTAAAGTTTGTTAAAGGTTTTTTTATAATTAGTTTTAGCCAGGCTGCATTACATTAATTAAAAGTGACAATAAAGACATTTATAATGTTACAAAAGTTTCCTATTTCAAATATATGCTGTTTTTTTTAACTTTCTATTCAAGATTCCTGAAAAAAATGCATCACCGTTTCAACAAAAACATTAAGCAGAATGACTGCTTGCAACATCAAGAAATTCAGCATCAGAAAATCTGCATATTAAAATTATTCCTGAAGGATCATGTGACACTGAAGAACTGAGTAATTTAGCTCTGCCGTATTTTAAAGTATATTAAAATAAAAAGTGTATTTAAGTTGATTTCACAGTATGACTTTATTTTTTCTTTTTTTTTTTTTTTCTGTAGTTTTTAACAAATAAACCAATGCAGCCTTGGTGAGCATAAGAGACGTCTTTTAAAAAAAAAAAAAAAGTATACATTTTACCAACCCCAAACTGATAGTGTATGTAAACTAGTTGCTAGCCCATCAGCTGTGTTTTACATAGTGTCCTCTTTGCCTGTTTTTAGTTTAAAACTTTACATCTCTTATGACTGATTTGTGTTTTACAGGGACTCATGCTGGTCAGAGGTTTCATCATGAAAAATACTTTATATTTGCTTTGACTCCACAACAAGTGAGAGAAGTTTGCATTTCACGGTAAGAACTAAATGACTTAAATATGACTTGAATAATGTGACTTGTTTTTTACTCTTTGCCTTATTAGGGTTGTTTGTTTTTCTTACTCTTTTGCATAGGGACTTTCTTCCAGGTGGAAGAAGGGACTACATGGTTCAGATTCAACTACGGTAGGAACCATTTCAGTGTGTTGCCTTTACAATACCATCATTTGTGTATCCAGTTCAGCATTGTGTACAAAGATGTTATCAGCATAATCCCAATTTGAGACTCCTGACGTTCTGTTTTATGTTTTGATTTTAGGTTTTGTCTAGCAGAGACCAGCTGTCCACAAGAGGACAATTATCCAAACAGCCTCTGCATCAAAGTCAATGGGAAGCTCTTTCCCCTCCCTGTATGTAGTCCTGTTGTAATTAACCTTCATTAAGCCCATGTTTAATGTTTTTTTTCCAAACCTAAATAGTTCTTAAATATGACTTGTTAGAACAACAGAATCCTATGTAATTAGGCTTATTAAGGGCTGTACTCTGATTAGAGTTTCTTGTGGGAAGTTTATGCAGGATGTTTTTTTTTTTGTTCAACAGAGAATATAGGTCTTGAGGTATTTTAAATGTTGAACTGCTTAAAAACTTAAGATAATCTCAAAACATTGCTGGATATGTACATGGTCAATATTATTTTCCTACCCCAAAAAATAGAGATTACTGATGTAATGCATAATTTGTACATTTGTTCAAACAATGTTTTGTGATCTGTTGCACAGGTGTTTAACTGCATACTTAAACCCTTTTTGAGCATTTAATGTTTCTGCCACTTTTGATCAGTTTATAGCTAAATTAAAGTGTTTGTTTCTTTAAAAAAATGTGAATGACTGATATTGTTATCCCACAGGGCTATGCACCACCTCCTAAGAATGGTGTGGAGCAAAAAAGACCCGGCAGACCGCTGAACATCACGTCACTGGTCAGGTTGTCATCGGCTGTACCCAATCAGATAGTAGTGACGTGGGCACCTGAAATAGGAAAGGTATGTAAAGTGCTGTTAGACCTGTTACTTCATCTGTTCAGATTTCAACACTGTTTCAGCCTTTTCTGTATACTAAGCATTTGTATGTATTCCCTCTTCTTGTTTTCTGCAGACATACTCCATGTCAGTGTACTTGGTGCGGCAGCTGACCTCCCCACTGTTACTACAGAGATTAAGAATGAAGGGGATCAGAAACCCTGACCATTCCAGAGCTTTAAGTAAGTTCTGTCATTTGATTTTATTTGTTGTCATTGATTATCTTTGTATTAAATTCTTATATTGAATTAATTGACTGAATTATTGAATTAATTTACTAAATCCACCTTCTCTTCACTCTTGTATTAGTTAAAGAAAAACTCACTGCAGACCCTGACAGTGAAATCGCCACAACTAGTTTACGAGTCTCACTGATGTGCCCAGTAAGTTACCGCATCCATAAGATCCTAGTTGACTCACGAATGTCACTTTAAAGGGCCTTTTATGTTATTTTTTATTGTTTTCTGAGGTCCACTTATAATGTTATCAATTTTTACATCAAAAAACACAACTTAGAAGCAATAGGCGGTTTGTAGACTTGGAAGTAAACGCCCACTGCTATGACTGGCAAACAGTTGTTTATGTTTGACAGCCTACATCCTTCATAGATAGACGCCTTGTTTGTAAACTAATCTGCAGTAAAATTAAGTAAACAAAGAAACAAGTTCTCACTAACACTTCATTAAAGATGAAGTTCATCCACTCTTTTCTAACGTTTGGATCAGAAGGAAGGCAATGCCAAGACTGTTCTCACAACCTGGCACTAAACAACGTCTTGCCTTCTGAGCATCTTTGTCATTTGGTTGCGTTCGCCTCTTCTTATTTACACTATGCGCACAAATCCGTGGGCGGGGCTAGAAGTAGGCATTGATCTTCTGTGGAGGAGGCATTTAGTCGCACTTTGACATCATAGTGGCACATTCCACAACCTGTCATTTTGGCAGATTGGCTTTAATATAAGCTGTTTTCAGACTAACAAGAGTTTTGAAACCTAAAGGGCGTATTTATAGTACAGTAATCTCTTATAGTCCTTTTTTCTCAGTAAATGATGAGCGCTACCTTTATGAATTCTGACTTCAGATTGGATGCTCTTCTGTTCCGTTCTCCATAGGAACCCATTCAAATAGCGCCCATCTATTTTTAATGTAGCTAACGTCGGCAGCTTTGTGTCATCTACACACTCATTAAACTTTGAGGAGTGAGGCACTGACAAATGACGGTCGTTGCGACATTGCAAAGTGATGGCGCTATGGAGCCATGTCCTTTTTAAAAACATTTTAATAGGTTTAGCATTAGATAATCAGCTAATTTGCCTAGAAACACTGGAGACCGGGAATGCAAAGCATCCTTCTGGATAAGAGTCAAAATATCAAGGGATTTAGATTTCTCAGTTCATGACCCCTTTACGTAACAGTTTTTAGTTTTTGTTTGGTGTGCTGATGTACTGTGGTTAAAAAAAAGTCAATTTTGTGTGACCGAAAAATCCTCTTTTCGTATAGCTTGGCAAGATGCGTCTTACGGTACCCTGCCGAGCTGTCACCTGTTCTCACCTGCAGTGCTTTGATGCTGCTCTATACCTGCAAATGAATGAGAAGAAGCCCACCTGGATCTGTCCTGTCTGTGACAAAAAAGCCACATATGAGAGTCTGATTATAGATGGGTGAGATTTCTTTCACTATAGCTGATGTGGTGAGAAACACTCAGCCTCATTAACCACAGTTAATCACTGAATTGTTTTGCATTTATAGAGAAATTAACCTGCATTGAGTAAATTAGGCACTCTCTACTTGTCAGGCTCTTCATGGAAATACTCAATGACTGCACAGATGTTGATGAAATCAAGTTTCAAGAGGATGGGACTTGGTGTCCAATGAGACCAAAGAAGGAGACGTTGAAAGTGTCATCTCCATGTATCCCAAAAATTGATTGTAAGCTTCATTTCCCTTTAAAAGTGTGAACTCTCTGTCTGCGTGCAGTTTGAGTTGGTTGTGTATAGGGTTTCTAATGTCTAAAGCGTTTTTGTATAACATGTCTTAATTGAGTTTTACAAAAAATTTACAAAAACACAACACAACTCACCAGAACATCCCCCAGGCAGGATTTTTTTTTTAAAAATACACCAACTGTAGGCATATTTAGATTTATATCATGTAGTCCTCAAAAACATTCTTAGGTTCCATGACTTCAATCATCTAAGACTTCAATATCTCCAGTTTTAACAAAGTTCAAAAACACCTCCCAGATATAAAGGAATTCAGGGGGTTTCTTCATTAGCCAAACAAGATATTAAGTTTTTCATCCATAGTCCAAGGAAAGGGCAAGTGGTATTTTTCCAACACAGGGCAATAAAACGCCTTGCTTGTAATAGACACAAGTCCACCAGCTTTCTTTCTTTTGTAGACAGAACAGTTGCTTGCATAAATATTCAATACACACAATACAGGACATAGAGGAATTGGAGAAGTAAATTGAGAAGCATATCGAGTCACTCCAACCCAAAACTTCTGCAACTCCTTACATTCCCATACACAATGGAAAAATGCACTATGAAGCTTATTGCATTTAAAACAGATCAGGGATATTAGGGTTAAATTTATTCAAACTTACAGGGGTTATATAAGTTCTCATTGATGCATTTTTAAAATGATTCATGACCTTTCAGGCGCTGTCCCGGTGCGGCAAAGTGCAGTGGTGCCACCCCCAGAACCCAGCAGCACAAAAAAAGGAGACATAATCGACCTCACGCTAGAGAGCTCATCTGATGATGAAGAGGACAATGATCCTCCTCTGAAAAAGCGCTGTCTCTACATGTCAAAGGCTGAGGAAATGCACAACAAAGGGTTTGTGTTTTTCTAGTATTAATTCACTAGATATTAGACTAGACATTTCTGTGTAAGTCCTCAAAATTTTGTTGTATAATGTTATTTGCTTGAATTAATTGTCTATTTTATTTATTTAATTCATTAACAATTGGGAAAAGGCATGGAAATCATAGGTGAAAAGATGTTGGGACCCTGCCAGCGTTAGTATGGCTACTACAGACTGAATAAAATAATCCAGAATCATTATTAAAAAAATCTTCAGAACATTGAGCCCACTGCAGGGTCAGAAATGAATGAGGGCTTGTCGCAAAAATGATCCGTAAATTCAAGAAAAAGAGGGAAAAATGCCCTTCCACTATTAAACATTTATTAAACATTTATTAAACATCAAACATTTAGTTTCGCTCGCACTGCATCAGATTGTTTATATGTGCTGTTTTGGGCAGCGTTGAGCCTTTCAACCAATCAAATGTGTTGGTTTAATTTAGGAATGCATTGGCCAATCAGAGCCGCTTGGATTTATCAACGCTGCAAAAGCCAGAGCTGTTTTAATTGTGCACACTCACGAATTCCCTCATCATAAACAACCCTCATACAACCCCATAAATAGCTACAAGATTAATTTCATAGTGATTATAGGAGTTTTTGCTTAACGTGCGCTAGACTAGTGTAACGTCATGGACCAACATGTTTGTCTTTGTAGCCAGAATGTGATGTGCCAAAATGCAAACAAAACAAAAACGTTTTTATATTGTTTTCTATAATAATAATCATTACAACATAAAGATCAATAATCTACAATAATGATTTTTGTCAGAATTTTGCAGCCCTAAGAGCTCCTGTTTTTTTACATGTATAATTTAGATAGGCTATCTTTTTAAACAGTCTATTGTTTTTGACAACAGTTTAAAGTAATTGGCTAAATTTAAGTATTTGACATTAAAGACAAAATAGTATGGTGATTATAATAATAAGGTGATTATAAAAAATTGCCCTCATGAATGTAAAAAAAAATGCCCCTGAAAATGAAAAAGAATTCATTTATGACCCTGATCCAGTGGAACCTTCATTTCTCTATGACGTTGCTTTGTTTACTGGTTTTCATATTTTCCTATTTCCTCTTTTTAGGGTCCTGACTTACCAGCCATCAACTGTTCGGGTGCCAAATGTCCAGGCGTTAGACACGTCATACCTGACCTCCTCAATAGCGGACTACTCCGTTCCATTCCACCATTCTACCTTATCCACTATTCCCACAGATATGCAAAGTACGTATCTTAGTCTGCCATCCAATCAGCTGTGCTTTCCTTCATGATTTAACATAAACGCTAATGTTTGTCATACAACTTGTCTTTCCCAAAGGTCTTGATTTATTTTCTCTGATTCAAGGAGATCCACAGGTATATTTATAAATATTCTTTCAAAGAAATATTGAGATTGCATGTTTGTTTTTAGTAGTCTGCACAGCTGTTTGCCAATGGTTTTCTGTGTTTCCTCAGCAGCATTACAGAGGCCCCATATTTTTAGACAGCCTCTCCAGCAGCCTTCAGAGTGCCACCACCAGCACCAGCCTGGTTTCTTCATCAGCTCCGTACGAGACGGCAACCCATAGCAGCAGCTCGAGTCATGAGACTGGTGTCATTACAGGAGGATCTTCAGGCCTGTCAGACATTATTTCACTAGACTGAATCCTGGCACATCTTTATTGGCCAGTCACCCAAACAGCCACACTCAAGTCAAGTTGGCTAAGCGAGAAATATTTTCTACGTTTAACTATGGACCTCAAGAATCGTGTTTCGACAAAGACCCGAAAGGACTGCTATGAAGATCTCAGCAACAATGCTGTTTTAAAAAACAAACCTAAATCAAGCTATTTTCCCTTTGAATGGGGGAAACTGCCAGATACACAGTGACTCTCATCCGTTAGCTATTTGATTGGAGGAGCAGAACGAAACAAATGGAATAAATGAGTGGACTAGAAAGCTCAGACGAGTCTAATAATAGCACTCTTGTCTACATTGTATGTTTTGCGTGGACAGTTCTGCGGTTGAAACGGAAGCGGTTTTTCAGCGGCAGCTCAGTTTATGTTGTCTCTTCGATATCAGCAGTGCAATTATTTTTTGTTACAAGACTTCAGTTGCAGCAATAAAAAACTGTATGTTGTATATTGTAAAATGTTTACTTGTTCACTTCTTGTCTGAAATCATGGCAGTATGCATGAGCAGATCCTTTTTTCTTTTTTTTTTTTTTTAATTAGTGGTCATTTGCTCAAGAGCCATCAGATTCCATTATGCTGATGTGGTAAACTTATTTTGAATCTGTAATTTTATATAAAATATGTTTTTGCTATCTTAACATATTCACCTCTAAAACTGTAATATGACCGTTGCCAAAACAAGGAGTAATTTGTCTAATTTCATGGTTTTTGGTCAGTTAACAGCCTGCAGATGTAATGAAAATGACACCATTCATTGTTTTGGGGTTTTTTTTAGGATTATGCAAGTTTATAGGATCTCTTTTCTTTTAGAAATCTGCTTTTATTGCTAACGTTTTTTTTTTTTTTTTAAATAGACATGAGTTGCGGTTCGAATTTAATCTCATATCTTACTGGATTATGAGCCATACTGTCATTTTGATCAAGTCTGAAAGCATGTAAGAGGCTGTTTATTTCTTTTAGAAGTTCCCCCTTGTTACACGTGTACTATTTTGAGTTGAACATGCTCATATCATGGATGTAAAAACAAACAAAGAAAAATGTGCTGTAAATGTTGATACAGTGCTTTTATTGTCCCTCCCAGTCAGGGCTGAGGTTTTTAATTGACATAGCTCTCTATTGATGATGGCACAGGTAATGTTGTTGACAATCTTGAAATCTTTGCCAAAAGGAGGAGGGCACAGTTCAAGATGATACATATATATCCTAAGACATGTAAACCAATACACAGTGATTAGAGTGCTATTTCATATTCATCTGGAAAAATATATTTTTAAAGCTGAATAAGTCCAGATTGCTGTGATGTATTGGCTTTACTTTATGTATGGACACATCCACACAAGTTTAACGTGCTCAGGTTTTATTTGCTGCCAGATTGTGCAGCTTTGAATGTTTAAATTAAGCTCTATTTATTTTCTGTGTAAACATTACGCCATACACTTCAGAGTCGTCACGTTAACATTGTAAGATTAATAGCTTCAATCACCACGTACAATCCAGAGAAACTTATAGTTTGTCCAGGAAGTTGTCCAGTGCTGGGATGCCCTCCTTCAGACCTTTGCGCTTACGGGTCTCAGCCACAATTTGGCTAGGTTTGCTGTTTACGTCATATGGATCACCTGGCAAAATCTGCCAGTGGTCAAACACACACTGAGGGAAGGCCTGTCCACCAGTGTTAGACCTCAGGTCTGCTGTGAAACCTGTACAGAAACAAATACATGCAAATTATAGGTACCAAAGATAGTGAGGACTCTGGGTTTCTAAATTAACATCCACAATATATTAAAGGGTTAGTTCTCCCGAAAATGAAAATTCTGTCATTAGCTAATCACCCTCATGCCGTTCCAAACCCGTAAGATCTTCATTCATCTTTAGAACACAACTTGTGATATTTTTGATTAAATCTGAGAGCTTTCTGACCCTGCATAGACAGCAATGCAACTGACACGTTCAAGGCCCAGAAAGGTAGTAACGATATTGTTAAAATAGTCCATGTGACATCAGTGGTTCAACTGTAAATTTATGAATACAAGAATACTTTTTGTACACAGAAAAACAAAAATAACTTTATTCATGTAGACTTATTTTAACAATGTCCTCGCGACCTTTCTGCATCTTGAACATGGTAGTTGCATTGCTGTCTATGCAGGGTCAGAAAACACTCTGATTTCATCAAAAATATCTTAATTTGTGTCCTGAAGATGAACAAAGGTCTTGCGGGTTTGGAACAACATGAGGGTGAGTAATTAATAGGGATGTAACGATATCAAAATCCCACGATACGATAATATCATGATATGAAGTCCGCGATACGATATTTATTTTTAGAAAAAGACAAGTGAGGAACTGGAAAAATTAAACATTTTGTAAATTTTGAATTTAAATTATTCTAATGCGCTTTGGTGGTTTAAAATTAAGAGCTCCAGCCCATATTCCTAAGAAAACTTAAGTCAGAAAAAAGTTAATTGACTTGTACCCCAACTTTAAAGGAGACTCAACCTTCCTTTTATTTGTGATATACTGTCTTAATCTAAATTACACTGACACTGGTGTTTTAGGAAGCCAAACAAATTAGAATATAATAATAATTTTATCTTATTGTTGTTCATTTGACAGTAATAGCCACATATTGTAAAACAATTGCACTGCAAAATAAATGAAAATGAATATTTCATAGGTATATTATTTTTGCTTGACATTACAGTTGGGAAATTACAATACTTCTTTCCTAATTTCTACACTTGAAAGAGATATTTTGAATTTGTAACTTACTGCAGTAACGTTAACGTTACCCATTTAAACCGCTAGTTGTCAGCAATTCATACTTTTAAGCACTTTCAAGCTTTTATTTTGATGGAAACGGCAGTAGAGCTTTTATTTTGGAGGAAAAATCCAGCTTACAAAAACGCGTCTCACTACAAATCTAGTCAAATGCTGTGATCATCTGCCGCGAAAATAAAGCATAACTGGTGGCCGTTGCGTTCCTAAACGCGCGCCAAACTCACAGCACATGGAATAAACGAGTTCACTGCATTTTTTTCGCTGAGTCCCTCTGAGGCGCGGAAAACATCGGATCACGAGCTGATCGCCTCAACAAAGTGCGCGCTTCGCCTTGAAACGCAGCGAAAACAGAATTGATGAAGGGATTAAGCCATATTGTCTTTCGGTTTTAGATACATAATGGCGCAAAACACAACGCTAAACCAACTTTAACACATTCTGTGTTAGAATAACACGTTTAAATATACTTTAAAAACTGGAACACCTATCGTTTCATATCGTCAAGTGACCACGATAATATCGAGACAGTTTTGCAATCGCGATATTAATAACAGAAATGTAAACTTTGGGTGAATTAACCCTTTTATATAAAAATGTATAACATTTGGGGTCAAAGTTTGTTTAAATGCAATAACATGTATTTTTTGTGTATAAAAATTACATGTCCTGCTGTCATTTTTAACAGACATATTAAGCTGCCATCAAACCTGGATTATTAACTCACCAAATGATTCATTTACAGGTAGGTATGCCTTCACAACAAATATAGGTGTTCCAGCCACTTGGGACTCCTCAAACACATGGCCTCTTTTTCTGTTCAGCACACCATAGATGCCACCAACCACCTGCTCTGGGCACTGGAGGAGAAACGTAAATATATTAATGACATAAAGATTGCGCTCTCGTTTTTCTGTCCCAGGAGGAATCCACCATGTGTACCTGAATCTCCACCAGGTAAATGGGCTCCATGAGTCTCGGCTGTGCGGTGAGCACAGAAGCATACAGAACTCTGCGGGCTGTGGGAATGATCTGACCGCCACCTCTATGAATGGCGTCAGCGTGAAGAGTGACATCATGAATGTCAAATCGCACTGCCCGCATGTTTTCTTCACAGAGTGCACCCTGGTAAAAGAACACAAAACAGTATCTCATTACTGTTTAGGAATGACTAAGCATTAACATGACCCTGGACCACAAAACCAGTCATAATGGTCAATTGTTTTGACACTGAGATTTATGCATCTTTTGAAAGCTTTCCATTGATGTATGATTTGTTCTGTTAGGATAGGACAATATTTGGAGATACAACTATTTGAAAATCTGGAATCCAAGGGTGCAAAAAAATCTAAATATTGAGAAAATCACCTTTAAAGTTATCCAAATGAAGTTCTTAGAAATGCAAATTACTAATCAAAAATTAAGTGTTGATATATTTATGGCAAATTTTTTTTACAAAATATCTTCATAGAACATGATCTTTACTTAATATCCTAATGATTTTTGGCATAAAAGAAAAATGATCATTTTTACCCATACAATGTATTGTTGGCTAAATTAAAATAAATAACCAGTTTTTACTCACTTCTTTGGTTGCCCACTGGAAACCAGCTACTACGCTGTCCTTTATCTCATTCAGATACTGAACTCCCTTTGTGATGTCCACAAGGATGTTGGGCCCTGTGCCATCTGGTCCAAAGCACCAAATCTTACGGGCCTCTGCGACCTCCCATTCATATTTCTCGGCCAGGTAGCGAGCTCTCTGTTTGAGCTCCTGCCGAGAAGACACATCACCCTTATCGACGTCCTCAGCCAGGCCATCTGGGAAGGGCCGAGCTTTCATGTACAGACGATTGTGCTTGTTGGGAGACTTGGACAAGCAAACCTGGTCGGATTCCTCACTGACGGTTTCACGATATGACACAACTGGGTCTGATTTCTGGAAAAAATTACCTCAACTTGTTAGTGGAAAAGAATAATGTTAAAAATAATCAGTATTGTTATCCAAGCACTACCTTAAGAGGGATGCAGGCATGATCTTCCTCAAGGTCTTTCAAGCAAATCTCCAGATGAAGCTCTCCAGCACCTGCCACAATGTGCTCCCCAGACTCTTCAATGATACACTAGCAGAAGAAACTTGTGTTTGTTATTGGAAAGACTGCATTTTGTTGATATCATCCTCTTATTACCCTGCTAAGATATTTACCTGAACCATGGGATCAGATTTGGCTAGACGTTTAAGGCCCTCCACCAACTTTGGCAGATCAGCTGGGTTCTTGGCCTCCACAGCAACTCTCACCACAGGACTGACGCTGAACTTCATAACACGCATGTTGTGAGCATTTTCAAAAGTGGTAATGGTGCCGGTCTTGACCAGGAACTGATCAACCCCAACCAAACCAACGATGTTCCCGCATGGCACATCTTCAATGGGCTCTACGTAGCGACCCATCATCAAGATTGTTCTGAAGAGGACATAGTGTGATCACCATGTTAATAAGGTTAATGACCATCAATTTGATGATTACTTATACAGTGTCTTCCAAAGTATGCATACACCTTCATTTTCTTCACGTTTTATGTTGCAGCCTTATTTTAAACTGCTTTACCTTTTTTCCACATCAGTCTACACTGCATACACCAAAATGACAAAGCAAAAAAAGAATTGTCACAACTTCGTAAATTTATTAAAAATAAAAAAACTATAATAAGTACATTGCATAAGTATTCATACCCTTATCTCAGTACTTATTTGAAACACGCCTCAAGTGTTGTTTTTGTATGATGCGACAAGCTTTCCACATCTGCATTTGGCAATTGTCTGCCATACTTCTCCTCACCTCTTCACCTCTCAAGATCTGTCAGGTTGGATGGGGTCTGGGAGACATTTTCAGGTTTCTCCAGAAATGTTTGATTGGGTTCAAACCCAGGCTGTGGCTGGGCCTGGGTTGTCTATAAGCCACTCTTGTGTGCTTAGGGTCATTGTCCTATTGGATGGTGAACCTTCTGCCTAGTATGAAGTTCTGAATGTTCTGTACTAGGTTTTCATTAAGGCTATCTCTATATTTTGCTGTTTTGCGCTTTCCTTCTACTCTGACGAGTCCCTCAGTCCCTGCTGCTAAAAAAAACAGCCCCACGGCATGATGCTGCTACCTCCACATTTTAATGTTGAGATGGTACTGTGCAGGTGATGAGCACTGCCTGATTTCCTTTAAACATGATGCTTGGAATTGAGGTTTATCAGACCAGAGAATCTTGTTTCTCATAGTCTGAGTGTCCTTTAGGTGCTCTTTTTGCAAATTCCAAGTGTGTTTTCATTTGTCTTCACAGAAGAGAGGATTGAGTCTTGCCACACTGCCATAGCCCAGATCGGAAGAGTGTTGCAGTAATGTTTGTCCTTAGGTTTCTCCAATCTCCACATATGATCGTGGAGCTCAACTAGAGTGACCATCAGGTTCTTGGTCACCACTCTGACCAAAGCCCTTCTCCATCATTTGCTCAGTTTGGCCAGCAGGCCAGCTCTAGGAAGAGTACTGGTTGTTTTAAACCTTTTCCATTAAGGGTAATGGAGGCTACATGCTTCTGTGAACCTTTAATACAGCAGAATTTTTTCTGAACTCTTCCTCAGATGTGTGGCTTGACACAATCCTGTTTCTGAGCTCTACAGGCAGTTTTTTTTTTTTACCTCAGGGCTTGGTTTTTGCTCTGATATGCATTTTCAGCTGTTAGACATTTTATTAAGATGTGTGTACCTTTCAAAATCATACCCGTTCAGTTGAATTTGCCACAGGTTAACTTCACTCATAGTGCAGTAACATCTACAAGCGCTTTGAAAACTTAATTTAACTTAATAAAACTTAATCAATTTCAACTGTCCCAGATAAGGGTGTACTTATGCAATGGAATGATTTAAGTTTTTTATTTTTGGAAAAAGATTGCAAAGATGTTAAAAACCTGTTTTTTAAAAAAAAAAAACCTGCTTTGGCATTATGGTGTATGGAGTGTAGATTGATGTGGGGAAAAACGGTAATTTAAAGCAGTTTAACATAAGGCAGCAACATAATAAAACGTGAAAAAAATTAAGGGGTATGAATACTTTCGCAATGCACTGCATTGCATAAGTAATTTCACAACAGCAAACCTTTGGATTGGCTTTAAATACAAGTCCTCCTTTTTTCCTGGTGTGAAGTTTGGGCCCATGATGCGCACCTTCTGCCCTGTAGAAACGATACCGGAAAAGACACGACCAAAGGCATAGAATCTACCCTTGTCAGTGGTTGGCACCATCTTGGAGATGTACATCATGAGAGGAGCTTTAGGATCACAGTTCTTTATACCTGGAAAGTAAAGTCAAAGGAGAAATGTAAAAAAGCTAGCAAAAAAAAAAGAATCCCTGAAGTGTCAAACACCTCGCAATGTTATGACTCACCCATGGCAGCCTCATCATCTCCAGGACCCTCGTAAAGCAGTTCACAGCGGTACCTTTGGGCAGTGACAGGAGAAGGAAGATGGATAGTGATCATCTGGAGCAAAGCGTCACCTGCAGGCAACCAGCGGCGCATCACAGCCTGGAAGCATCAAAGCAACCATGTGTCAGAAACAACAACGGTAGAATTAGGGTGCAGGTTCTGAAAAGTTTAGTTCTTCAGTTATACCTTAAGCAGAGGTTTTCCTTCTTTGTCTTTGTCTTCTGCATCAAGCTTTACTTCAAGTTTCTCAATCAGCTTCTGGGTCTCTTCTTTTTTGAAATTCATAATGGCATCAAAAACCTGTGAAAAGAATTCAAATACAAAATTAACTGTACATAATTCAGAGCAGCAAGAGACGAGTGATAAGAACCCTGCTGAAAAAAACCCACCAAAATTTGTACTGTTTTACTGGTTATAATGGGACTTGTATTGGTTTTAATGGAAACTGTAATGGACCCTGTGGGTTTTTACTTGTAATTGGTTGCCTTCTATTGGTGGCTTGTTAAACCCACTAAATCCTAATGGAATATGTCCCAAAACACATTACAGAAAACTATTTTTTAATGGTTTTAATAGTTAAAAGTTGATGGTTTGTAATGTTTGTAGTGAAAACCATTAGAACTTATGTGATGGTTTCTATTGTTTTTTTTTTTTTTTTAGAAGGAAGAGCTGATTTAAAACAAACCTTAAAGATTGGATCCAAGACAAGCTGGCAGAAAGTACGAGGAAGCTTCTTGCCATCTGCATTGGTTCCTGATTTGCTGAATTTTCCACAAGCGGGATCAAAGTACCTGAAAACGATGGGTTTGAGTTTAAGTGTATTTTATATATACACACAATTTATACTGGAAATCGCATTGGCAGCTTGTACAGTCATTGTGCCTCCTTTATAACAAGTAATAAACTTACTTATCTCCCCAAAGCTTTTTCATCATCTCCTCCACTTTCTTAGCCCGTTCTGCTGGAGGAAGGTCTGCTTTTTTCTTATCTCCCTTGGCAGCAAACTTGGCCACGTACATCTCAGCAAACTGCTTCAGAGTAAAGGCCCAGCCATGAAGGCCTGATCCAAATCCCACAGTTCCCACCACAGGATCCACCTTGGGTAAATCAGTTAGAAACACATATTTAAAAGCAAATGTTTTCATCATGAAGTTGCCTTTTCAGTCTAAACTGCTACTGGTCTGTTACCATAATGTTTCCCATTGGTCCATGCTCTCCTTCACCATAGGTTGAGATGATGACGTTAACATTCTCCACAATCCTCTGGAAGGTTTGAAAAAGCTCATCGGGCTCCAGCTGCAACTCAAGAAGGGCACGATCCATCTTGTTCATCATCAAGACAGGCTTGATGCGCTCTGCAATGGCTTGTCTCAAGACGGTCTCAGTCTGTACACATACACCTGTGGAACAATTCAAATTTGACTTTTTGCAGGTTATATGATGAAACTATTAGCATGGTGGATGCATATATGTTGACGAATGTTCTTATTGCCTTAAGTAGAGAACAGAAGTGTGAACGTGATATCCTAAAATGAATTTGCCTTACCTGATACACAGTCTACCACTACAAGGGCACCATCTGTAACCCTCAGAGCTGCTGTCACCTCAGAGGAGAAATCAACGTGTCCTGGTGAGTCGATCAGGTTGATCAGGAAACCAGTACCATCCTTACACTGCTTAATAAAGGCTGAGTCATTCTCACTGAGCTCATAATATAGAGAGATGGCCCTGTGAGGGAAGCATATATATAGAGAGAGGGTTTCTGCAATGCTTGTAAAATTGTCATTTTGGTATTTCCTTTGTGGTATTTCCTAGACACTGGAGCTAGTTGTTGAAAGAGCTTGTAAAGGTTTAAATCAACAGTCCACAAATGTGTGTTGACTCTGCTAATGGTTTTGTATGTTCATCTTAAATCATAATTTTGCTGAAAAGCCTATAATATACTGTTTAATGGCAGGTTCCATTTCTACTTAAGCAGCACAACACTGATAATAATAAATGTTCCTTAGCACCAAAATCAGCATATTACAATGATTTCTGAAGGGTCATGTGATGCTGAACACTGGAGTAATTCCTAATTTAATAGACTTTTTAAACATGAATACCTACGTTGACTTTATGGTAATACATCTTTCCTGTTCGTCTTTTCTGGTGTCAGTAAATCTAGTTTCTCCTGCACGTGCAGAAGCAATAATACCGGCCTTGCACACCAAGGAATCAGTGAGAGTAGATTTGCCATGGTCCACATGGGCGATCACAGACATGTTCCTGATGTTGGACTTTTTGTCCATGATCTCCCGAATCTGGTCTACCGTGAAGTTCACCTGAGGGAGAAAGACAAGTTTGCCAAGTGTTCATTGTGGAGTAAATATGAGTGTTTGTGTGTGGGGGACAATAGGTGATGTCAAAACAAATGAATGCTTCAGGCTCATGGTTTAAAGGATTGGAACCTACAAAAAGCCAGTGTGACAGTCAAAACTCATGCCTTCAAGATAAATATTGTTTTTTGGTTTGGTTTGTTTTTTTAATTCACAGTGTATACATGTACACTACCAGTCAAATGTTATTAAATAGTACGATTTTTAAAGAAGTTTTAAAGAAGTCTCTTCTGCTCAGCAAGCTGGCATTTATTTGATCCAAAGTACAGCAAAAACAGTACAATTTTGAAATATTTTTACTATTTAAAATAAATATTTTCTGTTTGAATATATTTTAAAATGTAATGTATTCCTGTGTTTTCAAAGCAGAATTTTTAGCATCATTACTCCAGACACATTATTTTTCAGAAATCATTTTAATATTCTGATTTGCTGCTCAAAAAACATTTATTATTATTATGTTGAAAACAGCTGAGTAGATTTTTTTGCAGATTTCTTTGATGAATAGAAAGTTCAGAAGAACAGCATTTATATGAAATGGAAATATGTTGTAACATTAAAAATGTCTTTATCGTCACTTTTAATCAATTTAAAGAATCCTTGCTCAATAAAAGTATTAATTTCTATAATTTCTTCTTAATGTAAAATGCTACAAAAGCCTTTTATTTCAGATAAATGCTGATCTTAGGATCTTTTTATTCATCAAAGAATTGTAATTCTGTTTTAAATATTGATAATAATAATAATAATAAAACTTTTCTTGAACAGCAAATCAGCATATTAGAATAATTTCTGAAGGATCATGTGACACTAAAGATTGGAGTAATGATGCTGAAAGTTTAGCTTTGATCACAGGAATGAATTACATTTTAAAATATATTCAAATAGAAAGCAGTTTTTTTAAATTAGTAAAATATTTCACAATATTACTGCTTTTGCTGTATTTTGGATCAAATAAACACAGGCTTGGTGAGCAGAAGAGACTTCTTTAAAAAACATTAAAAAACTTACTGTTCAGAAACTTTTGACTGGTAGTGTAGTGTTAATATACCAATCTCTTTGAGGTATTAAAATAATTTTTACTAGAAAATGTGCTAATAATACCACTGGTTTTGCAGTGACAAAGAACATAGAAACACATATTTACACACGACACTAAAATAATGCAGTAAACATTAAACAAAATAATTAAAATTATATTAAAATTATAATTGCTAGTACAAATTAAATAAAATCTAAACAAATTCTGGGAATGTCTCTTTCCCCATAGATTAAAAGGCAGCTCATTCTTTTTACATTTTTGTGTTTTCTTTTAAAATACAGGCTAATATATTTAAAAATTCCAGTTTTTGTTGTTTATTTGTTTTTTTACTGTATATGGACAATTAACTTCGCCTTCGTTTCAAACTTCATTTTACTATTATTTTACTGTGTGTTATGCTTACAAAATACCGGTTTAACGCTTTCTAAATTACCATAATTCAGAGAGTGTGCTGAAGCACAGGCTGTACCATGAGTGCGCAGTTTCTGGGGAGCCGCTATGTGCTGCAGTCTTCTCAGCCCTGGCGCTGCCCAGCGATACACTCAGCCAATGACAAGCCCTGTCAAGCTAGCCTGATAAGAGAGTTGGGTTGTTTCGCCCCTCAAAAACAATAACACGGCGGTCGCGTAATTATAATACCCCTATTTGCATTCAGCACCCCTCCATAATCATGGCTCGCTCGCTCTCCGCACATGAAACTTTAATACGCGCATAGAAAAGAACAGTGGGCGTAAACGCGCTATTTATAACGGGGTAACGCTATTCCAGCGTGCTGGGCCATATCCCTAAAATAACGCGGCTTACTTTCACTTAAAAACAAAGAACGAACCGCATGCGGTCGTGCTTTACATTTATGCGTAACGTTAGTATAACTGTTACATGACGAACCTGAATGAAATCGTGACTAATCCATATCGATCTCCCATCGAATAACAAGACGTATATTTAAATGCGTCATTCTCTCTCCTGAACATTTTATAATAAAGTCGTCAAATAAATGTTTCGCGTATAATTCAAGTTCAAGGTTGACACAAATGCGAGAATCTTCTAAGCAGGTTGTCATTACGTCATTCACACCAGAATAAAACGAGGTTATATAAATGTCTGAAAAAGGCGTCCTAAATGTACAAAAATGTATTAATATAGCACTTTAGTCATTTATAATGCAGCCTGGTGAACTGACACGGTGAAATATCGTACCATTTTGGCGAATGGCTCCCAAGTCTAGGACGGCCTGGCGTTGCTGTCGCTGCTCCTCTCCGCTGGAGGACTTGGGGGAAAGAGAGAGAATATGACGTAGAATCTTAGTTTATGCTGCGACAGAAAGCACTGCGGAGTCATGTGGAACAAGTCATATGGACCAAGATGACACTATTACTGGAGAGACCACTGAAGACAAACTTTGCACAGACTAATAATATGCGTAATATTCTGTGAGTGTCCGCAGAGATAACAGTAATAATGCTTGTAAACAAGCAATCAAGTATTTACATGTGCAAACATGGCACAAACTTACTTATTCTTCGTTTTCTTCTTCTTCTTAATAATAATAATAATAATAATAATAAAATTACAGCATTTGAAATTAAATATGATTACTAGAAAGTTATAGTTTCTGGTAAGATTTATATATATTATTATATATATATTTATATATAGCGCTCATATTTTGTCACACCCATGATACATGTACATGTAGAAATTGTTTGGTATTTTTACATAATTTTCTAATTTTTAAGTAGGTCATGTTAGTAGCTAGCGACACTTGAAAAATAATGTGACTTCTGCATTTAATACAATTATTATTATTTCCTTTTTTTAATATACTTGTTTTTGTGTGTGTGTGTATGGGTGTACCTGGTATTTATCACGTTATGGGGACCAAATGTCCCCACAAGGATAGTAATACCAGTAAATTTTGACCTTGTGGGGGCATTTGTGAGGTCCCCATGAGGAAACAGGCTTATAAATCATGCAGAATGAGTTTTTTTGAGAAAGTAAAAGTGTGCAGTCTCCTGTGAGGGCTAGGTTTGTAGGGTAGGTGTAGGGTGATAGAAAATACGGTTTGTCTAGTATAAAAACAATGACGCCTATGGAATGTCCCCATAAAACATGGAAACACAACGTGTGTGTGTGTGTGTGTGTGTGTGTGTGTGTGTGTGTGTGTGTGCTTTTTGTTTTATTTTCTTTTTGATTTTTCCGTATTTGTGGTTGTTTTGTTGAATCATTTAGTTTTAATCATCTTGTATTGATGTTGTATTCTTAATATGTTTTATGCTTGTGAAGCATTTTGAGTTGCATTCCATGTATGAAAAGTGCTATACAACTAAATTATTATTATTGTTATCATGCAAAATGTGTTTTTTTATTCAGAGCTGCAGAGCTGTCTGATGAAAATTTTATATATTTAGACAATCTGTTTAAAAGCATTATGTAACCTCAACGTTCATTTTAAGTGAATTCTAGATTTGTTACTATTTAAAAATATTTTTACATCTGATGATGTTGACCCATATTGCGTGATAAGCATAAAAACATTTTTTTGAAAAAATGCAGAAGATTGCTCACAATCAGAATCAGAATGAGCTTTACTTGCCAAGTGTGCACAAACATAGAAGGAATTTGTGGTAGTTTCCAGACGCTCTGAGAAATACGTACATTGCTGCTGAAGAAAACAGCTAAAACCAGTTTAAGATGATTGGCTGGTTTTAGCTGGTCATCCAGGCTGGTCTAAACTGGTCATAGCTGGTCAGCAGGCTGGTTTTAGAGGGGTTTTGGCCACTTCCAGGCTGGTCTTAGCTGGTCAGGCTGGGACACCAGCTAGAACAACCAGCTAAAACCAGCCTGACCAGCCCAGCCAGGCTGGGATACCAGGTAAAACCAGCTACTTCCAGCTTAAACCAGCTAAGACCAGCCAAGGCTGGTTTTAGCTGTTTTTTTCAGCAGGGATAGCAGAGAAAGAAGAACGTAGAGCATTTAAATAAGTACAAATTATGAAAAAATAAATAAATAAATAATAATAATAATACATTAAAAACAATAAAGTAACTTGCATTATATCTGACGGTTTAATGTTTATCTGACGCATGCAGTAAGTTATGTATATACAGCTGTATATACAGCTACAAGAGCATGTTGTAAATTGGTGTGTTAGTTATTTAAGGAGAAGATGGCCTGGGTGAGAGGTCCATGATGATGTTACCTGTCCGTTTCTTCATTCTGGAGATGCATGCCAATTATCCTCCTTATGCTGCGACAGTTTACAACTAAACATTGTGAGCTGTTTAATTACATTTTGAATTTAATTTTATATGCTGTTTGTCCAGTATTTTAAGATTCAGTAAAAAAAAGTTAATATCTTTCTCATGTCCCCATAGACATTTTTCATGTTTTAGACTAATGCATCCCAAACAGTAGATGGCGCTGTATCGCTAGTCATTTGTTTAGACTTAGTGGAGGGAAGGTTCGAATTAGATGAGGAAGGTACTGACAGAGAGCAGCTTTGGTACTGATTCAGAAATCAGAGTGGGCTGCGGTTCCATTTGACTGCCTCTGTTTCCAAACTTTGTCATGTCTGTCGTTCCCTGTTTAGTTGATAGATGGAGTGAGGAGAATAACAACATAATTTTGACCTGGAAGGTACTGTTGCGAAATCAATATTTTATCGTTTACAGTAATGTTAGACTGCGTAGAAGTGCTCATGTATTGAATTACTGTTTCAGCAAAATGAACGAGGCCTTGAACCAAATCAAAATGTTCGGAAGCGATGCTGGTCGAGAAGCCTTAAACTGCTGCAGAAAATTCAAGGTATTTATTTTCATGTGTCACTTTAATGGCTGTAAGTAAGGTGATATTAGAAGCTCATATTCATATTCTGTTTACACAGGAATACCAGCAGCTACTGAACGACTCACACTTGAAATGACAGTTTTATATAATACCTTTTTGTTCTCGTTGAGTTTCTCCAACGCAAGTGAAATGGAGGAAAGTCTCACCAATAGTTTATTAAGAGGTAAATAACGTCGTATCTTATTATTAAATATTACTGTTATTAATATATGCCGTGTTTTATATGTGTTTTACGTTTCCTCTGCCTTTCTGTTTTTCTGTAGCTTTAGAGGCTGCAGGATCTCAGGTTTCCTCTTCTGATCCGGTTCAGTTGTGGGAGACTGTTCTACAGACTTTTGGCACCTCAATCTATGTGCCATATGTCCACAAGCTTCTGCTGATCCAGTGGATGCTGTGGCTCATACAGTGGCAGTTAGAGAAAGTTCTTACTCTTCTGATGCAAACTTATCACAAGGTATTATTTTTTTTTTCTAATAAAATAATTTTAAGAACTATCAGGTCTCCCTTGGAAGTTTGCTGATGCCCCCTAGTGGTCCCTAGCCCTCTGGCTGAGAACCACTGTTTTATACCTAAGTTACAAGCATACTAGTATAATCTAACAAATATAAATATAAGTACTGTAAAATACTATTTTGTATTTTGTAGATTTTTACTGGCCCCAGCTCAGTAAATAGCAGATTCTTAAACTCTTTTTTTTGACAGAACAGTGCTGCTATTGAGTAGTTTAGAGTTAAACACAACAGATGTAAACATAAAATTGGGTTAGTAATATGACCTAAAAATGACCTGAACTGTTAATGTTTTTAAGAATGTATATTTGACTGCTGTCATTCTCATTTCCTCTCAGAAGGAGCGTTCAGCACCTGTGAATCTGCAGACAGAAACCCGAAACCTTGCTTTGAGCATGGAAGAAGACTCCTCGCTAATGGTTGCCATGACAGCAAAGGACCTCAAGGATCTTTTGCACATCTGCACTGTAATAAGTCAAGGTACAAATGTCTTAACTAAGATATAGACAGTGTGATCAAACTTTTATGTAGATATTTCTATAAACATTTTAATGTTATGTAGGTCCATATATTAATGTCACAAGTAATATATCTCACATAAGAGTTGCTAAATTGTGAAAGACTGTATTAAAGTAAAAAGCAATACAGATCTTGTTTCTTTGCAATTTAAACATAATAAATTGTGTAACTTTCATTAATCCTAAAATGTATTTGCTGGTTTAAGGGGTGGAACAGATGAAGATGGAAAAATATTCAGAGGCCCTTGAAGCTTTTCAGGAGGCCAAAGGCCTCTCAAGTCCCAGAAGTCTTTTGGCCCAGATCCACACCCTTACAGGCCAGAGTTTTGCTAAGCTGGTAAGCAGCTCTTTTCTCCAGTCCCCCGTCCAATGAACCCTGAACTAAATAAACCTAAACAGACAAAATCTTGACTCAACAGTTCCTGAAGGAATTCCTATTTATATTTGATTATTTGAATGAAGTGTGTTTGTTGCATTAGATTATCTGCTTCATGTGTGGTAGGTCAGAATTTGAGCAAACGGATTCTTGAGTCCAGTCACTCTCAGTGACTCTGTTCCTTGTGTTTTTGTAGGGTCAGCCCCATTGTGCGCTCCACTTTTACAGGAAGGCTATGGAGGTGGATTGCACTTGCCATAGTGCACTTTATCAAAGTGCTCTGGTGTTCAGACAGCTTGGCAATCCAAAGGCAGAAATGGAGGCTTTGCATCTTCTTCACTCAGTAAGTACAGTAATTGTACACAATTTATTGATTATTTTTAATAGCGATTTTTCATTTTCTGCAGTGTACCATGTGCTTTACTGCATGGTTAAAAAGTGCATTTGCATACATTAATTAAAGTGAAAAAAAAAAAAAAACCTTAAGATCAGATGAGTTCCTTCATTGTAGCAGATTTGGAGATATTTAGCATTACGTGATCATTTGCACCTCTGCAGAGTGCCATCAAAATGATTTCAAACAGCTGTTAAAAACATCACAGTAATATACATAGATCCAGTCCATCAATTAACATCTTGTGAAGTGAATGGCATCATGTTTGTAATAAACAAATTCATCAAGACATTTTTAACTTCAAACTGTTGCTTCCAGCTAAAATATGAGTCCTTTATCCATAATATTGCATTCTTCAGTAAAAAAGCCTCAACGGATTAGGATAGAAATATGCATAAATCATGTACTGTTTATAAGGGGAAAAAAACTGTCCGAAGCAGTTCTAAACAAATATGTCAGTGGACTGATGGACTTTTTCACTTGAGGAAGTGTTATTATGGATTATGGACTGGTATTTTGGCCCAAAGCAACAGTTTAAAATTAAAACACCTTAATTATGGATCTGATGGATCGCGCAGCTTTTCATTTCACAAGACATTGATTTATCCATTGGAGTCGTGTGAACTACTGGATTATTGTGATGCTTTTATGAGACTCTTATTCTGACATGGCGAGCAAGTGATGTAATGCTGAATTTCTCAAAATCTGTACAGATGAAGAAACAAACTCATCTTGGATGGCCTGAGGAAGAATGCATTTTTATTTTTGTGAACTATTGCTTAACTACTTGTGATATCAGTGATAAATTATTAAAGGGCACCTATTATGTCCCATTTTTACAAGATGTAATATTGGTCTTTGGTGTTCCCAGAATGTGTCTGTGAAGTTTCAGCTCAAAATACTTAACAGATCATTTATTGTAACATCTGGAAAATGTCATTTTTGGGGCGTGTCTAAAAAACAGCTGTTTTGGTGTGTATCACTTTAAATGCAAATGAGCTGCATATTCCCGCCCCGTCTTCAGAAGAGGGCGTAGCGTATATGTCTCTGTTTTGCATACCTACAGCAATAAACAGTCAGTAGAATCAACATGACTGAAAGCGTGAGAACCGGTGTTCAGCCGTACATATGAAAAGCCAAACACACCGGAAGTGGGAAGGAACACCATGTTTGCACTGTGGGGACGTGTCTGCTAGCACCACCAAATGGACAGCGTGGCGCTAATCAACTAAAATACTCTGATAACGTATGCACACAAATACGGTTAAAATGTTAGCTAAACACTATAATGACATAAAACAGTCTGGAGTAGAATGTTTTGCACAGACAAGCGTATTTAGGTAGATTTCGAGGCGCATTACCTTAAAAAATAAAAGTAATCCACTGTGTCCTCAGTGGCTCAGATGTTAGGAGAAAATAAAGACTCAGTCTTACATCCAAACACAGAACACCGGGATTGCTTACGAGACATTGGTGATGAGCACGGAGAAAATGGAGGACAGTGTACAACGGAAGACAACTTGCTGAGGACGGAAACTATGGCAATGCAGGACTGTCAGTCAGCAGCCGTGGGCGGGGCCTTAACAATCTGACGTCACACTGCTTTGAGAATCAAAACTGCATGCCTAATGAGACTGGTTTGGTTTAATAGGGATTAAGAAATATGGAGTGGGTGGATTTTTATCATATAAAAAAAATTAAAACAATAAAGAAATCAAGTTACAGAGGTCCATATCTCATGCCTGTCTTCTAGTGTCATCAAAGTAGATGTAAACAAGGCACAGCACTGAAGGATTGTTTCATGTCAGACAGAAAATGATGTTTCACATTCTTTCAGAATTTTCCAATGAATGTATTTCCTGCATGTTATGTAGTGTCATTTTAAAATGTGTTTGTTAAATAATACTTTTCTCTTGCTTTGTTTACAGGCAGTCCAACTGCAGTCTGATAAAAGTTCGTCTAATGCTTCACTGGTGTCTCCAGCTATCCTGCTTGGTGTTGAACAGATGACCTTCATTAGCAGTGTCCCTTCCCCCACTTTGATTCTGCACTCTTTGGCTCACACATGTGTGTTCAATGGCAGGCAAGTGATTCCACAACAAGGACAAATGCTTGAATCATATCAAATTTGAATACAGAATACTAAACATCTAAACAAAATATATGTATTTTGTGTCAATCAGTATTTCAGATGGTGTTGAGTACTATCTTGATCTGTTGGCATCACTGCAGTCAGATGGCAAAGATCTTGTAAGGATCAATTGCAATTTCATGCATCGCATGTGGAAATAGTGCTTATAAAGCAATATAACTGATTGAGAATGACCTGTGTGCGTTCCAGGTACTCACAGGGGATGGCACGTCTTTTCCCAGAATCCCAGTGGTCTACCTTGAAGCAGGATTTGCTTTATTAAAAGCTAAACGTTATAGTGACGCTCTTGTGGTCTGTGAAGAGGTCATCACCAGCACTTTGGACTTCATCCCCGAGAGACTGCTGCTGCTTGATGCTGATGAAAAACAAAATGTAGCTGATTCTGATGTTGTACTTGAAAATGTGGACTTTGTGTTATGGGCTGGTTCTGCCCATCTCCTTCAAGCACAAGCCCACTGGAAACTGAAGGACACCAAAGAGGCTATTACAAATTTCACAAGGTGCAATATCAGTGCCTGTTTCATTTAGTACCTAGCTGTGATGGCAAGTTTTATGAAATGTGTCAAATAGTTTATGTTCTTGTTCTTTCCTTTCAGAGCGATTAATCATCTGGTGAAAGTGTTCATTAAACAAAAAGGTAAGATATCTCACTTTCCAGTCCTTTCCGCTGCTCTAAGAAGATAGTGTGTTCACACTAATCATATCCGTTTTTGTTTGTGAAGTATCGCCTGGTACTAAAATCCTTGGGAAAGCAGACTTTAAGATATATTTAGCTATACACAAATATTTTTATCTTGGGGTCATCATGGGGTATCTATTAATAACAGATCTACTTTCAAGAGTTGTTTTCCTCTCTTTAGCTTACTGAGGCCACGTTTGATGTGTGCACTTGTTTCATGTACTATTACTTACATGGTTTCATCACACTTTTAGACTGGAAACAAAAACATCTTGGAAACACTGAAGCGATGGTTGAACGAATGGTGACTTTGGAAGCAGCAAAAGGACAAGCTCTAGCTGGTAGAGGGCTCTGCTTTCTGGAAAGAGGTCAATTGAAGGAAGCCCTGAGAGATCTTCATCTCAGTCTCCAGATGACACCAGGTGATATGCTGTCATAATAGTGAATTTGTTGTGATTAGTCTGATACATTGCACTGTCCATCTCAAATTTTTGTGTGGAATTGAATTTCACTAGGTTGTAAGAACATTAAGATGTGGCTGACTGAGGTCTTGTGGAGGCTTAATCGGAGAGAGGAAGCATTAGCACACTGGAGGGAAGCCCATAGTACTTCAGATGCACCTAAGTCAGTGTAAGCTATTAGACAAGTCAATATTGTTCACTTGTGTGATAATATAGAGTAATATGATAAATGCTCAGTAATCTTTTGACTTGCATTTCAGAAACCTACCACTGTATTTGCAGCTATGGCCAGATGACACAGGTTTTGACTTAAGTGACTTGAAGATGAAGATGGAGGAATATGTTCAAGCAAAAACGACATGAGAGATGTCAGAAAGGATACTTTCTATTAAATTCTGCTAAATTGCACTCTCTTGGTGCGTCCAAACCAGAACTACAAACAGAAAAGACAGTTTGTGTTGTCTAATTTCCTTTTCAGATGTAACAATGTAGCATTCCACTTGTCAGAATGAATGCCTTGTGGGCTTAAGAGAATGCATCCAGACTGGTATCAGATTCTTTGTATATCTTATGCTTGCCAATTTTTCTGATTAGCATCTTGTTTTTGTAATGAACGTGAAACCATTTTATCTAAGATCTTGACAAAAAATGTTTATAATGAAAAGGATTTGAAACGAATAAGCTCGGAAAAAAACATAACTTATATAACTTGGTTCTTATTTCAACCCACAGTCACATTTAATACACTATATTATGACAGTAATATTATATGCATTTACCACATTGTTCTGCCTCACAGGTCATTTAAATTTTTACGCAACGTGTTCTCGGATACGTACATTTGGTGTTTTGTGTCCTTTCGAGATTACCTAACTTGTTGGGAAACGTGGCCTATTTGGCAATAGACTTGTTGGTAGCGTTTTGACACTTCGGCTCAGCCGAGTAACAGTTTAATCAGACCTTCCCGAGCCAATCCAAAGGAGACAATTCTCAACGCAGCAGAAAATCAACCAATCGCAATCAAGCGTAACAGCCACCCGGACCAATGAAGTCTGCGCTTTACCACGTTCGGTCAGCGATTGGCCAATCAGGCAGCGCAAGGACTCGCAACGCGTGCTCTGATTGGCTCGTCATTCAATGGGCGAGGAAACTTTCCCCGCAGAGTTGATGTTAGCAAGCTAATCCAGTGCAGAGGTAAAAAGCTAGTGCGAAGGTTGGAATCGGTCACTCAAGAGAGCTACTCATTTTCATCAACTATTTATATCTTTTTTCGGGAGAAGCAATATGGCTTCGGGTGGAGAGTAAGTACAATTTTAGTGTTGTGATATTTAGCGCGATCGTAGTTGTTTTGTTTTTTTGTTGAGTACCAGTTAGCCATGACGCTAAAAGACGAACGCATCATAAACGGTGATCAACGAAAAGAGCGAGTTTACACGCTACAGGTTTCTCATCCTAGCGCACGTGTAAATTAATATAATTTCGTCCAATACAGATACTAATGTTCTCATCACTCATTAAAACTTTTGCGGGAGTTTAAATGCGACTATGAGCTGTGTTTAGCATGCAGGCTAACCGGACTGAGTCATCTCCGCATATGATGGAGGCTTTCGGCCCACCGGCATCACCGGCGATTGCTCGGATAAACACGCACAACACTCTTAAACAACCCACATACCGCTTCAGAAATATAAACGCCTTTAATTCTCTATAATAGTGAAACTGTGAATAATAGGCAACAAAGCGAGCTAAAGCGTCAAACTGCTTTGTGTGAAGGCATATAGCAGCAGGTGATGATTTTAAATCCCGTGATCTGGATATTTCAGCCGTCAAACCAAAAACGACTGACACGATATGAGGTTAAAAAGTTATATAGCTATACCAGGCTCTAGATTTTGTTTACAATGACTAAGATACTTGTATTTCAGCGGTTTGAGCTTCACATGTCATAGCAGCATTTGCTGTGTCATTGGCCACTGGAGGTGGCTAACTGCTGCTAGCTCTCACATCAGCCACTTTGAGAAGAATATAACTCATACATCTATCTACCTGAACAATACATGCCTAGATTGCGTATACAAGGAAAACTAACACTTGTGTGAAGGAGTTAATTGTAACGTTACAGTTCAGTAGTGTGTAAAGACCTAACGTATGTTGTCTGTTAGCTTTGAGAATGTTGTTAGCTTATTTACACATGCGCTGTGGCCGCATCCTATTGACGTCTGTCTAATTGTTTTAGTTTAGATTCTTTTGTCTACTGTCTCTTCAGGAAAAACCCTATAAACAGTGTGCAGCTTAAATTGTTGTATTAATCGGGATCAACTACACTAAGGCCTTGCTCGCGACCGCATCTTGGCCTAAATCTAGTGGATCATTACGGCTTTTAGTCCAGTGTTTTGTGGAAAGCTCTAGAGTAACTTGAGCTTGACAAACGAGCATGTGAGCAGAAATGCACTTATCCATCGACTCCATGGTGTAATCCTCTCCGAGCAGACAGAATAATATGAAATGTTTCTTTTCTTTCTACTTGTAAGAACTACTTGATATGAAACGTAACATATCTTTCACTTTCGTCTTAACTGATACTGAAAGAAATAAAATAGCAACTATCTGTCTCTGGTAACCACCTGAAAACTGTCCAACATTGTTATAGGGACAATTCACCTGACACTGAGAGTTGTCTTTAAACGCATTCATTTTGTTCCAAAATTCTGTAAATTTGTTTTGTGGGACACACAAGTCAATGTTGGTTCAATAACAGTCTTAGTTGCAATACATGTTTATTGTATGATGATTGTGAATGGTGAACAATAAAAGTGAATGTTGCCTGAGGCTGTGTTTAAAGACCATTCTCCTGAGCATCCTTTGTGTTTTCAAAGGGCTCAGCAACCTATTCAAAATATTTATTAAAATAAACAATTATAATTTGAATGCTGAAATCAAGAAGTTGCATGCATTGGAAAAACATCCAGAATATTCTAAAATCGTAAAATGAAGCATGGACCTTTTAGTATCAGCACTCCCTTTTTTTTTTTTTTTTTTTTTTAATATAAATAAAGCAGGAACACCAGTGATAATGAGTGGTCCTTTGAGTAAAAAAACATTGAGAGCCTCTGCTTTAAAAATCTTTTGTTTTTACACAGATCCAAAAATGATGATCTTTCCACTGCCATTCTGAAGCAGAAGAACAGGCCAAATAGGTTGATTGTTGATGAATCCATCAATGAAGACAACAGTGTTGTGTCTCTCTCTCAGGTATGTTCTTCAGTTAAATTTTAAATGTATAAAAATTAGATCCTTCCTCTGTTTTCACTTGTATGAGGTCTTCATGTGCCTGTCACATTTTTCTCTGCTCTTTCAGGCAAAGATGGATGAGCTCCAGCTCTTTAGGGGAGACACAGTGCTGTTGAAGGGAAAGAAAAGGAGGGAGACCGTTTGCATCGTCCTGTCTGATGACACCTGCTCTGATGAAAAAGTTCGCATGAACAGGGTGGTCCGCAACAACCTCAGAGTGCGCCTTGGTGATGTCATCAGGTGAGAGATTGTTTTCTGTTCTTTACATATGCTGACCGAAAGATCCAGGGAATGTCATTTCAGCAGTTTTATTTATTTTGATTGACGGGGCTGTAAATACTAGTGATTTTTAAATAAATTAAAATGAATATTAATAATGAATGGATCGTTTATGGTTTTCAGTATTCAGCCATGTCCAGATGTGAAGTACGGAAAGCGTATTCATGTTCTGCCCATCGATGACACAGTGGAGGGCATCACTGGCAACCTGTTTGAGGTCTATCTTAAGCCTTACTTCTTGGAGGCTTACCGACCAATCCGTAAAGGTAATTTTATCTCTAAAAATGATTATAAAATAATAAGGTAATAGGTTCAGCAAGGTTGCATTAAACTGATCAAGTGACGGACTTTTATGTTGTTACAAAAAGTTTTTGGTAACACTTTACAATAAGAGTCATTAGTTAGCATGAACTGAGAATAAAACTTAGATACTTCTACAGTGTTTATTAATTTTAATGTTAATTTCAGCATTTACTAATGCATTATTAGTCACAAGTTGTTTAACATGAATGCATTGTGAACTAACATGAAGTAACAATGAACAACTATATTATTATTAACTATCATTTAACCAGGATTAACAAATAGTGTAATAAATGTATTGTTCATTGTTTTGTTCATAGTAGTTTATATATTAACTAATGGTAGCAAATGACACCTTATTGTAAAGTGTTATCAAGTTTTCTGTTTCTATTTTATTAGTGGCTGCTGAAAATTCAGCTTTATCATGAGAATACACTACGTTTTACTACATGGATTAAAATTGAAAAGCTATTTTAAATTGTAGTATTTCAAAAATTTTACTGTTTACTATTTTGTTTGGTCAAATACAGCCTTGGTGAGCATAAAAGACTTCTTTCAAAAACATAAAGCAACATTTGAACAGTCTACATAAGTTGATTTCATATGCAGTACTGTCTTTTTTTTTACTAGTATATTTTGGAGCATCTGTGGATTCATGTTTAATTGGTGTGTCATGGTACTTGACATGAAGTCACCTGATTGATTTGATTTTAAATGTGTCAAGCATGTGAACTTTGGTCAGCTGTGTTTAAAGACCTAGTAAAAATTTGTGGGTTGTTCAAGACGGCATGAACTGCAGTTGGTGTATAAAGCAAATAAAGTGGGGTGTTTTTTTTTTTTTTGTTTTTTTTTTTTTTAAATGTAATTTTGTTTGTTTATATCCGTAGGTGACATTTTCCTGGTCAGAGGAGGCATGCGTGCTGTGGAGTTCAAAGTTGTGGAGACTGACCCCAGCCCATACTGTATTGTGGCCCCAGACACAGTGATTCACTGTGAGGGGGAACCCATCAAGAGAGAGGTGACTAGACTGTCAAATGTTTCAAATTTTGTCATGGTTTAAAATAGACTATGGGGAAAGGGTAGATGAAGTGTGCATGATTGTATCCGCATGCCTGTTTGCAGGATGAGGAAGAGTCTCTGAATGAGGTGGGATATGATGACATTGGAGGGGTAAGGAAACAGCTTGCCCAAATCAAAGAAATGGTAGAGCTGCCTCTGAGACACCCAGCTCTCTTCAAGGCTATTGGAGTGAAGGTAATTATCCGCACTCTGAGACTTCCACATATTAAAGTATTGAGTTTGCAGGCTGAGGTTAAAATCATTTCTTGCTTGTTCAGCCTCCCCGTGGCATTCTGCTGTATGGACCCCCTGGAACTGGAAAGACTCTCATCGCTCGTGCTGTGGCAAATGAAACTGGAGCATTCTTCTTCCTCATCAATGGTGCGGATGACGGCTCAAAATATAAATATGCCTCGATTAGTTCTCTTTAATAGCTGCTGACTTTTTTTTTTTTTTTTTTTTTTTTTTTTTTTTTTTTGAACACTAAGCACATTTTGAAAAGTTGATGTAATGATCTTGACATACATTTTTAATGTTCCCAGGCCCTGAGATCATGAGTAAACTGGCAGGTGAATCTGAGAGCAATTTGCGCAAGGCTTTTGAGGAAGCAGAGAAGAATGCACCAGCCATCATCTTTATTGATGAACTTGATGCCATTGCACCAAAAAGAGAGAAGGTAGGATTTCTGAGTGGTGTTCAGAGGTAGAAATCTTTGTCATTGCATATGCTATCACAAATAATCATCACTTTGACTGATTCTTTGTGCTCCATTTGTATCCATCAGTGAAGTATTTAATTTGTTGCCTTTTTTGTGAGACATTAACTTTTGTGGCATAAGCTATTTTAGCCAAAGCATTGTTACAAATTCTTGATTATTATTATTATTTTTTTTTTTTTTTTTTTTTTTTTTCCCCCCCGATCCCACAACAATAAAACACTGATAAGTAGTGTTGTGCTGATAGACAGTAGTATTGTGTATCGATGACAGACTGAGATGTCACCTGTGGCGTATGTGTTTGATATCAAGATTATTATTTTTATTATTATTAGGCTAGTATTATCGAACTAATATTAGGGCTAATTTGTTCCATTATATTTCTTTTTCCGTGTTTGTACAGCATTGCACGTTATAACCAATCACATGATTCCGTTTAGTTTATGAATGCAATTCAGGGCTAAAATGGTCGCATTTTGCGTATAAACGCAATTACAGCGCAGTGCTGCGAGAGTACTAGTGAGAATAATTTAAATTCTGCTCAGAATTCTGTAATAAACAGCACTGGTGTATGTTAGATAACTAGAAGTAGAAAAAAACATAACCCTTTCTTAAATTTGTGACTAAATCTTACATCACTGAAGTTGGTCAGTTCCATGTAATACTAAAAAAGAAAAATGGTACGTTTAATAGGAGTAGAACCATTGTAGAATATATAGTAGAATATATGTTTTGTTATTAAAAGTATATTTTGTATGCTTTCAAACTCAAGCTTAGTGCTTTACTGTCAAATCTGTAAAAACATAAAATAAACAAGAAATGAACATGTTACTAGTAACTGTTTTTTAGTGCAAAACAATAATAATTTTGATTACTAATGCTTAAATGATCTAGATTTTTAATAATCCCACACCACCCCCAGCGCTACGAAATCTGCTCTTGGTGCCAACTTAATGTTCTCAATGTTAGAACTTAATGCTCTCAAATGTTAGTCTGGAGCCCTGCAATGGCCAATGGCTTTCAGATTAGTCCTTAGTTTTGTTGTGCAGTGTGTGCACACTGACTGAATTCTCTTATGATAAACTACAAAGTGCAGATGTATGTGTGACTTATGATGAATAAATCTTTCATACTTGCGGTGTAGATGGCTTCACTGATTATAACGAAGTGTTTTCAAATTGTGTAAACTCGTGCTAGACTGAAGTCAGTGATGTTCTTTGATAATGTAAATGTTCTTTGCTCGTTTTCTGTAGCTGCTGTTTGAATAACTGAGAAAATGTAAGTTGCTAATTATAATGATTACTAAGTTTTAATAAAATTGTTAAATACAAATTTAGTCATGTTGAAAATATTTTATGACATCCATATGCAACTTGACTAAAATGTGTAGTTAAAAGATTACATTAACATTAGGCTGCTTTTAGTCTTAACGAAGTTGGTTCACTCTCTGGCTATAAAAGTTAAGTAAATAATTAAATAAATTACCTTGATAATATTGCGTATAGGCCATCTCACAGGCTGGCGATATGACTGTGAAGCATATTGTCCAACACTACTGATAAGAGCACAGTGTTAACTAAAACTATTAAAGTCACTTTTGTTCATTAAAATAAGCGGAAATAACAAATATTGGATGAAAACCTTTTAGAAAAATGAAAATGAAATGAAATATTGCCTTGCCTACTAACTAAAAAAGAAGTTATGAAAAACGAAGTGTGTAGTGTGTAGGAAAAAAAAAAAAAAAAAACACACAATTACCGAAGCTAAATTTAAAAAGAAAATGTAGAAATAAAGGCTAAAGCATAAAATAATACTTGCTCTTGTGATCACTTCACCTGATTTAATCTTGAATATTATATTCTGCTTTAACTAGAATCCTGTAGAATAACTTGAATATTCTACTGAACATTATTAGCAGCATGTACTATGACAATGTTTTTAACCAAAATTTGCCTGGAATGTTCTTTATTTTAAAAACATTCACATAACTCAATTGCTTGTTCAATTTTAAATGCAATTAATAAGAAATCAACTCCATTGCATTTCACTCTTTTAAAGCAACCTTTTATTTTAGATGCATGTGTGTATGAATGTCTAATTAGGGGTTATTTCATTAAATGGTTCTCATCTGTTTTCTCAGACTCATGGTGAGGTGGAGAGGCGCATTGTGTCTCAGCTGCTCACTTTGATGGACGGTCTGAAGCAGAGGGCTCATGTCATCGTCATGGCAGCCACTAACAGACCCAACAGCATTGATCCGGCTCTCAGGCGATTTGGTGAGATCATCTTGCTCAAGTGTCTTCTGCACAGACATTACTAGTTGATGTTTAGACTACTTGGTACAAGCGGTGCACATTAGAAGAGAACATCTTGTGCTGATGTTCATACTCTCTTGATTTCAGGACGCTTTGACAGAGAGGTGGATATCGGCATTCCGGATGCTACTGGAAGACTTGAGATACTTCAGATCCACACCAAGAACATGAAGCTTGCAGATGATGTTGATCTGGAGCAGGTGTGTTTCAGAGAACATTCGGTGCTCAGTGATGATTCATGTTTAGTTAAACTGGGTCTCCTTAATCAGGCACTGGCAGAAGCATCATGCCTGTTTAAATCTGCCCCCTCAGAATTTTGAGCCAAGTGGATTATACATTTTAAATGATGCATTTTCATGTCTTAATTTTCTTCCACCATTTGCCTCTAGGTGGCAAATGAGACCCACGGCCATGTGGGTGCTGATCTGGCCGCCCTTTGCTCAGAGGCTGCCCTGCAAGCCATCAGAAAGAAAATGGACCTTATTGATCTGGAGGATGAGACCATCGACGCAGAGGTTATGAACTCCCTGGCTGTAACAATGGATGACTTCAGGGTAAAGATCTTCATCTCTACTCTTACGACCATCTGAACAATTAAATGTGAGGGAATTGCATTTTGAAACTTTGATTTTGTCACCCTCTTTACCTAAAAGTGGGCTCTTAGCCAGAGCAACCCATCTGCCCTGAGAGAGACGGTTGTGGAGGTGCCCAACATCACCTGGGAGGATATTGGTGGTCTTGATGATGTCAAGAGAGAGCTGCAGGAGCTGGTGCAGGTACTGAGCGCACAAGCCTTGTTCAGAATGTTCACATGGCTCAACTTTTTGACGCATCCTCACCAAATTTCTGTCCTTTTAGTACCCAGTGGAACATCCAGACAAATTCCTTAAGTTTGGCATGACCCCATCCAAGGGTGTGCTGTTCTATGGACCACCAGGTTGTGGTAAAACCCTGCTGGCCAAGGCCATTGCCAATGAGTGCCAGGCCAATTTCATCTCAATCAAGGGCCCAGAACTGCTCACCATGTGGTTTGGAGAATCAGAGGCTAATGTTCGTGAGATCTTTGACAAGGTAGGTCATTTTGAATTTTAATCAGGCAAATTATGTTTTTTTTTTTTTTTTTAAAAGGCTATGGGCAACTATAATGACATGTAAACTAAAGATGCATTTTAAAATTGTCCTGCTGTCTCTGTTTTTTTTCCTCCAGGCTCGTCAAGCTGCTCCCTGTGTGCTGTTCTTTGACGAATTGGACTCCATTGCTAAGGCTCGTGGTGGAAACGTTGGTGACGGTGGCGGCGCTGCTGACAGAGTCATTAACCAGATTCTCACAGAAATGGACGGTATGTCCAGCAAGAAGAACGTCTTCATCATTGGGGCCACCAACAGACCAGACATCATTGACCCTGCCATCCTCAGGCCTGGCAGACTGGACCAGCTTATCTACATCCCACTGCCTGATGAGAAGTCTCGCATTGCCATTCTCAAAGCTAACCTCAGGAAGTCTCCAATCTCAAAGGTGAGTGGATGTCTTTTGTTCTTTTTAAATAGGGGTTTTGTAGTCTTATAGGATATTAATGTATTCCTTTTTGTGTAGGACGTGGACCTGGACTTCTTGGCCAAGATGACCAATGGCTTTTCAGGTGCTGACTTGACCGAGATCTGTCAGAGAGCCTGTAAGCTGGCTATCCGTGAGTCCATTGAGAATGAGATCAGACGGGAACGTGAGAGGCAGACCAACCCTTCTGCAATGGTGAGATTTCTTTGTTTGTTAATCCTATTCAAGTCAAATCCTAAATACTATGGTGTGATGCAAAACTGGTATAGTAGTTTGGGTTTTCTAACATGTTGGTTGGTTGGTTGATTTTTCTTGTATATTCAGGAGGTGGAGGAGGATGACCCAGTGCCTGAGATTAGAAAGGACCATTTCGAGGAAGCCATGCGCTTCGCCCGCCGTTCCGTCAGCGATAACGACATCCGCAAATACGAGATGTTCGCACAGACCCTGCAACAAAGCAGAGGCTTTGGCAGTTTCAGGTGGGATCTTTTGTTAGGAAGGAAGATTTATTTGCTTAAATATATTAGTGGGACAATAAGATTGTTAGGATATCATTTGGTTTCTATGTTTTCGGATTGGATTTAAGGTGCTAAATGCCCTGTTTGTTTATTCTTTTTAAATGAAAGATTCCCATCCAGTAACCAAGGAGGAAGTGGACCAAGTCAGGGCTCTTCTGGTGGCGGCGGAGGCAACATCTTCAATGAGGACAACGATGATGATCTTTATGGATAAATGTGACCATGTGGCTGACCCTCACAGGCCACTCTTCATACAGGCCGCCATGTACAAAAGACAAAAAATAAAAAATTCCACATTTTTAGGACTGTGCTTTTTGTTTATTATTTTCCGCTTCTCCTTTCATGTCCATTCCCCATGTTTTTTATTCGCCTCGTTCTCCTTCTGTCCACCCCCCCTCTGTTGATAGAGAAAAGCATGTAGCTGCTTGTGTTTTGCTCTGGTTTGTGAAAGGATGATTTCTGAGAACTTTGATCTTAACATTCTGTGGGTGGGGGGTGAATTTCAGTGAAAAACCATACACGATAGTGATTTCATTAACTTTTCACAAGCTATATGAGCAGCTTTAGTGGTGGGGTTTAATGCTAGACTGTTGAAAGGATTAAAAAACAAAAAAGGAAAAAAATAATTGCTAATGACTCCTTTTTTTTATGAATGTAGCATATAATGTATTACAAGTTTGAAAAATGTTAAATAAAATTCACGAAATGGACCTGATGTTGTGGTGTTTAATTTGTAGAGGTTTGGGATCTGTGAACATGTACAGATAACGATAGCATAAAAAGGTCTCCTAAATGCTTTTTAAAAATTGTGAAGAAATGAATGTAAAAGTTGATGGCATTTAGTAGTTTCAGATTTTTTTTTTTTTTTCTTTTAAAGAAATGTCCCTCTTCTAGGTCTTGAGGAAAAAAAATGGGTACATGTCAACTTTAGAAAATGTAGCTCATTCATGCTTGTTTAAAAATTGCCAAAAGATTTCCAATAGCAAATAACTTATGCTTTATATAATTGCTCCATCCAGATTATATCATAGTTGTTTTATGCTGTTATGTTATCTCATACTGTAGATGGGGTTGCCATAAAAATCAGAAGAAATAAAAATATTTAAATGCAGTTTTTTTTTTATTTAAATGAGTAACTTTGATATTGAAGACATGCCAGCTTCAGTTCTAAGAAGTTTACACATTTTTCTGTTGCATTCTGTTTGCTGGTTGCATCAATATGGATCATTGAAAGGAAAATGGGGGTGCTTTGCATCTCTCCAGACCTTTTGTCCATCAATCTGTGGAGTGACAAAAACATTTCAGCCACAACAGACTTTTCAAAACGTAACTATTTTTAAAATTTTTTATTTATTTATTTTTTTGTGCACAAGTATTAATACTCACCATTATAGTTGGAATGATAAGCCTCTCATTCCTGTTGAAGGATTCAATCACCCTCATGTCTTCATCAGTTAATTTAAA
Source organism: Cirrhinus mrigala (assembly GCA_036247105.1). Classification (NCBI taxonomy): domain Eukaryota; kingdom Metazoa; phylum Chordata; class Actinopteri; order Cypriniformes; family Cyprinidae; genus Cirrhinus; species Cirrhinus mrigala. Next base: position 21,790,807 of record CM070011.1, on the reverse strand, counting down.
ATCAAACACCTGTATGCAAGGGGGCGTAATGATTATACTGACATCAACTATGTTAAAAAAAATCATGCCACACCAGGTCTGATGTCAAATTTCATTGGTTGTCATGTCTCTTGACCGATCACAAAGCACACACTCAAATCACACATGAGCTTTAGATGGAAAAATATTCACTGAATATTGACCTAAATTTCTTTGGAAAAACAATTTCTGGGTCTAACCCATGAACATGCCGCCTTCGGTCTTCATTGCAACTCTTGTCCTCCAGGTGTCGCTATATGTCCTGTCTACTGTTGACATTCTGAATAAGCACTAATGATGACTGACCTTGCTTAAACACCTCCAGGCACCATTATTTCAATCACGATTTGGTTGCAAGGAGGCTCAGTGTTTAAATAACCTGCCAAGGCATTGAAGTTGAGATGCGAGAGCTCAGGTGCATGTGCTGAAATGATGAGTCGTGGGGAATGAAGAACTTTTTAAAGCTGGAATTATGAAATTTCTCAGAATCATGTCCAAATTTATTCAGAAAAATAATTGTTTTTAAACAGGTTTCCTGGGCAAGTTAGTGCAGCCCCACACCACTGGTTGAGTCAGGGCTGAGTGATTGGCTGGTCTGTATGCTCAAAAAACTCTTTTCCTGGGAGGATCACAGGGCCTCATTCATGAAACCAGCAGAATGAGCAGAGGGGAAGGAAAAATACTACATTGACCAACCATCCTACTTGTACAAAGACCAAACAACAGTGGATAAGTAAAAATAGCTGGTTATTGCACTTTTATATTGAGTAGGCTCTTCAGAATGAGATACTAGTAATATTGCTGTGGATATTCCAAATCATAACAACCAAAAAGTCTCAGCTTGAAAAACGCAGTGCCTCCAAAGAGTTCTCAAACGCCACCAGCTGACCGTTTTAAGAAGAGCATCTGGCATTTTTTCAGTTGGCCAAAAATGCTTTGGTGGACACACGGTAAGTAAATATAGACATATGGCTTATTAGTATTTTGGGCATTTATGCAAGCGAGTGTTTTCACGACGTGTCATCAATTACCCATATTGGCGGCACTGATGGTAAACAATGTCACCAGGGCAACAAAACCTGTCCAATTGCTATCCAAAACTAGCCCAAAAGTAGCCCAATCGCGTTTTGAGGGGGGTCCCCCCTTAAACATCGCGTTCCGAAGGGTAAAATACACTTTTTTTGGCGAGGTTCCCCTGGTAAAATTAGCAGTCAAGGGGCTAAATTTTACGTTATTGAGATAGCTTCAACCCGAAGACATGATAAACAACCCGCGGCAACAGTGTTAAAGTAGCCCAATTCCGCGGGAAAACCGCCACTGAAACGAAATTCACTGAACGGAACATTTTGCTTATCATTGCTGCTAAAAATGGTCAATTCATGTACTAATACTGTACTAATCGGTCGGAACGGGAAAAACATTCGGAGTACTATAGTTGTAACAAATCAAGGAGAAGAGTGCAAAAGACTGTGAGGAACAAAAGACGTTTGTAGTTGGCCTAAACTGAACCAGGATTTCCAGGGCAAGAATCTTGACAACATTCGTGTTTGTTCTTATAATTTCCGGTCAGGTAGGTGAAATAATTAGGCTAATATCCTAATTAATACTGCTTGTGTGTGTCTTTACCACCTCTTAACTTTAGTTTGTCAAACTATTGCTTCCTTCCCTGCTTATTAAGTCCTTCTCTATGATTTAGCAGCTTCCACACATTTTTTCCTTGGTTTAGACAGCGTAAATTTCCAGAACAACATATTCAGTAGTACATTAACCGTGCAATCAATGCTGTTTACATCCGAGTATCTCCAATATGGCCGCGCATCCAGGTAACTGACCAAACCGTGACATAAATGCAAATCTTCTATATACTGGAGCCAAACCTTTGTGAATCCGGAGGAGAGTTTCAGGAATGTCTGTTTTACGCACAGATTACTCTGAATTTACTCATTAATTTACGTAAGTTTCATGAATGAAGCACATTGTGTGTAAACTTTTTTAGGAATGTCAGCCTCTTATAGTTGTAATGAAGAAAAAAATGAAGTTTTAAGACTTTTTCCAACCTACCTCGATGTTCTGTTTGATCCTGGATGGAGTGACGCTTTTGGGGATGCAAACGACACCTCTCTGTACGTGCCATCTATGAGTAAAAAACAAATCCAGAAGTGTGTAATGGACAAAGTGTACTCAAAATCACACTAATAATACTAACATTATACTTGTGAAATGAGAAATCCCTCTTTAGCAGATAATGTTGGCCTATTCTCAGATGTGCTAACCCTCCTCACCTGATGATGACCTGAGCAGGAGTCTTGTTATAGCGCTTGGCCAAACCAACCACCCCTGGGTCATCCAGCAGATGGGCTTCTCCAGATGTAACCCATGGGCGATCAGGAGAACCCAGAGGACTGTAGGCTGTTACTGCCAGCCCTCGACTCCAACAGTAACATACCAGCTGAGTCTGAACCAGGTATGGATGGCACTCCACCTGAAAATATATTGTACTGAAACTTTTAAAAATAGTTAATATATTTAGATTTATTCATTCATTCATTCATACAAATAAACAAAACAACAGAATAGCTAAAATGGTAATATCAGTGGTAAATCAAAAAAGCTTATGACTCTAAGTCATAAGACCACATACACTACCAGTCAAGAACTGTAAGATTTTTACTGTTTTTTTTAGAACTCCCTTCTCACCAAGCCTGAATTTATTTGATCCAAAGTACAGCAAAAACAGTACAATTTTGAAATATTCTTACTATTTAAAATAACTCTTTTCTATTTGAATATATTTTAAAAAGTAATTAATTCCTGTGATTTTCAGCATCATTACTCCAGTCACATTTTAATATTCTGATTTCCTGCTCAAAATTGTATTATTATTATTATTATTATGTTGTTATTTATTAGTATTATTATGAGTAGAAGTTTTCAGGTTTCTTTGGTGTTTAAGAACAGCATTTATCTGAATTAGAAATCGTTTGTAACATTATAAATGTCTTTATCATCCCTTTTGATCATTTTAAAGCACCCCCCATGGTGTAGTGTATAGTGTTACAAAAGCTTTTTGTTTCAGATAAATGCTGATCTTTGGATCTTTCTATTCATCAAAGAATCCTGAAAAAACTGTTTTAAACTGTTTCTTGAACAGCAAATCAGCATTAGAATGATTTCTGAAGGATCATGTGACACTGAAGACTGGATTAATGATGCTGAAAAATTAGCTTTGATCACAGGAATAAATTACATTTTAAAATATATTCAAATAGAAAGCAGTTATTTTAAATAGTAAAAATATTTCACAATATTACTGATTTGCTGTATTTTGGATCAAATAAATGCAGGCTTGGTGAGCAAAAGAGACTTCTTTAAAAAACATTAAAAACCTTTTGACTGGAAGGGTAAGTAAAGTAGTTGTGCAGTAATACCTTTAATTAGTTGTTAGTTACCATTAGTTGTCAATGGCAAATTAACACAAGGACAGTCCAGTCTTATGATCTTTGCAGTTATCACTCATACCTGGTTGACCACTGGCTTGTGTTTAGCAATGCTGAGAATGTCATCAATCTGTCTGGCATTGAAGTTTGACAAGCCAATGGCTTTTACCAGGCCTTGGTCAACCAGCTTCTCCATGGCTGCCCATGTGTCTCTATAGTGAGTGTCATCATACCGAATAGTGCCATCAGGTCGCCTGGGCATCAGCTCATCTCCTTTCCTGGATGTATTGAAAACACATTAGTTATATTATTTTGTAGTACACTTGCAGTTTCAAACCATTCATTCAGCTAACATTATACCCACATTTGAACTCATAAGACATCTGTACAGTCTCATTACACTGAGACTCTTGCACCACAGCAGTGTATTTTAACCTGTCGAACCTAATCTGTTAAAATACACTACTGTTCAAATGTTTGGGGTCAGTACGATTTTTTTTTCTTACTGAAAAAAAAAAGCCTTTTTAAACACTTTTATTCAGAAATGACATTAAATTTATCAAAAGTGGCAGTAGGGACAATTGTAATGTTGCAAAAGATTTGTATTTAAAATAAATGCTGTTGTTTTGAAATAACAACAGCAATAACAACATTTTGAAATTTCTGAAGGATCACGTGACATTGAAGACTAGAGTAATGGCAGTTAAAATTTCAGCTTTGCCATCACAACAATAAATTACATTTTAAAATATATTTAAATAGAAAACAGTTCTTTTAAATTGAAATGTTTCACATTACTATTTTTACTGTATTTTTTTTTCTATTATGGAGCCTTGATGAGTACGAGACTTCTTTCAGAAACATTTGAAGGGATGTGAATGTTTGTCAAATTAAATCATAATAAATAAATTGCTCTTCAATCCAAGAGCTAGATATGGTAACACAAATACTTACTCAAAGGCCATTGGCCAGTGCATGAGATACAGGTCCAGATAACTGAGCCTCAGATCTGACAAAGACTTTTTGCAGGCCTCCTCCACATCATCTGGATGGTGTTTGGTGTTCCACAACTTGGAGGTCACAAAAAGGTCTTCTCGTCTCAGAGGCTATATGGTAGTTGTAAACCGTACAAATTTAATGCGTGTGATTTATTGATGTGATCTGATAGTAAAAAGTGTTGAGGCATTTCATGTATAGTTTCATCTGCAGGTACCTTTCCTGCTCCAAGTCGTTCACTCAGGGCCTCTCCGACCTCTCGCTCATTGCTGTAAGCTGCTGCACAGTCAATGTGCCTGTAGCCACAGTCTAAAGCTGCCAGTACAGCCTGCTTCACCTACATTAAGACACAATCAAAAAAATAAAAAAATAAGCTAATACATACAGAAAAAATAAGACACATTGCATACTGAACAATACAACTTTGGGCTGTATTACACTTGTTATCAGCTTATGTTTGGTTTGTCTGACCTGTCCTGGGGCACTTTTCCATGTTCCTAAGCCCACCGCTGGCATCTGCTGACCCGTGGAGAGAGTGATTGTTGCTGTCATGGTTTACTTAGAGCACGTTTTCCTATCAAAAAAAAAAAAAGTTTATAAAATTTATAATTTGTGTCTGAAAAAAGCTCTTTGTGGTGTATTTTTAGTTTAAACATTACTCAAACTTTCACATCAGTCAATGTAAAAATAATATTACAAAACCATGTATGATCATAACAGTGCAGTGATATTTAGTCTTCCTACTCCTTTCCAGAGGTTTCATAACACTGGAGATTTTTCATTCTGATTCCTTGAATTAGACTGATTATTTCAGGTTTAATTTGTTAAAAATAGAACCACTGAATATTAAACGTCATAAGAAAAAAGAGAAACAATGTTTTTCTGAAATTTCCAAATCTCCAGAATGAATGATTTAGTTCATATCTTACCTCTGCTAATGCTCCAGTATGCAGAATCAGACTGACACAGTTACTGAGCTTTTATATACTAAGGTCAAAGTCTTTGTTTACTCATTTCCTAAAAAGCTGAACAATAACCAAAAGCCATCCACACAGCTTACAGCTATCTGAGAAACGTCATATGACAAGAGCTTTCAAACATATTTTGACACTCCTTTTTCACTGAATCATGCTAAACAGCATTTATGTCATCACTTGTCAGTGTGGCTTTGGGGGGAATGGAGATAATGAAAAAGGCTCGGGTCAGGAAATGGCATTTGTTTATTCTGGATGTGTTCACAATGGAGCCGTATATCAAAACAGTTTAGAGTCGGTCACATTCTCACATGCTCAGCTGTTACGGCCCTCCTGCTGGACAAATATAGAGCCAGCGAATCATTACTGTCCTGCTCCGAGTGTTGTGACCTGGCAGCGTGCTCGACTCAAGGTCCACTCTGCTGCCCTTATGTGGTCAGACTAAATGACTTAGTCATCTCACAGAGGGGGAAAATCCCTGCAAAGCCCCAAAGAACATTCTTGATTGTGGAGTCACTGGCAGTCTAATAGCTCCAATGGCACATTTTAAAGTGAGGGTACTTTCAGAACACTTGTGATATATTATGTGAGTAGGGTTTGTTTATTGTTGCACCTCTATGTGGCAATGCAAGGTGAATTTTAACTAGAGAGAAAAAAAAAATCATCAAAATCAATCAACTATTATTGTTACTGATTTTTGTCACTGATACACAAATCTGCAGTAGTTTGGCAGAAATTAGATCATTTTCGTAGACATCTATTCCATACCAATGTTGATTCAAACTTGAAACTACTGATTCTGCATACTATAGAAGCCCATTTCCGCCACTGAATAAAACATAAAAAAGGTTATCACAACTTTTTTTCTCAGAATAGCGTAATACAAACTCGCAGTTCTGACTTTTTTCTCAGAATTGTGAGATAGAAACTCGTAATTCTTACTTTTTTCTAGCTAATGTGAATGTATCTTACAGTTCTGACTTTATAACTCCGCTGTTGAAAAAGCCAGCATATGCTAGTCAGGTAGGTTTTGAAGCATGGATGCTGGTTTGAGCTGGTTTATGCTGGTCCTTAGCTGGTAATATGCTGGTCCTAAGCTGGTTCTGAGCAGGAGGGACCAGCTTAGGACCAGCACATGACCATCTTAAACCAGCAAAGGACCAGCTCAAACCAGCATCCATGCTTCAAAACCTACCTAACCAGCATATGCTGTTTTTTTTTTCAAAAAGTTCGCAATTGTGAGTTTATATTACGCAATTCTGATTTCATTTTTCAGAATTGCAAGCTTATATCTTGCAATTCTGACTTTAGAACTTGCAATTGCAATTCTGAATAAAAAAGTCAGAATTGCAAGTTTATATCTCGCAATTCTGACATTTCTCAAAATTGCGAGTTTGTCTCAATTCTGAATTTATCTTTAATGCTATCTCACAATTCTGAGAAAAAGTCATATTTGCAAGTTTGCATTACACAGTATAAAGTAATCTGACTTTATAACTCACAATTGCGAGTTTATATCACAATTCTGATGAAGTCAGAATTACGAGTTTATATCTCGCAACTCTGACTTTATGTTTCGCTATTACGAGTTTATCATGCAATTCTGACTAATTTCTCAGAATTGTGTTTGTTTCACAATGCTGACTTTATAACTATCTTTATAGCTATCTCACATTTCTGAGAAAAAAAGTCAGAATTGCGAGTTTGTGTCACAATTCTGAGAAAAGTGTCACAATTGTAAGGTCCAAACTCGCAATTGCGAGGAAAAAAAAGTCAGAATTGTGAGATAAAAGTCGCAATTACTTTTTCTATTTTTATTCAGTGGTGGAAATGGGCTTCCATAGTATACAGTGTTTAGGCTATATTTATAAGATGTGCACTCAGAACTCAGTTTTTGCTTAATTTACTTAGTTTTACTTTATGAATATGTATTCTGGTATTAAATAGTGAGGCCATAAATCTCATGGGTGACATCAGGCTAGAGTATTAATGAGGCAGCAACACTTCTGGAAGCACAAACAAAAATAAATGCATTATTCAGTTGAGGAAATGCCTAATGGGTGTTTCAAAAAGTTGAAAATGGGTAAAATATTTCTTAAGGGGGCATCACAGTCCCAGATTTCTATTTCTAAATATTCACTAATCTGAATATTGGAGGCCATGTTTCCCCTTCATTGTCTTTGGTTATAGTAATAGACCTGCTCTTCATCTCAACTCAGAAAACTGAGTTATTTCAACAAAGACAAACAATTCAGATTTCCACTTGTAAAGATGAAAAAGAGGACTCTTGTATTTGCATATGTTCAGGTGCCAGTGGAAATGCACCAGTGACATTTTACATGCCAGCCAGACTTTGAAGCCATTTCTTTTTTTTTAAATAATCACAGTGCTTTTATGGTATTGTAGTTATTTCCTTTGTAAAAGCTGTTGAGTAGTCTTGTAACTTTGTCTTTTTGTCTGATTTTCAAATGCTAGTGTGTGAGGTTGATGTATCCTATACAGGCCTATATAATCCAAAATGTTTTAGGGTCAGCTCCAGGTCAGCTCATTTACGTGCACAGTGTGAACTCCACAGAGAACCGAGTAGAACGTCAGTGATAATTTCTCAGATCATACAGTCAGTAGCAGATCCATCAGAGGAATGCAGTGCAGTTAATGGAGCTGCCATGTCTGACACAGATAATCAGACACACAGTGAACATTGAAATGTTTTAATGATCACTAAGAGAGCTAGATACTTCATCATCAGCAGTACATCCATCAGTGGGACATTTATACCTGTACTCCATGAAGAAATAATTGAATTAACACCTTTAGTTATTTTAACTTGTGAAATAATGTTCTGTGTATGACTAAAGGGAAGTTAACTGAGTCAAATGCTCTTGGTGGCTGAGAACGGTCTGATTCACCGGTTAATTTCAGAGGAGGGATGAGGATCATTTCTGAGTCAAGCGATGTGGCATGAGCCATTTGTCAGAGTTATCCGCATAATGAAAGCTTCTCCATTCATGTCACGTAGACTTTACATAATGTACTTAAAATAGATAAAAGCAAAGTTTCACCCCAAACATACATTAAGAACATTTATTTGAAATATAACTAGAAATTTTAAACTCCAGCACTGATCAGTGGAGTCATGCGACATGCAGCCTTTGCTAGTGTTTACAGTATGATCCCATTTGTATGAACTACAGGAACTATTTTTAATTCTATTAGTTTGGATTATCAATATTTTGATTTAAATTTTAGTTACCTTGGTTACCCTGACTTTTGGTTACCTTTTGTGCCCAGCGTGGTCATATCATTTTGGGCAGCTGCCAGTCTGCCGTCTACTGTACATTTCATTCAGTCTGAAACACAGTGATCCTTATATTATTTTCTTTTCTGTCAAGACTTCTAGTTTATTTCTTGTTCTTATAAATGATTCATAAAGCACCAAAAATGTGTACTGTAAGTGTACTGAAAAGTTCAGTAGTACTTCACACACACTCTTCAAGGCCCGATTCTCTCTGAATCACAGGAAACTAACACACCGCTTGCATTTTGCATTGATTTATCCTCCCAGTGGGCGCAGGGAGCTGCATTTACTGTCTCGTACATTAGGGACATAAGTAATAAACATGAGACTTTTCAAATTTGACATTCAAATTCAAAACAGAAGTGGCTGGATGTCCAAAAGTATCTTGAATACAATGGTACAACATTTCAAACATAGACCAGCACATAATAAAACATCATGACACCAGTCCTTAAATAGGTTATGTTCTTCCGTACGTTCATTTTATCACCAAATACAGTAATGATTAAATGACGTAGTTACGACTGTATAAGAGATATCCTGGAAGGATCCCTGGAAATATGAAAATTGTTGTTTATATAGAAAATACTGTTACTCAAAGGCTGCTGTTACTGTAGAAATATGGTACATCACAAATCGATTGAAAGGGAGGCTTTGCACTTTATATAAATCTAAACTAAAATACAGAGAACTATTGCAAATGATTTCACATTGCACACATTTAAAAGTGTGAAATACAGTATACTGAAACCATTGTAGTAAAAAGCTGTTCAAAAAACAATTCCCTCATAACTTCATAAAAAACCTATAGCTGTGCTTACTGAACGATGAAGACCTGTATTTCAAAAAAGAAACAACTTGTGACATCACAGTTCTCAGTTTCACACAGGTGAGCGTCAGATCAATCTTCAAACATTTTTATCAACATAAAGTTAACATACTTTTTCTATTCACTTTCATTTTTTCACATAGGATTAAAAATGGACTTTTAACTTACTGAGACTGAGACTGTCATGCTGTACTTCAGAGGATGTTTGTGTTTCTTTTAATGCGCGGGGTAGTGTGCATATTAAAATAGATGAATGGGCATTTTCCAAAAGCTATCCCTTCTCAATGATTATTTAAAAATTACATTGCCTACATGTTGCTCAAATGATATTATTTTTCCATGTAACACAAAAGGTGTTATTTAGGCTATTCATTTCCATACAACGAAAGTGAATTTTGACTACAGCTGTCAAACTTTGACAAAACAACCTGACACAGGAACAGACCAGAATTCATTAGAATTTTTTATTTACTGAAGTTTTTCTTCTCTCAGTTAATAAAATAATTATGAACTGTTAGCAAGGACAATTTGTCAGATGTGAAAGTTGTAAAATGTTTTGTACATATTAACTAGACAGCCTAGGTCAGAGATTTTGTTTTGCATGATCCATGTGATGTGTCAAAGGCTTATAAGCTATAATATAACTTGGCTATACAAGATATTGCCTATGGTGAGGTTTTTTGTTATGTTTTTGTCTTTTTTCTGCTTTGTATCTTGTTAAAGGAACCCAGGGTATTATGATTTGTATGGCTTGATATAACATAAATGATGTTTCTTATCGAAATATGTAGTAGAAAACCCATGAAGATTTACATTATTTAAAAAAAACCACATCGTTTTATACATATTTTGGACTATGGGGAGCACATTATTTCAATGATGTGAAATGGTTACACTCAATGAGCTACCTGTTGCTAATTTGACTATAACGCAACACAGATTTCACAACTTGGAATATAAATAACTGATACGATGACCACAGCTACTGAAAGAGCTTACAGGTGTCGATGGATATAAGTGTAGGCTTAAACCAAATGCTGTACCATTGATTTTTCCCCACATGGAGACTCCTTCAGTGGTTGCGGCGTCATTACAAGTCGGCATATTTACATCCTGCCAGGATGGCATCTAGCGTTTCTTGTCTCTGCCGTTTATAAGCTCATTCAGTAGCTGTGATCTACTAAAATCCTCAATGGCTAAAGTCGAGAGAACAAAGACGCTGGTTTTTACAAAGTTTTATTCGTCCACAGTCATCTTAACATTCTTTTCTCCTCTTCTTATCGCTAGGAAAGAAGTAAAGATTTACATCACTTCTCTTGTTGCCCTTCGACTGAAAATTACAACCTAAAGCCACACAATGTGGGATCGTATCAGTATTTTATTTTCCAAGTTGTGTTATGGTAAACATAGCAACAGGTAGCGCCAGTAGCTCACTGAGTACAACCATTTCACCTCATTGAAATAATGACGCCACCCATAGTCTAAAATATGTATAAAACAATGTGGGTTTTTTTTTAAATAACGTACATTTTTCATGGGTTTTCTACTAAATATTTCAGTAACAGACATCATTTTTGTTATCTTAACCCTTTAACTGTCACCGTCCACTCCGTGGGACGCCTAAGTTTACTTCACCATATTACAAATAAATTCTAATCTAATCATGACAAACTATACATCGTTGAGAAGGTCTAAGATTCCTAAATAGATGTTTTACCACTCTTTTGTGTTACAAATTATGTAGGAAAAGTAATAGATTAATTTATGACAGGAGTGCACCTCAAAAATCTACATCATAACAGGAGTTCTGACCTTTGTCACAAAAAGACTTTCTTCGTTGCCTTTTTCCCTATCGTGCAATAGAATTCTTAAGAAATTTATATATCAACTGAAAACTTAAAATCTCAAAATTCATCCTTTGAAAATTTTAAAAACAGACATTGCATTACCATGGAAATTGTACATCAAAATCATATTACAAAATGTTTTCGTTCATGAATTGTAAAAATTTAACTTTGGATAGTGCATTTTCATGTCTGTGTTCAAGACAGGGAGTGACAGTTAAAGGGTTAAGCCATGTAAGTCTTAATACCTGGGGTTCCCTTTAAATTAAAAGAGGGAGAAACAGAATATAGTACTTTTGACCTTTTATAGCTCGACATACAAAGTCATCATCTCCTTTTCATTGTCTGGAAAATCTGCATAGATATTCAAACAGCTAACTCCTTGTGTTTCACAGAAACAGTAACATCATATGTTATGAGCAACATGAAGATGACTATGTGATCAAATGATATCCTTTTTTGGGTAAACTATCCCATTAATGAAGGTTGCTGCCATACATTATTTCTGGGTATAGAAATGACTAAATAATGTAATTAGAATATTTATTTTAATAATACCCTTAGATCTACACTAATGAAAATAAAAAAGCTGGTTTGAGCCACATTAAGGCACTCAAAATTTCTGTGACCACCAAAGGTTTACCATAATTGGTAATACTTCAAGAACTACCAGAAAGCACCTGTTGACTGTTGAGATGCGTGAGGGAGTGGAAATATATCAGATAGTTTCCAAATGGCTCTGCTGGTGCTCAAAAAACCTTAGTCCAGAGGTCTCCAACGGTTTTCTTACATGGACCACTTCTTTCAAAACGACATTATCAATTATTACAAGGGAAGGGAGTTTAATCTGCTACAAAATAACACAGATTTAAATCCAGAATAAGTAGCCAGCCGTTGCTGGATTGTCCTCATCTCCATCATTACACCAAAATTATTACTTTTCATTCATAAATCAGTCATTTTGTCTTTCTTGTGTTTGCCCTTAACATGTTGATAAGAGGAATAAAAGCTGATAAGGGAAAATAACAAAAAAATTATTTCTGAAATAACAAAGTCCTGCTTGTAAGCCACGGGCCTCGGCATAACAAACTACTTCAAAAATCAGCATTCCACATATTCAGAGAAAATGATAATAAATTAAGTAAAACCGTAACAAAATATCAGATGAGCCTCTGGTCCTTACGACATATCTGTCCCTCTTCGAATTCAGCGTCTGTATTTTTGGGGAAACCGTGTGTTTGAAAAACGTAACCGTGCAACGTATCCACTGACGTTCCTCTAAGACTGTGGTAGGTGCTGTTTGATGATCTCTCTGGACTGGGGTGGTATTCTGTCTGGGAAGCGCACCTGGAACTCCACTATCAAATCCCCGCGTTGAGACGGATTTTTTGGGAAAGGCAGGCCTTCTCCACGCAGTCTCTTGATTGTGCCTGGTTTGATGATATCGTTGCAGGGCAATGTGATCGCTCGGTTGTCAATGGTGGGAATGTTCACTGTACAGCCACACAACGCCTGTCAAAAAAAGCAAAGCAAAGTGAAGTCAGCACGAGAGCCGCTGATGGTATTTCAACACTTAAGCACAAACTCTACATGGCGACATAGAGACCTAGTGTAAGATGCCTCTATGATGTTACAGGAACAGGGAGCACATGTACAATATATAGTTTATATGAAAATAGGAAGTATATATAAGTGTGCATATATACCAATAGACCAAATATATATGAATATACCAAATTTCCAATTCTGAATGTGTTAGATAAAATGGGCCACTAGAATTCAGATACTAGGATTCAAGTGTCCCAACCTTTAACCTTCAGTAATTATACCCAAATTTGTTAAATAAATTGACATTTACTGTTTTTTTTTTTATAGTTGACATGTATAGTTTACTGTTTTAGAAATCAGAAATGAGACTGCAGTTAAGAAATTCAAGTCAGACGTGGAAGAAAGGAAAGAGAGAATAGAAAAAAATTTGAGGCATGAAGTTCAATCTGTGGAGTGAAGAATGGTCGAGAGGAGAAAAATATAGATGCAGAATACAAAGCTTTAAAATATGGACACAATTAAAAATAGTACTGAGCATTAAAAAGCATTTTTACATATGGGTACCATTTTAAATGTAACATTTTTTTGTTGCTTGTGTCATCGTCACATCTTTAATATTTTGTACAGTTCCTTTTTTGAATCAATATTCAGATATTAAGATTTCATCGAATTTAATGGCAACACATGTTCTTTCATTTGTTTGGAATTTCACACATGAACTGAAATGTGGATTTACACATGATTTATTTTACTCATAAACTGTAGGTTACAGTATATATTTTTGGGGTTTGTTAAATATGTTGTTAAATATGTTTGTCTGATCACGTGTTAATAAATCATGTGTTTTTAATTCAAAATAATTTTTGATCAATAAGCAATGACCCACTTTACCTGAAAAGAAATTTGTCTAGAGTACATGACCTCAAATGTTTATTGGTATATATCTTGCAAATAACACTTTATATGAACTGTATTTAAATTGAAATATTACAGCTGGACCTTAAAGTTAACAGAAGTAATTTAGAAAAGAAAAGTAAAAAACATCTAGGTATCTAAATTACACACTTTATACAAAGTGGCCCACTTTACCTGAGATCTGTTTTTTAACTTAATAACATACCACCCACACAACCAGCTTTAAAACAGCTAGGCTGAGGTAAATATTATATACTACTATATAGAATGTGCACAGTGTCATACATGTAAATACAAAACACCATCATGATAACAAACATGACATTAAAATAATGCAATAAATAACTATATAAATAGTCATATAAAACTGCAAGAAAAACTAAGACACACAGCTATTTCAATGGAAAACTATCAAATATACAGGTGCATCTCAAAAAATTAGAATATCATGAAAAGTTAATTTTTTTTTATTGTAACTTATTTTAAAAAATGAAACTTTTATATATTCTAGATTCATTACATGTAAAGTAAAATATTTCAAGTTTTTTTTTGGTTTTAATTTTGATGATTATAGCGTACAGCTTATTAAAGTCAAAAATCCAGTATCTGAAAATATTAGAATATCTCCTAAGATCACTCAAAAAATGGATTTGCAAAAAAGAAAAGTTAAAGTTTTTAAAGTATGTTCATTTATGCAGCAAATATTACAGCAAATGACTTGCTCCTAGCACAAATTACAGCATCGGTGAAGTATGGCATGGAAGTAATCAGCCTGTGGCACTGCTGAGGCATTACTAAGCCTTCAGATCGTCTGTATATTGTTGGATCGGCTGTTTCTCATCTTTCTCTTGAAAATATCCGACAGATTCTCAATGGGGTTCAGGTCAGGCATGTTGGCTGGCCAATTAAGCACAGTAATATCATGGTCAACAAACCACTTGGAAGTGGTTTTTGCACTGTGGGCAGGTGCTAAAGTCCTGCTGGAAAAGGAAATCAGCATCTCCATAAAGCTTGTCAGCAGATGTGCTCCGAAATCTCCGGGTAGACGGCTGCATTGACTTTGCACTTGATAAAACACAATGGACCAACACCAGTAGACGTCACAGCACCCCAAATCATCACTGACTTTAGAAACTTCACACTGGACTTCAAGCGGCTTGGATTCTGTGCCTCATGAAATTCAAAATTTACATTTATCTGAAAAGAGGACTTTGGAGCACTGAGCAACAGTCCACTTCTTTTTCTCCTTAGCCCAGTTAAGATAATTCTGACGTTGTTTCTGTTTCAGAAGTGGCTTGGTAGCCCTTTTCCTGAAGTCGTCTGAGCGTGGTGACTCTTGATGCGTTAACTCCAGCTTCATTCTACTCCTTCTGAAGCTCTCCCAAGTGTTCAAATCTGCTTTGCTTGACAGTTTTCTCAAGCTTGTGGTCATCCCTGTTGCTTGTGCACCTTTTTCTACCCAATTTCTTCCTTTCAGTCAACTTTGCATTTAATATGCTTTGATACAGCACTCTGTAAAGAGCCACCCCATTCAGTAATGACCTTCTGTGACTTACCCTCTTTGTGGAGGGTGTCAGTGATTGTCTTTTGGACCACTGAAAACCCCATTATTGTGGTTTCAAAGAACAAGAGATACCCGGAATTTATACTGTAAGGATGGTGATTAAATGAAACTCAAATGTAAATATTCTAATATTTTGAGATACTTCATTTTTGACTTTCATGAGCTGTACGCTCTAATCATAATTAAAACAAAAAAACGTTTGAAATGTTTTACTTTATATGTAATGAATCTAGAATATATGAAAGTTTCATTTTTTTTTAAATAAGTTACAGTAAAAAAAATGAACTTTTGTTGAGATGCACCTGTAAAGTGTCACAGATTTCCATGAATGCAATTTTTTTTTTTTTTTCACTGTTAATTATAGGATGACCTTTTTCCTTTTGCACTTCTAAAAACTGTACATTTTACTGTAAAATATATATTAATATACCATTAGATGTATTACAGTTTTTTACTGTATAAAGGACATTAACCATTTAACAGGTTTTTTACCATAGCTTACCAATATGATTCTTATGCTTACCAAAGTTTTATCTGATGTAAAATACAGTAAAAAAGCTATATTGAAATATTATTACAATTTAAAATAACTCATTATAATAATATAATATCTAATATGCTCAAAAATATTTCTTATTATTATCATTGTTGAAAACAGTTGAAGCATCCAGTTTAGCAGTTGAAAACAGCTTCGTATTTTTGTGGAAACTGTCATACATTTTTTTAGGATTCTTTTCATAGAAATAGAAGAAAGTAAGGATCTTTTGTGATATTAGAAATGTCTTTACTGTCACTTTTGATCCATGTAATGCCTCCTTGCTTAATAAAAGTATTATTTTCTTTCTTTTTTTTTTTTTTTTTACTTACTTTATCGTGGTTTCCACTCTTATGTATTTTATATTTTTATTTAAAAACTTCTTTCAGACTTCTTTTAAAAACACTAAAAATCACTATGAGTATTCAAGTAGAGAGTTGTTTAAAATAAACAATTATATTCAATGTATTTCAATTCATGTTTGATTAGAAACTTCATGCAAGAGCTGTGAAGTTTGGACTTGGATTGTCGAATGTGGGCAAGCATGTGGGG
This sequence comes from Cirrhinus mrigala, assembly GCA_036247105.1. Lineage (NCBI taxonomy): Eukaryota > Metazoa > Chordata > Actinopteri > Cypriniformes > Cyprinidae > Cirrhinus > Cirrhinus mrigala. The sequence continues at coordinate 21,774,297 of CM070011.1, read as the reverse complement.
ATGTCCAAGTGTGTGTGTGTTATGCTACAGAAGGGGTAGCTGAGTGCACAGAAAGCTAATTTTGGCCACTGCTCTCATTTCACAGAGCTAATCAAGCAACTGAAAAATCAGCTGAGGACATAAATTGCGAGTCTCAAATCAGAAGTTGCCATGGAACTAAAATTAAATGCCTTCCACAGATAGAACACTTTCAAATTGTAGGAGTCATTTTCAAAACAAAATAAGCAAACCATAATAAAACCATAGTAATGTCCTCATTTGTAGGTCGCTTCGAATAACAGCATCTGCTAAATTAATAACTGTAAATCACGTTTATGTTAAGAATATTTTCATTTCATGGTACTTGCAAGTATTGCGTTCATAATGCTAATGAGACTCTGGTGGCATACTCTGAGCTTTCTGTAAGTTAACGGCAAAAAATAATTAAACAATTCATGACTTCACTGGCTCATATAATCCTACAGTATTATATTATATTATTTTCCATTATAGAAGGGCTGAAGCTCTAAGATTCCCCTTGGACCATCTGGTAACAGTAGAAATAGATAAAAGTTAGTAAATATATTCAAAAAAAAAATACAGGTTGTGATACTAGAAGGATTGTCACAGGAGTGAAGAAAGCAGCTACTTAGATGAACAAGATCCTCCTATATTCACTTCTGGGACTTCATATAACTTTGGTTCATTTTTATCTTCCAATAGAGCTGAAGTTCCTCACCATTAAAGCAATTGTTCACCCAAAAATGAAAACTCTGCCATCATTTATTCACCCTTAAGTTGGTCTTAAACCGGTATGAATTTATTTTCTCTGCTGGACTTAAGAGAAGATAGTTTGAAAAATGTGGGTCACCACACATTTTCTGGTCCCCATTGATTTCCGTAGTATTTTTTTCCATACTATGGAAGTCAGTAGGGGTCAGCGACCATGTTGATATCTGAACCATCTGAACATTCTTTAACATATCTTAATTTATGTTCACCAGAAGAAAGAAAATCGTACAGGTATGTAACAACTTCAGAAGTAAATGATGACAAAATTTTTATTTTTGGGTAAACTATTCCTTTCAACATCAGGATAACGAATAAATCAGAAACACGAAATGGATAAATTCAAGACTTAAAGATTAAAGCTTGGAGCCTGCAGTTATTGCATGTGAGCTTACGCTGGAAAAGCTTTTCATGAACTTTCTGTGAATACCAAGCACAAATATTGCCAGACAGCTCTGCTTAGCAGCTGCCTCAAGGGATGAGAAAATGTGTTCGCAATGACATCAGCTCCTTCCTACAGACAGCAGCGGTGTGGGTTGGGGGGATGGGAGCCGTGGGATTCATGGAAAGAAGGGAGTAGCTGATACTCTCACAAAACAGTTGACCATGACAAGTTGCCAGGCATCTCCTCAACTCTGGCTAATGATGCTGTTTCCCAAACAGCAACTAGAATCACGCAACCAAAGTTCATATTAGAACCGCTGCAAAATTAATCAAAGACTGCTGCTGAACATAGTCTTGTTAAATGAGTTCGAAAAAAAAAAAGTTCTGTTATGGTCCACAGCTAGGTCTGACGAAGAGGTTTGTCATTGATCTGGACACTAGTACGAAATTTGCAGAACATTTCCACTAGGAGAGATATATAGGCTATGTTTACATTTGCAAACCCATTAAGCAAGCAGATCATGCAAGAAGTATGCTAATGACATCACAGACAAGTATATAGTCGATTGCAGCTATTCACAACTTGCTGCAATTTTGTTTTCACTCTCTATCATTAATAAAATATGAAAGAACAGAACTGTATTTAGGACTTCAAAGGACTAATAACTAGTGGTGTCAATCAATTAAAGGGAACGAATTAACGAATTAAAGGAACACTCCACTTTTTTAAAAAAATAGGCTCATTTTCAAACTCCCCTTAGTTAACAGTTAAACAGCCATTCAGCCAATGTCCGGGTCTGGCGGTAGCACTTTTACCATAGCTTAGCATAGATCATTGAATCCGATTAGACCATTAGCATCTCTTTCAAAAATGACCAAAGAGTTTCAATATTTTTCCTATTTAAAGGGGTCATCGGATACCCATTTTCCACAAGTTGATATGATTCTTTAGCGTCTTAATGAAAAGTCTCTAATGTACTTTGATTAAAAATTCTCAATGGTTTTGTAAAACAACACTCTTTTTACTTTGCCAAAATCAGCTCTGCAAAACTCATCTCATTCTAAGGGGTTGTTCCTTTAAATGCAAATGAGCTCTGCTCACCCCGCCCCTCTCTTCTCTCTGTGGAAAGACGGTGTTGTTTACCGCTAAACTTCCTAACTACCACGTTATTAGGAAAGGCGATCGCAAAGATTCATAAAAAAACGCTTATACTCACTTCTGCTGTAAGTGAAGCTGGATCATGAATGATTTGTGTGAACACAGACGGATATATGTAGATCGAGAGGCGCATTCCCTTCACAAACAAACGTAATCCACTGCATCTTCAGCGGCTCAGATGTCGGGAGTAAATGACGACCACTATGTTCATTATTACATCCAGCAACACAACACCTCAATCGCTCAATTGGAGATATTCTTGTCTAACTTACATCCCGGCTTTGGCATCAAAACATGGAAAGTTACTGGACTGTGACAGCTGGTCTAAGGTAAGAGCTCATGTCAATCAACTATTGTGGGAGCGGCCTCTGTTGGTGTGACGGCACACAGACAGGCATCTGAGAACGGCTCGATTTGAAAAAGGGGATATTATTTTTACAGATTAATTAAAAACCACTGCATGGATTTTTATCATTATAGGGTAGATTTGTACATACACTGCCAACACACATTAATGTTCAAACAACATGAAAAAGTGAACTTAGCATCCGATGACCCCTTTAAAACTTGACTCTTCTGTAGTTACATTGTGTACAAAGACGGACGCAAAATTAAATGTTGCGAATTTCTAGGCCGATATGGCTAGGAACTATACTCTCATTTCGGCGTAATAATCAAGGAACTTTGCTGCCGTACCATGGGTGCAGCAGGCGCAATGATATTACGTCAACTCTGCCGGCTGCAACTCTGAATCTACACAAACTTAGTGCCGGTCACTTTCAGGCGCTGCGTAATATCATTGCGCCTGCTGCACCCATGGTACGGCAGCAAAGTTCCTAGTAGAAGAAAGAGTTTTTCGCCATACTCTACCTTTTTGAGCCGGAGTACACAGACGATGAACTTAGACATGATTCGTAGCGTCGTAAACGCGCCTCCCAGAGCTAGTGCTACACAAGCTTTTGTGCTTAAAAAGTATACAAATTTTATTTTTCGAAAATGACTTATCGTTTCACTAGATAAGACCCTTCTTCCTCAGCTGGGATTGTTTAGAGCCTTTTGAGGCTGCATTTAAACTGCATTTTGGAAGTTCAAAATCAGGGCACCAATGAAGTCCATTATATAGAGAAAAATCCTGAAATGCTTTCCTCAAAAACCATAATTTCTTAATGACTGAAGACAGAAAGACATGAACATCTTGGATGACAACAGGGTGAATACATTATTTGTAAATTGTTCTGGAAGTGGACTTGTTCTTTACCGCTTTGAATTCAACGAAAACAGCGTATCTGCGTGGTGCGGCTGACAGAACAGCGTCGCAGTTTGCGTCCAGCGCAAACTCTCCAAAATGGCACTACGGTGACACAGATGAGACGAATTGTTGAATAAAGTAGTTATTTTTATTTTCTTTGCGTACAAAAAGTATTCACAACACTTCATAAAATTCAGATTGAACTACTGGTGGCTGATGGACTATTTTTAACGATGTCTTTCATACCATTCTGGGCCTTGACAGTGGTATTTACTTGGCAGTCAATGAGACAGTCAAAAGCATCCCGGTTATCATCCAGAATATCTTAAATTGTGTTCCGAAGGCGAACAAAGCTTTTATTGGTTTGGAACGACATGGGGGTAAGTGATTAATGACAAAAATATCATTTTGGGGTGGCATAACCCTTTAATAAACACTTACATGCACAGTTTTAATAGAGCCTTAGTCACCTTTTTCGTAACTTAATGGTTTAAATGACGACATAACTACGACTGATTACATACATACTCGTAGTTTAATTTTGGTTTGAATATGATACAGCGCTATAGGCCGGAATATTTGTGCGTGCACTTGAAGAGCACGTGCCACGAGCACAGTATCCACCTTATTTTTCCCATAAGAGTGGGTGCAGCTATTTGTAATTTTTTTGTATCTGGCTTCCGGTCTCATCCACTTCCAGCTATTTTTAGCTGCACAAAAAGCTCGTTTTGCTGCTTGATATTGCAAACTTCTGTGTCTTACCATATTATTTTAATGTATTATCTTAATTATGAACACACTGGTTTGTAGTGCAAACTGTTTTACCGTTTACTGCACTTAGATATTCTTCTCGTTATTTCCCTATGTAGGATTATAAACCGGACGTCTAACACATTACCAGAAAACATCTTACTTCCGCACTGAAAAATAAGGTGGATAACGGCTGACAGGACAGGAAGATTCGTTTTCACGGACATATGACCTGACAACATCTCATCTGACCGCAGTTCACTGATGTTCTACTGATCGACACCGGTACCGTTTCCGCGCTCGTTTGACTCGCGCCTGTTGCTGAGGTGTCGTTGGAGCGCGCGTCTGAAAAGTCTGTTTGATGTGCTCGTTATTACGTTATGCGTCTAAATAAACGCAGTTCTTTAGTGGTTGTGGGTGGTTTTTCACGCTATTTTGACACCACTACTAATAATTATTCTGCCACATACTGATCCATGTTGATAGATGGCAGTGCAGCGTCTACCATCGCTGTGCTATTAGTACTTAAAGTACATGAGGAACAGCAAAGCTAACATCAACTAAAGAAATACTGAATGCACCTTTGTGCTCACATTAACAAATTAACTTTACTGCTGCAAGATCGCATTTAGAGCTGTCTTGAATAATCCAGCATCATCATGCAGATAGCATCATGTGGCCCCGTGTTTCCTCAGCACCAGTGCTAAGGCTCTTTAGTACTGCTGATGAGTAATTACAAGGTGAATGGGTTTGGAAATTACCAGCGGACAAGGACCTTATAGCTGTCTTGCTCTTGTACAAACCCATGGTCATTACTAGCAGGCAATTAAAGAAACTCTGAGCTCTAATTAAAGCAGTGCCTTGGGATTCCACCAAGAGCATCTCTAAATGAAAGGTGATATTGAAATGATGACAATGTGCCCCTGAGAACAGTCTAGATCCATGCTAAATCTGTCCTCTGAATGTGTGTACAATAAACAGGCAGATGAAAATTTGTGGGGCAAGTTGCCATCGGTATGCATGAGATGGTACCAGATGGCAAAACAGTTTGTGATGTTCACTGCCACTTATCAAGTTTCAATCTGGGCATCTAATGGGTGAGACCTTTAAAAGTAAATCACTGCCCTGAAAACATCTCAGGAACGATTAGCAGACAGACAAAATAGACAGTGTTGATGATATTTAAATCCATGGTTGACATATTAAAAAGGACAAAACGCTGTTTTCGCTGCCAAGGTAAAAGTTGCTGAAAGAAAAGTTAATAGAAAGACAAGAAAATGTTTTCAGCGTTAATCACAGTGCTGCTCTGAAGTACATCACAGTCACTCAAGACTGACATTAAGGCTATTTTGCTGATGTCACCGTCAGTATTAACTGACAGTGGTTTTCTAGGTCACTAGACAAACAGAAATATATGCAGTTACTGTAGGCTGTAGTTATTATCCTCAGTGGGTCAGCCCATGAAAATCCTGTTACATCTAGACGACATCAATAAAATATTGAAATTATTGCTTTGATTTAAAAATGCATCATATTTCAGTGTTTGATGACTTGAGGGAGAACTTTCTGAGCTTTACTGAATCCCCTCAGGCCACTGCAGCAGTGACATAAGAGCGGTCACAAACACCTAAACTTTCATAATTAAAACCATGCCATGATACGACAGATATACAATTCACCGAAATCTAACTTTTCAGTTACAATCACCTGCTTGTTTATTAGGGCTGGGTTTTGACACAAACTTCACAATTTGATTCGATTATGATTCACATGCTAGTGTCTTAATTCGATTTGATTCAATATCGATTATTGTGGACATATATCAGATACAGTACATGCCAAATTTTTTCAAGGAAGAAAAATCTCTCAACTAATGCTGTAAAATATACATGATAGTCAGTTGGAACTACATTACCATAATATTGAAGGTTAAAATAAACTGATTTGTATACAAATGCTTAAATTACACTCAATGAAGTTTTTATAATAACAAATTTAGTTACATAATTATATTTCTACTCCAATTAGTTTTTTGAAATATAAACATTTAAATGGCATCTGTCATAAAAACTTGACAAATTTATTCATACATAAATTAAAAATTGAAGAACAGTAAAAAAATTAGAATAGATTTGTTATATGGTGCATGTATTTAGCAAAATGCTCCACTTTAGAGTTCATTTTTCTAGCTGACTAATGAGTTTAGTCACCAAATATGTTTTTTTTTTTTTTCTGAGGTAAATATGACGTTATGTAACATATTGTTTTCAAGCTGTTATATTAATGTCTCAGCAGTTGAAACATTGATTGACAGATTTACAGGATATTGATTTCAATAAGTTGTACTCTTTCTTTTAACATACCTTTGGATGTTTATTCATGTTAATTTCGAGCTGAAACTGGTATTAAAGCAGAGGAGACGATCAGTTCCAGTGTTGCCAAGTCTGCGGTTTTCCCACGGAATTAGGCTACTTTAACACTGTTGCCACAGGTTGTTTTTGATGTCTGCGGGTTGAATCTAGCACCTGAAATGCAAATTTACCAGGGGAACCCAGTCTAAAAATGTGTATTTTATCCCCCAGAACACGATTTTTAATGGGGCTAACAAGCTTAAATGTGATTTTATACAATAGTTCAGTAAATAAGCTGATATTGTGTTATATTTTAAGTTTTAAGTTATAGTTTTTGCTTAATTCTGCAGAGAACATATTACCTTTGAAGCCATAGCATGTCAGTGTTTTGGACCCGTTTTGCCTTGTTTTGCCCCTGTTTCAGTTCCCGTTTCCTTTTTTGGTCATGTTCCTTTTCTTGTTAACTTAAATGATTATTCCTTGCACCTGTGTTTGTTTATTATCCTGTGTATTTAGTTCCCGTTTGTTCCTTCCATTTTTGTCGGGTCTACTCATTATGTACTTGTGTTTCTCACAGTTCCTTTGTGAATATTTCCCTGTGTGTGTTTATTAAAGACTCCCAAAGCTTATTTCCTGGCTCCAGCGCTCTCCCTGCAAGTACAAACTGTGACATAGCAGAATTGTTGCGTGCCTCCAAGCAACACAGCGGTGTTTAGTTTCTATATGAATCCGCGTTTTGAATGAATCGTGTGAACCAATGATTCAAAGACCCACTCTGCGTTTCATTCGCAAAGGCTCATCCCTATGCCCTAATCCCTTCAAAGGGTTTACCCTCTAGAGTGAGAGCTTCGAAGGGTTGAAGGGTGTAGGGGACCAAACAACTGTTTCTTGAAGTGCCCTTATGCGTCATCATCCCATGACCACACGGAGGCACCGTCATCATGGAAAGAATCAGCGCAAAGGATAATGGGGGCCTGAAGTGTCCATCAGTTGTACCCTTCAAAACCCTTCATTCCAAAGGGCCCTTTGAAATGGCCAGTTTTGAGCACTTCGGTTTGGAACGACCCTTCAATATGGTGGCCATTATCGTTTTCACTCTGAAGTGCCCTTCGGAGGGCAATATATCCCATTTGGAATGCACCGCCATTCATAGAGTGAGCTATTTACTTCATTTCTGAATGAATCAGCCGTTTGAACGAATCAAATGAATGACTCATAGTTTCTTATTTAGAGTATCATTTCATAAAAATAGCCAATGGTTACCAATGGCTTTCACTGTATTAACAAAAAATACTGAAATGTTTCTCACATTGTCTTCTTTTATTTTCCATAGTTTATGTTGGGCCGTTGCAGCTTAAATATTTATGTGTAATAAGTTTTATGTTAAATCAAATAAAATAGTTCTCTCTAGAGCTACAATCTGTAATCTATACTTGATACTTTGTCATTTAACACAAAAATAGCTGTAAATAATCTTTTGTGGGTATTTTCACTGTCAAATTTATTTTGCGATTAATTAGATTAATTAATCGAAACATCATGTAATTAATTAGATTAAAAATTTTAATCGATCGACAGCCCTAATTATCAATAAAGGTGATGATACACGGGGCAAATGTTTGAGCAATGTTGCTTGGCAACTTTGGGCAATGTTGCCATCAACTGCAACCAGGTGATACACAGGGCCCACGACCGGTCTAAATTATCCAGAGAGAAATTTGTTGCCCAATCTCAATGGAAAAGTGCCCAAACAACACTACTCAAAAAAGTTGCCCAGCAACATTGCTCAGAAAGGTTGCCCCGTGTATCATCACCTAAATGTATCATCTTATTTCAGGCAAATGAACATTCCACGTGCATCCTGAAAAAACACACTTGGTTCAGTCACATGACAATTTTATCATAGTTCAACTCTACAGGGCGAGTTCAACTCGCTTTTTCAAAGCGAGGACTCTGCTTTGGCGTATGACACCGCACTATGACATTCCTGTGCTCTCACACTGAAGTGGGAGAGAGAGTAAATCAGCAGTGATGTTGAGCCATGGAGGGACTCTACAGTCACCAGGCATGATGTGTCCTATCGAATCCTAGATTAACACTGGGCATCTTTACCAATATATAAACATAATGTTATGCAACAGTGTTTCATAATGAAATAGCATGGCATAGAAATTGCAGGGATAATGCAGGACAATAAAAGCGACAATGGTCTGCATGGTCAGAATAATACAGCCAAATTTAGAAGCTGTGCAGGTTAACAAGGTCAGAACTTATTTTGGACTCGGTGGGGTTGATACCAAATGAAGCCCATTAATTTACCCTGTAAGTCCATGTGAATGAGGGCACAAGGGCCAAGGGGTGGTCTAGTGTTGAGACTGCAGTAAACCTGTCTAATCTAAGTCTGGGTCTGTCTATTCTTGGGCTTTAGAAGCCAACTGATAAAACAACCCAGTCTGCTTTGACAGCCAGTCAGGGAATGTCAAAAAAAAAGAGTGGGAAAAAAGCACACAGGTGCAAAAACTGACTATTATTTCTGGCCAAAAACCAATACACTGTGGGTGGAAAACATCACATACCTCCTTAAGACCGATCTTAGCTGTGTAAATGATGTTGGATCCATCCCTTTTGAAGAGTGGGTGCCCTTTGTCTTTGAGCACAAATGCAATATCAGCAGGAATGTTCTCAGGTGTCTCATCACCCTCTTTGGGGAAGGTGATCTTGGTCCCTTCCTTCCAGCCTCTCTTGATGACAATGTTAAGGATCTTGTCCTCTGTCCTCATTGTCCTTCCATCCGGGTTCAGTCGTCGGCGAGTGATTCGCATCCGCTTGGTACATCCATGGAAGATCTCCTCTAGAGACACTTTAAGCTCATGTACCACCGGAGGGTCCTGTACTTTCCTCCGGCCCCCGTGAAGGGGCTCGTTACGATGTCTTCGACCTCCACCGTGATGAAAACCATTGATTCCGTTGAAGCCAAAGTGGCTGAAGGAACTGAAAGGATCGTCATCTCCATCCATGTCAATGTCCATGTCGTGATCGCCGCTATGGTCGTTAGTGCCATTAGTGGTTCCCCGCTGGCGTCCAGAGCCAAAGAAAATATCGAAGGGGTTGGAGCCTCCAAAGAAAGAAGCAAAGGTGGCATGTGGATCCCCATGGAAGGTGTAGTGATAGGTAGTCCCTTGTCCACTAGACGAGCCTGTGCCACCTGTTTTTAAACCTGGATGGAAATACACAGGAGGAACAAATGCGTCAGTGTTTACAAAGTTATTTTAAGTTCTGCCTAATTCCACAGGTGAGCATCTTCTGTGACAGTTTCAGGTTAGCGAGCTTTCTCTAGCTTTCAGTGATGATATCCAAGTCTTTAAAAAATTATAGCTTTGTGTCATCTCATAAGTACACCAAGGATTGATGCAGCCATATTAAGGGCATCACCAACTTAGTGAGTCTGCCACAGCTGTGCGAGAAAAGTGGATTTAGCACTGCGCTGGCCTTGAAAAGTCAATTCTGCTTGAGACTGATAAAACCTAAGCCTACCGAAAGAGGATGACTTCTAACTATTATGGCCTACTGCATACAATATTTTAGGAATTCAAGAGTGTATAAATGTAGATTTCTCAATGTAAAATTACTTCTTTTTTTTTTCTCAAAAGAAGCAAGTACACTACCAGTCAAAAGTTTTTGAACAGTAAGATTTTTCATGTTTTTTAAAGAAATCTCTTCTGCTCACCAAGCCTGCATTTATTTGATCCCAATTACAGCAAAAACAGTAATTTTTTAAAAATATTTTTACTATTTAAAATAACTTTTTTTGTATTTTAATATATTTTAAATATATATATATATAATTTTAAAATGTAATTTATGCCTGATTTCAAAGCAAAATTTTTAGCATCGTTACTCCAGTCAAATGATCCTTCAGAAATCATTCTAATATTCTGATTTGTTATTTATTATTTATTATTATTTTATTATTATGTTGAAAACAGCTGAGTAGAATTTCAGGTTTCTTTGATGAATATAAAGTTCAGAAGAACCGCATTTATCTGAAATAGAAATCTTTTGTAACATTATAAATGTCTTTATCATCACTTTTGATCAATTTAAAGTATATTCATTTCTATATTTTTTTCCGTATATATATATATATATATATATATATATATGTACACTGACTCCAAGATTTTGAATGGTATAGTGTATAATGTTCCAAAAGATTTTTTTTTTTTATCTTTCCATTCATCAAAGAATCCTTAAAAACATTACTCAACTGATAATAATAATAATAATAATACATTTTCTTGAACAGGAAATCAGCATATTAGGATGATTTCTGAAGGATCATGTGACACTAAAGACTGGAGTAATGATGCTGAAAATTTCGCTTTGATCACAGGAATTACATTTTAAAATATATTCAAATAGAAAACAGTTATAGTAAAAATATTTCAAAATATTAGAGACTTCTTTAAAAAAAAAAAAAACATCAAAAATCTTTTGACTGGTAGTGTACATTGGCACACAGCCCAGTTGGACCTCTTTATCAACGCCAATGGATGCCAACTCCCAAATGATTCTGACTCATTCCCTGTCCTACGAAGAGGACAGTCTACTTCACTGCATTACAACTATTTGAAAGAGTACACTTCTATGGCCTCTATTTCTATATCTGTTTATTGAAAAAAAGAAAAACAGACTGACTGCAACTTCTGAATTATTATATTAACAACCTACACAGATTCACTATAATTGGCAGCTGAGATGATGATTCTGCTGGATAATTATCCTGCTGGATAATTTTCAAGTGCTAGCCTACTCCATGACGTAGCATGGAATAGCATTTGATTTCGTCTGCAACTGCTCACACATCACCATTTTGAGGTGTAAAAACTCAACAGAAGACCTGCCAAGTCTTTCTCTATTTCTTTTCTCCACCCACGCTCAGTTTGGTTACAAATTCAAATCGCTGGACAAAGAACAGAAATCCGCTCTTAAACAAGCAGGCTACTTCATTTCTATTATTGTCCCTTAGCTGGCTGCTCTTGGTGTCCTGGTTCTTAAAAAATATTTTGGCAAGAACATGGAGTACAAATCCTGATCAAGTGATGATCCTGTATGAGTGAAAGACCAAGTGCACTTTAAGCTCTGGTGTCTAAACTGTGTTTTGAGGTTCACTGCAAAACTACCTTCTTCACATTAGGATCAAACAATCATTTATTTTGTGCTTTTCAGTCCTGTTAAAAACCATTAACACCAGTGTGTTATGGCAGGTGATTGATGGCTTGTAACAAATGCACTCCTTCTAACGGTCGGGACACAAGCTGACTCATCTTCCAACTTCACATCTTCCACTCTTCAGTCTGCATACTTCATGCAGACATCTTATAAAACATGTTTCCATCTCATTCTTTGCAACTTCAATAATGAGGGGATGGTTATTAACGTGGGTCTAATAAATTTCTTATAATGCAAATTGAAAAACATAACACCTCAGTGTGTATCTGTTAATACAGCCAAATTAGCTTGCTGCTGCCACAGCCTTTTGACTGAACCTAATGGCTCTTTAGGGAACGACGCTGCACTGATGCAAAGAACTGATGCAAAGACTCTAAAAACATAAAGGGAGTGCTTGCAAAATTCAGGAGTAAAGGAGGAATTGGCAGGTGAACTCAGTGTAAAGATGCTTAGTTTGGCATCTAGCCTGGAGTTGGCATAAGTGGGAACACTCGAAATCCGTCTTTGTTTCAGCAGACATTTTTCTTATTCTGGAACAGTTCCATGTTTATAGTCCTTGCATTTGTCAAATAACTTTTCTGCATCATCCTCCAGTGTGAGGGAGTTATTTTGATTGTCAGGAAAAAGCAGAGGTGGTAAAGCTGCATTGACAGTGTATAAAGAACAGTGGTCTAACCATGTGAGCCACGACAAAGATCCTTTTAAGGGTTGTCCTACTTGGTATAAACAGAACAATGCCTGGGTCCTTAAGTATGACTTATGCCTGGGTCCGTGCCTTGAGTATCGTTGGTATTAGCATGTTTATGTTGGGGTATTTATGATGCACTATTTTAAACAGTAAATATGATTACACACCAGTTACATTAGACTGCTGGATAGACACTAAGTAGGGCTTTTCACATTTGAAAAAAATTAAGCCTGGGTCATTTTAAACCCTGGGAAAACTAAATCCTGGGTTATCTTTTTGCATACTTCACACTACTCACACTCAACCTGAGGTTAAAAATTAATCCTGGGTATTTATAATCAGACATTTCACACTATATATTCCTGAAACCCATGTTACTATACATAAAACTGTTTTAAATTGCATATATGAAATGTTCTTCTACTCAGGGTTAAAAGCAGAGTTCACAACAATTAAATGTTAAGCACAGTGTGAAAAGCTTCCCAGTAGGCACCAACATCAATATAATGTCAGGTTGATGTTGGACCCCAGAATCGGAGAATCTGAGAATCGGTTAGACGTCAGTATTTGATGTCAATTTGACGTTGGATTTTCATATCAACGTCAAATGAATTTGGTATTGGACATTAAATTAACATTGACATTGGACATTGAATTGACATTGAATTTTGGTCACCAGACGCCGCATCCAAAATTGAACCAAATGTCAGCGTCTCATGATGTTGTGTGCCTTCTGGGTTTAGTGTGTCCAAAGCCATAAATGAACAGAAAACTGGCTATATACTTATTATCAAACTGTCGTTTCCCAGAAAAACTAATTATGGCCCAAGAATGAGTCATAGAATCTGATAAGATTTGGCTGTGTTCCTTCTGTACATGGTCCCAAGCATACTTACCATCCTCGCCGTATTGGTCGTAGATGACTCTCTTCTTTGGATCACTCAGTACCTCATAAGCCTCTGCTATCTCTTTAAACTTCTCTTCAGCATTGGGATCCTTGTTTTTGTCTGGATGGAACTTTAGGGCCATCCTCCTGTAGGCTTTTTTGATTTCATCCTCATTAGAGCCTGAAGGTATGCCAAGGATCTTGTAGTAGTCCTTCCCCATTGCTTTGATTTACAGACAGAGTCCTTCCAGAACCACCAAATTCTCTACAAAACAATGGTAAAAATAAGCAAGGTAAAAAATAAAGTAATATAAATACATTCAAGTTATATTTAAGATTCATTTTGGTGTCAACATAAAAACAAATAATTTCCATTCCGGCAGTGCGAGTCCTGAAGCGTTTGTGTTTGTAGCGCTCAGAGTGGGTTTCTCACTCGGAAGTGTGAAATGTAAAACCCGAAGTGGATCTACAGCCGACTGATTAACAAAACGCTTTGAACTCTCTCTCTCTCTCTCTCTGTCGCTCCATTCCATTTATATGCTTGGTTCCACTCCGGATTTTTGTCTGACCGTTGACACTTTGAAGCTTGACGCTTCGCCTGTCCTCTTCTTTTAGAACTATTTTCAATGACGGGGCAGAAATATGCAGATTAATTGGCCAATTTGTGTTTTAAACATAAGTTACTTGATATTAATCCTTTAACTGTTAAGTAATATCACACTCACAATCTCTACCTACGGCATTTCAGCTGTGCTGATATAAAGAACAGCAGCACTTCTGCTTGTGTAATATTACTTGTGCCTAGAGCTTCTGCTGCAATCAGTCAGCGTTCGCGACATCCATAAGAGAGAAGCACCAGACAAGAATAAAACACACAAATTATATATCTCATAGTGGCCAAGAATGATTTACATGTGTATTTGAAACTAAACTGTATGTATAGCGCTGAGAACTGATCTTGATCATCTGAGCGTGTCGTTTGGGCGGCACTGCAGACCGCGGGGAAACACTAACAAAGACTTGATGTTCAGCATATTATGCAGAGCAATTTCGATTTACACATAAACACACATGCGTTTAAAAGAATGCTATATTGCATTTAGGCTTGTTTTTATCTCTTTTTCGTTTGACTAAAAAACGGCTGTTTAAACTGCACACAACACCATATACTGTATTCGAAAGATCACGAACAGCGTCGCTAAAGCTCACCAGTTACAATATCTGCAGAACAATGATGCCGGTTTGCCGCATCCGACAGGAAATCCTCATCGCTAAATCAAAACCTATGAGGTCTCCCGGTATTCCTCTCCGGTATTTAATGATGTCATGGTGACCACCAATGAAAAACTAACGGACGACTGGTGACTGAGTGATATCTGACTGACGTCAGTTAGACAAGCCTGACCTCTTTATGTATTCTTCGCATAAAAATAGATGTTTGGATTATCCGTGTCTTCACCAGCATACAGATATAAAGGCAGAGGCTCTCTGCAGAGTGTGCACACCAGAGTGCGATTAAACAGCCTCCTTGATGAAATCAATACCGGCTGTGTCTCAAAACCTTCTGAGCTGTCTAAGCAGCAGGCAGCGAGGGTTTGAGACGCACATTTACAAAAGAAAAGATCACCATTAAGATCCAAAAGCTTGATGCTGATTACAGTCTATGATCTGTTATTGTATTCAGCTATTGTAATATCAATCATTACTAATGAATTATAAACCGACACAGTATATTTCTTTTTCCTTTAATATATATATAACAGTAATTCTCGGTGTGCTACTCAAGTTGTCAAATTCCCAAATTCTAGTGAGACTAAACGCTTTTAACATCAGACTAGCCTTAAAAATCTCACAGTGAAATCTTACGGGAAAGGATAAAGACTGTCAGTCGCATGCATATTTGTGTTGTATTTTTGAAGACACACAAAATTGAAAACAGAGCTTACCGTATGAAAGTATCCTTTAGCTGTCTGCCGGTTAGAGCTGCATGACATTCTACTCCATTCCATTAGCCACGCCTCTAGTTTGCATACGGACCGCCCCACAAATGAATCTCTTCAAGCAGCAGTCCAAGAACCCAGTCCATCTCCAAAATCACAACTGCTTTCGTGGGGTGCATTTTAGATATCTGACAAAGTGTGCTAATAATAAAAAACAATTACAAGTATTTGTGTGTGTTCATTCATACAGAACCCAGGCACTCATGTCTGTAGGACTAAGTGGGCTCGATACAGCTGTCTGGCCCTGGATCAGGCTTTACATTAACACAGCAGGGGACGAGACTCTCCACTGATGTCTGGAATCTCACTCCTCTAAGGTCACTCCACAGGCGAAAGGTATTTCTACATTCAGCCTGCTTTGTGTACAGACTTTATTCAGGAAGGCTGTTATGTAAGTTAACATCTAAGGCACCTTTGGATTTTCCTCTGTACATTTTGAACTGTTTAAATCTGTTAGCTGCTTATTTGACAGTTTCTGGATGTTTCTAAAGTATATATTTACACTGAAGTCAATGTTATGCAATGCTCTGAGAGCTGGGCATACATTTGTACATTCTGTGCTCTTGTGCTTTGATGGCAGACAGCTGTTGGTTATGAAGGGGATAAAGCATTTATATTGTTTATTTAGTTTAATTATAGGGATAGTTCCCACAAAAAACGACATGGGTTTAAATAAAGAATGATAGAATTGTATTTTTATTTTTTTTTTTTGGGGTGAACTATCATTTTGATATTTTATTATTAGACATATTTCTAATGAGGGAGTTTTAAATTATTATTATTGCTATTATTATTATTATATAATGATATATCAATCGTTTTTAATATCTGAACAGCAAAAAATTAATATCTATATGAAAATGATGTAAAACATGCTGTCTAAATAAAATTATATTATTTACTGTATGTTTACTATTTACTGTATACTGTATATACTGTATATAATTATATTATTTACTGTAAATTAGTGCTGTCAAATGATTAATCGCGATTAATTACATCCAAAAAATTTTTTTTTACATAATATGTGTATTATGTATATTTATTATGTATATATAAATACACACACATATAGTGTATGTTTTAAATACATTTACCTTTTCATAACATTTATGTATTTTCATGTATATTTTCATTCATATAATTAAAGTGCACTATCCAAACTTAAATTGTTATAATTTATGAACGCTTTGGAATACAGACCTAAGGTTGGACTGTTTTTTAAGAAAACAATCCGCAAATTATTGAAGATGTGGAATAATTTCAAAATATTAAAGTATCAAAAAATGTATAGTTTAAATTTACTATAAAGAAAATGCGCTGTTCCAATTTTTTTTATTTATATAAATATTTTACTAAATATTTTTGAATCCAAAATTGCTATAAAATAAAGTCTTATGTCTAAATAAGTCACATTCCAAATTTGAAGTTGAGATAAAAAAAAATAAAAAAAATTGAGATTTCTGTGAGATTTTATTTACGGTGTTATACCACAAACAGCCACCGGGTGCATCCATACTCCATTGCATTTTTTTTAATGCATTTTTCTTTCACAAATGTCTAAATTTCTCTGTCAATATTATTGGAACAGTGCCATGGAATATTCTGTCACAAAACAAATATGGAATCTTGAGACTCAGACCTTTTCGACAATATGTATTTTATCAAGATTATTAAACGTTTTGATTCTAAAAGACATAATACTTAATGTAATTTAACAGCTGACTCCACCTACTAAGACCTAAGGATGAGACCACTAAAAAAATATAAAGTACCATTTCCAAAGGGTAACGCAATGTCCGATTTAAAATTTTGAATTTTGAAGCTTTAAGCTTTCAAATAATACATAATTTATGATGATTACTAAAATATGTGATAGAGAGAAAAGACAACCGGTGGGCTGGTGACACTTAAGGGGTTAATATATAAACAAAACATATTTTTCTTAAATATATCCATGCATGTGTGTGTATTTATATAATAAATCATATAATAAATATACACAGTACACACACGTATATAACGCAAACAAAATCTTTTATTTTGGATGCTATTAATCGCGATTAAGCATTTGACAGCACTGCTGTAAATACAATGTATATTTTTCTGTAAATTTACTATATTGTTAAATATAATTACTTAACAGTATAGGCTACTTCTCCCTTAATATTTTTTCTTTTTTGTTTTTGGATAACAAGCTCGCTCTATTAACATGCAGATGAGTCATACTAAAGCGTCGTGCTGTATCCCATTTATTAGTTTATTCGAGTGAAATGTCATTACAAAATCCTCATGTCTTGTTTCTATAAAGTTATCTCACATCTTTAAATAGACAGAAACGAAGAGCAGGCTGAAAGAGGTGGACTGATGGGAATAAGTGCACCTGAATCATCAGAGCACTTGAGTGTGGAGGAGAAATGTAAATGAGTGACTCAGACCCTCCCACAGGTGACAACTTAAGTGCAGTGACTTTGCCATATTACTGATAGGCATTTAACCCCTTGCGTGCAGTATGAGACGATGGGTCTGAGCTAAATAATTGTTTTTATTACTATTATTATTCAATTGCAAGTTGTAATGGCAGATATGGACATAACACAAGTGCAGTTTACTCATCAAAAGCAAGTTTTCTATCATGGTAGACCCGGCTAGTCCAGGACTTCCCTAAAGACGCCACATCATCCAGAAATACCCCCAACCCACAGCCAGATAAGCGTCTCCATGGTAACCGGCCCTACAGACTGTATCACCACTGTCCATCCACCTCTTCAGCTCTCCACATGACTAAACGGCTAAGTGACTTAATAAGCAAATAAATAAATAAAAACCCACTCACATGTCTAACTGAATGATTTCTTGCGATGCAGAGGTGGCATATACAAGTGGAGGCTTTTTTTTTTCAAAAAACCTGTTTCTTTCTGGATACAATAGCACCTGTATGATACAATGTACGTCATTCTGTGGTCACACTTAGTGGGAAAACTGTCTGTACAAATGGGCAGAAAAGAGGGAGAGAGAGAGCGAGACAGCACGCTGTGTTTGAACACCGGGTAACAGAACAAATTTCACACACAAAATGTACCTCGACACCAGACAGCATAATGGTAGCCATGACAACTGGACCCAGAGCTAGACAGTGCATCTATATCTTGACGCCTCTGTCAGCGTCTTCTGATACCACTGACATCTGTCAATACAGAACAATACGAAACAAAAGTCTGTTTCATTAGGGAGATTAGAGATGACAGTTTAGTGTAATTGATGATGTTCTCTGATGTAGGTTAACTACATTCCATCGACTCCTAAAGGAGACGTTGGATACAAAATTCACTTTTACATGCTTTGCATATAAATGTGTGCACACAACCACTCTGCAATGTTAAAAAAAATCCATTCACTTCTTTTTTAATGCCTAAAAAACCTAAACAGTCTCAATTATCAAGGCGTTTAGATTTTTTGAGCAGTGTGGCCCCGCATATTTCCTTCAGCAAGTTGTGCACTGTCTGCCATTTTCTTTATGCCCGAACAGCTGTAGTGACAACAACGTCTCGTACACAGCTCGACTGTTTTGCAGTTGGATGTAAAAGTGAACATAAGAGTCTTTATTTTCTCCCCACATCCGAGCCACCGAATAATAAATTCATTAATGTCAGCTCAAATCGTTTTACTCAAGACTGCTTTCTGAATGAGGGACAATTCAAGGATGGTTTTGCTAAAAAAGTTCAAACTTAAGGATGGACCAGTACCCACTGTTCATGATCCAGCTGCACCACCAAAAGAAGTAAGTCAGTGTTGCTAAGTCTGCAGTTTTCTCACGTAATTTGGCTACTTTAAAACTCTTGCCACGGGTTGTTTTTCATGTCCGTGGGTTGAAGAAGTTCATTTCCAGAACAAAAATGCACAGATAATTTACTCACCGCCTTGCCATGTTCATGTCTTTCTTTCTTCAGTCATAAAAGAAATTGTTTTTTGAGGAAAACATTTCAGGATTTTTCTCCATATAATGGACTTTTATGGTGCCCCCAAGTTTGAACTTCCAAAATGCAGTTTAAATGCAGCTTCAAAAGGCTCTAAACGATCCTGAGGAAGAAGGGTCTTATCTAGTGAAGCGATCAGTTATTTATATATACAGTTTAAATACTTTTTAATCTCAAATGCTCGTCTTGTCTTGTTCTGCCTGAACTCTGTGTATTCTGGTTCAAGACTCGCATCGTATTTTCTCCCACAACTTCAAAAATCATTTCAAAATCATCCTACATCACTACAGAAGTACTGACCCAGTCCAAAGTGGACATGCAAAGAAGATCAAACACCCTTAACAAAAAGGTAAAACAGCGATATAGAGTGATTTTGAAGTTGAGGGAACATGAGATGGGAATTTTTCGACATACCCAGACAATATAAGCGTTTGACATTAAAAAGTATATAAAATGTATTTTTTTTAAATAAAAAGAACTGATATTTTCGCTAGATAAGACCCTTCTTCCTCAGCTGGGATCATTTACAACCGCATTTGGGATTGTTTGAAGCCGAATTTAAACTGCATTTTGGAAGTTCAAACTCGGGGCACCATATCAGTCCATTATATGGAGAAAAATCCTGAAATGTTTTCCTCAAAAAACACAATTTCTCAATGACTGAAGAAAGAAAGACATGAATATCTTGGATGACACGGGGGTGAATATATTATCTGTAATGTTTTGTTCTGGAAGTGGACTTCTCCTTTAAAGCAACCTCAATAACATGACATTTAACCCCTGGAATGTAAATTTTACCAGGGGAACCCTGCCAAAAAACCCAGCCTGAGCTGTTTGAGGACAGAATTAGCATTTCTGTCTTTACAGCTATATAACTCTGAATAGAGGGTTTGCAGTTACGTCACAATTTGGTCAGTTACCCTGATGCACGGCCATATTGGAGATACTCAGATGTAAACAACAGCATGGACTGCACGATTAATGTACTGAATACGTTGTTCTGCTAATTTATGCTGTCTAAACCATGGAAAAAAACATGTGGAAGCTGCTAAATCATATAGAGAAGGACTTTAGTTAGCAGGAAATAGTGCAATATTTTGACAAACTAAAGTTAATAGGTGGTAAAGATATGTACAAGCAGTATTAAATAAGATATTAGCCTAATTATTTCACCTACCTGACCGGAAATGATAAGAACAAACACGAATGTTGTCAAGATTCTTGTCCTGGAAATCCTGGTTCAGTTTGGCCAACCACTCTTCTCCTTGATTTGTTATAACTTTCTGCAGTCTATAGTACTCCAAATGTTTTTCACGATCTGACCGATCAGTACAGCCCAAAACATAACAATAATTGGAGTTTCGTTCGGTTCAGTGGCATTGTTTACGTTCAGTGCCGCCAATATGGCCAATTGATGATGTGTTGTGAAAACACTTTATAATCTGAATAACAAAAAAACAATGAAAACAAAAGCTGTTTTTCACAATTAAATATTATTCAACACTTAATTTAAATGAATCACTCAATATACAATAAAACAAACCCTGTTTAATTAAAGTAAATATCTAATATTTCCTGAGAATTGATGTAACACTTGCAGAGAGAAAGTACTTTCTGACATTTCTTAAGTACAGCTAGTCATCACTCAAACAGTTCTGTGGGCTGCACACCTAAAGGTTAGCACGACATCTATTAGCATGATTCAGCTAAAAATGTGGTGCTGCAGGGACTAAGAGATTCTTGTCCCTGTCATTATCAAGACTATGAGAAAAATACACAAATACAAAATCCTGCTTGTATTCTTGGCGGCAGATGTAACTGAAATCTGTTTGCCTCAGAACATCAGAAGCGAGTGGATGACACAACTGGTGCTATCTTTGATGCTGGTATGTTCCAGCTGTAAATATATGTGGGCAGCAGAATATCTGTTTCAGAACACATTTATAGAAGTACATTCTGTCTTTATGAGGTGAGTGTCTGCTCATATAACAAATTTGATGGCTCATAGGGATTTAACATGAAATCAACAGTCACAGCATGTTTATGTTCTTACCTTGTAAAAAAAAAGTGTCACTTCTTCATACCAGACTTATCAGGTCATTTCTATAACGCTAACTAATATTAAAGTACGTACACAAGAAAGTAATCTCTGATAATAATATATACGTGTCATAGTAGAGTGGATGTCCCATAATTGCTAATGGAAATTCTGAGCCATGTTCTCGCTCTCAGTCATAGAGCTTTCCCTCTGGTAAAACAGCACGATGACTCAGACTCTCTGCTCCTGTTCTGGACTGCACTGCTTTTCCAACTCTGTAAAACTTTCATTCAATACAGTCATAAGATAATCAGTGAGAAACAAGTCTTCAAAGAGGGTTGTGCGAATACCCATAGAAGGAAGACTTTTCTTAATAAAGCTTCTCAGAATTCGTAAAGGAAATACAGCAACTCATGTTGGCTGATAGATTAAAAGAGATCCATCACTAACAACTGTCAGTTAATCCTCATAAGTCATGTGTTTCATTAGTGCTGTATTGCAGATAGGATCTCCCGTGTAAGTGCAATGCACTGCCAGCACTCGCCCAGTTTTCAGCGCAGGATTTATAGTTTCTATAATATACTGGGCTATTTACCATTCAAAAGTCTTTGAGGCATATTACATAAAAGCTCGAAGTCTGTGTATATGTGTATATATATATATATATATATATATATCACAAGTGTTCAAACATAATAGCAAATATCTATATCACATATTTCAATAAGCCAAAAAAGCCCAAATTCGGTTGTTAGATGCTAATGAATGTTTATACAGAGGCCAAACTCTGCATTCACTGTGTCAGTGAAGAAGATTTTATTAACTAAAATATAAAGGAATCATACCCAAATTATTCTACCATTATAATCATGCATTATGTAGTTCTATATGTTGCAGGGCAAGCATATCCTGTGTTATTGTTAATAGCCTGGGGTGACCAACGGAATGTGAAAAGAGCTATACTATATGTTATTGTAGAGGCCCACTAGAGGCCCACTAAGAAATGAGATGGTCAAGCACAGTATGCCCTTATTTGGGAAGTTATGGTATAGGAAACATCTGTTTCCCTCTTAGTATCTACCTTAAGACCCCCACCCAAGTGATTTAGGATGACATGCTTACGTGCGAAGACCCCTATATAACGCTGTGCCCAACCAAAGGAAAATTAGTTCTCTATAGACAACTCGGCTTGATTGTCCTTTCGCAATAAAGCCTATCTTTTGACATCAAAACTCCGACTCGAGTCATCCTTCAGTGGGGAAAGGGGAACCACATCAGAATTGGCGTCACGAACAGGATTCGAAAGGACAGCGAGGTGGACCACGGCAGGCGGACTCTGGACGAGCAACACAACAACTTGGCCAAAGGTAAGCAGTTTTTGCTTATATAGTTAGGTTGTGTTGTTATCCAGAGTTTGCTTGTGGTGAGACACTTTACATCCTTCTAAATTTATCGAACTGTAAAATTGGAGGAAAGAGTTCATTTAAATGAAAAAGGGGTTTTGATTTCAAAAGCACTAAATGCATGCATTGATCTGTATTTTCTGTTGAGTTGGACTTGAGGAGAACAGTGAATTCAGATTTTTATATTTAAGTAGAATTAGATTAAAAGAGAAGCGCTGGTAGAGTCCTAGGCAAAAGTCCTACAGGGTTAGGCACTACAAGGGTTGCCTTTCTTTGATATAAGGTTATCGAGAAGACAGAGAGCAAACTTGTAGGTTATTTATTGCGCAAGGGTTGCCTTTCCTTGATTTAAGATTAGTCAAGAGAAGACAGAGAGCAAACTTGTAAGGGCAGCGTTGCCTTTCCTTGGTATCAGGAAGACAGAGTGCAAGCTTGTCAGGTTATTTATTTATTTATTGTGCAAGTGAAATAGTGAATACAGTGGTTGGTGTATTTAAACGTCACCTCAGAGAGAGTAGAGAGGGAGTTGTGCGAAGTGTAGGGGAATGATTGGTGTGTGATAAACTCTGTATCTTGTGAGCGGCGGCTGCGGCCCCTCCTGTGTTTCACACAGAGAGGAAGCGTAGTTGTTGCCTCGCTTGAAAGGAGTATATGAGCCCGAAATAAGGGACAGTATGAATGCATGAATCCGGTAAATAAAGGATAGTGTGAATGCATAAGCCCTGAGATAAAGGGATAAGGATGAATGGGTACATGAGCCCTGTAGATAAAGGGACCGGTATGAATGTGGAAAATACTTGCTTAAAAGTTTAATAACTGACTGAGAACTATTGTGTGAATCTAGCTTAAAGAAAAAGTGGCCGATATTGCTGGTTGGTATTAGTCAAATAACCTGTTATTATTATATAAATTAGTAAAGGAGATAGTGCTATAATACTGATTGTTTGAAGAATTGGGAAAAACCTATTCGAGTTTAAGAATTGTATTGTAGAAATATGGCTGCAACTCCTGTAGAACTTTTGGGATTGAAATATCCCTTAAGTAAAGAACTTATAAATAAGTTCTCCAAGAAATGGCAAAAGAGAACTAAAAAATTGATAACACAGTGGCCCAAGGAAGGCACGTTTGAAACAAGCCTGTGTGAGGAAATGGAAACATTGATAAAAAATTACAAGGCTAATGTAATGAGTCAAAAACAGAAAAAAAGAGAAGAAAAAAGGAAAATGGAACAAGAAGTGTTGTCTCTATTCAAAAAAGAAGGAGAAAACTTACTGAAAAATATGAAACAGGCTAGGAAGATTTTAAGGGAGGCAGAAAGAGAAGCAAAGGAAAAGGGAGAAATGTTTGCTGACCCTCCCACTTATGTGGCCTCTCAAGGTCAATTTCCATTACTCAAGGGAGTGGTAGAAGTAACAGGAGAAATGCAGATGGAAGGAGATGTGGAGTTGAGAGATGAAAAACAAAGGGGGCCAGATGTTAGACCAAAAAGCAGGCAAACTTGGAGTGAAAATAAAAGTCCATACTTAGACTGTTATAAGCAAGTGCAGACAGCTTTGGAGGAATTAAAAACACAATACCAACAAAAACCTCAAAGTAGAAAGAAATCACTTGAACAGACAAAAAGGGTTGAAGAGGAAATTGATGTAGAAGCAAGGTTATTCGAAGAAGAATTAAGAAGGAGAATTAAGGAAACAGAAGAGTTTGTACAGGAAACAGATAAAGTCTTGAAAAGCAGTGAATCATTAGGAAGTAAGGGGGAAGAAGGTGTAAAGGAGTCTGCAGTTGATGAAGGAAGGTGGTCACGAGATGATGAACAAGGACGGCTTAGACCGTTAACAAAACAACTTCCTATTTTAATAAAAGGAGCGCAGGGACAGTACATACCTTGGGCTTCACAGGACTTGGAGGGGCTAGTCACTCGCCTCCCAGACATGCACGAGGGGGCTGGGAAATGGATTAGGGTGTTTGAAGAAGAAACTATGGGCAAACTCCTGGCTGTAGGAGACATCAAAGCACTCTTGGCAAAGATTATAGGGGGAGCAAAGATGGAAGAAATTCTTCAAGCATCTGGCTTAGAGAGAGCTGTGAACTCCCATTACATAGACGGGACTGTATATGATGTATTCCGTCCAGCCGTGTGGCAAGCACTACGTGCTGAATACCCAACTAGAGTCGACCCCAAAGCATTGAAGGGCGAACAGTTGGGGGAAACTGAAAATCCTGTCACATATGTGCAGAGACAATTGAAAAGATGGAAGCAAGAGACTGAAGGGAATCCAGAAGGAGACCCTCTAATGGCTACACTGTTCAGAAATGCTATAATAGAAGCCATGCCACAAACTGTTAAGAGTAAGCTAGAGGATGTAGTTGGTTTGAACTCCAAAACACACAAGGAGTTTTGTGATCATGTGTCTCATGCAGTGGAATTGTATAGAAAGAATGAACAAAAGCTCTTAAACCAAGAGAAAGAACTACAAAGAAAGCTTACTCAACTGCAGCTTGAGGAACTGACAGCCAAGCGCAAGAAAAAGGTTCAAGCCGTGGTAACAAAAGAAGAATCTAACCAAATGACTGTAATGCCTCCTGTAAATGCTTCTCATCCAGCTGTCCAGCCAACTCTGCCTGCAGCAACTCCTCCAAATGCAAACCAGGCCCCTTCCCCCATTGTCAATGTTTATGCTCAGCAGCAGCAGCCTTCTGAGTGGAGAAGGAAACCACGGCCAAAAGGAGAGAGAGGAGGAGGCAGGATGATTAACTATCCTCCAGGAGTATGCTGTGGATGCGGGCAGCCAGGCCACTATCGGAGAAATTGTCCAACTAATCCATGGCCACAAGCACCTGGGGCTGGAAGGGGGGCGGGTGGGCAGACACCTTTCCCTGGCCCTGTGAACCACTGGGGGAGCCAAAATCATGAATGTTAGGGATGCCCAGAGAATCCTAAGGGGGAGAGGCAGCTTCCAATTTTAACAACCAATGCAACCCAAGAACCTGTATTAGATATTGAAATAGAAGGGAAAACAATACCCGTAATGCTTGATACGGGGGCTATGTACAGCTGTTTAAAATCAAATTATGCCTCACACCTCCCCATGTCTGGGAAATTTGTAAAAACAGTAGGATTCTCGGGACAAACACAGTTAATTCCCATGTCAGCTCCAATCTGCCTTAAAACAAAAACCAAAAGTGTGACCATGCCTATCCTGGTATCAAATCAGACTCCTATTAATTTGCTAGGAAGAGATGCATTATGCAAATTGGGGTTAAAAATTTGGTGTTCTACAGATGGGGTGTATGTAGACATGATAGGAACTCAACTGATGATCTCTGAGCCAAAAGCAAATGTGTACTGGATAGGGCAGATAGAGGATGACGTGAGGAAGACAATCGATAAGTGGGGTAGATTCATTGAAGCACAAATTCCTGAATCGCAGCTGCCCAAGTCAGAATTTCACTGTACAATGAAATATGACTCCATGAGAAATGTAGACATAGAAAAGGACTGGCTAGAAGGGACTAAAGAACAGAAAATTGAAATGATCTCTCAATACATCATAATAGGTAAGCAAGGAGCAGCCTTGAAAATTGCTGAAAATGAGTTCATAAACAAATGGTTTGATGTAGATGATTCTGTGCCACATATATCTTTATATGTAGGGAAAAATTGGGAAGCAAAGGATCTAGGACCAATGATGAGGAAAGCTGCACAATGTGAGTGGGAGACTACAATAAATCCATTGATTTTCCATTCTGCTGATAAAAATTATATAAAAATCTTGTGTGGTACATCCTTGCTAGGTACGCCTCAGGAGATAGTCATTAATCAGAAACAGCAAGTACAAATGATGTCAGCACCAGAGTTAGAAAGTACCACTGCTAAACTTTTACAGGAAGTTGAACAACAAGTACCAGCTGAACTATGGTCGCAGCATGAGACAGATGTAGGGTTAGTGAAGTCAGCCTGCCCAATACAAGTACAACTTAAGCCAAATGCACACCTTCCTA
This sequence comes from Cirrhinus mrigala, assembly GCA_036247105.1. NCBI lineage: Eukaryota > Metazoa > Chordata > Actinopteri > Cypriniformes > Cyprinidae > Cirrhinus > Cirrhinus mrigala. Next base: position 21,747,410 of record CM070011.1, on the reverse strand, counting down.
GGAAAGGACAATATCCCTTGAGCCAAGAAGCCGAATTAGGTATAAAAGATACAATTGAAGGACTTGTTAAAGCTGGAGTGTTAATAGAAACCAACAGTTATTGCAACACTCCTATCTATCCTATACTTAAAGCAAATAAAACTAAATGGCGTCTTGTACATGATTTAAGAGCAATCAATGACATAGTAGAAGATTGGCCAGCTGATGTTCCTAACCCACACACGCTGCTAACAAATGTTCCTCCTGATGCCAAATACTTTACGGTAATTGATCTTTGTTCTGCATTTTTCAGCATTCCAGTGGCAGAAGAAAGTAGATACCTGTTTGCATTTACATATGCGGGCAAACAATATTCATATGCCCGCTTGCCCCAGGGGTATAAGCACTCGCCCCATATATTTAATCAAGTTCTCAAAGCTGATTTAGAAGATCTATTGCTAGATAGCACATTGTTACAATATATGGACGACCTAATCTTGTGCTCAACATCACGAGAACAATGTCATAGGGACTCCATTAAGGTGCTTACAAGATTAGCACAAGGAGGTCACAAAGTATCTAAAACCAAACTACAATATTGTCTGCCGCAGGTTGAATACTTAGGACGATTAATTTCCTATGGCACCAAGGCCATAGCCCCAGCTCATCTAGAAGGCGTAAGTAAAGCACCACTGCCACAGACAGTAGGCCAGATGATGACCTTTTTAGGGATGACAGGCTTCAGTAGTGATTGGATAGAGGACTATGCTATAAAAACAGCTCCATTAAGAGACATCATGAAACAAGCAGGGCTGCAAAACACAAAAGCCCTATTAGCATGGCATGCAGATGCCTTAATGGCATTTGAGTCGATTAAGAAAGAGTTACAAAAGGCACCTGCATTGAGTACACCTGACTATACCAAGCCCTTCCACCTGTACGTGGCTAATAGGGCTGACGGGTATGCATCAGCTGTATTAATGCAGGAAACCTGTAGTGGTAGGAAAAAACAGCCAATAGCCTACTATAGCACTAAACTAGACAATGTAGCGCAAGGATACCCACCCTGTTATCAACAAGGTCTTGCAGCTGTACATCAGATATATGAAAAAGCAGCAAGAATAACTATGGGATACCCAGTTATCATTTACACGCATCATAAAACGGCAGAGTTAATTGAGCAAGGAAAATTTGTTTTAACTCCAGCCCGTATTTTAGCGTATAATTTGCTACTTACGTATCCTGATATTACCATTAAGAGATGTAATACTGCTAATCCAGCCGAATTAATTCCATTGGAGGGTGAAGGTAAACCACATGATTGTGTAGCCAATTCCTTAGCGTTCACCAGGTTACGTCCTGACCTTGAGTCGGTCCCAATTCCTGAAGCAGAAATTTCTTACTTTGTAGATGGATCCAGTTTTAGAGATCATTTGGGAATCCATACGGGATATGCAATAGTAAGAAAAGATGAAGATAATTTTGTGCCTGTAATATCTCAACACTGCACACAACCATGCTCTGCTCAATTAGCAGAATTAAAAGCCCTTACGACTGCATGTCAATTAGCAGAAGGACAGACAGCAAACATCTTTACAGATTCTGCATATGCTCATGGCGTGTGTCATCTTTTTGGAGCAGTATGGAAACAGAGAGGTTTTAAAAAGAGTGATGGAACCCCCATACAGCATGCTGAGCAGATAAGTCAACTAATTTCTGCTATGATGTTACCAAAACAAGTAGCTATTATCAAATGTCAAGCACACAAAAAAGGAAATGACTTTGTCATTAGGGGTAACAACATAGCAGACTCTGAAGCCAAAAAGGCCTCTGGATGTCAGGTAGCTATAATGGCTCCAGAAGTAATTATAGAACCACACCCAAGCTTAGATGACATTATTCGAATTCAACAACAGGCAGGCCCATACGAGCAATCTATGTGGCATCAAAGAGGAGCAACAAAAGATTCTCAAAACATTTGGCGTTCACATGAAGGCCATATTGTGGCACCCACCTCACTTTTGAACATCCTTATCATAGATGCTCATGGGTTTGACCATTGTGCAAAGGGGGAGGTAGTAAGGAAAATCAAACAACAAGGTTATTGGTCACCATACTTGTATGCAATGGTATCAGAGTTTTTGTCCTCCTGTGAAATTTGTGCCAAGTATAATGTCCGAAAAGGGATAACAGCGCCAATAGGTCACATACCCGCGCCTGAAGGACCTTTCAAACACTTGGTGATGGATTATGTGGATATGATAAAACGAGTGCAAGGCAAAAGATACATGCTTGTTGTTGTTGACAGATTTAGCCGTTGGGTAGAAGCAGTACCATCAGCAGATGAAGGCGCAGGAACGGTAATAAAATTTTTGACAAGGGAAGTGTTCCCCAGGTTTGGGATCCCATCAATAATAAGTTCAGACAATGGATCATCGTTTATCCAAAAAACTTTGAAACAAGTGTTACAACACTTAACAATAAAACAAAGACTAGGTTGCGTCTATAGACCGCAAGCTCAAAGCACGGCGGAGAAAGTTAATGGAATTCTCAAGTCCAAAATCAACAAAATATGTGCCAGTACTAAACTTAATTGGGTCGATGCTTTACCTCTCGCACTAATGAGCTACCGCATGCAAACTAACAGAATTACGCACCTAACACCGCATGAAATGCTTACTGGTCGACCAATGCCTGTACCATACAGCAGAGGCCCTTACAAAGGACCCCCATTAGAACAACTGCAAATGGAATTAAGATTGTACATGAAAAAACTAACTGCTATCCATAAAGCTATTTGTGTGCAGGAAAAGAAAAGAGAGCCGTGTGAGGAGACAGAGACAACAAGTCCAGTTGTTCCAGGTGACCAAGTCTATCTAAGGGTATTCCGAAGAAAATGGCATGAACCGAGAAGGGAAGGACCCTATAAAGTAACAGCTGCAACTCCAACAGCAATCCAGGTAGAAGGAAGCAACACCTGGTACCATCTGAATCACTGCACAAGAGTTCCTAAACCTAAGGTCAGAGAAAGCAGACACGAAACAACCGAGCAAGAGAATCAGCAGGTGAAAGACAAAGAAGAGCAAAATGGAGCAAAGGAAATTGAACAAACTAATGAGAATAATGACTCTGACAACATGTCTGATCATCCTATGCTCGTCACAACTTCAAACCACAATCAACACCACTACTCCAAACCCCATAACTCAGACTCTCAACCGCACTTCCCTTTCATCAACTTTTCAACCCTTTACGAGACCTAGTAACAACTCGATTTCAATTACAGGAGAACCAGGACTGAATGGAAAACAACGTAGAAACAGCGAAGAAACTTACAGCATGTATGAGAGTGATGATAAACTGGATGTTTTATGGGAGACTGCACAAAGCAATCAGTGGTACGAGTGGGCAACATTTACAGCAATGGAACTAAAGAAAAAAGATTGCCTATTCTGTTCTAAAACACCGATGAGCCAAGTAATAGTAGTCCCTAATCCATTCACTTATGAACTTTGTGCTGTATTTAACAGAAACTTTTGTCATTTAGGAAGAGACTTCAGACCTCATTGTCCAGCTGACTGCCTAGGCTCCCTAAGCAATGCTAAACAAAAACCCTTCTACAAGCATATACCTCGATTAAGAGCTAAATGTAGAAGCGTAAATCTAACCGAAGATTTGAAAATACAAGTTGATCAAGTAGAGATTCCACTATGGTACACCATAGACTATAGCAAAGAATATGAGTGCTTTGTTAACCCCACAGGGGTTGTAAATGTGGGACAATTCAAAGGGAAATGCAGTGTCGTTTGGAATTTAGATGCAACAAAATTTCGACATGTTGATGATTCTAAAGACTTTCCACCCCTTCGGGCATCAGGAATGAGGAAAGGAGAACAAATTTGGCCAGCTAAAACCTGTAAAAATCAAACTATATCATTACCTAATGCAGATCTATACAAGGACCAAAGTATAGCATTAGCCGATTTCTTTTGGATGTGCGGAAAAAGGAAACTTTTGTCTGCCCTACCATTAGGATGGAGAGGTAAATGCACAAGAGTACGATTAGTGCAAGAACTCCACATAATAGAATGGGATTCGAAATCCTCATTAGGGAAAAATGAAACAATTAATCACAGAGTTAAAAGAAATTATATACCAGATCCTAAAGTATATATAGATTCAATAGGTCAACCCAGAGGTATACCCAATCAATTCAAGGCACGAGATGAAGTCACATCAGGTCTTGAATCAATATTCATTTGGATTTCACAAAATAAAAATACAGAATGGATAAATTACATATATTACAATCAACAAAGGTTCATTAATTATACCAACGAAGCATTAATTTCTTTAGGAGAACAATTAGATGCAACCAGTAAAATGACATGGCAAAATAGATTAGCCCTTAATTGGATGCTAGCTGACAAAGGAGGGGTATGTGTCTTATTCGGAGACCAATGTTGTACCTATATCCCCAATAATACAGCACCAGAAGGATCATTTACAAAAGCCATGACTAAACTTAAAGAATTACAAATAGAGATGGCAACTAATGCTGGAAGAGACGAAAAAACATGGGATTGGTTTGATTTGAAATTAGGATCATGGGGAGCATGGCTAGCAAAATTAGGAATACTCTTAGGAGTGACACTCGGCATAGGAGGATTATTATTTTGCTGTATACTACCATTATTAAAATCCTTAGTTATCAAGGCCACAGTTAAACAAATGGGCATGTCAAGGTATCAAGATGATGAAAAAAAGAATCTGACTCAACATGAATGTTATCAGGACTTGCTTTACCAAACTGCATTGCAATTACATCTGGCAGATGAGATTTCAACTTCTTCTGATGATGAATGAGACAAATCTATCTGTAATCTACATCCTATTACATGTATTTTATTTTTATCAGATGATATGTATCTTACTTTGATTTCTTTTCGTTTAGTATTATTTCTATGTACTCTTATTTTCATTGTTCTATATGTAATCTACATAACTGTGATAACCACAGGCAAGGCTAGACAACCGCACGCACATGCTTCAACAAGTCTATGTTAAATGGGAAAGTATGTTAAGGTGTCAGGGTCTTTTACTCCCTTCTAGCCAAAAGATAAGAGGGGAGATGTTTGGCCCTAACATCTTCCGGAATGCCGTGGCATGATTTAGTTAATTGATAATGAAACAAAGTGACTTTATTTTTGTCACTTAGTAGTAATTACTGAGAGACTGGATCTTGACACAGCACTCCGGTGAAGGTGAGACGTAAACGTCTCAAAGGGGGAATGTGAAGAAGATTTTATTAACTAAAATATAAAGGAATCATACCCAAATTATTCTACCATTATAATCATGCATTATGTAGTTCTATATGTTGCAGGGCAAGCATATCCTGTGTTATTGTTAATAGCCTGGGGTGACCAACGGAATGTGAAAAGAGCTATACTATATGTTATTGTAGAGGCCCACTAGAGGCCCACTAAGAAATGAGATGGTCAAGCACAGTATGCCCTTATTTGGGAAGTTATGGTATAGGAAACATCTGTTTCCCTCTTAGTATCTACCTTAAGACCCCCACCCAAGTGATTTAGGAT